>CM020243.1:1805154-2405154 GCA_009819775.1 Phoenicopterus ruber ruber
GAGCCCCTCCCGCCCCCCGGGGCCCCCCAGGACAGGGCCCCCCCCCCGACAGCAGCTGTCACCGCTGGGTCTCGCTGTCGGCGATGGGGTCCGCAGAGCCCCGGGCCCTCCCCTGCCCCACGCCCCCGCGCTGCCCCCGGGGACCGGGAACGCCCGGGGGGCCAGCAGAGCCGGCATCGCCCGTGCCGGATCGATCCCGTTTCTCCCGTAATAAACGGGAAGCGTCCGGGCGAGGCGGCGCGGGAGCTGCCGGCCCGGCCGCGCCTCCGCGAACAAAGGGACCAGCCGGGGGGCACGGCCTGGCCCCCGTGCTGGCGGCTGTCCCGGATGGGGGGCACGGCACGGCCCCCCCGGTGCTGGGGCTGTCCCGGCCGGACCCCGCTCCCCGCCGGTCCAAGCCTGGCGCTCCCGGGGGAGCGTGTCCCCCCTGTCCCCACAGCGGGAGCCCGGGGATGGGGGTTTCGTGTCCCGAGGCTGAGGCGATGGGGGGGGTGGGGACGGGTGGGGGGCGGCTCCCCAGTCACCCCCTCCATGGTCCAGGGGGGAATGGGATGGGGGAGATGGGATGGGGAATCGGGGATGGGGGAAGTGGACGGAGGGAGAGGGATGGGGAGGAGAGGGTGGGAATGGGGGGGGGGAATTGGATGATGGAAGCGGAATGTGGGGGCCGGAGTGGGGGGAACTGGGGATGGGGGATCAGGGTGGGGGGAACCGGGATGGGGGAGCTGAGATTACGGGAATCCAGAACGGGAAAACCAGGATGGGAGGAGACAAGATGGGAAAACCAAGATAGGGGAAGCAGGATGGGGAAACTGGGAATGGGGGAGCCAGGATGGGGGGATCCAGGATGGGGGAGCCAGGATGGGGGAGCTGGAATGAGGGAGCTGGGATGGGGAAGTGGGATGGGGGAGCCGAGATGGGGGAGCTGGCATGGGGGAGCTGGGATAGGGGAGCTGGAATGAGGGAGCTGGGATGGGGGGACCTGGGATGGAGAAGCAGGATGGGGCTCCCCAGGATGGGGGAGCTGGAATGGGGAGCTGGAACGGAGGAGCTGGGATGGAGACGCACGGAGAAACGGGGCTGGAGGAGCCGGGCTGGAACCGGGCGAGGGACCGGCGGGGGGAGCAGGGCGGGGGCACCGGGGATACCGGAGGAGCCATCGTGGGGGTGCCGGCGGCGGAGCCGCGCCCGGCCCGTACCTGCCCGTTCTTCATGAGGTCGGCGCCCACATGCTGGTGCCGTCGCCGCCGCGCATGAGGGACGTGGTAGGTGAAGAAGTAGATGCCGGGCAGGGGCAGGTGAACTTCCCGCTCGAGGGCTCGTAGTAGTTGCCCACGTTGGTGACCACCGTCGTCGAAGCGCAGCACCTCGTAGCCCTCGTGCGGCTTCCGCAGCCCCGCGTAGAAGGCGATCTTGGGGCTGTAGAAGGAGGGGATGTACCCCCGGGACCCGGCCCGGCGGCCCCGGCGGCCCCGGCCGGCCCCGGCTCGCCCGGGTGGCCCCCGCGGTCCCGGCGGTCCGGGGGGGCCCCGCACGCCGGCGCGGCCCTTGCGCCCCGGCTCGCCCTTGGCGCTGGGCAGGAAGGGTGGCGGGGAGGCGGGGGGCAGCTCGGGGTAGGGGTCGCAGACCATGCGGCAGCCTGCCCAGCATCTTCGTAGTGCGCGGCCCGCCTTGGAGCTGTGCACCAGCAGCGGGATGGCCACCAGCAGCACCAGCACCATGGCCACGCCGACGGCCGCCCCGGCCACCCGCTTCCTGCGGCTCAGCCGGGAGGCGGCCAGCGCCAGCAGGTCCTCCTCGCCCTTGGGCGCGATGGTGGCACCGGGGGGGCGGACGGCACCCGGCCGCCCACTGAGCCTCGCACCCCGGCGGGGACCGGGCTGGGAGCGGGGACGGGGACGGGGATGGGGATGGGGATGAGGATGGGGACGGGGATGGGGATGGGGACGGGGACGGTGATGGTGATGGGGATGGGGACGGTGACGGGGATGGGGATGGGGACGGGGATGAGGACGGGGATGAGGATGGGGACAGGGATGAGGATGGGGACGGGGATAAGGACAGGGACGGTCACAGCAGCGGGGCTGGGGATGGAGCCGGCAGCGGGGCTGGGAGTGGGGACAGGAGCAGGGCTGGGGACGGTGGCGGGGCTGGGGACAGGGATGAGGATGAGGATGGGGACGGGAATGAGGATGGGGACGGGGATGGTCGCAGCAGCAGGGCTGGGGCTGGGGCTGAGGATGGGACCGGGAGCGGGGCCGGAGCCGGGAGCGGAGCTGCGGATGGAGCCGGGACTTGCGCTGCTGAAGGGGACGAGAGCGGAGCCGGTGATGGAACCGGGAGCGGAGCCGGTGATGGAACCGGGAGTGGAGCCGGTGATGGAACCGGGAGCGGAGCCGCCAGCGGAGCCGGGAGCGGAGCCGGGGACGGAGTCGAGACCGGAGCTCCTGCAGCAGCCAGGACCGGAGCCGGTGTTTGGAGTCGGGACCGGAGCCGATGATGCAACCAGGACCGGAGCCGGTGTCGGAGCTGGTGATGTAACCGGAGCCGGGATGGAGCCGGGACCGGAGCCGGGACCGAGCCGGGATGGAGCCGCCGCGACGCGCGGGGCAACTTCTCGCCAAGTTGCCCGGGAGCGGCCCCCGGGAGCGGCCCCGCCGCTGCCCCGCGCCGCGCTCTCCCCGGTGCGCACCGGCGGGGACGGGCACGGGCAGCGCCGCCCGGGGCGGTTCTCCCGGAGCCGCCCCCGCGCCCCGCTCGGGGTCCCCGGGGACGCGCGGCCCCGGGCCCGCGGCGGAGCCCCCCCCTCGCCCCCGTCGTCCCCCCCCCCCCGCCGGTGCCCGCCGGTACCTGCCGCCCGCGGCGCCGGGAGCCACGTGCCGGGGCCGCCGCCCGCGCCGCGCCGCGCCCGCAGCCCCGCTCCGCCCGCCCCGCTCGACGGCACCGGGCACGGGGGGGGCGCGGGGGAGGGACGGGGGCGCGGGGGGCGGCTCCGGGAGAACCGGGGGCCCACGGGGGAATGCGAGTGTGCGGGGGGGGGGGGGGGCGTGTGCGTGTGCACGGCTGGGCGGGGGGGCGGGGGGGGGGCGTGTGTGTCTGCGGGGGGTGCAGGTGGGTGCGGGGGGGGCGCGGGGCCGCGTGTTGTCCGTGCACGGGGGTGCGTGTGCGGGGGGTGCTGGGTGCACGGGGGGTGCTGGGTGCACGGGGGTGCGTGTGCGGGGGGGTGCTGGGTGCACGGGGGGTGCATGTGTGTGTGCGAGGCGGGGGGGGGGGGGGGTCGGTGCGCGGCCGTGCGTGACACAGGGGCTGTGGGTGCGGGGGGTGCACAGGACCCCCCCGCTGATACAGCCCCGGGGGGCTCGGCCCCACGCAGGGCCTGGGCAGGCTGGCGGCCGGGGGCCCGTTTTTGGGGGCCCCTCCCCAGGGCTCACCCTGCACGCGTGGGTGCTGCTGGGGAGCCCCGGGCTGGGGGGGCTCTGCCGGGGCGCACGGTCCCTTCCCAGCCCCGGCACAGGGACAGAGCCACCATCCCCGGGGGGCTCCGGTCCCCCCGCTGCCATCGAGGGGCCCGAGCGGCCGGGGCTGCTGGGGGGTCCGGCCCCGGCTGCTCCCCGCGCCGCGGCGGAGCGGGTGCTCTGGGACCTGATTTACGGCTGCTCTTTTCAAATCCTGCCTGAATTTGCTCCGTTATGCAAAATGAAGTCTCGCCCTCCGCGCTCCCGGGAGAGGAGCCGCTTCCCCACCGCCGCCGGCGGCCCCTCGCCCGCAGCTTCCCGGCAATTAGGAAAATATCAGGGAAAGGAGGAGAAACCGGGCAAGAGCCACCGGCGGCCCCCGCTCGGCCCCCGCACCGGCGCTGCCCCGCGCTGGGGACATCCCGGGTCCCTCCGGGGGGCTGCGGGACGAGGGCGTCCTCCTGCACGGAGCCACCGGGGTGGGGACGGGCCCGCGGGTGGCTTTGCCCACGCGTGTGTGTGTGCAGGGGTTCACGCGTGTGCTCGCGGCGTCAGCGCCTGGCCCTCCACGTCTGTGTGTGTGCGGGGATGCAAGGTGGGGGGTGCGTGGGGCGCGTGCGTGCATGTGTGTGCTCTGTGCACGCGTGTGTGTGCTCTGTGCACGCGTGTGCATGCGTGTGCATGTGTGTGCGTGCTCTGTGCACGCATGTGCATGCTGCATGCGTGTGCATACGCATGCCGGGACGTGCCGGGGGGGGCGGGCGGGGGAGATGCTCCCACCGTAGCGACCGCGTGTGTAATTTATCCGTATAGTTTTTAAATTTGCAGGCCTGGCCAGCTCCCTCCAAAGGGCGGCGATCAATCAGCCGGGATATTGGATGGATTTATGGGCCCTTTATGCAGGAGGATCAATGCAATCCTGAAAAACCCGGCAATGTTTGTGCAACAAATTACGGCGGCTGGAGCATCTCCCCCGCTCGCCCCGGCGGGGACGGGCTCCGGGTGCCATCGATGCCGCCCGTGCTGCTCCCCGGGGACGGGGACGCCGGAGCCTCGCCACCGCCACCGCCACCCCCTCCGCCGGCTGATCCTAATGAGCGGCAACAGCGAATTAATTAGCCAGGCTGCGAGGGGAAGCCCGAGTGCTAATTAGCAGGCGCCGAGGGCTGGTGGGGAGCGGGTGCCCAGGCCCTGGCCGTGGGGACGCGAGGGGACGCCGGGGGTCCCGGCTGCCCCCAGCCCTGCCGGCAGCGGCGTGGGGGGGAGCCGGGGCGGGGGGTTAAAACAGCGGCGGCAGCGAGAAAGGTCAGCCCCGGCGAGAGCAGCGCGGGGAGCTGGGAGGGATGGGGGGGTCAGGGCCGGATCCTGCCCCCGGCTCCCGGGCTGGGCCTGGCTCCGGTGCCCGGCGGCCGTGGGGAGCGGCTGGGCTTGGGGGGGCTCAGCCCCATCCATGGGGGCTGCGAGCCCAGCGCCAGGGCCGAGCCCCCACACCGGCCCCGGGCGGGCGCCAGCGGCCGTGGTGGGGACGTCCCCAGCCCCTCGCGGCTCCCGGTGCCGAGCCGTGCCTCCATTTCCCCGTCCCGGCTGCTCTCGCTGCCCCCGAGCAGGACCCGGGACGATGCCGTGGGCCACCCCGACGGGGACGGGCACGTCCCCCACTGCAGAGCCAGCGGCTCCGGGGCCAGAGCCGGGAGCTGAGCCTGGTGTGAGCCGTGGGGGCTGGAGGCAGCCGGCGGAGCCGCAGTGCTGGGGCGCAGAGCATGAATAAATGCATAACGCCGCGGCCCCACGTCCCCGCCGTCCCCCCCGCGGCAGCCAGCGGGGCCGGCAGCGCCGGCACGGGGAGGGGGCCTTCGGGGCAGCCGTCCGGCGACTCCACGTTCGCCATCTGCCTCCGCAGCCCCTGAGGACTCGCCGGCTCGTGCAGCGGCGTGCGGCCCCGCAGGGTCGCATCCAGCGCCGGCACGGCCCCGGCGCTCGGTCGCTGAGCCCCAGCGCTGCCCGGTGCGTGCCCGGTGCCGGTGCCGGTGCATGGTCCCTAGCGCCCGGTGCGTGGCACCTAGTGCCGGTGCATGGTCCTCGGTGCCCAGGGGACGTCACCTTTCCTCTCCCCGTGGCCTCGCCGAACGCTTCCCTCCCCGCGGCCGCGGCGTGCCGGGACGGCAGACAGATTGGCGTGTCAGCGCGGGCCGCGCGGGCCGGGAGGGAGCCTTGTGCAAATGAATATAGATGGGCTGGAGGCGGCCGGGCGCCGCGCGCTCCATCCAGGGCATGTTTGCAATAAGCCGGGCCGCCGGGCCGGCCCAAATTGGATGAAAATGTCCTTGAACGGTGACAATAAACCAGCAGCCGGGGGGGCTGGAGGGGCCGCGGGGCCGGGCTGGGGGTGACGCTCCCGGGGCTGTCCCGGTGCTGCTGCGGTGAAACGCCTGTCGGGCCCCCGGCGCGGGATGTGCCGGCTCCATGGGGCTGGTGCCGGGAGCGTCGCCCCTGGACGGAGCCCACGGCACTGGGGACCCCGGGGCCGTTCGGGTGCCCCCCGACCCCTTCGGTGGGGTGGCAGAAGCGGCCGAACGGGCAGAGCGTCGCCTGCGCTGGGGGGGCCACCACCACGTCCCCCCGCGGGCTCCAGCCCCGGCTGGGTCACCCCCCCGCACCCGGTCCCTGATGTGCCCCCAGCCCCCACCCGCACACCCCCTCTGCCCCCCCACCTCCTGGGCACCCCCAGCCCTGCCCTCCTGCCCCCCAGCTCGTTACCGTCTCCTGCTAATTGGTGAGGAGGCAGCTGGGCGGCTGCGGGTGGGGCCGGGGGTCGGGGGTCTGAGGCCGGCTGCCCCGCGGCAGCGGGGGGCTCGGGACACGGGGGGCTCGGGGACAGGGTCGGGGTGGGGTGTCCCACCCAGGGCCAGCCACATCGCACCGGGGCCGAGTGGTCCTGGGGGGTCTTGGCTGCACCCCGAGTTCCCTGTGCCCCCCCTCAGGGGCAAGGCTGCACCCGGGCCACCGCTGTGATGAGCTGCAGGGTCTCAGCTGCGGGGGGACCGCAGCGGTGGCAGCCCGTCACCCGGCTCCGGGGGGGTATCCCCCAGGAAGGGGCGGCCGGGGGATCCCGGGGGGGATTTACGGCCCCTCCCGGCTGCACCCCCCCGCGCCGGGGGGCCCGGCGGCGGGGCTGTCCGTCACGGCGTGCCGGCGCCTGCCGAGATGGATGGCTGCGGGCCGGCCCGGATTAATCTCTGGACAAGCGGCATTTATTACGGATGCAGAGGATGTCGGGCGGAGAAATCCATCCCGGCCGGGCGGCAATTAGGCGGGTGGCCGGGGCACGGGGGTCCCGCTCGCCCCCCCGCCGCCTGCCCAGGCCCCCCCCCCCGCGCCAGCACGCCGGGTCCCCCCCGCCCCGCGGGTCCCCCCCAGCCCCGCCGCGGGGGGCCGGGGCTCCCCCCCGGTGCTGCCCCCCGCGCCGGCGGGGCCGGGGGCTCATTGCAGATTCGCCTCATGCCCACCTGAGCCGGGCGCTGACAAATAGACATTTAAATCAGACAATTAGCTGGCCTCCACCGCTGACATTTTTTAATGTATTAATGTGCATCAACAGCTAATACATATAAAATTCCCCTAATAACAGCACTTGGGGAGCGGGGCCGCGCCGCAGCCGGCGCTGGCAGTGATGTACGAGTCCGGAGGGACTCCGGCCCCGGCGTTTGCATTAATTACCAGCAAACTGACAAGGCAGCGTGACACGCGGGGAAGGCGCCGGATGCCTTCAACCAGCCCCGCGGTGGCTTTTCCCAGCCCCGGCGCGCGTGTGCGCGAGCGCGAGCGTGTGCGCGGCGCAGCCGCCTGTGCACGGGCCGGTGGCACCGTGCGCACACGCGTGTGCCCCGTGTCCCTGCGTGTGGGGACACGCTGCCTGGGCGGGTGCTGGGGCGCGGGGTGCTGCGTGTCCCTGCTGGGAGGGGGTGCGGCGGGGCCGCGTGTGCGGCGGGACATGCATGTGCACCGGGGCACGCGTGTGCGTGGGGACAGACCTGTGCATGGGGACGTGCACGTGTCCCCAGCGCTGTGCACGGCCACACACAGGGACCGGAGGGGACAGCTCGTGGCTGGGGAGCCTCTGGGGAGCGTGTCCCCTTTCGTAGTCCCTGTGTGTCCCCATTCGTGGTCCCCGTGTGTCCCTGTTCATGGTCCCCGTGAGTCCCCAGCCGTGGTCCCCGTGTGTCCCCATTCGTGGTCCCTGTGTGTCCCCGTTTGTGGTCCCTGTGTGTCCCCATTTATGGTCCCCACGTGTCCCCAGCCATGGTCCCTGCGTGTCCCCATTCGTGGTCCCTGTGTGTCCCCGTTCGTGGTCCTTGCATGTCCCTGTTCGTGGTCCCCATGTGTCCCCAGCCGTGGTCCCTGTGTGTCCCCATTTGTGGTCCCCGCGTGTCCCTGTTCGTGGTCCCCGCGTGTCCCTGTTCATGGTCCCCGTGTGTCCCCAGCCGTGGTCCCCATGTGTCCCCATTCGTGGTCCCTGCGTGTCCCTGTTCATGGTCCCTGCATGTCCCTGTTTGTGGTCCCCGTGTGTCCCCATTCGTGGTCCCCACGTGTCCCTGTTTGTAGTCCCCGCATGTCCCCATTCGTGGTCCCCGCGTGTCCCTGTTCGTGGTCCCCGCGCGTCCTCAGCCGTGGTCCCCGCGTGTCTCCGTTCATGGTCCCTGCGTGTCCCCATTCGTGGTCCCCGCGTGTCCCCGGCTGTGGTCCCCACGTGTCCCCATTTGTGGTCCCCGCGTGTCTCTGTTCGTGGTCCCTGCGTGTCCCCATTCATGGTCCCCGCGTGTCCCCGGCCGTGGTCCCCGCGTGTCCCCATTCATGGTCCCCGCGTGTCCCCGGCCGTGGTCCCCATGCGCCCGGGCGGTGACGGATGCTTCAATTCGCAGGAAGGCTCCGAAAATCGATGCCTCCAACGCCGGTGGCCGGGGCTGATCAATGGCACCAGCTGCACCCGCAGACGGGTGCTGGGGGGGCTGGGGAGCCCCCCTGCCCCCCGGGCTGGGGCGCCCCGAGACGCCCCCGGGGCTCCTCTGCAGCCCCCCAGCTCCGCGTGCCGGGGGGTGCCCGAGGAAACTGAGGCTGCCGTGGGGGGCTCAGCCCCCCCCGCCCCATCGACCGCCGGCCCCGCTCGCCGAAGGCAAATTTGACATTTTTAAATCCAGATACTTAAAGGGATCGATCGGGATGCGAGACCCCCCCGCCTCCCCCCCGCATCGATCCTGCGCCGAAACGGGGGGGGCGGGCACCGCAGCCCCCGCCAGCCCGCGGGTCCTGGGGCTCCGGTGAGGGGTCCGGCGCCCACCCAGGCCGGGGAGCCCCCCCGGGCAGGCTGGCGGGGCCGGGCCCCCCCGGCGCGGGGCTCGGGGGGCAGCGGAGCGTGGGCCGGGGTCCGCTGGGACCCGCTGTCAGGGAGGCAGCCAGGCGGGGTGGGCAGCGCGGGGGGGCCGCTGTCAGCCCGCCCTGACGGGCAGCCGAGCCGGGGGGGCCGCCAGCATCCCCCACCCCCCGCCAGCACCCCGGGGGGTCCGCAGGGACCCCACCGTCCTGGCCTCTCAGCCCCCCCAGATCCAGGGCTTTGCCCCATTGCACCCCCAAACCCCGGGGTGCTGGGGGGGCTCGTCCAGCCCCAGGGAAGCGGCGAGCGGGGGGCGATGCCACCCCCAAAGCCCATCCAGCCGCGCCGCCCGGGGGGTGCTGAGCTGGGGGGGGTGCGCAGCCCCCCCGGCCCCGCCGACAGGGCCGAGCCCCCGGCGCAGGGCGGCTGCGGGGCCGTTAATAATGGATGAGACCAAATTGGCGGCCGGCGGCCGGTTAATCCCTGCAAACACGGCGGCGGCGGCGCGGGCTGAGCAAACAGGGGCTGCGGGGAGTCCCGGGGGGGCCCCGCACCGGGGGGTCGCAGCCGCCGTGCAGCGGGTACCCCTATACCCGGCACCGTGGCGTGCCGGGACGGCTGCACCGCGGGAGGGGGTACGGGGCTGGGGGTGCCGGTGTGGGCACCCCGTCCCCCCCAGGTCCCCGCACCGGCGCGGCTATGCCGATGCCGTGCCCTTTGCCCGGCGGCGTGCCGGGGGCAAAGTCCTGGCGGGGGGAGCGGTGCCGCCGGGAGCTCCGTGGGGAGAGGTGGGTCGGGGCGGGCTGGAGCCCCGCCGGTGCGGGGTCTGGGGGGCTGCGGGGCTGCACCGGCCCCGGGTGGGCTCCGGGGACCCTGGGTGGGCTCACAGGGTGCTGGGTGGCTCAGGGGACCCGGGTGGGCTCCGGGGACCCTGGGTGGGCTCACAGGGGTGCTGGGTGGGCTCAGGGGACCCTGGGTAGGCATGCACTGGTCCTGGGTGGGCACATGGGAGCCGTGTTGGCACGCACCGGTCCTGAGTGGGCATGTAGGACCCCAGGTGGGCACGCACCGGCCCTGGGTGGGCAGGCAGGTCACCGGAGGGGTCCGGCACGGGGGCAGAGCGTGACGCGGGGTCCCTGACCGCACTGTCCATCCCGCAGGGTGCCGGATGCCGGGGCCGTGCCGGTGCCCGCCGGGGCGGTGACCCCCCGGGCAGCCCCGCTGAGCCGGCCCCGCGGCCGGGGGCAGGATGGCCAAGCGGCTGCTGGTGGCCTACGGGCTGTGGGCGCTGGGGGGGCCGCTGGGGCTGCACCACGTCTACCTGGGCCGGGACAGGCCACGCGCTGCTCTGGATGCTGACGCTGGGCGGCTTCGGCGCCGGCTGGCTCTGGGACTTCTGGCACCCTCCCCGGCTGGGTGGCTGCCGCCAACGGGGCCGGGGGGCCCGGGGACCGCGGGGGAACGTGCCGGCCCTCAGCCCCCTGCGCCTGCTGGGGCAGGTGACGGTAGGGACGTATTCGGGGTGGTGGCGGCGCTGGGGCTGCCCTGGGTGCCGGCGCTGCTGGCGCAGCCCCTGGCCCGTGGGGCTGGGGGTGCAGCTGGTCTCCTCGTGGGGGATCAGACGGCGGAGGCACCCAGCGTCCTGGCCGCAGCCTTCTCGCCTCCCTCCTCTTCCAGGGCCGGGTGCTGGCGGGGCTGCCCACCCAGCCTGGCCGCCAGCGTCGTCGCCCAGCGGCCACCGGCGCTACAAGCCCCGCGGGTCGCCGCGGCCCCGGCTGGCCGCCCGGCTCTACCACCTGGGGCTGGCGTGCCTGGCCTTCGCCGCCCCCGCTCGCCTGCCGCGGGCTCTGCGGCGCCGCCGGGGTGCTGGGCACCCTCCTGGCCCTGCCTCGCGCCGCCACCGAGCTCCTGCTCCTGCCCCTCCGCGCCGGCCGCTTCCTGGCAGAGGTCCTGGGCTTCGCCGGTGGCTCCCCGGCGCGGGGAGCGCGGCGTCGGCTTCGACCGAGCAGCTGGAGCGAGCGTCGGCAGCGGGCGTATGAGGTGCAGGATGCGGCGCCGAGTACCCGGGGCGGAGGGGGGATGCTGTGCTGCGGGGATCCATGGGCTTTGGCTGCTCCTGTGCCCTGGGGGGGGGGGCAAACAGCCTTTTTGGGGTCCCCTCCAGCTGCTGAAGCACATGCAGCCCATGCGTGGCCCTGGAGGGGCCCCGCAGGGTCCCCGCAGCCCACCCCAGCACGTCCCTCTTGCCCGCAGGTCCTGAGCCTCCCGGTCGGCTCCTCCGCCGAGGACGTGCACCGGAGCTAACCGGGAGCTGGTGAAGGTTTGGCACCCGGACCACAACCGGCACCGGGCCGAGGAGGCCGAGAGGCGCTTCATCGAGCTGCAGGAGGCCTACGAGGAGCTGGCGGGGCCCAGGAGGGCAGCGGCGGGGTGACGTGGCCGGCAGCCCCCGCCGCGCCGGGGACCGAGCACTGGGGGGGGGGGGGGTTTGCAAACACGAGGTTCCCCTCTCGCTGCTGCGTCGTTCCTTCGCCCAGTGCGACGTGCGGCGGCGGCCGGGCAGGGACCCGTGCAGCGGAGCGAGGTGGTGCGGGGGCCGCTGGGAAGCCATCGCACGGGGGTGGCTGCAAGCAACGGACGGGGGCTTGTGCGACCGTTGCACGGGGGCTTGTGCGAACCGTTGCACGGGGGCTTGTGCGAACCGTTGCACGAGGAACCCGCAGCCCCTGTAGGGCCGGCAGCCCCGTGCCCCCGGGGAGAGGCGGGAGGGACCGGATCGGGCCGGGGGGCGGTTGGGGCAGAGCGGGGCCGCGAACCCGCGGACCCCCGAGCGCACCCCCCCCCCCCCCCCCCGCCGCCCCTCATCTTCGGCCTTTCCCGGAGGGCACTCGGCTGTTTCCGCTGCAGGGCGGTGGCTCTCGGCAGTTTCCGTCCACGTCGGACGCCTGCCGCTCCCCCCCGCCCCGCCCATCGTGGGGCGGAGAGGCGGGGCCTCGGTATTGCCGGATCCGATTGGCTCTCGGCAGAAATCGTCACGCCTCTCTCGTGCACCGGAGGCGGGAGAGGGCGGGGCCTTCGCAGTCGCGGCGGTTGGCCGCTTCGCCATTGGCTGCGGAACACCACCCTCCTCGCGCTGAGGGGCACCGCTCTGCCTCCTCATTGGCCAAGAGCGCTCGGCCCGGCCCCCGCTTCGCATCTGACTGGCTGGAGGCGAAGGAGGGCGGGCGGAGCCGGACCCTACCCGCCCTCTCATTGGTGGAGGTCCTCCAGGAGGGCGGGCACGGTGCGGCGGCCTCGCATCGCCATTGGCTGTCGGGCAGTGGTCGCGTTCTGATTGGCTGGCGCGGCCTGAGGGCTCCTGCCGGGCCGCGGCCCCCCGCCCCCCTCCCCGGTGCATCGCGGCGGCCTGAGGTGAGGGGGGGGCGCGGCGCGGGCCGGGGCGAGCGGGCCCCACCGCCGCGGGCCGGTGAGTGCGGGGCGCCCGAGGGCCGCGGAGCGCGGGCCGGCGTGAGGGGAGCGGGCGGGGGGAGGGCGCAGCCGGGGCCGGGCCAGGCCGGGGGGTCGGGAGGGGCTTGTGAGGGGGGAGGGGGGGGCTGAGGGGCCTTGCGAAGGGGAAGGGGGGGCCGGGGGTGCCTTGTGAGGAGGAGGGGGGCCTTGCGAGGGTAGGGCGGGCTCTGTGGGGGCGGGCAAGCCTGGGCGGTGGGGGCGGGAGGGGGGCTGTGTGGGGAAGGGGGCCCCCTGTGCGGGGGGGGGGGGAGGGTGACAGTGCCGGGGTGAGGGGGGCTGGGGAGTGCCCCGCCCGCGCCCCCGGCGATGGGGAGGGGGCAGCCGGTTAGCACGGCCCGGTAGGGGGAGGGGGCCAGCGGGGTGGCGGGGCAAGGGGTTGTGGGGGGGCCCACGCGGGGTGGGGGCCAAGGGGAGGCCGCAGCAGGGGGGTGTGGGCTGGGCTGGGCGGAGCGGTGGTTGGGTTTTCACGGGGGAAAGGGGGGGCCCGGGGGGCGGCCCGGTGACGAGCAGTGGGGTTTCACGGGGGAACGGGGGGACCCGTGGCGAGCCGGGGCAGCGCGGGCTGGCGTGACTGACGGGGGCGGCCGGCCGGGAGCGTTAATACACGGTTTATGCCGCAGCCGGGACACGTCCACGGCCCGGCTCGCTCGTCGCTTCCACCCGCGGCCTCCACCCCCGCCTGCGCCGTGCCTCTCCTGCGCCGTGCCGGCTCGTAAACCCCGGGGGCAGGACCCCGCTCCCGCCGCGCTCGGAGGTCTGGCTCTGTGGCCTTCCCTTGTCACCGTGACACAAATAATTAACGCCGAGGGTGGGGAGACGCGGGCTGAGCTGCAGAGAGGGAAGCGGTGTTTTCACTCGGGTTTTCTCCACGAGAAAGCCAGCCAGCAGCGAGGTAGGGGGTGGCTTCCAGTGCCTGGTCCCTGCTCTTTTCCCCCGTGGGTGCTCACCGGGCTGTTCTTGTTTTGTGCTCGACGATCAGCTTCCTGAGTGAGCAGAAAGAGGCGTTAGTGTATCCGCAGAGGGAGCTGTTGCAGAGAAGTTGTGAAGCCACCTTCCCCGCAGAGACAGGCCCTGCACCGTGGTTCCACAGGAAGGAAGGCGAGGGATAGGATTTTGTTTGGTTTGGAGGGGAGAAACCCCGTGAGGGATGCGGGGTTTCTTCCTGAGGGTGCTTCGTGGTTCCCCTGGTGTGATCACCCTCCCTGGGTATAAGGATCCCTGTGGGGTGATGGTCACACCGATTGGGGTGATTGGGGGTGATGGTCACGCCGATTGGGGTGATTGGGGGTGAAGTTCACACCGATTCTCTCACAAAGCAGCTTGCCATCACCGGGCCATCAGAGGAGCTTGAGAATGCCAAACCAGCAACAAAAGCTTCTGTGTGAGCCTTTGTAGTTGATGGGAGGTAAACTTGGAACAAGCCACAGAAATTCCGCCGACTACCTGTGGGATCTGCTCGGTGTCCCGCCAGAGCATGGTAGCTATTGTCATGATTTCGAGCTGTCTATAACGACTGCTTTCACTAACTCTGGCTGCATTTCCCGCTGGATGCTTCCCCCGGAAAGCTCCGGCTGCCACGTCTTTCTTTGGAGGTGTTGTAGATCTGGAGGCTTTTTGCCTCGGAATTTACAGGCAGAGGGTACGGAGTGTTTTGCTGTACTGTTTGGCCCTGGGACTTTCCAAGCAGGACTTGCTCACCCGAGCTGAGCTGCCCCGTTCTGCGGTCCGGCTGGAGCGCAGGCCTGAATCGGGAGGTTTGGGGACCTGGAGGAGGCCCGGCAGATCAGAAAGGCTCAGCGGGCAGACGCGTTTGGTGCGAGAGCTCCTTAACTCCTCGCGGCTGCGGCTGGCGCCGAGCTGCTGCCTTCCCTCGCGACCTGCCCCGGGACGGAGCGTGGGGCGTCCGTGTCGCTCTCTGCTGCCGCCCGGCGTTGCTCCGTGCGCTCGGTGCCTCGGTGTTTGTCTCCTTTACTGCAATACTCCGTTAATAACGTCGATTGCGTGCGCAGGGCCAGCAAAGCGCGTGCAGCCCGCCTGGACTCTCGGACGTGGGCTGCGTGGGAGCCGTGCGTGGCCTCAGAGCCGCTCTGCTGTATATCACGTATACGTGGCCGCAGCGATGTCTGCTGGGGTTACCGTCCTGTCAGGTTTGCCAGCTTAAACCCCTCTTGCAGGAATTTTTTAATTGTAGCTTACTTGTCAAGGGGCTTTTAAATATTTCATGATTTTTCTGGACATGCAACGCCTAAGCAGAAGTTCTTGTGGGATTCAGGACAAAGGAGCTTAAAGGTGGCTTGCAATCTGAAGAGGAGATATAGGTACTGCGTTTTTTAAAAATAATAGATCTGGCGATTAAAATATAGGGCTTATTTTTAATTGTCAAGCTCTTCCTTGGGATGTCAGACTTGGAGATTAGCTATAATCAAAGAAAAAGTGAGGAAGAGGGGAAGGTTCTAGTAGGACTACAGCAATCCCATTCACCCTGTTTAAACTGGGCGACGTGAAGGATTTTTTCACCACTTAGTGGGGCACTGAAAGGTGGCGTCTTCTGTATTTGCCGTTATTTCCCCTTCCTTCTTTTCAAAAGCTGATTTTTAGATACTTTGATAAAAAGTAAAATTTAAACTAAAAGACACGTGTTTATCCTCTTAAATACGAAACAATTCTTGGCAAGTCACCGAGACCCTTCCACATCACAACGCTGGCAAATGCGATCCAAAAATAGTAGCAACGCGCGCAAAATTGCAGGGGCCAAGCGTCCGTGTGCGAGTTTCCAGCAGCTGTTCCTCCCGCTCGGGTGGTGAGGAAGGGATGCGGGCAGCTGCGGCCGGGCGGCGAGAGGACCGGCAGACAAAGCGCAAAGAGGTCTTTGCCTCAGGAAAGCGAAATTTGGTTTCCAACTCAAGAGCGTTTGGCTTTTGCCAAGTTGCCGTGCTCGCGGCGCCGCGTAAAGCGTCAGTCAGAAATCCCACCAGCAATTCCCGGTACCAGTTTATCGGGAACGTGAGTATGGAAAACGGCGCGGGAGCGGGAATCCTGCGCCTCGGCCCCTCCTGAAGCACCCAGAACCCAGCGCTCTGCTCATTTACCTGGCTTGAGTGTTTGTAAACGCTCCGGGTGGGGTTTTGTAGCATCATCGCGATAGATACGGGAATGTTTTGTCATCTGACGTGCGGAGTTTTACTTCTTTGTGCTGCAAACCGCACAATTAGCTTACAGGAGGGAGATGTTTGAGAATAGCTAATGCCCAGTCGTGCTGCATAATGCATTTGGTGAAGGGACAATTGTGTGGATTTAAACAGAATATAGACAGCTAATTATCTCCAGGGTTAAACGTTTGGTTCATTCCTGAGGAAATACTGGGGAAAAAAAATAAAACCCAAACCCAAGAGTGATATTAAGAAACTATTTTTTTTAAATCCTAAAGTGGTTCTTGTGTTGTACAATTTTACTGTCCTTCATCCGAAGGGACTCGTCCGGGGTAGGAAAGAAGCTGCTTTGTGCAGCAGGGATTTGGCCGCAGGCGCTGACGTTCGACCTCCCGGCCCTGGGCTGGGAGAGGCGAGGGGGCTGCGCTCCTCCTTCCCCGCGTGCTCTGACCCGGCCATTGTTTGGTGGAGGGAGCCTCTGAATCCGATTGTCTCGGTTTGGGGGGGGAAAAGAAGAGAAAAAAAAAAAAAAAATAAAAGCAAGTTACAGTCGGGCTTGCGCTGCGCTCGCTGCTGAACGGTGTGTGCGGGGTAATAAAGCTGCCTGGCTCTGATTAAAACGCTGACCCGTGTTTCGTGATCTATTTCAGGGCACAAAAGTTAGTGCTTTGAGCAGAAACGACTGAGGCATCTGTGAACGCGAGAGATGAACAGGCTTATTTTGGTCTGCTATAACTTAACAGGTATTTGCCAAACTCCCCCCCCAAGTCTCGGGGGTTTCAGCGCTGCGTAAGCTCCCTCGGGGATCCAGCGGAGGTCTGGGAAAAGCCAGGCCGTGCTTGTGCCGTGGGTCGGGGCCGGCAGCGGGAGCGTCGGGGCGTCCTGTGCGTGTGAAACCTGCTCCTCCAGGTTTTGTTCCGTGACAGGTAGAATAAGCTCCTGAATTTCTAGCGTAATTCTCGCTTTTTTTTTATCAGCACATGCTATAAAATGGAGTTCATGCCCTTCTGGCGTGAGCGCGTTACAGAGGGGGGCCCGGTGCTGTGGGTAAACACCGGCTCCTCCGAGGTGCCGGAGTCTCGGCAAATGGGTTTTATTTGAGAATGATTATAAATTACAAACAGGACGATTTATCCTGCTGAAATGCTGTTGCGTGTACTCACAGAGACGACTCTTACGCGCTCGATCAACAAGATTAAAATAGCTTGGGTGAGGGACTACACTCAAAAGCCAATTAGCCAGATGCTGCTGTGCAGCGTGAGTTATGCTCCAGCCGGGCGCACGGCGGCGGCTGGGGACAGCCCCCCGCGCCGCCCGCCCCCGTCCCGAAGCAGCCCTGGCAAAAACCCTCCCAAGAAGCAGATTTATTCGTTCTTCAAAACCCCCGGTTTCTCAGCAAAAGCATCTTCCGTAGATAATAAAAAATCCAGACAAATTTCTCGCTGTTATCTTCTTTCCCTTCAAATAGGGAGCTATCGAGTCCGAAAGTTTACTGAAATAATCCGTCTAGACGGAGCAAGAATAGCGCGGCAAGCGGACGCCGCGGGTGGGGGATTTAGAAGTCGTTTCTTTTTTGACTTGCTGTCTGTAAAATTTCGATTGTTTTCCTTCTTTCTAAATTAGATGGAATACTCTGATAGTTGTGCGTTTAACAATAATGTGCGTTTCCAGCAGGATTTGGAAAAGTTTCGTGTCATCAGCTGAAGGCTGGCAGCTCTGGGAGGGGTTGGTTGCTTGTCCGTAACAGGAGGGAGTTGGGTTTCTGCGGGTTCTATTGCTCCCCCGTCAGCTCTGTTAGAACGACAATATTTTATTTTAATCCTGCAGGTAGATTTCTTGACGGTTCTGTACGGATGCTTTACTGTTTCTATAGACGCGCACGCGGAGCGCTATGTGCCGTAGATTGCCCTCATCTGAAGGAGCTTCCGCCTATAACGAGTTTGTTTGAACTTGCATTAACCTTCGCTATTTTACCAGTCTTGAAATTTCCACCTGGGTTTTAAAAACGCTCGTGTGTTTTACAGCCCTCTCGCCCGAGCTGTTTAAGGTTCCCGGGTAACCGCCGTGGTGAAACTTCCAGCCCGTCTGCGGCGAGCGGCGCCGAGTTAAAGGCAGGTCACGCAGCCGCCTGAACCCCGATTCTGACACGAGCCGAGCCGCTTTTCCTGTCTGGCTCTAGACTCTTACCTCGGGGTATAGCGGGTGAAATATGAATTGCATCATCAAGGAGTAAAGATTTGCCGTTTTATACTCGTCAGATGTATCGGTGGGGTTTTGTTTCCCGTCCGTTATTTTACTACTTTTGTGCTTAGAATTTAGCTTGCCAAAGAGTAATCCAGGACCTGCTCTGTGTTGTTTGTTTCCCCAAGACTTAATTACTGTTATTTTTCTCCTTTGAAGGGTAAAAGTGTAGTTCTTGGGTGTAAGGTGTGGTGTTTTTCAGGCTTTTTGAGATTTCCCGATAACTTCTTTACTGGCAACTTTTGTTTTATACAGCTTGTTTCTAGACTTTGAATGAATTGTTCTTGCCGTTATTTGCTTTTCGGGGACGTACGTGCAGAGGCAGTTTTTAAGCGTTCCTTTGTTCGTGAATTAAGTTTGAGACAACTTGGGGGAGCTCAGGTAAAGTACTCTCGAGCGTGATGTTCCAGGCTTTTGTCGGTACCTGTGTATTTCCACGCTCCCTCTGGATTAAAGCACGCTCGTCCTTATTTAAAAAATGAAATGACGACGACGACGCTGAAGCACAGCTGTGGGTTTGTGGTTTTGTTTGTTTGTTTTCAAAACGCTGAGCAATACATACCGAAGGCATTTAGCTCTGGTATCATAGGTCAGTGCGTGAGCACTTTCCTTCTCCGCAACCCAGCGTTATCTTAAAATCGCAGGAGGTGCCGGAGGCTCCCGGCAGCTGGAAGGCTGCGCTGCCTGCGGAGCGTTTCCTGGTCGCGGACACAAAGCAGTCAGGCAGGGAAGTGAAACTTGGGTGTAATCGTGCAAACCAAAGCACATCAGCCACGCTAGCGCGGCCGGCAGAGCTTGGAGCTCGACCTGCCGGCAGCCTCCAGGCGCCGAGCTCGGGGGCCGCTCGCATCCGATACGGCAGCCTAATCCGTCGCTAAATTCTCCAGCTTCTGTATTTTTGAGCAGAGTTTCAAAAGCCGCCGTTTTTATGAGGTGGCATTTAGTGCCTCGAGGCATCAGAACGAACGAAGGCGTTTAATTCGGAGAGCTGAAGGCGGTGGGGCAGGAGTTTGTAACCACCTCTCGTTTCGGGACTCGGGTTGCAGGTAAAAAATTCTTTGCACATTCTTTTTTGCGCAGACAGCAATTGCTGACTCTGGCTCGGGTTCAGATTGCAGGGTCGCTGGTTAGAAATAAGTTTTGAACTCCTCTGTAGCTAAAAAAGGAAAATCCTAATGATAGGAAACGTCTATTTTTAAATCAAAATAGGCTCGTTAGGACCCTGTCGATGAACCCTGGGGCAGCGTCACCGGTTCTTGGGTTGCGGGAGCGTTGCTGCATTCCTCAGACTTGTAAACCGTATCCCTAAAAAACAACCCCGATCGGGGTGGACGGGAGTTGAACTTGTGATTATTTCTGGAGGAGATTAGGGGCGCGTTTCTCAGTGCTGTCATTCCATTTTCATGAGCTTGTGGGTCGTAAGTGGGAGGTAAAACGTACAAGGTTCCTGATGTTTACTGAAATACTTTGCGCCTTCGGTTACCTGCGTTTTACGTATTGAAATGGCAATTTCTGTGTTTTTCCTGCTCTGCTGCGAGTGCGGCTTTGAGGTTTCGTACCGGGGGCCGGACCCTTCCGCGGGGTTGGCGGGTTTGCCGTGGCGGAGAGGTCTCTATTGTTTCCTTACCTGTGTATCCTGTTGTCTTTGTTTAACCTGTCGCCGCGGCTGATGCGTGGGCCGCCGCCCCTGCTTTCGCTGCCTCCTTGCATCAGGAGCACAAGGAAAATCCACGTATGTCAAGCCAGGCGGAGCTGCCCCTGCGCCGTCTCGGAGCGGGGGGTTGCGTTTCGCGCTCTGTTGGAATAAGCAGAGAAAGCGTTTAAAATGTGTGTGCTTCGGGGGGCTGGCAGCAAAGTGGATTTTGCCTTCACACACGGTTGCATTAACACACGAGAGATCTGAGAGTTCGCGCTGTCCTGAGTGTTGTCACGGGCGTAGGAACACGCTCGGTCCGCGTTGTCTGATGGCTCTTACATCTGTAAATGCCGGCGTTTGTGTAAATAGTTGTGGGGTTTTTTTTTATGATGGGTTCTAAACCTCCCTGGTTCTGCTGCTTGCGTGCTTAAGTGGCAGTGTCTTACAGTAGCTTTGAGTGAAGCCTGTTGAAGCTGTACCAAGTCTGTAGGGATCTTGTTGCTTTACGTTAATGTTGCTTTTTATCTGGCTAGTTGTTTTGCCATGCCTTTAAACAAAATGCAAATTTACTCTTAAAAAGCACGAGCAAGACGGCTCTGACAAGCTGGGAGACTCGGGGCATGCCTTGGCTAGTACAGCAGCAATTTTCTTATTCTTTCTTTTTTTTTTTCTTCCTTCTTTCTTTTCAGAACCTGAAAAGACCGATACCAACTGCTGCCGTCAGGCTTCGTGACAAGAAGTTGCTCTGCAGAGGAAGAGCTGTATGCTGTGCCGGCCTGTCAGCAGATTGCTGACAACTCCAGACCCCGCTTGCCCTCGCAGCTGGGATTTTGCCATCCCAAACCAGATCTCTGCGTTTCCCCGCCTTGAGACGAGGCGGTGTGTGAATTGCAACTGCCAGCCGCGCCGCTCAAGGGCGAGGACTCTATTTTTTTTCCCCCCTCCTGTGTAGCTGGACATCAGAGCAAACGCGCTGAGATGTCTAAAAAGCAAAACACAAAAGGTAAGATGCACGTGAATGCGATATAATCAAGTGCCAATAAACAGCGCTATCGATTCCGAAGTTATCAGTTAGGAAAGGGGTTAATTGCTTTTGCTATGCCCCTTTCAAGGCTACTAGTGTCACTTGACAGCTTATTGTCACTCCTCCTTAGTGACATCGTTATACCTGGTGGTTTTGTGACATTTTTAGTAGCGTTTCAGTTGTCCGGCTGGACAGTTCTGATTTCACGAGTTCCCGTATAATGACAGTATTGCATTGCTTTCACAGTCAGACAACAGGAGAGAAAAGTAGTGCTTAGTAGTCGAGGAGTTGCGGAGCCAAGCTTTGTTACTTGGCCGGGGTCCCCAGTCGGAGCACGACGTCCCCTCGCCGGGTACGGCCGGGGGGGGTTTGGGTGGCGTTGGGTCCCTCGTGGGATTACGCCACCCAGACTGGGTCTGGTCCCCCGGCAGCCCTCGTCCCCGCTCTCGGGGTGCCCCGCGGGCGCCGGGCCAGGCTCCTCTCTCGGATTTGCTTGTCCCGTCTCCGGCACCTGCTTGCCGGGAATCCGGTTAAGAAACCGGCTGTCGAGTGGAGGTGGGATAGCTCAGGTCCTCACCTCTCGCGGATGCGATGCAAACCAGACCTATTTACATCATTTTCCTTCCAGATAGGTACAGAAGGCGACGAGCAAGTTTGCGAGAAGCTTTTTCCCTTGCTTTGTCTTAAGCACACGGGCTGGTTTTCCTTTTTCTGCCATCGCGTGTTAAGTGGCAAAGCCGTCTTGCGTCAAGCAGCTTATTTCAGGGAGGGATCTTATTTGTCGCGTGTGAAACATTAATTCCAAAGTGTGTGTGTGGTGGGGGAGAAGGGGGGTTATGGGTTACGGTTCCCTTTTTATTGAACTGACTACTAATTAATAATTTAAGAGGCGAATGGGTTTGACAATTCATGTCCTCGACCTCAGGAGAAGAGCTTTGTTCTCTGTAGATTTTTTTTTCTTCTCCCTAGCAGCTTTGGCATAGAAACGGTGTCTACCTGAGGAGCCCAGCCGTCCTTTGACAGCTAGATCCATACATGATTCAAAGCAATTAGTAACAGTTATGGAAATTATGTATAGGATAATTTTTGAGTGATTTTAAAACGCTGTATTTGTATCTGTGGCTCTTGGAAGCCTCAGTAGGAGTCATTAAGAATTGACTTCTCTCTGGTGCTGGAAACGGAGCCCGGCAATCGTTTGCTGAGTCCATGTGGAGAGAACAAACACACCTTGAAACAGCAGAAGAGAATTAACGGGTGTAGGTAGGGGGAACGGCAAGAGAAATCTGTAGGAGACAACTGGGGGAAAACGTGGGCAGCTGTTGCTCTGAGGGAATTCGGGGGTTGGCAAATCCCCAGCCGAAGGGGAAAGCCGGCACAATTGCTGCTCTCGGCGTCGTTCGGCAGAGCGTGTCCTAGAGGGAACCCGCTGGGAAGCGCACGGCACGTATTGGGTTCCTAAAGAAAAGTAAGGGATCTTGGACATAAATATTTGACGCCGAGCAGGAACGCAGCGTAGGCTTTATTCCGTCGGCCGCCGGGGACGTGAAGCACGCCCTGCTTTGTTAAGCAGGCTCGTCTCCGGTCGCGTTGCAGTGGCAGTGTGGACGCGAGGGAGGTGAGAGTTAAAGCCGCAGACTCCTGGCTGTGCCCTGTCCTGGTCGGACTGTGATTGAATTTTCAATTACTACTTTTCTGCTGCTCTAGAATGTTAATGTAGTCAACAGATATTTTCCAGCCCTCTGTAAAGGGGCGTACCTTGGCCAGGTAAGGAATGTCTTTTCAGTTTCTCTTTCTGAAAGCAAAACCAAAACCCCTTTGCAGTGTAACAAAGGGCTGGTGAGAAGCGTTGAGAGACAGGGAATGAGACAGACCTATTTTTAATAATGCAGTGGTTTTGAAACCGAATCAGAAGCCCACCTGTTTCTTCTTCTAAGAAGTGCCACAGAACAGAGTGAACATCTGAGCTATTCAGAAGGGTATTTTTAAGTCTTGCGAAAATGTATATGCAAAGTTTGGGCACAGAATCATGTTCTACTCCCGAGTATTACTGCCTGTAAATACTCTCTACTCAAAAGATCTATGCTGAGGAGAAAACCACTCAGTCTCTAAACCGGTCGTGTAATCCTCGGCGTTCAAAATCCGAACGCCTGCATCCACGCGTAGGTCTGCGTCTGGGTTATACTGGATGGCTCATTTCAGCTTTAGTGTGTTCTATAAGGGATGACTCAGAAATGCAAAGGAAAGGTAGTCGCAGCGATGCCAGGGCTCTGAATAAATCCTTCCCCAAAGTCTAGCAGGGTTGTTGGGTTGCTGCTGTCTGAAGTGATCCTGGGTTCTCAGTGCTCCTGTTCCCCCCCACGAAGCGTGTGCACTCCCTCTCACCCCCCTTCTGACTCGATTAATTGATTTGAGTGAAGGCAGCCACAGGCTCAGGAATGACTGGTGACCCCAGGATACAAAGCAATCACATAAATCTTGTTTCCATCGGACATCAGCCACGGTTTTGGGCACGCCGGGTTCCTGAATAAAACAGCACTCGGGCTCCTGCTCATCTGGATACGTCGAGGAGCCATTTCGATTGATGGAAAACTGTCCCGCGTGAATTTGGTGAAGGCAAAAGGTCTTTGGTATTGGTCGCTGGGAAGGGAGGGCTTCGGCTGGGGCGTGTTAAGCAGCAGGGAGTCTGCACACCAGAGCCTTTCCAGAAACCCAGACGGGGAGAAATTTCATTTTCAGCTCTTACTTTGTTTAACAACGCATCCATCAAGCGAAGGTGCTGCCGTGCGGAAGCCAGGCTTGCTGGTTGGGGCGGCTGCAAGCTGTTTGCTAACTCCTGGCAGAATGGGCAAACTGGGAGGTCGCAGAGTTACTCTGCGAGGCAGCGCTTGCTGTGAGTTATGTTGAAAATGCACAAAGGCGAATATGAACTTGCGTTCTGTAACCCGATAAATCAGGTCCCGGCTTGTGAGCGAACGCGGGTGCGGTACGGGGGTGCAGGTGATGTCAGGAATTCACAGGAACTTCAGCTGCTGAGCGCGATGCTCTGGAAACGCGCGGGTTTCATCTTAATTTTTCATTTTTTTAATGTGTAGATGGAAATTAGATGGCAGTGTCCTGCCGTTTGAATTACTGTAATGGCTCTGTTTGGCTTCGCTGCCTTGGCTGCGCTGAAAGCCGATCGCCTCGCTTCACTGCTGGCGTGGCCGAAGCAGAGGTGGAGCGCAGGTCGGAACCACGGCTGGGACAGCGGCCGGGAAACGGCAGCGTGCCTGCCTCGGCCAGATACCCAGTTTTAGCAGCACAACTTTGGGCATATTCTAGTTGATTTGCCAGATAATTCTTATTCTGTATTTAATTTCTTCTCTTCCCACTCTTCCAAGCCCTTAGATGACCGTGGCCTTCTGCTGGGAAGGTAGCCTGCCTTAATACAAGGGCTAACTCTGCCGCTGCCATCCAGCTTCTGCTGGAGATCGGATCTGGAAGGTTTAATTTGCTCACCTCGGAATGAATCCTTCAAATTGTGAGTCCGTCTTTTGCCTGCGTAGCCTTATTCTGTCTGAAATGCAGCAAGTTATTCCAAATCGCACCCTGGTGAACCGATCGCTTCCTCTGCCAGTTTGGACCGAGAAGGCTGTGCTGCGCACTTGGCCCCTTGAAATCTGTTTGAGAAAATAAGCAAGAAAGTGGCATTTCTTGTTGAGACGAGACCCGAGTGCAGCTGCCACCATCCGCGGGCTGGCTGTGCGCTGCAGGAATGTCCCAGGGCTGTCCTGGGGCATTGAAATAGTTTCCACAGCAGCTGCTTGAGGTACCAGGCCCCGGCTTCCAACGCGCCCAGGCGGCGAGCAGGGATGGGAACTGAGCGAGTCCGGCTTAGTAACCCAACGCTCGGACATCTCGATGTATTTTGGGGAAGGGAGGGCTTAGGGTGCCGTGTGGTAGTGATGTTCTTCCCCTTGGGTCGTGGAGAGAGTTAGTGTTGGTGTAGTTTTTTCCGCTATCAGTGAAATGTTGTCTCAACAGCAGCAAACCCAGGAATATCGATTCCGACCCCAGTTTAGTCCTTATTTCTAATTCGTGAGGAGAGAGCATAGCATTGGTACCGCTGTTGCCTGTTAGCAAGAACCGTCCTTGCACGGAAGGAGTAGCAGTGTGATGTAATTTGTAAGGAGAAGCACGACGCGTGAGCGACGCGAAATGCAGCCGGTGGTGGTCTGTTTGCGTGCAGCGCGAGCCCTGAAACCACAGGAACTCCCACGGATGCAATCTCTTCTGTGGCACTTTTGGGAAATCCTGGGGGTTTTTTCCCAATATTTGTGGGTACTCTGGTGTGACGGTGTGGCTGCAGGCAGAGAGTGACAGAATAATGGTGTTCTGGCTGCTTTATGCTGTCCTGGGAAGATGCATTAATTCCTGTCCAGTCACCTCTGCAGTCCTGGGCACAGGCACCTCCGGATTCATTCTCACGACGCGGGCACTGCTGAGGATGCTTGTAATTAGAGCAAATTGGAGACGTTGCGAGCGAGCAGCGAGGGGCGATTTCCGTAAGAGCTTCTTATTTCGCCTTAGCTGAGGTCTGCCGCGCTGTCCCCGGGAGAGCCGGCGCAGTTACCGTTGACCTGAAAAGCCACAGAGTCTATAAATGTTTCACGGTTTAACTGAATCTTGATTGCAGAGCGCTTTAAGCATATGCACCGTCCAGCTCCCCAAAGCCGTCCGCCTGCGAGCGTCCTGGCTGGGGGGCGAACCCGCTCTTCGGAGCAGGATCTCTTTAGTTTCGCACGCTATTTACTGTGCAAATGTCCCGTGAGCTGGCACGTGGGTGCGGCAGGGGATGAAGTGCTGGGTGGGTCCGGAGAAGCTGAACGCATCCGTGTAATCTGCCGTATGCTTTCGTGAAGTGTCCTCTGTGACGCTGGAGGGGACAAAGTCCGTCTGGCTGTCAGGCTGGTGCTTTTCTTCGCTGTGTCTCCTGATGAAGTGACTGCCTGCCGTGGCTCGGGAGGGAGCTGGGACTCGCCTCGGCTTGGAGCTTGAGGGGGAAATAGCGGCCCCTGTTTCGACTTCCTCGAGGTGTGGGGTGTGCGGTGGTTTTATGTCGTGTGTCCCAGGAAGCAGAGCAGGCATTTGTTAGGTCTGTAGTTTTAATTCTTGCACGTGTTGCGTACAGAAAGGACTAATTAGCAGAGTTACGGGAGGAGCAGACTGGTGTTTGGTGGGGCGGATTCTTCCTGGCATCGTCAGTGTTTCTATTTAAGAGATTCTGTGTTGATTAGTCCAATAAATAGCACTGAAACACAGAAGTAAATGATTTGGGATGAATGGTTTCTACCACCTCATTTTTCTGGAGGATACAGTTATGAACAGAGAAGCAATTAAGGCCGTCGGCGTCGTCCCTGGGGTTTATCACATCAAATCAACAGGGCAGCACTGCCCGGTGTGTGTTGTCATGCAACAGAGATCGCTCTGCGTGTCCGACTGACTCCTCGTGCCAGGCGAGACATGCGCGGTCTGAGCCCTGGCTTTGGGAAGGAGCTTTCCTTTCCCACGAGGCTGTTAATTCCAAAATCCTCAAGTCACTGGTGGCCGCCAGAGTCTGTTCACACAGGCGTGAGCATTTTAAATTCTGTCCCTTCTTGCGAATACCCGCTGTCACAGGAGACCCGAGTGCCAGCAGCCCTTTTAATGACGCTTGGGAGTGCTCGAGGGCAATATCGGATGTATACGGCGTAGTCTCCCTTGCATAATTTTTGCATGATAAATGTTTTAACACCAGGAGGACTTGGGCCATAGCGAAGCGACTGGAAGCTGGAGAAGCGGCTCCGCGTGAGGTGCCGACGGGCTCAGTCCCTTGTTAAGACCAAGCGCAAATGGAGATGTGGGAAAGGGATGGGATTGAGGAGCTGAAAATGTGCTGCATGGGGAGCTGAGCTTCATCTTTCCTGGCACCTGGGTCCTTGGTGGCCGCTCTGCGATGAAGATTTTGAAAAAAGATTGCTAATTCTCACTCGGTGACGGGAGCCTGAAAAAGCCATTTACAAGATTAAGGACTAGAAAGTTGGTAACTCCAACTTCTGTGAGCTTGGGAAACTTGAGAAAATCTTGCTCATGGGGCTGAAATGGGGAAGGAGGGTGCGAGGAAGAATTTAACCGTTCATCTGTAGCCTTAATAAGAGACTGACCTTTCCATCATGTTCACAATTCTGTCACTGTATTTGGAGGCATCTCAGTTTAAATGCTACATCAATGTCTGGAAACCGCGGAAGTCAATGGTGTGTCTCAAAATCGCGTACGAGTTATTTAGAGGAGGTGAGGGAAAGACCATGAATCAGCAGCTTGGAATATCAGCCGAGCTGAAGCGGAGAGGGCAGTGACCGAGCGAGCGTCCCCGCGGAGCACCCTGGCCTGGAAAGCGTCCCTCCCCCGGGCCGTCCCCAAGCCACCGGGCAGCCGCAGAAACCCACCCCAGACACTCTGCAGAAGAACTGGTGGTCTTGTTCTTCCCTGACTCCGTGTGGGCTCGCGGCGTCGCAGCGCACGCAAGCGAATGCCCTCCTTGGGAGTCTGCCCGGGCTCCGTGCGTGGGTGGGAGCCCCCCCAGAAAGGGCTTGGTGATGCAGAGCAGGAGCGTGTAAAACCTCTGGGGTCCTGCAACCGGCCCCTGCCCGGGACACGTGTTCTTCCTGCCACCAAACGTGGCTAAAATAGCGGTTTGAAGCGTGTTCTGTCAGAGTAAAACACATCTGTGGAACAGCTATATCCCTTTTCTTGAGCAAACCTGAAATTTAGCCTGCTCAGACCTCTGGCAGGAAAATCAAGCACAAATTTGTGATGCCAGGCGCTCGTAAGGATCTCTCGGTGAAATGGTGGGGCCTGCAGATTTATGTGACCTTTGCTTGCTGGCAGGGAGCAAACCTGTTGGTGATGGCTGTCTCAATTATGGGTCTCTTTTGGAACATATAAGCATTACCTTGGAGATCATAGCTGGCAGGGAACACAAGCTGCTGGATCTTCAAAGCCATTTATCAGTCTGCTTGCCATTTGTATCTCCAGGTGGAGGAAATTGTTAACCACGCTGCTCGGAGGCTCTAGCGCTTTCGTTAACTCTTTATTGCTGGGCTCAGTAAGAGATTAATACGGAAACGGAGGAGCGGCACTGGTCTGCTCTGCTTCAGCAACCTTCTGTTTCACACCAGCCCTGTTGACGCTTGTGGTTTTTTGGCTTGCGGTTTGATCCGTGGCCCGTTAGTTTAAACTGACCCAGAGCTGGGGAATCGCTTCTGGAGTGCGGTGGGGGGCATTGGCAACCCAGATTCAACTGGGGTACCTGGCTGAAGAGAATCTGGTCCTTGAGCAAGGCCGGGATATCGTACGTTTTACTCGCGGCAGCTAATAATCCTCCGCTAACCATATGACAGAATTAGCCAGCGAACACCGTCCGTTTGTAGGATTTCAATTTTCTCCTTGGCACAGTAACAGCTTGGAGCTGACCTCTCGCTTCGTGTCTTTCTAAATGTCTCTCGGCGCCTGTTGCTCAGAAGAGAGCTTCCCTCTTCTTTGTCTTCACAGATCCGTCTGGGTTTATTTTTGATGTGCAGTCCAATACTGTGATGGCCCAAGGAGGAACCTTTGAAAACATGAAGGAGAAGGTAAATGTGTCTTCTGAGGCTTTAACTCAGCACGTGCCGTGGAAGAGCTCGTGAACACTGTATCTTCATCTCCTCTCCGAGATGAAATATGTTTCTGTCTGGGAGCTAACTGCAGCTCTGTCAAAAGCAAAATTCTGTTCAGGCTAAATCGTCCTGGCACGTTAAAGTTTTATAAGGGAGTCATCGGTTACGGGTTTTAGACTGTGCTTGCAGAGGGTGGCTGCAGGCTCCGTGGGGGATAAAGCAACTGGTTTACGCGTTACCCTGTTTTTTTCCCTCTAGATCAGCGCGGTGCGTGCAATAGTCCCCAACAGGAGCAACAATGAGATTGTCCTTGTGCTGCAGCATTTTGACAACTGCGTGGACAAAACGGTGCAAGCGTTTATGGAAGGTAACTGCGGCTGGTTTCTTGGCGGGGTTTGTGGCTTCGTAACTCGTACGTACCGTGTTTATGGGCCTCCGTCGGAAGCAGCAAGAGCCTTTGTGCAGAAAGGGCTGCGTGCAGTAAGTGCACCGGGTAGCAAAAGCTCGTGTAGCTTCTCGGCACATCCAAGTACAGGCTCTATCCACAAAGATAACGAACGGATGAGTGTCTTCCCAAGTTTTAGTGTGTGTGTGTTCAAGTAGGGGTCAAGGCAGCGATAAGCATTTGCTAGCTCTATAGATAAAGGAGGTTAGGCACTCAATTACAGACACCCTTGTTCGTGTGTACAAAATGGGAATGTCTTCAGCTTCGATAGCTGCTGCTTGTACTTTGAAACCTGGCTCACAAACCTCCTCCTGGGTCTGGCTGTCCTGCTGCGTAGGACGGATCTTCTGACCTCGAAAATCGGGCTGTCGCTGGTGACGGTGCCTGTCGCTTTGCGGCTCTCGTGTCCGCGCCGGCCGCCGCCGACAGCCGCGCTTTGCCTCTGGCCTCCGGCAGCCACGACAGCTGTTCCTCAGGCTGTGGGTGTCTCTGGGGAGAGAGGGCCAGCAGGTCTCTGACCCGAACGCAACCTCGCAGTTCAGAACATGCTCCAGCAGGGTTCCAGGTACCCAAACCTGTATGTGACAGAGCCGGAGGGCAGGGCTGGGTTGTTTGTTCTTTTTTTTTTTTTTTTCTTCCTGGAAAGAGCTGGTGCCGGGGTGCAAGGGAGCAGTGCCCTTCAGCACTGTGTTCCCAAAGCAAAAATGAAACCGGTCCTTTTATTACGTCACCGGAGAGAACTGAAACTGCGCCGCGGGAAGCGGTACAGCCGGCTCCAGGTGTGGAGGCGCTTCCCCGTGACCAGCAAAGCGCTGGCGTGGGTGCTGCCTCCGCCGCTCACCACTGCCTTTTCTTTCAGGCAACGCCAGCGAAGTACTGAAAGAATGGACCGTAACAGGCAAAAAAAAGGTAACGCTTTTTAAATATACTTCGCTAAGGCGTTTATCTTTTAATTTTGAGGATTTAGCCTGCAGAGAGCAGTAGGCATTCCTCGTGATTTAGATGGGAAAAGGAACCAAAGAGCGAGCGCGTATATTGATGTTAGCAGAACTGAAGCAGGGAGATAATCACTGGGTTATCAGGGGCCTCGCTGTTCGGGGCAATGATTTACACGGTAACTTCAGCGCAAGTTGTAAACATCATCTTCTCGCCACATTTGCATTTAACGTAGCTGTCAGACATGTGTTGAATGCAGCATCTGAAACCAAGGTTCTAGACTTTCTGTCCTTGCAGTCGCTGCTGACCCTCTGCAGGACCCCTAATCTGCACACACAGCCCCGCGCTGAAGTAAATCTTTATCGGGTCCATTTATTTCAACGGAGCTCTGTAATTCACTGTTCAGATGGTCACGCTGTTCCATTTTTCATCGGTAACCTTTGGAGCTGAACAGTTGCGTTTAATGCTGAGCTCTGTGGAAATATATTTCTTTGTCACGTAAGCTTTCTCGAGTGTTTTGCCTAGTTCTTTGCTCAGACCTCTGTGAAAGGGTTAAAGAAAGATGTGCCAAGTTTCAGTACTTGATATTATAATACCTAAATCCACCAGGGCAAGAATAAAATCATAATTATTCAAAAGGACTCCTTTGAATACATGAAAAGCGCCAGCGTGAAATGGAGAGGGGAAAAAATGTGACTGAACAGCCCTTGTGTTGGGAATGAGGGGAGTTTATCAGAGCGAGGTCGAGCAGAGCGCCCTGGACTGCTGCCCCTGGCCCGTGAGCACCCCCAGAAGCGACCCGGCTGGTGCTTGGGTTGCACCCACAAACCTCTCCGCTGTTTCCCGTCGGTTGCGCGGCCTTCGGCTGATAACCCGTGCGTCGCTCTTGTTGGCACGCCATCAGAGAGGATAATGTATTCGTGCCTCGTTAATGCCACTGTATCTGTCCTCATTGTTGGGTAAATCCCTCCTACTGGTAATAGGATCAACAGCCAGGCTGGCCGAAAAAGCATTTATTTCGGCTACTTTTAGCCAGTAAGCATAAGCTTAATTTTCCCTTCAGGAATTAAGCTTAACGTGGTTTTTTTTTTCCCCTTTGTGGTGTGGCTGCCTAATCCTTAGAACAAGAAGAAGAAAACCAAACCGAAACCACAAGCTGAATCGAGCCCTGGCCTCCCAGACCCCGGTAAATTGGTGTCCACTGAAGAGGAGCAGTCGGCAAACTCGGAGAAGGGTGGAATTAACGGTTTCCATGTCAACGGCTGTGCCCACGACACGGAGTCTGTGGACTCGCTCAGCGAAGGTTTGGATGCACTTTCAATTGATGCCAGAGAGCTGGAGGATTGCGAGTCTGCTGCGCCAGACATGCCTGATAGAACAGGTTAGTCTCTCTGAAGTAGCGCAGGAGACGCGCACCGAGTGTTTGAAAAGCAGAGGAGCTGCCTCCTGCTTTTTTGTGTCCCTCCTTTGTTTTGGGTCGCTTCTGAATACTGGTTTGGTTGGATGGCTCTTCAGGAAAGAGCAGCTCACCTTGATTTCTGATTTTTTTTTACTTGTTGTGGTAAAGAGGCGGTCAGTGTTCCGCTGTCCTCTTCGCGTTCCCCTTTAAACGAGTGTGCTTTTCTACAGCAGTGCCTGAACTAGAGAATGGAATAGCAGACTTTGACACAAAATCGCTCATCATGCATCCTTCCCAGAGCCCTTCGTCTCTTAGACAGCGGCCTGAGCAGAGGAGCGCTAGCAGGTCTCTGTCCCGATCAACAGCGAGCAATTCGACTCCTGCGTCCCTGTCGGTAACGCGGCTGGAAGACGTTCCGGTTTCGCCGGCCAACAAGAAGCTAGGTAAGGCCCTGCGGGCCTGCGCGCTCTCCCGCGTCGGAGCAGGTTGCTGCCGGCCAAATTCTCGCTGCCTCTTCTGCGGTGTCGCTGGCAGACACAGCGCGGAGGCACGCCGGACTTTGATTTTAATGCGAGCTAACACGCTGCTTATTATCTGGCCAGTAACTTGCGCTCTCCTCCTCCTCTTCCCTGCGCGCAGCAGGAACCTTGACAGCAGTTTAGACGTAGTGCCTGGAGCAGCAAACCCGTATGTGCGAGAGAAGCAGGGGAGGAAGCAGCCGGTCTCGCTGCATACGTTTAGCCCATTCTTCTGTGTGCTCCATCCCAGAGCCTTTAGGTTGTTTCTCATCTTTTGTGAGAATTTGTTGAAAGGCCAGAAGTTCGAACCAGCCCTGTTACAAGAAGTGACAGCCGCCTTCTACTGTTTTTCTTTTTTCTCCTCTTTTGTGTGCTTTCTCCACAGCTGAGTTCTTAAGATAACAAGTGGGGACAGGAGGGACCTCAGAGACCCCGATTGTGATCGCGGTTATTATACTTAGCTCGGGGAGGTGAGGTGGTGGCAGTTCACCTCCGTGCTGCCCGGGAAAGTTGTAACGAGCCGTCGTTAATGTGGCTTGGCAGGGGGCAACTGCGCTCCAGCAAGCTCCAGAGAGCGTGGGCAAGGTGATGTGCCCTGCTGGCAAGCTGAGGCACAGGGACTGACCTTGGCAGCGACAACTGGTCCTTTCATCTCCTGATTTGAGGAAATAGCCTTAATTTTAGTTTCCGAGATAATTCCCTTCCCCAGGCAAACAGTCATTTCGTATCATTTAGTGATATGCGTGTTGGTCTTTGGAGCAGACTGCTCTAGCGCAAAAGCCACTCAGAGATGCATTTGATTTCTCTCGTGTATTTGAAAATGCGGAGGAACATCCCTGCCCGTAGAAGGAAATTCCACAAGCCTTGGGAAAACTTGGCCCCGATAAGAAATTCTCTCAAACTGTCCCTGCTGAACCTAGTGCCTTTGTAATGGGAAAGGGAAAGAAAAATCTAAAACCAAGCAGGGTACGGTTTTAAAATAAGAGGGAAAGCCATCTTTAGATTTATCCCTGCTGGGAGGATTTAGCAATGTGATTGACGTGGCCGTTTGAGTTCACTCTGTCTCTTGGTAGGTTCTAATATTGAAAAATCAGTGAAGGATCTCCAGCGCTGCACCGTTTCGCTGGCTCGGTACCGGGTGGTGGTGAAGGAGGAAATGGATGCTTCCATTAAGAAGATGAAGCAGGCCTTTGCCGAACTGCAGAGCAGGTAAGTTAAACGTAGGGATAGATCAAGGCTTAAGACCAATACATTTGGGATAAGGCTTCAGCTTGCCGGTCAGGTTAACGACTTGCCTGTGTTTGCCCGACCGCCCAAGCCCTGTTCTCCAGCGTCTGGGAGGTCAGCGTGCCCTAAAGAATAAGCTGGAGTCCGAAGCCCCGCGCTCCGCGGTTTTCAGGAGCCGCCTTTGCGGGCGGCTCCGCAAGGCCTGCGTTCGAGCTGTCGTCCCACGCGTGCGGTGGGATGTCAATAGACTGTTCGAGGCTTTGGTGTGTCCCTCGGGGTCTTCAAACGGTGGCTCCGTGTGGCCCTGGCCATCACAAAGCCCTTTTAGATGCGGATGATAGGAGGCACTCGCCAGATACCAGACTGTCGGTGAGGTACTAACGTGAGCTGTTGGGAGCTCGGGGTGCAGCACGTGTCTTTTAGAAACAAACATTCGCATTTGAAATCTTCAAATTACGGTTGGATACACCATGGAGGGGAGGGATCCTTTTGAAGGTATAAGTATGCAGCAAAGATCATCCTGCGCAGCACTGCTTCCCCCGTCTTAAGCCAAGCTTTTAATACTGCGCATGACGTTCCCTACGAGTGTAATTGGGTCTTTTTTTAATGAACATCTTTATCGGTTTGGGTAAGTGCTTTGAGATGATGTGCCGAAAGGCCCAACATCAGATGCGCTCGCTGTCTTGGCCGATTGACTCGATTACTGAGAAATTGTTCTTCTCGGTTATACAAATAAGATTGCTTTTGGTAAAGAAATATTCATAAGGAACTGCACAGAGAGTTCTCCTTGCCTGAAGTGAGTAACATTTGACAAGTAACTAAAATGCTGCGATCGCATTGAAGGATTAAAGTCGATATTTGGCAGACTTGCAAATCTGTGTCAGAAGCTGTCTGTGTCTGAAGACTGCGTGTGGCCTCAAAGCGGGAGCGTTTAGCGGTGGTGATGTAGGGAGCTGCATTCTGAAGCCTTTTAGCAAATTTAGTTGTTCGGTGTCGACTTTTTCTTGTGCTTGTACTTGTGTTGAACTTTGCCACCAGCAAGTGCTCTCCTGAAGTAAGTGGAATGATGTCCTGTACTTAAATTCAGCGTCTGCTAAAAATACTGACAAAAATGTTTATGCTGACTTTCAAACTTACCTGAGGAGACCAGACCCAACTGGAGGGTAGGGTTAGAGGTGGCCCTGTGCCCTGACTCCTGCTAAGAGCTCTGGTCTCCCGGAGTTGGGGAGCTCCAGCACCCCCGTTGTCTGGAAAAGCTGCAGTGTAAGGGGATTTAACCTGTCAATAGCTGAGGGATTCGTAGCCCTGACTCCCGTTTGCTTTTATGAATATTATTTCTTACTTTGTTAGCGGCTTTATCTACCGAGTCAATACTGATACTTGATTCAATATTATCACTGTATACAGCGGAGGTTTGTTGTTAAGGTTTTTTTTGTCTGCCTCTCTATACAGTTACAACAGCCGTAAAAACCTCTCCCTGGTATGGAAAATGTCATTCTTTTGGCTAACGTGTCTGGTTCCGTATAAGTAATTCCACCCTTTGACTTACGTTATCATCTATAAAACACTTGCGTCACGTTCAGAAAGGTTAAAGACTCAAGTCCAGTCCCGCAGCGTTGCTCCGATAAGCCGAGCCGGCCGCGGGCGAAGCAGGACGTGCGGTTCCGTGAGCGGGGAGGCGAGTGCCTGCCTGGAACGGGGCCACCGGGAACCTCCTTCGACAAATGCCAAGCGAAAGAGCTGCCCAGCAGGATGCCAGGTCCGCGCGCTCCATCAGCGATGACTCTGCAGCCGGGCCCCTTCGGCTCCGCTGAAAGATTCACTTTCCTTTTCCCGAAAGTGATGCAGTTGCCAGTGAGCCGAGATGTACATTGTACCTCCACGGTTTTTTGTTTTCTCTCTTTTTCTGACTCCCTTCATGACCCAGAGAATAATTAGGGTATTTTTAAATCCTACGGCACAAGGCAGGATCCGATAGTTAAATCCTCTTGCTGAGTTGCCTCTCCAGCTGGCTTTCTACCAAAGGAGAACCTGATTTAAAAGCAGGTTTGTTCAACTGAAACAGGATATTTAAGTAGTGAGGCTTGGACTGGTTTAACTTCTGCTGTCAGGGCTGCCCTTCGGATGTCCTTTTAACCGGCGAGCCTTCCTCGAGCTCTTAACCCTCCTCTTCTCTCGCTAGACAACGTGCTTATATTAGACCTGTGGCCCGTAGGTGGGTGAGGGTGAGGAAGGAGACTAACGCTGGGGTCGTGCCTGGCATGTCTCAGTCTCTGAAATCCAGCCTGTTTGAGTGGCAGATGTAGCAGTGGCTGCTTTGGCTCCCTGGTGGGAGAGGATTTGCCCCTCTGGGCTGGAGATGAGCGGGTAACGTGAACTAGGGAATCCTCGTAGTCCTTAATGTCCTGAGTATTTTGCTGTCTGCTGACAGGGAAAGCAGCACATCGGGAAAACCACCCCCGAGCCTTCGCGAGCGGCGTGGGAAGTTCAGCGCCGCGTGCCGAGGTGGGTGTGGGGCAGGGTTTGAGGGCTTCTGCTGCTGAGATGGCCGCTGGTGCCTCGTGCCGCGGCTGCCAGGCCAGCTTCCAGCCGCCTTCGATGATTGCAGTCCCTCTTTGAGATCGCTGTGCTTCAGCCCCAAGGAATCCGACCCCAACCCCTGGCATCCTGGTGCAGGCAGCTGTTGTCTTTCACAAACAGGCAGCACCTTGCAGGCGCTGCTCGACCGAGCTGGCTCGCGGCTGAGAGCACCTCTTCTGATGGTTGGGTCACGGCCGAGTTCAGCATTGTTTCATCTTCGGCAGTTATTGGTTTATCTGCTTCCCCTTTTTCTTCCTTGTGCACTCAAACGTCCTTTTCTCGAGCCCGGCCCTTCTGGCAGGGGCAGATGCGCTCTCCGTCCCGCGCGGGGTCTTGTCCCCGGACAGAGCGGTCGAGAAAGGAAGGCGAGTTTCCGAACGGATCCGGCAGGAGGAAGTAAGTTTGACGAGAAACCGCGCAGGATGGAGGAGCGGTGGGGTCTGATCGAGTCGCTCATCGCGCAAACCTCAGGCAAAGCCACTTGACCTCTGTTCCTCAGCCAGCCCAGCTGTAAAATTGGGTAAAGGACTCCAGCTGAGCTCTGCTGAGCAAATTAAATTACAAAGAGAAGCAAGCTACGCTCTGTGCCAAGGTGCGTGCATGTGTGCGGCGGAAAAAGCCCCAAATGGCCCATAAAAAGTGGGTGTGGGCTCTGCAGGAGCCAGGCGTGTGCCTGTGTGTTCAGGGAGGAGGCGCTGGGGTAAGGCACGGCCGAGTTCGGCAGCACGGGAGCTGCGCGGCTGTTCCTGCGCTTGAATTAATCGCAAAGGCCGCGTTCCGACCCGTTCCTCGCCGAGCTCGGGGGGTTCCCGCTGCTGACGTGGCTCTGGGCAGAAGGCGGCTGGGGTGTCTCCCCTTACCCTGCCCGTCGGCGTTGCAGAGCCAGGTTGAACCATCTGGGGAGGGCTGGAAAGGAGGGGAAGTCTCATTAGCATAGCTTTTGACACGCGTCGTTGTATTTGTGCGGTTGGGCTGAGAGTGCCTGACCCGGATCAGGCCCCTGCTGTGCTACGGGCAGCAGCAATTCCTGCCCCGAAAAGGCAGATGGACAGAGCGATAAATCAACAGAAGAAGCCAAATGTCAAAGCTGCTGTTCAGGGGGAATTGTTTAAATTGATCTTGCCTCGGCCCTCTCTGACACGCGGAGGAGCGGGAGCGGCGGTTTGAGTTTGCATTTCAGATGCTCTGTGGTTTCCCTTTCAGATGGTCGCTAAAATAAATATTCTTCCCCTTTCCAAGCAAACCTTTCTCACTAAAAAGGCGCGTGGTCGGCGTTGAAGGCCTGACCCCGCGCGCTGCCGATCCCTCTCCGAGCGGCACGTAGCGGCTGTGCCGCCGGTGTCGTACAGCTCACGCGTGAGAGGAAGGCTCTGCTTTTGTATGTGGAAAGCAGAAACTGAAATGAACCCTGTTAAAGGGCTGGGTGTCGGACGCGTTCGGGGCGCTGGCAGCAGCCGAGTGAAGGCGAGCTGCGGCGGTGCGGGGCTGAGGACAGGGCTGAGCACGGCGGGGGCGTAGCTTAGAGGGAAGCACAAAAGCAGCGTTTGCAGGGAAGGGTGTCTGCGAGGGTCTGGATTCCTTATGGCGCAGAACAGCGCTGCGACCGGTACCTGCCCCTGCCCAGAATGGGAGGACTGGTGTTTCCTCTCCTGCTTCCGTTGCAACCCGAGTTTCTCGGGGTGCACGTCTCCAGGGGCAGGAGCCCCGTCAGCAGCGGTTACGGGGAGCTCCCTGGCTGCTCTGCCTTAGGGGAGGGCGCTCGACAGCCTGAACTCGCTAAATTTGGCCAGCCGGTAGCTGTGCGGTTCTGCTTGCGTAAAGGCTGCTGCCGTGATGCCCGGGGGAATTGCGGTCTCATGGCAACAGACACACTCAAGGCACGGTCGAGCCTCCTGGCGAGTGGAGACGCTTCGCTGTGACCCACTCAGGTGTTCCCTCCGTGGCCAAAAAATCCTCGGACCGTAAGAGGCTCCGGGGTGGTGAAGCTGCGTGGCGCCGGGTGTCCCGCTGGCGGGCAGGAGGACGCGTCCTCGTACCTGCTGCACCCTGTGGAAGGGTGCCCGGCCCTGCGGGCATCGGAGGCCGCGTGCCGCCCGAGGAACGCCAGAATTGAGGTTTCTGGTTCGGCGGGCCAGCTTGGTAGGGTTCGGTATGCTAAGGAGGGCGGAAGAGCGGAGCCGTGCCATCGAGGCTGCCCTGGAGGGGCCGGGTGCCGCGTGTCTGGCGTCCTGCCATCGTGGCTCCTTGTCCTGCCCCGCTGCCCGTTGGTTTTGGGTTGCGACTCTTGCAAACGCTGTGCCCTGGTTTTCTTCGGTCATAAAGTCCGGCGGCGCACAGCTTCCCCCAGCGCCACAGCTGCCGCTCCCGCTCCCCGTGCCAAGGTGGCTCCGACTTCATCGGAGTGAGGTGACCGTGTACCCAGCGGGTTGCTGGGAACGCTGCGCCGTGCTCCGCGCTGACCCAAGCCTGAGCAAGTTGAACGCCAGCGAAGCCTGCACGCAACTCCTCGGCTCCCAGAACAAAAGCCGGGGCTCGGCGCGCGGCGCGGCGAGCTCCTGCCGCCATCTGCCGGTCTCTCCCCGCTGGCCGGCACGGCTGGACACCCTCCCGCCGCCGCTCCTGCGGTAGGATTTCCTTGTCCTCTTTGTTTAAAACTAAATCTCTTCCCTTTTTCTGTGTTTCCCCCCCAGCCTTATGGATCGCGAGGTGGCGTTGCTGGCTGAAATGGACAAAGTGAAAGCAGAAGCAAGTAAGACTCTGCCTTTCCACCGCCGCGTGCCCCCCCGAAGGGCCGTAGGGGTTGCTCTGAGGAGACGGCCAGCCCCCCTAGAAGCAGATTTACCTCCTGCTCACGTCGTCCCAAACACGCGGCTCTGTGCCCGGACGAAACTTGCTGGCTTGAGTTAGCCGAATGTATCATGACTAGGTGATATTTGCTGCCTGACGTGCTTGGCACAAACCGTCCTCTCCAAGCCCGCTGCTTTCCGCCCTCGTTGGAGGGCGGGACGCAAACCGCCCTCTTCCACGGGAGGCCGCTCCCGAAAGTCTCCGTGTGCCTGGGGAGCTGGAAGGGGCTTCTCGGCTCGCCCGGCGCGGGTGGGAGGCGATCCATGGGGACACCTGCCCCGGCAGCACCGAGCCCCGCCGTTGAGGGGGTGGCAAGGAAGCAGAGAGCGGCAAAGCTGCTCCCGAAGCCGCGGGCTGGACTGTGCCGCTCGTCGAGGCAGCTCGGGTTCGGTCCGAGCCTGGAGACGGGAATCGCCGCAGGAGAGAGCGGCGGGGGCTGCTGCGCGGCTGGCACAGGGCGGTCGGGGGGCTCGGGGGAACGTCTCGTTTGCCAGTAAGGTGCTGCATGCGGGGCTGGGGGGTTTAATGCTGCGTGTTCGGGGTCGCCGCCTAAGCCGCGGTCTGTTTTTCAGTGGAGATCCTGGTCAGCCGCCAGAAGAAGGCAGAAGCCCTGAAGAAGATGACTGATGTGGCAGTGCGAATGTCGGAGGAGCAGCTGGTCGAGCTCAGAGCCGACATAAAGGTGAGCTTTTCGCTCCGCTGCTGCCCAGTCCGGCCTGGCCCTAATCTCCCCCAAACGCGGCGCTGCAGGAATTACACAGCCGAGGCCGTGGTAGGAATTAGGCGGGTGCCGCCTCAGCAGGCCCGGCCCTAGGCTCCTGCTCGAGGAAGACGAGTCACCGAGCCGCTGAGTAAATAAGCGGTTTATTTATCCGACGTGCAGAGCAGCTCGAGCTGGGGTCTCCGAGGAGGGACCCCTGCCCCCCATCGCGCCCCGGTTCCCCCGTACCGCACGGCGCCCCATCCCCAGCTCCGAGCCCCTAATCCTGGTGGGTGCTCTCTTGATTCCTTACTGGTTTTCTTGGTCGCCAGGCTGGCCGCCTTCTGAAGTTCCCTCATTCCCTTGGAATTGCTTCCTTGGTCCTTATCCTCTTCGTTCCGCTTGTGTCTGCTGGATTCAGCGAGTTCTGCGTCTGCAGCATTAGTTTTATCAGAAAGTTGACTCTCGGACAGCTCTTGGGGCCGGAGGCTTCAACTGCTTCAGCTTCTAGCGCGGGGCAGGGCCATTAATCCGAAGTTCCCAGCAGCGGCACGCGTTTTTGTGACCTTCCGGGTTTCTGGCGCTTCCGAATGCTGTTTTGTGCTGCGTGCGAGTCTTCCCTTGCGCCCGTAGCTCTCGGATTCCCTGCCAGCGCCCCGCACGCCGCTGTCCGCAGCGGGATGCGGGACACCTCCGTTGCAAACACCCCGTTTGTAAAATACTGACTTCAGCCAAGAGCCGATCGCCCGGACGTTAACCCCGGCGCGTGCAGCCCGGCTTTCGGCCGCTGTGAACCGGCGGAGAGCAGGGAACGCGGCACGGCCGCAGCTTTGTGCTCAAGCAGTTGTGAAAACCTCCCGCCGGCGCGGGCTGACCTCTGCCTTCCCCCTAAATCGGCGGAGCCCGCCTGCTGCGCGCGAGCGACTTTTGTATTCCGTAAAACGCTTCTGCTCGCCAGCGCGCCGGCTCCTGCCGCGAGAGGTCAGCGCGAAGTTGCATCAATTAAACTCCGGTTTGAAAACCGAAGCCGCTCGCCCCCGTAGTGGGATTAGTGCGGCCGAGACCCGTCGCCCTGCGAGCGCCTGGGGACGCGGGCCGCGCCGGCTCCGCAGAGCGGGGCTGCCGTCGGACGGGGTTGACCCGCGGCTCGGCTGCTGGCGCCTGGGGAAGGCTGGTCGTGGTCGGGCCGCAAAATTCTGCGTTTGTTTCCGGAGTCGTCGTGGCTGTCTGTCTTCTCACTGGGACTCGTGTCAAGCAGCGCCCGGCTCGGGTGCCTGTTCTGGGCCGACAGGGGAGGCTCTCGCCTCCGTTTTGCGTTCCCGTGCGCGGCCTGAATTAACGTGCGCGTTTTGCCTTTTCTGCGAAGCACTTTGTGAGCGAGCGGAAGTACGACGAGGACCTGGGCAGGGTGGCGCGGTTCACGTGCGACCTCGACGCGCTGAAGAAGAGCATCGCCTCCTTCGGCCAAGGTGAGTCGGGGAGGAGCCGAGGTGGCCGTCAGGCTCCCCAAAACCCTTCACCTGCGCCCCAAAGTGGGATTGCGGCAGGCTGGGAGCGTTCCCCTTCGGGCCTTCGGTTTCCTCGCGGCAGAGAGAGCGGAGCCAGCCCTGCCCTGGCTGCCGCTGCCGACGCTCCTCCCTTGGCAGGGGGGGTCTGTGCCCGTTCCCTTCGCTGGTCCCAGCTGGCCGAGCCCTCGGGCCGTGCTGGCATCATCCCGCCGGGAAAAGCTCCGGTGTCCCTTCGAGGCCGTGGCTCCGGCCCCGAGCCGCCTGGAGGGTGAATGCTCTGGGGTCCTGGCTGCGGAACGCGCATTTTGGGGTGTTTCTCTTCCAGTTTCCCATCCAAAGAACAGCTACTCCACCCGCTCGCGGTGCAGCTCCGTCACGGCTGCAGCCCCGAGCGGCCCCGCCGCCGCCTCTGCTCCCCCCTGTGCCTCTGCCTCCGCCGCCAGCCTTACCACGGCCAGCAAGAAGCCCTCGGCCTCCGCGGAGGCGGCCGCTGGCAACCGCCCGCCCCAGCCGGCGCGAGAGGTAACGGCGCTGCCGGAAGCTTGTTCCGTGTTGTGGCTTCGGGGCCGCGACGGGCGCGGGGTGGGCGGCAGCAGGGTTGAGGGCACCGGAAAGCCGCGGGGCGCAGCCTCGCCGTGACCGATCAGCTTCAGCGCAGACTCGGGGGGTTTTGCTTTTCCCCTCGCCCCTCCGGGAAGGGGCGGGGGGCGCGTGGGGATGCGGCAGCAGGGGCTCGCAGCCCTCGGGCCGTGCTCACCCGCCCCCCCCTTCTCTTGCAGGCTGTCCAGGGGAGCAGGAGAGCGGGGCCCAGGGCCCAGGGCCAGCGCCACGGCGGCCCCCCTGCCCCCGGACGCCCCAACAACGGCACCCGCCACAGGATCGGGCCGGGGCAGGCCCCGGGCAGGCGCCAGCCCTCTCCGCGGGCAGCCCCGGCCGGCAGCCCCGGCCAGCCCCGGCCCGCGGGCGCCGGCGGCCCCTCGGCGCGCCCCGGCCCCCCTCCCTCCGGCACAGAGACGGGGCTGCCGCAGCGCCGGCCCCGGGCCCGGCGGCAGGAGGGAGCGAGCCCCTGAGCGCCGGCTCTCCGGAGCCCCCTCCCACCGCGGCTGCTGCCCGGGGAACGTTTACACTTGTCCGTTTTCGTGCCATTTCTTTTTTTCTCCCTTTCCGTCCTTCCCCCCCTCGTCCACTTTGTGTTGTCCCCCCTCGCCCCCGTCCTCCCTCCAGGAGTCGCCCCTGGCCAAGCCCCAGCCCCGGCTCTGTCCCTCCCCGCGGGGCCGGCGGGAGCCCGACCCTCGTGCTGGCAGCGAGGGGGGCCGGGGGACCCCGGGCCGGGCAGGGGTCCGGACCCCTCCTCGCGGGGCCGGGGCCCTGCGCCCTTTGCTGCTCCCTGGTTTTTAGGCGGGGAGAATCGCTCCCTCCTTCTCTTCCCGGCCTCTCCTGCCCCCCAGCCCCTCTTCTCCCTCGATCCAACCGACAGCAATAGGGGGGAGCAGAGCCGCGCCGGGGCCAGAGAAGGAGGGGGGGGGGGGGGGCCGGCGGTTCGGCCACCCCCCGCTCGTGGGGGTCCCGGCGCGGCTCCCCCTCGCTTGTCCCGCGGGGGCTTCTCTTTCCCGCCGTGGCTGAACCAGTTCAATAAACGAAACCCGACTTTGCGCTTTCACCGGTCGCGTCTTCCCTGCTTGCGGCGGCTGAGCGGGGGGCTGCGGCCCCGGGCCCCCCCCGCCAAGCCCGGCACCCCCAGGGGCCTCTGCTCCCGTGGCCACCCGCCTCGGGGTGCCCCTTCTCGCCCCCCATTTCCCACCGGGAGGAGACTCGGCCCCAACGGCCCCGGCCGTGGGAGCGTCCGGGCGGGAGTGGGGTCTCCCCGGTGGCCCCTCCCGGGGGGCGGGGGAGCCCCGGGGCGGGCAGAGATGGCGGCAGCGCGGAGCCGCCGATGCGGAGCCTCCTGGCACCGCAAAACGCCTTCCTGGACGCCATCGCCCGCCGCTGCCGGCCGCCCGTGGCCCCCCCAGCGCCTCGGCAGCGCTGGGGTAACGGTTGGACTCGAAGCTCTGAAAGGTCCTTTCCACCCTGACCGATTCTGCGATTCTCTGGTTCCCTCCCGCCGTACGTGGGCGCCCACCTGCTGCGGCTGCTGCGGCTGCTGCCCGCCCGGACCGGTGCTCGCAGTGCGGCGCCGAGGGGCCGGTGCTGCTCCTGGTGCTCTTCGCCCTCGTCGCCCACCGGGTCGCCCGCGGCTGGTTCCTCCTGGGGCAGCGCGAGGTGGCTGGCAGCCCCTCCTGGGTGCCGGCGCCCACGCAGCTGCTGTAGGGGACGGTGGCGAGCAGGATGGGGCCGTCCCAGCCCGCCCCGAAGGGCCCGTGGTGCAGCAGGATGAGTTGGGGCTTGTGGAGGGCGACCTTGTACTCGGGCAGCGAGTCCCCAAAGAGCCTCTGCCAGAGACGGGCGCAGCCTCGAGGCCCTGTCCCCTGCCCCGACCCGTGTCCCCAGCCCCGACCCGTGTCCCCAGCCCCGACCCGTGTCCCCAACCCTGATCCGTGTCCCCCGCCCCACCTTCCTGAGCTTGTACTTGCTCTTTCTCTGCTTCTGCAGGTGCCCCGAGAGGTGCAGCACTGCCCGGCTCCGGCGCCGCCCGGCATTGAAGCCCTTCCCTCCGGCAAGGCTGAACTGCCCAGCACGACGTCATGGGGCTGGGGAGTGATGTCATGGGGCTGGGGAGGGACGGCGAGGGGCTGGGCAGTGATGTCACGCAGGCAGGGGGCTCATGCTACCCCCCCAGGTGTGACGGGGGGAGAGGGGAGGTGACGTCACAGGCTCAGCAGGTCCTGATGCAGCTTGGGCCTGAAGGATGACATCACAGCCTCCTTGTGACATCAGCGCCCCCCAGGCTATGATGTAACTCCCGGCTAAGAGGGACACGAGCAGTTGAGGTACAACCCGGGGGGTCAAGGCTGATGTAGCTGGGGGGGGGTGCGATGTGGGGCTGAGGGGGGACAGTGCAGGGCCAGGGGGTGACGTCACAGGGCCAAGATGACGTCACGGGGCCTGGGTGAGGTCACGGCCCCTCTGCAGGCAGAGCCGCCCTCGCCCCACGCGCAGCCTCGGCGGGAGGAGGGGGCCCAGCCGCAGCCCCCCAGCCCCGGCCCCCCCCCCCCCGGGGCACCCCCCGACCCTGCAGCTGCGCCCGTGGAGCACCCCCCCGACCTGAGTCCCTGGTGAGGGGCTGGGGGCCGCCCACAGCTCGCCCCGGCTGCGCTCCAACACCTTCTGGGGGTGCCTGGGGGGGCAGGAGGGGCGGCTGGGGGGGTAGCCCCTCCACATGGCCCCCCATCCCTGCCTCCTCAGGAGGCCCCGGCGTCCTCACGCCGGAGCTGGAGCCCCCCCGGCCCTGGGACGGGCCCAGCCTAGAGCTGGCGCTGATGGGGGGGCCCTGGGCCGCAGGAGGAGGGGACAGGCCTGGGAGGGGCCCCCCCGGGGCGAGGGGCCCCCCCGGGACTGAGCCTCCTTGTTCAATAAAGGGGCGATTCTGGGAACAGGCACCAGGCACTGGGGGTCCTGTGCCCCCCCCCCCGGGGCAGGGAAACGCTTTATTGGAAGGTGACAATATCCAGCCCCGGGGGGGGGTGGCTGAGGGGGTCTGGGGGGCCCCCCTCCCCCTGCAGGGCCAGCGGGGGGGCCCCAGCGCGGCCCCCACCCCCCTCACTGCTGGGCCAGCTTGGCCGCCTCCGCCTTGATGAGGGCGATCAGGTCCTGGTTGATGAGGAAGACGAAGCGGAGGCTGGCGATCTGCGGGGGGGGCAGGGGGTGAGCAGGGGGGGGCCGCAGCCCCCCGGGACGCCTCCCCGGCCCCCCCCAGCCCCCCGGGACTCACCTCCACCACGGAGTTGTTGTTCAGCTTCCACTTGTTGCCGCCGAGCACGGGGCGCCCGTCAATGTAGATGGGGCGCCGGCCCTCGTTAGCGATGAAGAAATCCCCGTTATTCTTCAGCTTGATGATGCCTGGAGGGGGGAGGACGCGGGGTGAGGGGGGGGAGGCGGGGGGAGCGCAGCCCCCCCCTCCGCAGCCCCCCGCGCCCCAGCCCTCGTCCCGACCCTGCTTGCGGGAGATCTTCCAGGCGGGTCCCTCCAGCGCCAGGTCCACGTCGATCTGGTTGTCCTTCGTGGCTCTGCCCAGCGTGATCTGGGGGGGTGGAGGGGGGCGTCAGGGGGCTGCGGGGAGGCCGGGGGGGTCCCCGGGACGTGGGGGGCTCCGTGGGGGGGCCCTAAGGCCCGCACGCACCTCCCGGGAGCGCATGAGGTACCGCACCATGCGGCCCCGCAGCACGGCCAGCGTCTGGCTGTCGAAGTCCGGGGAGCTCATGCCTGCGGGACGGAGGCGTGAGGGGGGACGGACGGACGGACAGACGGCAGGGGGGACGGACGGACGGACAGAGGGCAGGGGGGACGGACGGACACACAGACGGCCCCCCCCGGCTCCCAGCTCTCACCTGTGATGCTGTCGACCAGCACCTGCCACTTGTGCAGCTCCTGCTCCAGCTGCCGGATCTCCCGCTTCTGCCGCCGGTCGGCCACGGTCAGCTCTGGGGAGAGGGGGGAGCTGGGGGGGGGGCCCCTGTCCCCCACCCCGGGGGGCCCCCGGCCTCACCCCCCCGGCTCGGGCTGCCCAGAGGGGAGGGGGCCGGACTCACCGTGCTCCAGCACCTCGTCCCGCACGTCCCTGCCGAGGGGAAGGGGCAGGATGAGACGCTGCCCCCCCAGCGCGGCCCCTCTCGCCCCCCCAGCCCCCCCAAAAACCTCACTTCAGCTTGTGCTCGAGATGTTGCCACCCCCCAGCCCCCCCAGCGCCGCCCCTCTCGCCCCCCCAGCCCCCCAAAACCTCACTTCAGCTTGTTCTTGAGACAATGCCCCTCCCCAGCCCCCCCAGCGCCGCCCCTCTCGCCCCCCCAGCCCCCCAAAACCTCACTTCAGCTTGCTGTCATCAAGCATGTCCTCGGCGTCCGAGAAGTTCAGCACTTGGTCCCCCTTGGGCAGCGGCTGCACTGGAGGGAGCAGGAGGGGAGGGAGTGAGGGGCCAGGGGGCGTGGGGGGCTGGGGGGCGCGGGGGGCCCCCCCGGCCTCACCGGTCTGGTCGTCCAGCAGGTAGTACTGCTTCATGAGCTGCCAGTGGAGCTGCAGGGCCTTGGCCGTGCGCGAGGGGTAGAAGACGTCGGGGTGCTTGTGGAGCAGGTCCTGGAAGGTGTCGAGCGTGGGCTGGCTGGTCTGCAGAGCCGAGAGGGGACACGTGGCACCGAGGGCCCCGGCGAGCGCCGCGGACCCCAGGCTGGAGCCCCCCCGTGCCCCGCCCGGCTCTTACCGATCCCACCTTGTTCAGCAGCTGCTCCTCGGCTTTGCTGAAGAGCACTTTGCTCTGGATGGCGGCGATGGCCTCGGGGTGCAGCTGCCGCATGGCCTGGCAGGCCAGCCTGGGGGGGGGCGACGCGGCGTGAGAGCCCCCGCAGCCCCCCGGGACGGCTCTGCCCCTCGGGGCCTGCCCGCACTCACTTGGAGATGATGGGGTCGTAGAGCAGCGCGTACCAGCGCTCCTGGATCTCCCGCAGGTTGAAGCGGCAGCTGAACTTCACGCCCAAGTGCACCGAGGTCAAGTCGTTGGTCTGGAAAAGCCCCCGGGTGAGGGGAGAGTTGCGGGGGGCCGGCCCCAAGCCACGGCGGCGGCAAACCCCCCCCAGCGAGGGTCCCGGAGCCAGGCAGCCCCCCGGGGCCGTCACCTGCAGCACGGCGTTGATGAGCAGGAGGTCGTCGGCGGGTTTCCAGCGGCCCAGGTCCTTCGTCACCTGCAGGGGCTGTTTGCTCTTCTTCATCCGCTTGGCGAGGCCGGGGGTCGGGACCGGGCTGGGCGCGATGGGGGTGGACACGGACTTGGAGACCTGGGTGGGCAGAGATGGGGATTCGGGGTCTCTCGGAGCTCCCCAGCCCCCCGGCCGGCCCCCGGATGTCCCCGCCGGCCCCTCACCTTCTTCTTCTCGCTGGAGGAAGGCTCGCTGCCCGAGCAGCGCCCGGGCTCGACCCCGCCGGCGCCCTTGGCCCGGCTGGAGGACTTGGCGAGGCTGCTCTCTACCAGCTCATCGTCAAACTTCTTCCGCTTGATGAACCTGGAAGAAACGAGACGGCTCTGAGCGCCAGTGCCCGCGGGCCGCCCCGTCCCGCCGGCAGGCAGCAGGCAGGCAGCGGGCAGGCAGGGCTCAGCCCCGCGCCCCCCTCTCCTGCCCCGGCGTACCGCGAGGAGCTGCGGCGCTTGGGGATGGCACCCGAGGCCTGGGCCGAGCCCCGCTTCTGCCCCGCCAGCGACTCCTCGTCCTCGGAGCGGCTCGTCGCGCCCGACGCCATCAGTCCGGAGAGCAGCACGTCTGCGGGGCACAGGGAAGGTGGGGGGTCCCCGGCTGCCCCCCCGAGAGCTCCCCCGCAGGGCCGCGGGGCAGCCGGGACCTCCGGTCCCCCCGTCCCGCTCTGGGGGTGCGGCTTTCCAGGGGCTCGGGGGGCCCCTGACCCCGGCGGGGCGTGGGGGGACAAGCAGGAGGACGCGGGGGAAGCGGAGGGGGCGTGGAGATGGGGGCGGGGGACACGGAGGAACGTGGGCGGCAGCGAGAGACACGGGGAAGGGCAGGGGGCGCGGGGGGACGCTCAGGGGGCCGCGGGGGGACATCGGGGGCTACGGGAGGAGCCCGGGGAGGGGACGGGGGGCGGTGGGGGCGCAGGCCCAGCCGGGGTTCCCCGGCCAAACCCCCCCGGCGCGGGGAGGACTCGGGCCCGTCCCCCAACCCCCGGCCGCCGCCTCCCGCGGGGCACCCCCCACCCCGGGCAGCCGGTGCCGCCGCCGCGGCCTCACCATCCCCGGGAGCGGAGGCTCCGGCCGCTCCGCGACGGCGTCCGCACGGGCGCCTCCATGGACGGCGCCGCTTCCGGGTCTCCACCGGAAGACGGTTTGACGCCAGCATCAGGCGCGCTGAAGCCGCCGAGGGCGCCGCCATTTTAAAGGCTCTGCACGGCCTCTGCGGCGCGGCGCCATCTTAGCTCAGGGCGCCGCCATCTTGGCTAAGGGCAGGGCCGCGCCCCCTCCTTTCTGGGCCGCCATTGCCGGTGGGTCGGGGGCAGCCGGGCCCGACCCACGGGTGGGGACGGGACGAGCCCCGTTATCCCGGCAGACAGGGCTCGTCCCGGCCTCGGCAGCGTAGGCACCCGCTGCCCGTCGAAACGGCCACACCCATCATGGCGGCTCCCCGCCCCCCCGTGGCCACACCCATCATGGCGGTATCACTGCCACACCCATCATGGCGGCTCCCCAGCCCCATGTGGCCACACCCATCATGGCGGTATCACCTGCCACACCCATCATGGCGGCTCCCCAGCCCCATGTGGCCACACCCATCATGGCGGTATCCCCTGCCACACCCATCATGGCGGCTCCCCAGCCCCCGTGGCCACACCCATCATGGCCGACATCCCCAGGCTGCGAGGAATAGACACGGTCTCTGTGGAGGGGCTGTTCCTTTTATTGGGTCGAGCGTCGCTGTGGGGCCGAGCTGCCCCGTGGGGCCGAGCCCTCCCTGTGGGGCCCAGCCCTTCCCATGGGCCCGAGCCCTTCCCGTGAGGCCAACGGGCCCTGTCCTGGTGCAAGCAGTCCCGTGCGCGCCTGGTTAAGGCAGGCATGTGCCGGCACACGCGTGTGCCTCCCTACACGCGGTGCCAGAGGGTCCTTCCCCAGGGCCAGGGAGGAGGGTCCATGTCCCGTGCGCCTGCCGCTGTCCCCGGGGCCGGGGGGGCTACGCCGAGCTGGGGGCGACATGGCCGTCGTTGGCCTCGCTCAGGTTGGCGGCCCACTCCTTCCTCTGGATGGTGCCCGTCTTCTCCTCGCGGAACTGCTGCCGCTCCTCCCGCGGGATCTTCACGGCGTGGTACTGTGGCACAGCCGGCGGCGCGTAGCGCGCCCGGCGGAAGAAGCCCAGCTGCAGGGGACCGGCGAGTCAGGGCCCCGCGGGGACACCCTGGCTTCGGGAACGGCTCCGCGAGCCCACGGCGCCGGTGCTTGCCCGTCCCTCGGCTCTCACCCCAAAGGCGCAGGGGCGTGCGCTTTGCACCAGCACTTGCACAACCACGCGCCAGCACTGCAAACCCTCGCACGTCCCGGTTCCGGCACTGCAAACCCTCGCACGCTCGTGCACCAGCACTGCAAACGCACGTACGCCCACACTGCAAACCCTCGCACGTCCCGGTTCCGGCACTGCAAACCCTCGCACGCTCGTGCGCCGGCACTGCAAACCCCTCGTCCATCCACCCTGACGCTGCAAACCCTCATCCCTCCGCCTCGGCACACTGCCGGCCCTCGCACACCCGCGCAGGGCGGCCGCCGGCCCTCGCACGCCCCTGTGCATCCGTGCTGGCTGCCCGCCGGGGCCGGGGCGGGAGAGCCCTGCGTTACCGCTCGCCCTCCAGCGCCTGCTTGTCCGCCGCGGAGGGCTGGAGGCCCAGGCGGGCCCGGTAATAGTTAGCGGCGTAGCGGGACTTTCGGCTGCTCCGCTTGAAGAAGCCGCACTGGGGAGGAAGCGAGAGGGTGAGGCTGGGCAAGGCCAGGCTGGGTGGTGTGGCACGGCACGGCACGGCACAGCACGGCATGGCTGGGGTGATGTGGCAGAGCTGGGGTTGCACGGCATGGCACGGCACAGCTGGCGTGGCACAGCATGGCACAGTGTGGCACGGCATGGCACAGCTGGGGTGACACGGCAGAGCTGGGGTTGCATGGCATGGCACAGTGTGGCACGGCATGGCTGGGGTGGCACAGCATGGCACAGCATGGCACAGCACGGTACGGCACAGCTGGGGCAGCACAATGTGGCACAGCGTGGCACAGCATGGCACGATGTGGCACGGCACAGCATGGCTGTGGTGGCACAGCGTGGCACGGCACAGCTGGGGTGTCACAGCATGGCACAGTGTGGCACGGCACGGCTGGGGTGGCACGGCATGGCACAGAGTGGCACGGCACGGCATGGCACAGCGCGGTACAGCACGGCTGGGGTGGCACAGCGCAGGATGGCCAGGAGACCCCGTGCCACGGGGAGGGGGACGCGTCCTGCTGGGGGGAGCCCGTCCCCATCCCTCACCTTCCAGAGGATGAAGACGAGCAGGGCCAAGACGAGGACGCCGGCCAGCACAGCCAGCAGGATGACCCACCACGGCACGCCGCCGGCCACCGCCGCCCCGGGGTCCAGGTAGATGGAGACGGGGATCTGGGGAGGGGAGGGCGTCAGGGGGCCGTGGGGCCGGGGCTGGGGGGCCGGGGGGGCGGCGGGGCCAGACCTGCGTGGAGGCGTCCTTCAGCACCAGGTTCTGGACGGAGGAGGTCACCGAGACGCTGGCGCGCACGATCAGCTCCACCGAGGTGACAGCCAGGTACTCCTGCGGCAGGGCACGGGCCGGGCTGAGCCCCCTCCCCGGCCCCGGCCCCGGCCCCAGCCTCATCCCCGGCCCCATCCCCAGCCCCATCCCTGTCCCTGTCCCCATCCCAGGGCACCCGTCCCCATCCCCATCCCCATTCCTGGCCCTGGCTCCATCCCTGTCCCGGCCCCGTCCCGTGCCCATCCCCGTCCCTGTCCCCATTCCCATCCCCATCCCCATCCCTGTTCTCATCCCATCCCTGTCCCATCCCCATCCCGTCCCCATCCCCATTCCTGGCTCCATCCCAGCCCCGGCCCGTGCCCATCCCCATCCCCATTCCTGTCCCCATCCCTGGCCCCGTCCTGGCCCCGGCCCATGCCCATCCCTTGCTCCATTCCCAGCCCCGGCCCCAGCCCCAGCCCCAGCCCCGTCCTGTCCCCGTCCCGTCCCTATCCCGTCCCCATCCCTGTCCCCATCCCTGTCCCCATCCCTGTCCCCGTCCCATCCCCGTCCCGTGCCCATCCCCGTGCCCTCCCACCTCCAGGAAGGTGCCGTTCCAGAGGCGCCCGCGGGCCGTCAGCACGGCGGCGCGCTCGAAGCTGTGCAGCGGGCAGCGGAAGGCCAGGCAGCGCGCGGTGCCCTGGGCGCAGTCCTGCGGGACGGGGGGTCAGCCCGGCCCCGCGCCCCCCCAAAGGGGCACCCCGGGACTGGGTGTTCCCCAGCAGCAGCAGCACCCCAGAAGCAGGGGCACCCCAGGAGTGGGTGCACCCAGCAAGAGGTGCACCCCCGGAGTGGGTGCTCCCCAAGAGTGGGTGCTCCCCAGCAGCAGCGGCACCCCAGGAGTGGGTGCTCCCCAAGAGCAGGGGCACCCCAGGAGCAGGGGCACCCCAGGAGTGGGTGCTCCGCAGAAGTGGGTGCTCCCCAGGAGCAGGGGCACCCCAGGAGCAGGGGTACCCTGGGAGTGGATGTTCTCCAGGAGTGGGTGCTCCCCAGGAGCAGGGACACCCCAAGAGCAGGGGCACCCCAGGAGCGGGCGCTCCCCAGCCCCACTCACCAGCGTGACGTTCCTCCTCCTCTCCGCGGGTGCCGGCACCCACCAGGACCCCGGGGCGGGCGCCTCGGCGGGATCAGCCTCCCCCGGCGGCTCCTGGCGGAGGGAAGGACGGGCATGGGGGGGCGGCTCGCACCCCCCGGGCACCCGCGCGCCCCGGCCCCGCGCCGTACCAGGGCCAGGCGCAGGGGGTTGGCGGGGGGGGTGCAGGCCACCCGCTGCCCCGGGGGAGCCGCCAGCTCGAGGTGCAGGGGGTAGAGCAGCCATTTCCCGTTGCTGATCTCGTGGGGCCAGAGGAGGGTGAGGAAGGCCGAGCCCAGCGTCTTCAGCGACTGGCCCCGGTTGGAGACCTGCCAGAGGAGGGGGGACACACACGGCGGCGTGAGCGGGATGGCACGGACCCCCCCGCCCCACGGCCACCCCCCATCCAGGAGCGCGGGGTGGGAAGGGGAGCAGCGGGGCCGAGACCCCCGGCATCCCGTGCCCCCCTGTGCCCCCGCCGCGGGAGCCGGGCGTCGGGGCGACTCACCGTGACCTCGAAGCGCACGGCGCTGCCCACCTGGCTCTCCCGCCGCACGGCGCTCTCCCCCCGCACCACCCCGCCGAAGAAGAGCCGGGGTGGCACGGCCACACTGTGGGGACAGCCGGGGGTCAGCGCAGCCCCAGGGGGGTCCCGGGGTCCCCCCTCCCCGCCCTCACTCACCCCGTCACGGAGAGCGGCAGCTCGATGACCACGCGGGCACGAGCCACCACCGGCTCCAGCCCCGGCTGCTCGCTGATCCTGCGGAAAGGCGGGGGGGGTCGGGGGGGCATCACCCTGAGCCCCCCCGCAGATGCGCCCACGCACAGAGCCGAGCGCGGGGCTCCGCCGCGAAGGCCCCCGACCCCCCGGGGCTCACGTGGAGAGGGCCAGCTCCACCGCCAGGTCCGTGGTCTGGATGGTGATGCCCAGGGTGCTGAGGATGAGGAAGAACCGCACCTGGGGGCAGAGGGGTGAGGGCCGGGGCCGGGGCCAGGGGCCAGGGGCCGGGGGGGCGGGGAGCTGCACCCACCTGGGCTCCGCGTTTCATGGGGTTCCCCAGCTCGCACTCCACCTGCGAGCCGTTCTGGTTGGCGAGGCACACCACCGGCTTGTCCTGGGGGGCACAGCGCTGAGCCCCCGCTGCTGGCGTCCCCCCGCCCGCTGCGCCCCGGCACCACCCCCCTCTGGCACCCCGGGACCACCCCCCTCCGGCACCCCAGCACCCCGGGACCACCCCCCTCCAGCACCCCGGGACTGCCCCTGCCGGCACCCTGGCACCCCGGGACCACCCGCCTCCGGCACCCCGGGACTGCCCCCACCGGCACCCCGGCACCCCGGGACCACCCCCCTCCAGCACCCCGGGACTCCAGGACCATCCCCCCCTCTCCGGCATCCTGGCACCCTGGCACCACCCCCCCTCCAGCATCCCAGGACACCCCCCCTCTGGCACCCCGGAACCACCCCCCTCCAGCACCCTGGGACCCCAGGATCCCCCCCCCAGCATCCTGGCACCCCGGGACCACCCCCCCTCCGGCACCCTGGGACACCCCCTCCCCAGCACCCTGGGACCATCCCCCTCCAGCACCCCAGGACCACCCCCCTCCGGCACCCCAGGACCACCCCCCTCGGGCACCCCAGCACCCCGGCACCACCCCCCTCGGGCACCCCGCGACCACCCCCTGCCCTCCGCATCCCCCGCTCGGACCCATCCCACACCCCCGGCACCCCCGGGACCATCCCTGTCCCTCCAGCAGCCCCGGGACCATCCCTGGCCCCCTGCACCCCCCGGCCCACCCCGTCCCTCTGCCGCAGCCCCCCCGGCGCCGCCCCGGAGACCCCCCCGCACCGAGGGCGCCCGGGCGTCGTAGGGGCGCAGGGCGGAGTAGGGCAGCTCCGGGGGGAAGGTGGCGGTGAGCACGGCCTCGTGGGCATCGTCCCCGTCCCGCTGCGGCTCCGCCGGCTCCGAGGGCAGGTTGGTGACGTGGATCTCCAGGGCCACGTCCTTCTGGTCGCTCATGGCGAAGACGGCGGTGCCATCCGCGCCCCTGGGGGCAGAGCCGCCGTGAGCCCCCCCCCGGGGCCCTCCCCGACACCCCGCGGGGTGGGGGCCCGGCCCCGGCCCCCCTCACCTGGGCAGGGGCAGGAAATCGGCGTCCCCCAGGCGGGCGCAGAACTGGAAGCGGAGCTGGAGGTTGCTCTGGCAGATCTTGTCATCCCCGCAGCCCTGCTTCAGGAAATGCACCTGGGGGGACACGGGGGGACGGGGACACTCCAGGCAGCCCCCGCGCGGGGCGGTGCACCCCGGACCCCCGGGGAAGGGGGGGGGGGGGGGAGCGGCCGGGTCCCCACCTCAGTGCGGTGGCTGCTGGGCTGCTGGGGGCTGAGCACGGGCGACAGGGGCGGCAGGGCGGCCCCCCGGCTCTGCCGCGCAGCCCCCCGGCTCTGCCGCGCGGCCCCGGCTCCCTGGATGCCGTAGGCGAGGGTGACGGCGATGGGGCGCAGCTTGTCACGGATGCTGTCCTGCGGGCGGGGGGTGAGGGTGAGGGGGGGCATGGAGGGGACCGGGACGGGGACGGGGATGGGGACGGGGACAGGGATAAAGATGGGGATGGGGACAAGGACGAGGATGGGGACGGGGATGGGGATGGGGATGAAGATGGGGATGGGGATGGGGATGAGGATGAGGATGGGGATGGGGATAAGGATGAAGATGGGGATGGGGATGGGGATGAGGATGAGGATGGGGATGGGGATAAGGATGAAGATGGGGATGAGGATGGGGATGCAGATGAAAATGGGGATGGGGATGAGGATGAGAATGGGGACGGGGATGAGGATGAGAATGGGGACAGGGATGAAGATGGGGATGGGGACCAGGATTAGGATGAGGATGGGGATGGGGATGACGATGGGGATGGGGACGGGGATGGGGATGGGGATGGGGACACACCTGGAGCTGGAAGGTGGCTTGGACGCAGGCGCGGGCGTGCTGCCGGGGCAGCTCCACCGTGTTGGAGAACTGGTGCTCGGGGTCGGACGGACGGCGGCCGAGGAAGGAGACGCGGGGGGGCTGGCCCAGCCGCCGGCGGTCCGTGTCGGCATCGAACACGTACTCCAGCACTGGGGGGAGAGGGACGGGCGCGATGCTGGGGGTCCCGCCCCTCCCACCCCGGGGGCTCCTGTCCCCCCGCGGCGCAGCCCCGGGGTCCCCACCGCGCTCACCGAGGCGGGGGCTGTAGCTGGCGGGACTGGCCGTGTAGCTGAAGCAGGCTCGGACGTCCACGCTGCGGGGGCACAGTGAGGCGGGCGGCACCCACCCCCGGCCGTGCCCCGGCTGCGTGCCCGGGGAGGGGGGCGGGGGGGGCGGGTGGCACCCACCAGACGCCCTCCTGGTGCTGGCAGTTGCTCTGCTCCAGGTCGATGTGGGGGGGGAGCAGGGACACGTTCCTGGAGACGTGGACAACCGGCCGGGCCCTGCCAGGGGAGAAATGGGGGGTGCTAGGCTGGGACCCCCCCGAGGGCACCCCGAGCCTTGCGCAGACCCAGTACTCACCCCCTGGACGGGACCCCCGGCCGTGCCCAGGGATCAGGGACCCCCGGGTCAGGGGATGCCCTGGGAGGGTTTGAGGGGAGCCCAGGGATGGGGGATGCTCGGGGATGGGGGACATCCAGGGATGGGGGATGCTCAGGGATGGGGGACATTCGGGGATGGGGGACGCCCAGGGATGGGGGATGCTCGGGGATGGGGGACGCTCGGGGATGGGGGATGCTCGGGGATGGGGGACGCCCAGGGATGGGGGACACCTGGGGATGGGGGATGCTCAGGGCTGGGGGATGCTCAGGGATGGGGGACACCTGGGGCTGGGGGACGCCCGGGGATGGGGCAGCCCAGGGGTGGGGGACGCCCGGGGACGGGGGATGCTCAGGGATGGGGGATGCCCGGGGATGGGGGATGCTCAGGGATGGGGGATGCCCGGGGCTGGGGGATGCCTGGGGCTGGGGCAGCCCAGGGCTGGGGTCGCCCCGGTTGGGGCCGGGGCTGCCCGTGGCGGGGTCTCACCTGTACAGCACGACGGTGTCGGAGAGGGAGCCGACGAGCAGGTCGGGGTAGAGGTTCCCATCCACGTCCAGCCCCCCCGAGAGGGAGTACCCGAAGGCCGTCACTCCCACGCCCTCCCCGTCCAGGACCTGGGGACAAGGCACCCGTGACTCCGGGAACCGGGGGGGGGGACGACGGGCAACGCACCCCCCGGCCCCGCACCCCCTCACCTGCGCCGGCTTTGCCACGATGCCCAGGTTGCTGCCGTGGTAGATGTAGACTTTGCCGGCGCCGTCGAAGGGGGCTCCCACGGCCAGGTCTGGGGGGGCAAGGGCAGGTAGCGGGGGGCACAGACCCCTCCCACGACCCTCTACAGGACGCAGCCCCCGGCGCGACCATCTCCCCCCCCCCCCCGGCAGGACGCAGACTGTGTCCCAGCCCATGGGGCTCCCCGAGCCCCCCCCCGAGCCCCTCACCATCAAAGCCGTCCTGGTTGAGGTCCCCGGCGGCGCTGAGGGCGATGCCGAACATGGAGCCGCGGGTGCCGTTGAGGCGGAGGGGGGTGGCGGAGTCCCAGCGCCCCGCCGGGTTGATGTAGACGTAGGCGGCCCCCCCGATCTCCTCCTTGCGCTCAAAAAAGTGGGGGGCCCCCACCACCAGGTCCATCCAGCTGCGGGGGCAGCGGCTCCATCACCCCCCCGCCCGCGGCAAGCCGTCCCGGTGCACCGAGCCAGGGCGATGCCCCGGCACCGAGACCGCGGCCGGGGGGCGGGGGGGGACGACATGGGTGGGGGGGTCCCCCCAAACTCACCCATCGCTGTTGAGGTCGAGCACGGCGACGGCGTAGCCGAAGGCGGAGGTGAGCTGCTGGCCGGGCAGCACGGCCTCGGGCACCAGGCGGTTGGCGCTGTCGCGGCGCAGGATGACCACGGCCCCGGTGTGGTTGGCGCGGGGGGCCCCGGTGACGAAGCTCAGCTCCCGCCTCCGCGTCAGCCCCGCGCCCGAGTCCACCGAGAAGCCTGCGGAGGGGGGCAGGCGTCGGTGCCCGCCTGGCCCCCGGCCCCCCCGGCCCCCCACACCCGCCGTCTGCCCATCTGTCCGTCCGTCCGTCCGTCTCTCTCTCTCTGCTCAGCCCTGCGTGGCCAGGTGTCCCCTCGGGGACCCTCGTGCTGTGGCGTGGGAATGGGGGGCTCTGCTCGTGCCTCAGTTTCCCCGCTCTGCGCTCCCTGGGGCACAGCGGCTGCGGCTGGGGGGGAGCGGGACTCGGGGGTCCCCTCCCCAGCTCTGGGCCGTGGAAGCCAAAGGGGGAGCAGAGGCTGCCGGGGTGAGCAAGGACCAGCCCCTCCCCGCATTGCCAGAAGGGAAGATTTTGGGGAGAGAAGGAAAGATTTTGGAGCCAGAGCAGCAAGACCCAGAGCAGAGCCGGACGGGGGCCGGGACCCCCCCAGCCGGAGGGAGCGGCAGAGCCCCCTCCGCGGCGGGGGGCCGGGAGCCCCTTCCCCACATGCAGCAGTTGCAGTGCACGGCCCCCCGCAGCCCCCCGAGCCCCCCAGCCCCCAGCAGGTTCCCCCCGGGAACCATGCACCCCCCCATGCAGAAACACACCTCTGGGGGGAAGAGACGGGGACGGTGGGGTGCGGGGGGGCCACGCCAGGCTCTGTGCCCCCCCAGCTCTGCCCCCCCAGCCTGGCGGTGCCCCCGCCGCAGCCCTGGCGCGGTGACGGGACACGGGACGGGGACGGGGACAGGCTGAGGCAGCGCAGGGAGCCCTGGCTGGGGGGGGGGTGGGACCCCCACCCCGGGGGAGGTGCGCGTGCACGGCTGGGCGTGCGAGGGGGTGTGCGCGAGGTGGGGGGCGTGCAGGGGGGTGCAAAGGGGGGGTGCGCGGTGCATGCACGGGGAGGGGCGATGCCGCGTGCGCAGGGAGGCGCGGAGGGCGGCGTGTTCGGCACGCGTGCACGCCCGGGGACACGTGTGCACACATGCGTGCGCACACGCGTGCTCGCAGGCCCCGGCCGAGGCGGCGGGAGCTCTCCTTTCCTCTCCCCTCCACAGACACGGGGGACACGCCACAGGACACGGCTCCGGGGAGGGTGGCACACGGGGACGCCGACGCCGCCGGCGCTTACGAACCCAAGTAGCTATTCTGGGCCACGTCGCCGGCCGCGCCGGGCACCTTCTCGCCGGGCTCGGGGGTTTTGTAGACCAGCTGGTCGGGGTCTGAGCTATCAATGTTTGTCACAAAGAGCAGCCCTGCGCCGCGGCCGGGCGGGAGAGAAAGAGAGAGGGGCGTCAGGGCGGGCGCCGCGGCCGGGGCGGGCTGGAGCCGGGCGCAGGGCTGGGGGGTCCCACGGCGGCGGCGGGGGGTCCCCCGTGCCGTGCCGTGCCATGCCGCTGCGCCCGGGCTCCGCCGCGCCCGTACCGAAGTAGCTGTTGGCGGGCACGGGGATGAGCGAGGGGTCCTGGTCCTTCTCGCCCCCGGCTTCGTAGGGCCCGTCGTCGTAGCGCAGCAGGTCGAGGGAGCTCTGGTTAAGCAGCTCCACGCGCAGGTTCCCTGCCGAACCGAGGAGCGGTGAGGGGGCCGGGCCGGGGACCCCCCCCGGGACCCCCCGGGACCCTCCTGCTGCCTGCGGTGAAGGGGCGCCCGAGCCGCCCCCACCGCTGCGCTCGCCGGCGGACCTGGGCATCCCACACACGGACACGCGGCTGCACCAGCGCACACGCGTGTGCACAGACACGGGCACCCCCCACGCCTGTACACGCACACAGCGCACATGCAGCCCCGTGCTCACACCCACGGTGCACACCCCCCCCCGTGCTCACACCCACGGCACGGACACACCCCCCCCGTGCTCACACCCACAGCGCGCGCGCACACACACACACACGTGCTCACACCCACCCCACCCCACCCCCCTGTGCTCATACCCACGGCACACACACACACACGTGTGCTCACACCCACAGCGTGCACACACACCCCTATGCTCCCACCCACGGGGCACACACACACATATGTGTGTGCTCACACCTACAGCACACACACACACACGTGCTCACACCCCTGGCACGCTCACACACACACACGCATACATGTGTGCTCACCCCCCCGGCACGCTCACCCCCTCGTGCTCACACCCACAGCCTGCACACCGCCACACGCTCACACCTACTGCACGCACCCACACGCTCGCACCCGCAGCCCGCACGCCCGTCGTGCAAGCACGTGCACGCCCCGCACGCCGGCGCAGGCAGGAACGCGCTCCCGCACGCCTGCTCACGCACACCCGCACACACGCACCGGGGCGGCCGCAGCCGGCCCCGCGCCCTCGCTCGGCCCGGGGGGGCCCGGCCGCCCCCGCCCTCACCCTTCCAGTTGTAGGTGCCGGGGGCGCCGAAGAGGATGTAGTGGTGGTCGGGGCTGAAGGCCGCGGCCAGGCCCTGCTGGCAGGAGCCGAAGCGGTCGTGGCCCTGCGGCCGCCCCTCGCAGAACTTCCACTCGCCCCCGTCCAGCTCGTCCCGCACCCGCAGGTCCTGGCTCAGCACGAAGCAGCGCCCGATCACGTCCCGCGTCTCCAGCGGCTGCCGCACCCGGTGCCGCGCCTCGTAGAGGTGGGCGCAGGTCTGCGCGTGTGGGGAGGAGGGTCAGGCGGGGCCGGGGGACCCCCCCGCGGCCCCTCGCCGCCGTGTCCCCCCCCTCCAGCGCTCACCACGATCTTGCCGCCGGCACCTTGGCTCTTCACGCTCACCCCCAGCCACTGGTTCTCCTTGCTCTCCCGCTGCAGGTCCACTGGTGGGGACGGGCAGCGTCAGCCCCGCCGGGACCCCCGGGGCGGGGAGCCGGGGGGGGCCCCCGCAGACCGCGCGCCCCCGGGCGCGCACCTCACCTCCCTCGTCGATGGGCACCCGCCAGCAGTCGGAGAGCTCGGGGGTCAGCGGGCAGGCGAAGAGCCCCCCGGTCCGGTTGGCTCCTTGGCCGGGCAGCGCCGGCGCCTGGGGGGCCCCCACCAGCAGCCTGCCATGGCAGGGAGCCCCCCGTCAGGGCACGGCGCCGGCTCCCCCCGCCAGCCCCGGCCACGCGCAACGCTGGGTTTGCACCCGCGCCGCCAGGTTTGCGCACCCGGTGTGTGTCCCCCCCCGGCGCCCGTCCGGAGCAGCCCCGTCCCCGCCGCCCCCGCGCAGCTGTCCCCGCGCCCCCGCGCCGATTTCACGCCATGCCGGCGCGGTGCCCACCCAGCGCGGTGCCAGCCCGCCCGGCCGAGCAGCTGCGGCCCCGGCGCGGCCGTTCCCAGGCCTCAGCCGCAGCTCGGTGCACGTGTGGGCAGGGGAGGGGGCGCAGGAGGTGACGCACACCCAGACCCCCCCCACTCCTGCCCGCGCCCCTGCCCCGTCCCCCTTGGTGCGGCAGGGTTAGGGGCACCCTGACCCCCACCCTGACCCCCACCCCGCGCAGCCCTCCCCGGGGTCCCCAAGGGGCCGGGGCTCGCTCCTCTGCGGGACGCGTGCCGTGCCGCCGGTGGCTCCTCGGTGGCCGCGGGGCACCTGCGGCCGCCCCCTGCCCCTCTGCCCGGGGGACGGTGGCCTCAGGACGCGAGGGAGCCCCGGGGGGTGGCAGAGAGGCAGAGCCGGTAAAAATAAACTGGAATTCACTCAAAATAACCCGGCAGCAACATGCCCAAAAAAGGAGGGAGCCAGACAGAGGCCCAGGAGCGCACCCCGCGCCAGGGCACCGGGCACTGCCCGGGGTGCCAGGGCCAGGGCACCGCATAAGGAGCCCGCGGGGCCAAACGCGTCCCCGAGCCCTGCCGGGACCGGGGGGACGGGCAGGGGGACACCGGTGCGGTGCCAGCGCGGCGGCGCCCGGCGCGGGGCCAGCAGCTCCGCAATCACCTGCCCGGGAGCTGCGGCACCGGGGAGCGAAAACGTCCCTCCCGGCGCCAAGAATGCGGAGAGGGCGGCTGCCGCGGCCGGGCGGCTTCGGCCGGCGCCACCGGGGCGAGCCGGGGCACAGGGGACGGGGGGGGCGGCTGGGGCCTCGCGAGCGGGTGGGGAGGCGCGGGAGACAGCGCCCTGAGGCCTGCCCGCTCCAGGGGTCCCTGTCGCCAAGACCCCCGCCAGCCGCCCGAGCCCCTCGGGGCCACAGGTGCCACAGGGGGCCACAGGGGCTGGGATCCGCGGGGCCATGGGCACCGGGGTCTGCGGGGACACAGGGGCCAGGGCCCACGGGGACATGGGGCGGGGGCTTGCAGGGACACAGGGGCTGGGGTCTGTGGGGACACGGGCACCGGGGCCTGCAGGGACACGGGGGGGGTCCATGGAGGACACAGGGGCCGGGGCCCGCGGGGACACAGGGCCGGTGGCCGCAGCCGGTGGCCGCCCTGGCATGCGGCGGGTGGGCGTTTGCCAGCTCAGCGGCAAGTGGCGCGGGGGAGGCAGCGGGCACGGCCCGGGGGGGGCCCAGCCGGGGGGGTCCCTCCGCCTGAGCACCCCGAGGCCGCGCTCGGGGCATCGATCGCCCCCCAACCCCCCCCCCCGGCTCCTGCTGAGTAATTCCGGAGCGGCAGCGGCAGCAGGGCAGCGCGGGCGGCCGGTCCCGCGCCCATCCCCGTCCCCTCGGGTCTCCAGCCCGGTTGGAGTCCCGGCACCCCGAAGACGGGGGCGGGGGGCGGATCCGGCCCCTCCAGCATCCCGGGGAGGTGGTGGCGGAGCCTTGGGCGGCGGGGGGAGCCCCGGGCGGCTGGTTCCCGACTCAGCGGGGGGGACACAGAGCCGGGGAGGGGACGACGCAGACCCGGGGGGGAGGACACAGACCCGGGGGGGGGGGATACAGACCCGGGGGGGGACACACAGACCCGGGGGAGGGGGACACAGAGCAGGGAGGGGGACACAGACCCGGGGGGGGGGGACACAGACCCGGGGGGGCGGACGGACACAGATCCGGGGGGGGATGACGCAAACCCGGGGGGTGACACAGACCCGGGGGGGGGGGGCACGGAGCAGGGAGGGGGACACAGACCCGGGGGGGGTCACACAGACCGGGACGGGGACACAGAGCGGGGGTCCCGAGCCGGGCAGGATCCGCGGCGCCAGCCCGGGTGTCGGGGGGTCCCGCGGCGCGGCGCCCCCGGCCGCACTCACCAGCCGGCCGGCTCCGGGCTGAGCTGCCGGTGCAGCGCCACGGCGAAGCCGAAGAGGCTGCCCTTGTCGCCGTCCTTCAGCAGCGTGCTGGTGGCGTCCAGGTTGAAGGCTGCGCTCGCCAGGAGCCGCAGGGCGAGCCAGGGCAGCCAGAGCCGCCGGGCCCCCGCCATGCCGCTCCCCGCCGCCGCTCCCCGCCGCCGCTCCCCGCCGCCGCTCCCCGCCGCCGCTCCCCGCCGCCGCTCCCCGCCGCCGCTCCCCGCCGCCGCTCCCCGCCGCTCCCGGCGAGGAGGAGCACGGGCGGCGGGAGGCGCGGCCCCCGCCCCCTGCCGCGGGACGCCGTGGGTCCCACCCCGGGGCGCCCGGCCCACGGCACAGCGCGGCAGCCTGCGAGGGCCCCCCCCCAGCGCGCTGCTCCGCGCGGCGCCCCGAGTCGCAGCGTACTGCACCCCGTATCGCAGTGCATCACCCCGTATCGCAGAGCATGGCACCCCGTATCGCAGAACGGCACCCCATATCGCAGAGCATCACCCCCATATCGCAGTGCATCACCCCCATATCGCAGAGCATGGCACCCCGTATCGCAGAACGGCACCCCATATCGCAGTGCATCACCCCTGTATCGCAGTGCATCGCCCCATATCGCAGCGTACTGCGCCCCATATCACAGAGCGTGGCACCCCGTATCACAGAGCAGCGCCCCGAATCGCAGAGCATCACCCCCATATCACAGAGCAGTGCCCCATATCGCAGAGCATCACCCCCGTATCGCAGTGCATCACCCCATATCGCAGTGCATCGCCCCTGTATCGCAGTACACCGCCCCATATCGCAGCATACTTCACCCCGTATCGCAGAGCAGCACCCCCATATCGTAGTGCATCACACCATATCGCAGAGCATGGCACCCCATATCACAGAATGGCACCCCATATCGCAGTGCATCACCCCGTATCACAGTGCATCACCCCATATCGCAGCACACAGCACCCCGTATCACAGCACATCGCCCCGTATTGCAGAGCAGCACCCCATATCACAGCGCACAGTACCCTGTATCACAGCGCATCACCCCGTATCACAGAGCATCACCCCGTATCACAGCGCATCGCCCTGTATCGCAGCGCACGGCACCCCGTGCCGCACAGACCAGCCCCACCCGCGCGCGGAGGCCGATGCCGAAGCCCCCAGCCCCGGCACCGCGGCTGGGCGACCTCCCCGTCCAGGCCCTGGTGACCCCCCGGGGCTCCCCCCAGCGCTGCTGCAGCGGGGCCCTGTCCCCCCGCGGTGGGCGGCCGCGGGCGGGGGGCGAGGGGGGCGATCGCCACCTCTGGCCCCTCCGAGCCGGGACGGAGCTCGCGAGGTGGCTGCCGAGCGCGGCGTGCCAGGACCGCAACCGGCCGCCGCGTGGCCTGCCGAGAGGCGACACCCCGACACCCCATCACCCCAAAACCCTGGCACCTGCAGTGACACCCCGACACCCGCAGCGATACCCACCCGGCACACCCACCATGCCGGGGCCATGTGCCGTCCCGGCGGCTCCCCAGCACCAAGGCCACGTTCGCGGGGACACGCCGGTGGGGAGGGGGCCGGGACAGCCCCTCTGGCTGCTCCCAAGGGGACCCCCGCCCCCAGACTCCCGCCAGCCCCCCCCCACCTCCACCCTTGGGCTGGGAGAGGAGGAGCCCCCCTGCACCCCAAAACGAGAGGAGCAGCCGGCCCCCCGGCAGGAGTGGGACCCGCGCACCCCCACGCCGAGGGGGCCGGTGCCTTCGCGGGCCCCCGGGGACGGGGGGGCAGCGGTGCCGGCACGGCAGGACCCCGCGAGCAGCGGGTCCCCCGGGAGCGGCTGTGGCTCGAGCACGGCCCCGTGCCCCAAACGGCAGCTCGGGGGGGGGGAGGGAAAGGGGGGGCTGTCATATTTTCCAGCACACTGGCTATTTTTAACCGCTCCCGCTCTCCAAAGGCCTGTGAAGATATTTGGGAGCTGGCAGGGCCGCTCCGGCCGTGTGAATGAGCTTCAGCTCCGCGCTGGACGCGGGAACAGTCCTTCACCCCGACCTCCTCCTCCTCCTCCTCGCTGCCGGCCAGCCCCGCGTTCGGGGGGACGAGGGCAGGACCAAGGAGCTCCGTGCCCCCCAGCTCGCCCCCGCGCCCGGCTGCCGTCCAGCCCTCCCCACGCTCGCCCCTTCTTTCCTCTTTCGCAGCCCAAATCCCTTCCCAACGTGCTCCTGACGTGGGAAAGGGCCGATCCCTGCCTGGGATGGGAACAGAGCCGGTCCCCGGGGGCTGCCCAGCCCCCCGCCGCGCCCCGCGCCCCCTGCCCACCCGGCAGGGGAGCACGGAGCTCCCCGCCAGCTCTGCCGCTGCCCGACGGAAGAGGACGGCACCGCGCGGCAGCGGCCCGAGGACACACAGAAAGGAAGGTGGTCGTGGTCGGGGGACGAGACGAGGGGCCGACCCAGAAAAAAACCCCAATTTGGGCTCCCGGTGCTGTCCCTCAGCGCAGAGGGGACCCCCAAAATCCGATTAAGGCTTCGGGGTGCCCACGAGCAGGGGGAGAGGAGATGGGATCCCCGCGCGCATCCCCAACTCGCTCTGCCACGCGGCCCCCGAACCACCCCCTCGGGGGCACCGCGCTCTCACGCCTCCCCCCTCCCAACCAAGCCTCAAATCCGCTTTGTTTTCCCTGGAACAGACCCAAACCCGGCAGCACCCCGGGGCGGGGGAGCTCGGGGCGGGGGGCAGCCAGCCCGGCACCCCGAGCAGCGCTGCCCAGCACCGGGCACGGCCAGGATGGACCCTGGGGTTACCACGGCGGGGTCCCAGCCGGGAGCTCACGCCGCTCCCCGCGCCGAGCCCGGTACCGTGCCGGAGAAGCCAGCTGCTCCGGATGAGCGGCAGCAGCTCCCCGGGAGGTCTGACCCCCCCAAGCCCCGTGGGTCGGGGATTTCCCATCCCAAAACCTCCTCGGGAACGGACCTCGGGGCTCCCGGGGCCTCACGGCCTCGTCCCACCCCGGCACCAGCTGCCAGCGATTTGGATTGAGCAGGGCCGGCTTTGCCGCACGCAGCACGGCACGGTGCGGCACGGTGCAGCACGGCACGGCACAGGCGCTGCCCCCGGGTGAGCAGGCGCTGCCAGCGTCACGGCACACTCTGCCATCGCCTCCGTGCCATCTTGAAAGAATTCCTTTGCCCGTGCAAGGGCCAACTTCCAAATGAGGCAGGGTTTGCCGGGGCAGCGCTCCCCCGGCCCGGCTCGCGGCAGGACGCCGGTCCCGGCGGCTCGGGCACGAGGGTTTTCACGGCTGGGGGGCGAGCGAGGGGGGGGGGCCAGGCAGCAACTCGTGTGCCGGGAGAAGAAAACTCCTTGTTGGGAGGATTCCCTTTGCTCCAAGCCCCGGCTTGGACTTGAACCCTGCGCTCCCCGAAGCCGCTGCCTCACCCACCGGCCTCCGCATTGCGCGGCCGAGTCGGGGGGAGCGCCCGGGGGGGCTGCAGGGCCCAGGGACAGCGGCGCCCGGGGGCAACACGGGGACGCCGTCGCCCCGCTCCCGCGGCCAGGGCTGGATCCGCTCCCGGAGTCTCGCCAAGGCTTTAGCGGGAGCTACGAGCAGGAGAGCGGGATGGGGGGAAGCGCTGCCCCGGGCGTAGCCAGAGTCAGGGAGCGGCGAGGGCCGGGAGCGGAGCTCGGGCAGGGCGGGGATGGGACCCACCGCTCGCTTCCACACGGATGGAGGGAGGGAGACGCTCCCGAGGGCTCCCCGGCGCGGCCAAGGCACCTCGCCAGCGCCGCTACCTCTGCGCGGGGCTGAGCTGAACCCGGGCTCCCCACAGAGCGGCCTCCGTCGGCAGGAGAGCAGGGAGGACAGACAGACAGACACGGGAGCAGCGCCCGCAGCCCGGGCCGGTGGTGCCTCTCGGGCAGCCACGGGCGCGCGTCACTGCTGCTCCCGGCAGCGCGGGCAAGGGAAGCCGAGGCACATTCCCGGCGCGTGCCGGGAGCCGGAGCTGGGGAGAGGCGCGAACCCCCCCAGGCGCCCGCAGGGGGGTCGGCCGTCGCCCGCACGGGCCCCCGACCTGGCAGCGCTCTCCCTTCCCATGGATGGAAGGGCAGGAACCGGGTTGGGGGGGTTCTGGGAGCGGGGCCTCGTCCCGGCGCTCCCGCGGGCAGGTACCCCTGAAACGCCGACCCCCCCCGCACACACCCAAACCTCTCACGGGGAGCGGCCGACCCCGGCACGTGCCAAGCCCGGACGCAGGGAGGAGCGGAGCGGCCCCCCCCCCACGCGCTGCCCAGCAGCACCCCCGTTAGCCCGGCGCTAACGATGGAAACAGCGGGATAAACTCCTCGGCCCTTCCCAAGGCGTCAGGGGCTCCTGCCGGCAGGACCTTGTTTGTGTAACTGGAGCGGGCCCGCGTCGGGCAGGCGTGGGGGGGGGGCTGCGCCGGGGTTATTTTTACCCCTTCACTGGTTTATCTTTGGCCACATTTCACACTCGAGTTCCTGCAGCCGTGGCCGGGGTTCCGCCGCGTCGCCAGCCCGGAGCACCGAGGCGCGGGGGAGCCGGCTCCACGGGCAGAACCCAGCTGGGATGCGGAGGTGCCCATCCCACTCCTGACGGGGCCGCGAGTGGGCACCCCCAGGACCGCCCCGAGGGAGCTCCAGGAGGAACACCGAGGCTGCAACGAGGCAGAGCTCTGCGCTGCCTGTGCCCTGCCTGCCCCTGCCCGCACCACCACAGCCCCCTCCTCTTCTTTTCGCCTTCCCGATGCTCCCTTCCCCTGCCCAACCCGAGGGGATGACGAGATCTTCCTCCTCCTCCTCCTCCTCCTGCCTGTGCTCGGCTGCGGCCAGCCGGCGCCCGGCCAAGGGCCAGCCTCACCCCGGGTCTCGGGCTGCCGGAGCCCGGTGAGATCAGACGCATCCCGGCGGTTCTGCCAGCTCACCCTTCCGGCGCTCCGCGGGCCAGTTCCAGCTTCAGAGCGCGCTTTGCTGGCCGCAGCCGCGTCTCGGGCGCCCGGCCGGTTCCCCCGGCCCCGCCAGCCCACTTTGGCTACCAGCCCCATCCACTACGCCCCGGCCGGCTCTCCCAGCCCCACCAGCCCACTTCGGCTACTGGCCCCATCCGTCATGCCCCGGCCGGCTCCAACGGCCCCGCCAGCCCACTTTGGCTACCGGCCCCATCCATTGCACCCCGGCCCCACCAGCCCATTTCGCCAGCTACCGGCCCCATCCATTGTGCCCTGACCGGCTCCCCCGGCCCCGCCAGCCCACTTTGGCTACCAGCCCCATCCACTACGCCCCAGCCAGCTCTCCCAGCCCCACCAGCCCACTTTGGCTACCAGCCCCATCCGTCACACCCTGGCTGGCTCCCCCGGCCCCGCCAGCCCACTTTGGCTACCAGCCCCATCCGTCACGCCCCGGCCGGCTCCCCCAGCCCGCTTCCCCGGCTACCGGCCCCATGCATCACGCCCCGGCTCTCGGACGGCCCGGGCGGCCGGACCTGACGTCGGGACGCCCTGCCAAGGACGATTCTGGGTTCCTGGAGCCGTAGCCCCAGCCTCGCTCCCACCGCAGCCGGGAAGCGCGCGAGAGGTCGGGAATTCCCCAGCTGCGCAGGCTGGGCCCCCGGGAAGGAAAAGTGGGCTTAACGGACCCTGCTCGGCCCCCTCAGGCCCCCCCAGCCCCCCCTCGCCAGTGGGGAGCAGAGCACTGCCCCGCTCGTCACAGAGCCCGGGGAGGCACCTCACCTGCCCCCCAGCGCCTCAAAGATGGGGTGGGGGCCCCGAGCCATGCCCAGGCGCTCGGTCGCCCAGGGGCGCAGCCCTGGCCCCCCGGCTGGCGCTGGGACCACCCGACGTCCCGGGCAGCCGCGCAGCCGCCGTGCCACAGAGCCGCAGCACCCAGGCCCCTATAGCGCCCACGCGTCCCCCACCACAAGCCCCTACAGCACCCTGCACCCCCAGACAGGCCCCTATGGTACCCAAAAGGGCCCACCCCCCCAGCCAGCTCCCAGAGCCCCCACAGACCCCCAGGCAGGCCCCTATATGCCCCCACAGAGCCCCAGCCAGGCTCCCAGAGCTCCCACAGACCCCCAGCCAGGCCCCCATAGCATCCTCAGACCCCCAGCCAGGCTCCCAGAGCCCCCCCAGACCCCCAGCCAGGCCCCTATAGCATCCTCAGACCCCCAGCCAGGCCCCTATATGCCCCACAGAGCCCCAGCCAGGCCCCTATAGCATCCTCAGACCCCCAGCCAGGCCCCTATAGCCCCCACAGGCCCCTATAGCCCCCACAGCTCCCCACTCCCTCAAACAGACCCCTATAGCCCTGACGTGCCCCTGTCACCCTCGCGGGCCACCACCCAGACCCCTATAGAGCCTGTGGGCCCCTATAGCCCCCTCACGCCATCAGCCGGGCCCCTGTAGCCCCCTCGGGCCCCTGTATCGCCCACCCAGGCCCCCGCAGCCCCCAGCGGGACTCTGTACCCCCCCCATGGCCCCTATAGGCGCGGCAGGAGGCGGGGCGGGGCGGGGCGGGGCGGGGCGGTGACGCGGCGGTGACGCGGCGGTCACGTGGCGCGGGCCGTGCCGGTGCGGGCCGGGCGCCGCCATGCTGTCCCGGCTGCTGAAGGAGCACCAGGCGCGGCAGAGCGAGCGGCGGGAGCTGCAGGGTGAGCCCGCCCCCGTCCCCATGGCGACCGGCCCCGCCCCGCGCCCCGGGGGGCGGTCCGATTGGCGGCGGGGGCTGCCGCTCACCGCGGGGGCCGCGCGGGCGCGCACCCCATTGGCCGGCGGCGCTGTCCGTCAAAAAGGGGGGGGGGCTGTGGCGGTGAGGGCCGGGGGGCGGCCGGCAGGGTGGGGGGTGATGTCACTGCCCCGCATGCTGACGTCATGCGGCTCCCTGCTGGCGTCACGGCCAGCGCGTGCGGGGCGGGGAGCGGGGCGGGTTGGGGTCCTGCTGCCCCTCACGGCGCGTCCCCGCAGAGCGGCGCCGCAGGGAGGCCATCGCCGCCGCCACCCGCCTGACCGAGGCCCTGGTCGATCACCTCAACGTGGGGTGAGGCCCCGCCGGGACCCCCGCCCGCTGGCCCTTTGCCCCCAGACCCCCCCCCAGGGGCCCCCCAAACCCATCCAGGGACCCCCAAAAACCCTCTAGGGACCCCCCAAATCCCATCCAGGGACCTCCAGACCCCCATCCAGGGACCCCCAAAACCCCTCCAGGGACCTCCAAACCCCCATCCAGGGACCCCCAAACCCCCATCCAGGGACCCCTGCACCCCAACCCCCCGGGCAGGGACCCCCCCAGCCTCCCAGCCCCTTCCTCCTCAGATCCCCTGGCCAGGGCCCCCCAGGCCCCCAGCCCTTTTCCCCTGAAAGCCCCAGCTGGGGACCCCCTGAACCCCCCAGCCCCTTCTGCCCCTGGAAACTCCAGCCAGGGACCCCCCCCACACCCTGGTGCCCCTTCCCTCCCCAACCCCCTAGCCAAGGACCCCCCCAAACCCCCATCCAGGGACCTCTTCCCCCCCACCCCCCCCGCCCAGGGACCCCCTCAACTCCCTGGCCCCTTTCCCCCCCAGAACCCCCCACCCGGCGACCCCCAGGCCCCCCCACTCCATCCCCCTCACCCCCTGCTAACGGCTCCCCAGTGCTTTGGCTTCCCCCCCTCGGCCACCCCCCTCCCCGGGGCCGCCCCGCACCCCAGGGCCGTTGGGGCGGGACCCCACCCCCGTGTCCCCCCGTGTCCCCCCGGCAGGGTGGCGCAGGCCTACGTCAACCAGCGGAAGCTGGACCACGAGGTGAAGACGCTGCAGGTGCAGGCGGCGCAGTTCGCCAAGCAGACGGGGCAGTGGATCACCATGGTGGAGAACTTCAACCAGGCCCTCAAGGTGGGGGTCCCCGTCCCCCCCGGGCGTGGGCAGGGGCGTCGGGCCCCCCGGCTTGGCACGAGGAGGGGGGGGGGATTTCCCTCTGGGACACGGGGAGGAGGGACGGGGTCCCGGCCGTCCCCCAGCGAGCAGTCTGGCAGCACCGGCTGCCCGCGGCCGGATCGTGCCGCAGTGGGCAGCACCCCCGGGGTCTCAGCCTGCCCCAAGCCCCCCGCAGGGGGCTGCCGGAGGGGGGAGAGGCAGGGTGGGACCCCCAGATCCCGCTGGCAGCTCCCTGACAGCCCCCCCGTCCCGGCAGGAGATCGGTGACGTGGAGAACTGGGCCCGCAGCATCGAGATGGACATGCGGACCATCGCCACCGCCCTGGAGTACGTCTACAAGGGGCAGCTCCAGCCCTCCTGCTCCTGAGCCGCCGCTGCCGCCACGGCCCCCCCAGCCCCCCCGGCCGATCCCGCGGCAGCTCCCGGCCGCCCCGGGGTCCCCCCCACCCCTGGCAGAATAAAGCGTGGGTGCACGGGGGGGCGCGGAGGCCGGGCCAGGCGTGCCGGGGCCCTGGCACAGCCCTCGGCTGCCCCTCCTAAGCCCCTCATCCTCTTTGCCGCTTAACTCGGGCTCTGAGGCCCCTTTTTCTCCCGGACAAAGGGCCCCTTCTGGGCCAGGAGGGCTCTAATCCCTGGGGGGAGCTCGGCCCCCAGCCCCGGGTGCTGCCCCCCCCCAGGGCTGGGAAAACGGGGGGTTCTGGGTGCCCTGGGGGCTTCCCCTCCCTCCCGGCTCCGGTCAGGGGCTCCTCTGTGGTGAGGGTCCCCCAACAAGGCGAGGGGCGTCCCAGCACCCCCACGTGCCTGGGTGCCCCCCGGAGCTGCTCCCGCGGGGGGGTCGGGGAGCTCGGCCCGCTGTGAACTTTGGCTGCGGGCTCTGCCCCGGCGCAGGGGGAGGAGCGGCCGCGGCCCCCCCGGCTCAGACGGCCTCTGCCGCCGCAGCCGGAGCAGCGCCCGGAGCCCTCTGCCCGCCAAAGGTAGGGGGGGCTCGGGGGGGGGGCTCCCCTCCACACCCCGACCCCGGCTGGCTGCAGGGTGCCGTGAGCCGAGTCTGGGGGGGTCTCATGCACGCCCAGAGCCCGCGCTGTCCAGGGGGCTGCTGGTGTCAGCCTGGACCCCCCCGCCCCAGCCCCAGCAGGGTCGTAACCCCTGGCCAGCACCCACGGCTGGGGGCAACGGGGGGCTCCTGACACCCCAAAGACTCCCCAAACAGGGCTCCCGGGGGGGGGGGGGGGCACAGCCCCCCCAGGGCTTCCTCATGGGGGGTCCCAGAGGCAGCGGTGAGGGTCGCCTCCCCGTGCAGGTCCGGAGCAGGGGGCGCCCAGGGTCGTCCCTGCCCTGGGAGGGGGCCGGGGTTAAGACTGGGGGAGCAGCCGGGACCCCCCCGGTGCCGCCCCGCAGGCGCTGGGTCCCGGCCAGGCGCTGACGCACTGCGCCCGGCTAATCCCCGGCACGCCGCGCCGGGACACTGCTGGGGGGGACGGGACGGGACGGGGGTGCTCGCCCACCGCCCCAGTTGCCCCACGGCACTGGGCACGGGCCCAGTGCCGTGTGGGACCTGCTCCAAGCTGGGGTCAGTCCTCGGCCCCCCCTTTTCCCACCCTGCCCCTGGGGGGGGGCTGACCCCCACGGCGCGGGGCAGGGCGGAGCGCCTGGGGGTCCCCCGCACGGGGAGGGGCGCGTGGCTTTACGCGGCGAGCGAGGAGCCTGGGTTCGACTTGGGGCGCGGGGGGCGGCCTGGCGGGGGGGGTGGCACGGGCCCGGACGCCTGGGTTGCCCCCGCAGCCCCCCGCCATGTGGCTGTACCTCTTGCTGGCGGCGCTGGCCTGGGCGCTGGGCTGGCTGGTGCGGGACCGCCGGACCCTGCCCTCCGTCAAGGACAAGCACGTCTTCATCACCGGCTGCGACAGCGGCTTCGGCAACCTGCTGGCGCGGCGGCTGGCCCGCCGGGGCTACCGGGTGCTGGCCGCCTGCCTGACGCAGAAAGGGGCCGACGGGCTGCAGCGGGGCTGCTCCGGCCACCTCCGCACCACCCTGCTCGACGTCACCCGCTCCGACAGCATCCGCCGGGCCGTTGAGTGGGTGCGGGCAGAGGTGGGCGAGAAAGGTGAGGCTGGGGGGCAGGATGGGGCCCAGGAGGGGCTGGGGGGCAGGAGGGGGCCCGGGGAGGGGCTGGGGGGCAGGATGGGACCGGGGGCACGATGGGGCCCGAGAGGGGCTGGGGGGCAGGATGGGGCTGGGGAGGGGGCTGGGGGGCAGGATGGGACCTGGGAAGGGGCTGGGGGGCAGGATGGGACCGGGGGGCAGGATGGGACCAGGGAGGGGGTTGGGGGCAGGATGGGACCTGGGAGGGGGTTGGGGGGCAGGATGGGGCCCGGGAGCAGGATGGGGCCCCGGGGAGGGTGCGGGGGGGGCCAGGATGGGGCCCAAAGAGGGGGCTGGGGGGGCCAGGATGGGGCCCCAAAAAGGGCTGGTTTGGAGCAGGATGGGTGGTCTCCAGAGAGATGCTATAGGGCAAGAGGATGGGACACCCCAAGGGACCCTATAGGGCAAGGTGAGGAGCTCCATAGAGGGGCTATAGGGCAGGACATATAGGAGGGGGTATAGGGGGTGCCTGGGGAGGTGCTGTGGGGCAGAACGGGGGGGGTCCCACAAGGGCCTCCCCAGGTGAAGGACGAGGGGGCTGTGGGGTGGGGGGAGCCCTGGAGAGGGGCTATAGGGTGGGGGTCCCCGCACAGTGCCAGAGGGCAGGAGGGAGGGGAGGGTCCCACCAGGGCACGCTGGGGACAGCATGGGGGTCCCGGGGGGGACACAGAGGAGGGGGCCGCGGCCACCCCGTGCGTGCCCCCAGGTCTCTTCGGGCTGGTGAACAACGCGGGGGTGGCCAACCCCATCGGCCCCACGGAGTGGATGGGCGTGGAGGACTATCGGCACGTCATGGCCGTCAACGCCTTCGGGGCCATCGAGGTGACGCTCCGGCTCCTGCCGCTGCTGAAGCGGGCGCGGGGCCGGGTGGTGAACACCTCCAGCGTGCTGGGCCGCCTCGCCGCCAACGGCGGCGGCTACTGCCTCTCCAAGTTCTGCATCGAGGCCTTCTCCGACAGCCTGCGGTGCGTGCCGGCCCCCCGCCCGCCCCCCGGCCCCCCGCCCCGCGCCCTGACGGCCGCGCGTCCCGCAGGCGCGACATGTACCACTTCGGGGTCAAGGTCAGCATCGTGGAGCCCGGCTTCTTCAAGACGGCGGTGACCAACCTGGAGAGCATCGAGGCGTCGCTGCGCCAGCTCTGGGACCGGCTGCCGCCCGAGACGCGGCTCAGCTACGGCGAGGAGTTCTTCCCCAAGTGTGAGCGGGGCGGGGGGGGGCGCCCGCTGCCTCAGTTTCCCCCGTCCACGAGCCGCCTGCCCCTGCCTGACCCCCCCCCCTCCCCGCCTGCGTCCCCCAGACCTCAAGGTGCAGCGGCTCATCATGAACGCCGTCTGCGACGCGGACCTCGGCAAGGTGACGCGCTGCATGGAGCACGCGCTGGGCGCCCGGCACCCGCGCACCCGCTACAGCGCCGGCTGGGACGCCAAGCTGCTCTGGCTGCCCGCCTCCTACCTGCCCGCCTGCCTCGTCGACTTCGCCCTGGCCGCCGTCCTGCCCAAGCCGGCCCACCGCGCCCGCTAGTCCCCCCGCCGCAGCCCCCGCGCCGGGCTGCCGGCCCCCCCCAGCGCTGCAAATAAACCGCCCCTCCGGGCGCTGTGCGAGCCGGCGCCTGCGGTGCTCGTCCCTGCGGTGGGGCCGGACGGGGTCCCCGCGGGGCTCCGGGGCCGCTGGGGGGGCATTGCTGCAGCACGCCGAGACCCCAGCCCCGCCGCAACCGCGGGGGGGGGGCTTCCAGGGCCTCGGGGGGACCCACGGGGACGCCGCCACCGTCGCTGCCCTTCCACCAGCCCCAGCACAGCCCGGCATCCTGGTGACGCGGCCCTGAGCCGCGCCAGCCCCCCCACTCCCATTGTTCCCAGTGTGACCAGTCCCGTCCTGGCAGGGAGGTTCCAGTCACGGGACGGGGCAGCACCCAGGGGCTCCCCCGGACCCACAGCACCCACAGGGGGACCCCCGCACCCACGAGGGACCCCGTCCCACGCCCAGCCCGGCGGGCACAGGGGGACACGCAGCTCTACAGAAGCTTTTCCTTTTATTTTCAAAGTGGGGGACACCGCCCCGGCCCCCCCCGGCACACAGGGAGGGGTCCAATGGCAGCGAACCCCCGGGGGGCTTTGGCACATGGGGCCCTGCCCTGGAGCAGCTTGCAGAAGGCAAGCGAGCAGGAGCAGCCCCCGCGGCCCCCGGAGCCCCCCGGGTGGGGGGCAGCGAGAGCCGGGGGGGCCACGGCGCCCGCCGGGGGCTACATGACCTCGTAGCCGCTGCGGATGCCCTTCATCAGGCAGCAGGCAAAGATGATGCCCAGGATCTGGAAAGGGAGAGGGGAGGGGGGTGATCCCCATCCTGCAGGGCCCCACATGCAGGGGGGGCTCAGCCCCACACGGGGGGGGCTCAGCCCCACATCCTACCTCGAAGAAGGCGATGCCCAGCGCGACCGCGGCCACGATGAGGATGTTCTTCTTCATCCAGGCTTCGATGCTCTGGAGGCAGCCCTGGGGGAGCAGAGGGGCTCAGGGGGCGGCCGGAGCCCTGGGGCGCAGCGGGGGGGGCACGGGGGGGTCTCACCTTCTCGTAGACGGTGGCAGGGCTGGGGTGGACGTTGCAGGAGGTGCTGTTGACCCGGCAGCAGGACAGGGGCACCGTGTTGTTGACCTTGAACCTCCCGATGTTGGCCCAGTCCGTGTAGTTGTTGACTCCGCAGCAAGCAAACTGCGGGGGGGGGGGGGAGGGGGGGCAGGGGGGACACCAGGGGGTCAGGGGGGGCAAAGCCCCGGGTGCCCAGCCCCCCCCCAGGCCGCCCCGTTACTCACATCCATCTGGAGCTCGTCCATCGCCTCCGTCAAGGCCTTGTCCTTCCCGTACTGCTGCATGGCGTGCTCCAGCCCCTCCTTCAGCCCCGTGCGGACCTGGGTGGGCCGGGGGGGGGGGGTGTCAGAGGGGGCGGGGGGGGCTGCAGCACCCAGGCGGGTCCGTGCCCCCTCCCCACGTGTCCCCACCTTGTCCCTGAAGACGTATCCGGCGATGGCAGCGGCGATCTCCAGCAGGAAGATGATGCTGAGCAGGACGGCAAACTGCGGGGGGCGGGGGGGTCAGGGAGGGGGGTTAATGGGGGGGGGGCCGGGAGGGGGGTTAACGGGGGGGGCGGGAGGGGGGCCGGGGCGCTCACCGTGGTGACCATGCAGTAACTCTCCTTCCAGGCGCCGCAGCAGCCGAAGAAGGAGATGAAGAAGATGATGATGCCCAGCACCAGGATGGCGACGGGGGGGCTGAAGGCGGGGGTGCTGCTGACGGCCAGCGCCTTATCCAGGGCCACCTGGGCGCAGATGCCGATGGCGATGAGGGCCACGCCGCACACCTGGGGGGCACAGGGAATTGGGGCGCCGCCGCCACCCCGCGGCGCCGGGGCCCCCCCGAGCCCACGCGGTGGGGGTCCCCCGCGGCCCGGCATCCTCCCTTTCCGGGGGGTCGAGCGGCTCCGGGGTTTGGCCCCGAGTTGGGGACCCCCATCCTGGGGGCGATGCGGGGTGGGGGGGCGGATCCAGCACGGCACAGCCCCGCCGGTGATGTCCCCACGGGGGCACGGCAGGGGGGGCCCCGGTCCTGCCCCACGGCAGGACGCTCCCCGGCCCCGCTGCGGCGAGGGGGGGCCAGGCTGGCGGCCGCGGGAACGCCGGGAAGTCCGGCCTTCCGGCCACGGCGAGAGGCCTCGGCGGGGGGAGCCGGCGGCAGCCCCCCACCCGGGGGGGCCGCGGGAGGATCGGGGGGTGCCGGGCAGGGGGGCACGCCAGGCACGCGCCGTCCGGCGGGCACCGGCAGCCCCGCTCCCGCGGGAGCCAGGACGCCCGCAGCCCTTCCCGGCGCTGGGGCAGCAGCGGGTCCATCCCACCCGCCCCTGGCGCCCCCCCCACGGGTGGGACCCCCCCCACGGCCTCAGTTTCCCCGTGGGAGCGGGGAGCCCCGCCGGGGCAGCCCCCCCGGGTGCCGCTGGCCCTGTTTGCTCGCTGGGCGTGGGTAAACAGAGCGCGGCCCGGCCGCCCGCTGCACAAACACTCCGGGCGCGGGGCCGGGGGGGCTGGCGCCGGTGTCCCCGCCGTGTCCCCCCCCGCTGGCGGGCGGCCCGAGCCCCCCCGGCCCTCCAGGGGTGACTCAGCCCGGCAGGAGCAGGGTGGGGACCGGGACGAGTCATTCTCTGCGTGGGGGGACGGCATGACGGCCGGGAAGGCGCCCGCCCCCTGCACCCCCCCGCACCCCACTACGGCCGTTGGGCTCCTCGCGCCTCTTTCCTCACCCTGACTTCCCCAAACCCGCACCCTGCCCCGCGGGGGGACCCCAGCCGGGGCAGCCAGGAGCCGCGGGGGGACCCGGCCACCCGTGGGGTCCCCACCCTGACCTCGGGGCTCGGCTTCCCTCGGCCAGGGTGTGCCAGCCTCGCCCTGCCCAGCCTCGTTACCCCTGGACCCTACTGATGGCAGTGTGTGGCCGCAACGCTGCCCGGTGCCAGGCTTCTCCTGGGTGGGCAGCCTCCCCCCCCGCCCCCCCAGCACTCACTGCAGCCCCCCCCCCCCCCGGCAGCAGGGCCCCCCCCAGGGTCCCCGTGAACCCCAACTCAGGGCCTGCAGGGTGGGGGGGGGGGGGGGGGGGCCAGGGGGTGTCAATGGGGCCGTAAGGGGGGGAGCGGGGGAGCTGACGTCAGTGGAGGGGGGCAACACGGGGGGGCTGCTGCCTGCCATGGGGCTGGGGCGGGCTCGTCCCCGGCGGGGCACGGTGGGGAAGGGCCCATCTTGCCCGGTTCTGCCGGCTCCGGGGGCCCCTCCGCGGGCCCCCCCGTCCGCCGCGGGCCCCCCTCGGTCCCCCCCCGGCCGCCCCGGGCCCCCCCGGGCCTCCCTCAGTCCCCCCCCGGGCCTGCACTTACCCAGAAGATGAAGTTGAAGAAGAAAACCAGAAACTTCACACATTTCATCCCGCCCTCGACCGCCATGGCCCGTCCTGCGGGAGCCGCCGCCTCAGCCTCAGCCCCGGCCCCGGCCCCGGCCCCCGCCCCGGTCCCGCTCCCCCCGCCCGAGTCCCACCCTCCTCGTCCCCGCTCCCGGTGCCCGAGCCCCGGGGTCCCGTCCCCGCTCCCGGTGCTCTCCCCACCCGGTCCCGGTCCCGGTGCCCCGGTGCCGCTCCCCGCCCAGTCCCGGTCCCGGCCCCGGCCCCGCTGCCCGCCCGGTGCCGGTGCCGGTGCCGCTGCCCCGGTGCCGGTGCCGGTGCCGCCCCCCGCCCGGTGCCGCCGCTCCCCCGCCCCGGGCGCTCACCGGCGCCGCTGCCCCGCCGCCCGCTCCGTGCGCTCCGCGATCATGTGACGGGGCCGGGGCGAGTCAACAGGAAACTCCGAGACCGCCCCGGCACCCGCCACCGCCCCGCGTGGGTCCCGCCCCGCGTGGGTCCCGCCCCCTCCCGTCCCGGGGCAGCACAGACACGCGTGTGCGAGGGACGCTTTAATGGTGCCGGAGCCGCCGGCCCCGCGAGGGGGGAACGTGGGGGGTCGCGCCGGGGGGACCCCGGGACCCAGAGCTCCCACCGCGTCCCACACCCTGGGGCTGCTGCCCCGCCGCCGGGGGTCCCGGCCGCCCTGTGCCCCTCGGTCCCTGTCACCCTCGGTCCCTGTCACCCGTGCCCCGCACCCCGAGGTCCCGGCCGCCCTATACCCTGCACCCCAAAGTCCTGGCTAGCCCATGTTCTGCACCCCGGGGCCCCAACCACCCCATGTCCTGCACCCCAAGGTCCCAGACACCCTATAACCTGCACCCCGGGGTCCCAACCACCCCGTGTCCTGCACCCCAAGGTCCCAGACACCCTATAACCTGCACCCCGGGGTCCCAACCACCCCGTGTCCTGCACCCCAAGGTCCCAGACACCCTATAACCTGCACCCCGGGGTCCCAACCACCCCATGTCCTGCACCCCAAGGTCCCAGACACCCTATAACCTGCACCCTGGGGTCCCAACCACCCCGTGTCCTGCACCCCGAGGTCCCAGACACCCTGTGCCCCTTGGTCCCTGTCACCCCGTGTCCTGTACCCCAGGGTCCCAGACACCCTATACGCTGCACCCCAAAGTCCCAGCCACCCTCTGCTCTGCACCCCAGGGTCCCAGACACCCTATAACCTGTACCCCGGGGTCCTGGCCACCCTGTGCCCCTTGGTCCCTGCCACCCCGTGTCCTGTACCCCGGGGTCCCTGCCACCCCTTACCCTGCACCCCGGGGTCCCGGCCGCCGTGGGCTCAGAGCCCGGGCACGGTGGCCAGCGCGGCCAGCACGGCCTCCAGGTGCTGGGGGTGCGCGTAGGCCACGAGGCCGCCCTGGTTTGCCCAGCGCTCGGCCCCCGCCGCCCCCTCCGCCGGGCGGTTGTAGACCAGCTCTGGGGGGGGCCCGGCATCGCCCGCCCGCCGCGCCCGCAGGGCCCCCGCCAGGGCCACCGCGCCCCCGCCCAGGGCCCGCAGGATGGCGTGGGGGGCGCAGGCGTCCCAGGCGAAGGTGCTGCCCTCGGAGAGGACGTAGGCGTCCGCCAGCCCCAGGATGACGCAGAGCATCTTGTAGCCGGCGCCGGCGGCGAAGCGCAGGTTGTCACCGCAGAGGGGGCCCAGGGCGGCCCGCACCGCCCCCCCCTCCGCCCGGCTCAGCACCACGCGGGGCGCGGGGCGCGGCGGCGGGGGGCTCAGCGAGCACAGCCGCGTGTCCCCGTACGCGACGCCCCAGTGGTACCTCCCCTGCCACCTGCGGGGACGGGGACCCTGAGCGCGGACCCCGGCGCTGGGTCTCCCCGGGCTCTCCCCGGCCTCTGGGGCCAGGATCCGGCCGTGCCCCCGCGGTGCTGGTACCTGCGGGTCAGGGGGTCCCGGCGGAAGAAGGGCTCGTTGATGACGCCCAGCACGGGGCAGCCCGTGTGCCGGTCGTAGGCCCCGATGAGCACCAGCGCCGAGCACAGCCCCGCCGGGGCGATGCCGTCAACGGGGGCCACGTCCTCGCGCCCGCCGATGTACTCGTTGGTGGAGTCTGCGGGTGCTGCCGGGGCTCAGCCGCGGTGTGGTGGGGGGGGGGGTCCCCAGCCCGCCCTCCCCCAGCACCCCCTCACCGATGGGGTCTATCCAGATGGCCAGGTCCTGGGGGGGGATGCTGAGCGCCACGCCGGCCAGCTCCGCGTCCCCCGGCGCCACGTCCCGGTGCACGGCGGCCGCCAGCAGCTCGGCGGCCTCCCGCTCGGGCTCCAGCACGGAGAGCAGCAGGGCCGCGGTGTCTCCCGGCGTGGCGCAGACCCGCACCGCCACCGTCTCCCCTGCCAGCACCCCCGCCTCAGCGACGGCCCCGCGGCCCCCGGCGTGGGGGGGCCCCGGCCCCGCTGCTCCCCCGGGACTCACCCTGCCCGTTCCTGAACTCGTTGGACTCCTCGCCGTGGATGTGGCCCTGCAGCTCGGGGAACTGGGGGGACGGGGCGGCTCAGCCCCGGGGCGCGGGGGCACCCTGGGACCCCCCCAGCCCGTCCCCTACCTCCTTGCCCAGGTCGTGCTTGATGACCTCCTGGATGAGGACGTCCGCCAGCGTCTTGAAGTCCTGCAGGAACCTCCTGTTCCTGTCGGCCCCCGTCTTCTCGGCCACCAGCAGCTGGAAGAGGGGCTCCTCTCGCCGGCACAGCCGGGCGATGTGCGCCGCCTTCTCCGAGGCGCCCACCAGGGCCTGCAGCAGCCCCGCCATGGCCGGGGCTGGGGGGACGCGGAGCTCGGGGGGGCCCGGCCACCTCCCCGCTCCCGGCGTGGCCCCCGGCCCCGAGCGCCCTGCCCGTAATTGCCGGGTGCGGGCAGCGCCCGGGGCCGCAGCCGGCCCCACTCGGGCCCCAGGGTGGGGACCCGGCTCAAATTATCCCCCGCGGCTGCCAGAGGCCACAGCCCGGGGGTGGGGACGTGGGCGCGGTGACATGGACGTGGGGACGTGGATGTAGGGATGTGGGGACGTGGACGTGGGGACGTGGGGACATGGGACATGGGGACGTGGGGACGTGGACGTGGGAACGGGGGGATGTGGGGACATGGACACATGGACGTGGGGACGTGGGGACACGGACGTGGGGATGTGGACGTGGACATGGGGCTGTTCCCGGCCAAGGATGCAGCCCCGCCGTGGGGTCCCCGCGTGGGGGGGATTGTCCCGCGTGGAGGAGGAAGCAGCCAGGCCTGGGGGGGGGTCAGGTCCCCGCTGCGCCCCCAGAGAGGCGGGGGGGGGTGTGTGTGGGCCCGCCCCCCCAGCAGCGCAGCCCCCCCGGGGAGGGGGGTCCCGCAGTGATGCCCCGGGGCAGCGGCGGCCCGATGCCCTTCCCCGGGGACGCGCCACGTGGGGCCCCCCCACCCCCGGGATCCCCCACGCGGGGGATGCCCTCCTCGGGTCCCCCCCCCTCCGCGGAGGGGCCCCCACCCCCTGCGACGCCCCCGGGGGGATCCCGGGGACCCGCCCGCCCCCTCCGTTGCCGTTACCGGTGCCGGTGCCGCTGACAGCTCCTGCGGGGCGGCCCGTGGGGCGGGGCCGGCCGGGACACGTCACGCCGCGGCCTTAACCCCCTCGGCCCCGCAGCCCGGCGAGCGGGGGGACCCCGGCGAGCGGGGGGACCCCGGCCTCCGCGGGACCCACGCGTGGGGGGGACACACCGGGTGTCGGGGCTCCCAGCGCCGCCTCCCGCTTCCGCGTCTCGCCCCCGCGGCTTCCGCGGCCCCGGGGTCGGTGACACCGGGACGCGACGATGCCACCGCCGCGGGGAAACCCCCGCCCCGGGACCCGGCGGGGCGGTAACGGCGGGGCCGCCCCCGCCCCGGGACCCCCCCGCCCCCCCGCCTCGGCCCCCCGGGCTGCCGGTGCGGCGGTGCCGCCCCGCGCCGCGCGGTGGCGCCCTCGTCCCGGCGCTGCGCCTCGCGCCGGTTTTACCGGCTCCGGTGTGCACGCGCCGGCTCCGGAGCGGCGCCGCGGCGCCCCCTGGCGGGACGCGCTTGCGCCACGCGCGCACCGGGGGTAACGGGACCGCTCCCCCCCCCCCCCCCGCCCCGTCACACCGGGAGCCCCCCGGCCCGCGTCTCCCCACCGCCTGCCCGCACCGGGCCGGGCCCCCCGCCGCCTCCCGCCGGACCGGGAGCGGGGCCCGGAGCGGTGCCGGTGCAGCCCCGGTGCCACGGGCGCCGTCGCGCCTCCCTCTTGCCCTCTCCATGGTTCTGATGGGACCGACACCGGGCGCGGGGGGGGGTCCCGGCACGGACCGGGGGGGTGGGGGGGACCGGGGACTCCGCCGGGGGCGGTTGAGGACACGGACCGGGAGGGGCGGCCGGTACGGACCGGGGAGGGGGACGGGGACCGGGGTGGGGGGGACGGTTAAGGACATGGCCCGGGGGGGGGGGATGGGGACCGGGGCGGGTGCGTGGAGGGGGGGGCGGGAGGAGGGGGGTGATACGGCGGCGGCCCGGGAGGGACGGAGGGACCGGGACGCGCATCCCCGGTCCACGGGGGCGGCGCGGCGGGACCCAACTCCCGGCAAGTGCGGCGGGGCCCGGGCGTCCGCCCGGCCCCGCCGCACTTGCCGGGAGTTGGGTCCCGCCGCGCCGCCCCCGCCGCAACCGGAGGCGCGGGGGGGGGGGTCGGGCCGAACCGGGCAGCGCGCGGTGGCGGCGGGGCCGTTCCCGGTGCTCGGGGGGCCGGCGGCGGCTGGTGACAAGCCCCTGCCAGAACCTCTTTTGTGCGCCCGCAGCCAATCAAGGCCGCTGACGACACACTTCTCTTGGGGTATAAAACCCCGGGGCCGCCGCTACCGCCGCTTTTTTCTTCCCCCCCCCCCCCTCCACCCCCCCCGGTCCCTCACCGCCCCCCGCTTCCCCGCCCCCGCCACCGTTACCGCCTTCCCCCCGTTCCGCGCCCCTTGCGCGTTGCGGTGGAAGCGGGGGGGGGGGGCGGCCCGGCGGCGGGGAAGGTTTCCCGGTATGGCCCCGGTATCGCTGTGGTTGCTGGCGGTGGTGGCGGCGGCGGGGGGGGCGGTGGAAGCGCAGCCCCCCGCCTCCGAGCCCGCTTGCCCCGTGTGTCTCTGGCGGCGGCACAGCAAGGAGCTGCGGCTGGAGAGCATCAAGTCGCAGATCCTGAGCAAGCTGCGGCTGAAGGAAGCGCCCAACATCACCCGGGAGGTGGTGAAGCAGCTGCTGCCCAAGGCCCCGCCGCTCCAGCAGCTCCTCGACCTCCACGACTTCCAGGGGGACTCGCTGCAGCACGACGAGTACCTGGAGGAGGACGAGTACCACGCCACCACCGAGACCGTCATCAGCATGGCCCAGGAAAGTCAGTGCCGCCTTTGTTCCGCCCCGCCGCCGCTGCAAACTTCGCCGGCGGGCTCCCCCCCCGGGTCCCGTCCCCCCCCCCCGGCTCCCCTCCCGGGTCCCCCCCCGCCCGCCCCGTCCCGTGCGGCGGCAGGCAGCGTCCCTCCGGGGCTCCCCCGCCTCCCCCCGGGGCGCCCCCTCCTCCCCCGCGGCTCCCCCCCACCCCCCGCCCCGGGGGGCTGCCCGGTTCCCCCCGGCACCCCCCGGGCTCCCCCCGGGGGTCCCCGCTCCCCCGGTCCGCCCCGCGCCCGGCCCCGGGCACCGGCCCGCAGCCCCCGCCCGCCCCCCCCGGGGCGGCTCCGTGCGGGTCCCGGGGGATGCACCGCGCTGCGCGGGGACGCGGGGACCCGGGGACGCGGGGACGGGACAGCCCGGCCGGCAGCCGGTGCGGGGCACCGGGAACTGGGAGACGGGACTGGGAACGGCCACGGGGCGCTGGGACACGGCACCGGGGAGTGGGACCCGGCAGTGGGGACCGGGACCCGGCGCTGGCACGCGTGGGGTGTGGGACCGGGCACTGGCAGTAGGTACCGGGACCCGGCGCTGGCACCAGCCTGAGCGGCGACGCTGGCGCTGGGGACTGGGAGCGGACTGGGACCGCACCGGGGACTGGGAGCGCACTGGGAGCGCACTGGGAGCGCACTGGGAGCGCACTGGGGGCCGGGCAGACGGCACGGTGACCTCCCGGTCCCCGGGGCCCCGGCGGGCAGCGGGTGCCAGCGCTCGCCTCCCGCCGCGGCACGTGGCAGGGTGACGGCAGGGTGACGGCAGGGTGACGGCAGGGTGACGGCAGGGCGTGCTGGGGACAGGCAGGCGCCTGCCCGCAGCCGGCGCGGCTGGGGGCTGCGGGGGGCTCAGCCCGGGGTCCCGCCTGGGGGGGGGCCGGGGTGCGGGGGCTTCGCTGCGCCGTGACACGGCCCCGTCCGTCCGTCCGTCCGTGGGCGAGGAGGGGGCGAGCGGAGGGGGCCCCGGGGTGGCTGCGCCCCGCGCCCCTCCGTGCCTCAGTTTCCCCCGGTGCGTGTCCCGGCGCCGGCTCCACCTGCTCCGGCGGCGGGACGAGGCTGCGGGACCCCCGGGAGCGGGGCCGGGGGGGCGGGTGCGAAGGACGGGCGGAAGGGAGGGAAGTGTGAGGCGCTGCCCCCCCCGCGGCCCCCCGACGAATTTCCTTCCCAGGCATTAATAGACTCGGGCGGCTTTGAAATTTTATTACCCATAAAATTGACAACACGCTGGGGTTTTCCTCCCCGCGCCGCGCTAACGCTCGCTGCCCCCGGCCCCCCCTCCCGCCCCTCAACGGCTCGGGGGCCCCCAAAATAAATGCCAGAGGGCGGCCCCCCCCCCCCCCCCCCGGGCCGGGCCCCGCACGGCCCCGCTCCGGGGGGGCCGCGGCCCCGGCCCCGCCGCCGGATGCGCCGCGGGGTCCGGCCGCGGCCGCTCCGTTATTATTATGATTTTTCCTCCCTCCTCGCCCCCCCCGCGGCAATTGTGTGGGGTTTTATGGTTCCTGAACAGAAGGAGGGAAAGGGCTTTATAGGCGGCAGAGCCATAAAGCTCTCGGGTTCCCCCAGCCGCCCCCCCCCCGTTAATCCCAAGCCACCACCCCCAGCACCCCCCGCCCCCCCGGGTTTTTTTTAACTGCAGAAGGAACCCGGGAAGGTTAATTGGGTCCTAAACCCATTTAGGGGCTACCCGTGACCCCCGCGACCCGCGGGGTGGAGGGAGCTTAATGAGGGGCGATGGGGGGCCGGGGGGGCGGGCACGGGCCGGGCGAGGGGCTGCCGGGGCCGGGGGCTGCCCGTGCCGCTCGCTGCCCCGCCGGGGCCGGGGCCGGGGCCGGGGCCGGGGCCGGGGCCGCTCAAGGTCAGCGGGACGCGGGGATGCGGCGGAGGCACCGCCGGCACGTGGCACCGGGGGGTCCCCGGGGTGCCCGGGCCCGGGGGGTCTCCGGTCCCCCGCGGCAGGCGAGGGGTTAACGGGGCAGAGGTGGGAGCCCCAAATCCGGGCCCGGTGGGAACAAAGAGCGGGGGGGGGCCCGGGGCCGCCCCCCTCCCGGCACATACTCAGCTGTGACCGATGTCCCGGTAACCTTTATCCCCCGTTGCCACAGCGACGGGACGAGCATCCTGGCACCGCCGCAGCCCCGTGCCAGGAGCAGCCAGCGTGGCACAGCCCCCACGCTCGGACCCCCCGCACCCCGGCCCCGCTCTCGCCCCAGGGCCGCAGACACCCGGTGCCCCCCGGGCCGAGCCCCGGGCCGGAGCAGGGTCAGCAGCGCTGCCGGCACCGCGGCGAGGGGCTTCGGTGGCGGCTTTAAGGGACCTGCACCGGCTCCAGGCATCCCTCACCTGGAGACCCTACAAAAACAACCCCACCGGCGCTGTCGGAGCCAGCCACGGCGAGCCCGGAGCAAACCGGCACCGCGTCCCCTAAAGCCACCGGGACCGCAGGGGACCCAGAGCCCCTCGAAGCAGCTGCCGGCCCAGGCTGGGCCGACGTCCCACCGGTGACGGGCGGCAAAGCCCCCACCGAGGGGCTGGGGGCCACAACCTGCCCGGGGCTGGGGGCCTCGAGGGGACGGGCAGCGCGGGGGGCAACGCTCCCCAGGCGGGTCCCGGGGGAGCGCGGGTTTAATCGGGGGCTTGTGCGCAGCAAATTGCTGGGAGGGGTTTGGGCGGCCGGCGCCCGCGGCCCCCCAGCCCCTGTCACTTTGGTTTATGTGCGGCGCGGCGGGGGGCTGGATGGCATTCCCGGGGCTGCGGCCGGTGTCGTGACCCCCATGTGTTCGGGGAGGCCTCGCGCGCAGCAAATGGCCCCGCGCTGCAGCTGGGTGCTATTAAACCTGACCGGTGCGTGGCAGGGGGAGGGGGCTGCGCGGGGGGGGAAATTCCCAGCTCAATTTGACACAGATGTTTGCCGAGCAGGGAGGGCCGGCGCGGGGCCGGCTCCGGCCGGGGTGCTGCCGCGGGGCTGGGGGAGGGCGGCCGGGGAGCCCCCGGATCCGACGGCTGCTGGGGCCGCGGATGCTCGGGGCCGTCATCGCACCGGGGCGCGTGTCCCTGTCCCCGCGGCGGCCGCTCGCCTTCGCCGTCGCTGAGAGCTGCGCCCTGGGCTCGACCCGCCGGGGGCCTGGGTGAGGCGTCCCCGGCTGCTGGGTGTGGGGCTGCCCCGAAAACAAGCCCGGGGAGGGCGGGAGACGGGAGGGTGGGAGATGGGTGTCCTCTGAGGTGCAGACCCGGCTGGCGGGGAGCCCGGTGGCACCCGCACCCCGCGCTTGGTGCCGTGGACCCTCCTCGGGGCTTTGCCACGGCACCGGAGCTGCGGCACCGGGCGCGTTCCCCGCTGCGGCACAGGGATGTGTTGGGAACCGGCTGCCCCGGAGCAGGTGCTGCGGGGCCGGAGCCCCCCGGGCTTAGCGGGGCCGGGCTGAGCAGGGCGGGGGGCTCGGTGCCCGCAGCCCCCGCGGGGGATCATGAATCCCCGGTGACACGGGGTCAGGGGGCAGCCGGGGACCTTATTGCGAATGGAGGGGCAATGACCCCTGGGGCGGCCTCTGACCCGACCTTCAACTCCTAACGACCGAGGAGGAGCTCGCCCCGACCCTGCGCCCGGTGGAGGAGGGGGGGGGTCCCGGGGCCGCCCCTGACACCTCCTTCCTCCCCGCAGCGGACCCCGTGGTGCAGATCGAGGGCAACCCCCATTGCTGCTTCTTCAACTTCAGCCCCAAGATCATGTTCACCAAGGTGGTGAAGGCGCAGCTGTGGGTGTACCTGCGCCCGGTGCAGCACACCTCCACCGTCTACCTGCAGATCCTCCGCCTGAAGCCGGTGACGGAGGAAGGCAGCCGCCACATCCGCATCCGCTCCCTGAAGATCGACCTCAACTCCCGCATCGGGCACTGGCAGAGCATCGACTTCAAGCACGTGCTGCAGAACTGGTTCAAGCAGCCGCAGAACAACTGGGGCATCGAGATCAACGCCTTCGACCCCAACGGCAACGACTTGGCCGTCACCTCGCTGGGACCCGGGGCCGAAGGGCTGGTAGGTGGCCGTGCCGGGCTGGGCGCGTGGCTCGGGGTCCCCACGGGCCCGGGGGTCGGTGCTGCGCGGAGCTTGGGGGGCACCGGGATGGCCCCGGGGCTCCGACGGGCATGGGGCTCCCAGCCGTCCCGGGGAGCTGGGGGGCAAGGGGGGCAACGGGGATGGGCACGGGTGGTGGGGCGGCTCCGTGGGGCTGGTGACAGCTTGTGGGGGCGGTGACAGCTCCGTGGGGCTGGTGACAGCTCTGCCAAGCTGGTCACGGCTCCGTGGGGCTGGTCACAGCTTTGTGGGGACAATGACAGCTCCGTGGGGCTGCTCACAGCTCCATGGGGCTGGTGACACCCCCATGGGGCTGGTGACACCTCCGTGGGGCTGGTGACAGCCCCATGGGGACAATGACAGCTCCGTGGGGCCAGTTATGGCTCCACAGGGATGGTCACAGCTCTGTGGGACCAGTTACAGCTGCATGGGGCTGGTCACAGCTCTGTGGGGATGATGACACTTCCACGGGGCTGGTGACCCCCCCGTGGGGCTGGTGACCCCCCCATGGCCCTGATGACCCCCCTGCGGGGCCGTGTGGGACGCGGGGAGCCGGGCTGGCAGGACCGCGGGGCGTCAGGGCGTCGTGCGGGGCTCACCCCCCCTCTCCCCCCAGCACCCCTTCATGGAGCTGCGGGTGCTGGAGAACAACAAGCGCTCGCGGCGGAACCTGGGGCTGGACTGCGACGAGCACTCGACCGAGTCGCGCTGCTGCCGCTACCCCCTCACCGTCGACTTCGAGGCCTTCGGCTGGGACTGGATTATCGCCCCCAAGAGATACAAAGCCAACTACTGCTCGGGGCAGTGCGAGTACATGTTCATGCAGAAGTACCCCCACACCCACCTGGTGCAGCAGGCCAACCCCCGGGGCTCGGCGGGGCCCTGCTGCACCCCCACCAAGATGTCCCCCATCAACATGCTTTACTTCAACGACAAACAGCAGATCATCTACGGCAAGATCCCGGGCATGGTGGTTGACAGATGCGGGTGCTCTTAGAGCCCGGCTGGTGCTGCCCCTCCGCCCCGCGCCCCCCTCCGCCAACAAACTCCTCTTTTCTTCCACTGTTTTTTTTGGTTTTTTGTTGGTTTTTGTTTTTTTTTTTAAATACAAAGAACAAGCGTTGAAATTCCTTTGGATGTCGGGGAAAGAGAGAGAAGAAAATCCCACGGAGAAACGCTGCACCAAACCCGCGCTTCGACATGCATTGTGCAATAAAGCAACCGGACGGAGAAGGGAAGGGGCGGCCGGGACCCCCAGCACCGCCACCCCCGCCTGCGGCACCCACGGCGGCACCCACGGCAGTGTGGCCCGGCGCGGCTCTTCACCGGCGGCTCTCCCGCCCGGGCTCGACGGCAACGGGGAGAGGAGGAGGCCGAGCGGACCCTGCGTCTCCCCGCGCTTCCGGAGTGGCAGCGGGGATGGGGACAGCCCTGCCCGCCCCGTGGCCACGGTGACGTCCAAGGGCGGGCGGCCCCGGCCCCAGCAGCCCCCGGCCCCCGCGGCCGCAGCCCCGCTCTGGGCGTTCTGCCGGAGCGAGGACGGCAGGATCCGGCAGCGGGACCCCCGGGACGGCGCGCCGGGGCGGCTGGGCCACGCGAGCGCCGGTGGCAGCTCCGGCCCGGGAGGAAACCGTCTCCCTTCTTTAATTTATTTATTTATTAATCACCCTCCTGGCCGGCACTTCGCTGCGGGAAGCCCCCGCTCTCCCTGGTCCCTCCCTTCACGCCGCCGGCACCACCCCGGCACCCACAACCCAACGGTGGGGACGGCCCTGGGGGGGCTGCTCCAGCCCAGAGCCCCCCGGGGACCGGCCGGTGGCAGCCGGGACCGCCGGCATCCCACGGCAGCCCTGGGCACGGACGGCTTGAGGGGAATGGAGCTGCCACCCGCGCTTCGGATCTGGCCTCGGCGCTGCCGGCAGGATGGCGGTGCTCGCCCTGGCACCCAGCGCTCTGCCGGGGCGGCCGGAGGAGCCGGCGGCTCGGGGGGTCTCCTCCGGTGGGAGGGAGGGCAGCCGGCAGCCCGGGGTTATCCGGAGGCGGCACCGGCCAGAATTGGACGGAGGCTCCGGCTGGGGAGAAATTCCGCTTACGCGGCAGATTCGCCTCCCCCTGCCCTCGGCGTTTGGATTATTTTCGCGTGAGAACAGGCTCCCGCTTTCTCAAGAGTTCAGCCGCCCCGGCGGCTCCGGCGGCTCCGGCGGTTCCCCTCCACTCGCGCCGCGGCCGCAGTGATGCAACCGGGGCCGCGCCGGGTCCCCGGCCGGGAGCCGTCCCTGGCGCCAGGCGGCCGCCGACCCCGCGCCGGGATGCAAACGGCAGCTCCGCCCGGCCCGGGGGGGCGGCCCGGGGGAGCCCCCGCGGACCCCGGCCCCAGCACTTATCCCGAGGGTGCCGGACGGCTCCGGCCGGGAGATGCGCCTCCATCCCTCCTCGCCCGTGGCACGGCGGGGCCGAAGCGCCGGGGCCGCGCAGGGAATGACCCCGTGGCCGCGGCTGGGCCAGCCCGGCACGTCCGCACCCCGCGTAGCACTTAGGGACGGCGCCGGGGGCAGAGCCGGGGGCACCCCGGGATGTTTAGCACTTGTCCCCGGCTCCGCGGAGCCCAAAGCGCTTACAAGGACGAGGCTGCCCCGGGGCGAGGACGCGGCGCTGGCCCGGCGGTGCCGAACCCCGGCCACCCCGAGCCCCGGCCACCCCGCCTGGCGCCGAAGCACTTAGGGCCCCTCGCGCCGGGCTCCCAGCACCGCCGGGGTCTGGCCACTGGCACCGATCCCGCTGGCCCGGCGGCTCCGGCAGCGGCGGCCCCACAGCCCCGCCGCAGCGTGGCGGGGGTCCCAGCGCCCCGGCAGGAGTCGGAGGCGAGGGGATGGGGACGGGGAGAGCCGGGGTCCCCCGAGGAGCAGGGTGCTGGGACCACCGGCCTGCGGCCACACCGCAGCAAACAGCCCCACGCCGGCGGCTTCATGGCCGAGGTCCACGAGCCCCGTGCCGGCGGGCTGTTGCCGGCGGGCTGTTGCCGGTGGGTCGTTGCCGGCTGTCGTGATACATCGGATACAACGATGGCCCGTCCAGAGACAAATTAACCCCGCAGGCAGCGCCAGCCCCCGCCGGGGCCGGCGGCCGAGGCACCCCCTCTCCCTGCCGTTCAGTGCCTTTTGGGGGGGCTGCGTCCTCCGGCAGCGCCGGGTCTCGCCGTGGAGCCGGTGCCTCCTGTGCCGGAGGAGGGGGCAGCCTCCCGCCTGGCAGGGGGGAGACGTCCCGACCCGCCGAGCCAGGGACGGCACCCGCGTCCCCGCGTGGTGCCCCCCGCCCCGGCGCTGCCCGTGTGATGCCGAAGGGGCCGGTCCCGGCGAAGCCGCTCACGGAAATACTTTGCTGGTCCCCGTTTTGCTTCCACCCAGCGCTCGCGGATCACGAGGGCTCGCCTGGCCCCGGCCGTCGCCGCTCCTCTCCACCCCCGAAACCGCACCGGACACGGCCAAGGATGTGCTGGCACGGAGAAGCACCGTCCCGCCATCGCCAGCACCGGGGCTGGTCCCCCCGGGCCCCGCAAGGCGCCGGCACGGCACAGGCACTGCCGGGAGCGGAGCCACGCGCTGGGGAAGAGCCAGAAGCCGCTTGGAAGGGACTGGAAAGGGCACGGAGCCACCTCGGCCGCGGGATCCCGCTCCAGGGTCAGGGGAGCTGCGGCCTGGCTGGGATCCGGCTGGGATCCGGCTGGGATCTGGCTGGGATCCACCTGCTCCCCTCACCCCAACCATCACCACGTGCCAGAGCCCCGTCTGGTGGGGAGGGGGTCTCGCCCCCCCCGACCTGGGTCGTGGCCACCAGCCTCGCGCGTGGGGCACGTGGCCCTGCCCCGGGGAGGGGGACGCGCGGCCGGGCTCTGGCTGGCGGCGGGGGCTTCCCGGGGGCAGCGGCAGCGACTCGGGCCTGGGAAGGACGGGAGGTGCCCGGGACGGGCGCTCCCCCCAGCACCCCTCGAACACGGGGGTGGCCGGGGCAGGTGGGACCCCCACGGGCATCGTCCCCCCACGGGCATCGTCCCCCCGCGCCGGGGCACCCGCTGCGGGGTCCAGCCCGGTGCAGAGCCCACGGCCGGGGGTCCGGCCGCCCCCGCCGCCCCCGTGTTGGGGGAGCCACGGAGCCCCCAAACCCGCGTCCCCTCGCCCCAAAAGCCCCCGCAGGGCCCCGGGCGGCTGTTACAGGCAGGTGGCGCTGAAGAAGAAAGGATGGGGCTGCCCCGGGCACTGGGACCAGTCAGCCCTGGGCACTGGTCCCAGTGCCGGGGCGGCACTGGTCCCACAGCCCCCACCGGCCGGCGGCACTGGGACCAGTGCCCTGGGCTGACTGGCCCAGGGCGGGAAGGGGTGGCAGCCCCGTCAGTATATTATTATTATTTACCCGGTGTATTGGTCCTGTGCGTAACGTCTTAGGTTATTTTTCTGTTCGTTCGTTCGTTGTTTCGTTCCTCGTTTTGTCGTTCAGGGGTGTCCGGGGGGGCAGGGACGCGCCTGCCAGGGCAGGGGCTCCGGACGGGCCCCGGGAGGGGGGGACGCGGCGGGTCCAAATCGCACGACCAAAAGGCCATGGATGGTCGGGGGGGGGTTTAATCACGTGACCAAACACAGCACTTGAACATCAAAAATAAAAAATTAAAAAAAAAAAAAAATTAAAAAAAATATTTAAAAGAAGAAATAATCAAAGAGTTCAGAGCTTTCAGCTCCAGCCCGCACCGGGGGCTCCCGGCCAGCCCGGGGCTCACCGGCACCGCGGCCGGGGCTCCCACACGCCGGCAGCACCGGTCCCGCCACGGCACCAGGACCCCCGGCCAGCGCAGCCGGTGCCACGTCCCCCCGCGACGTCCACGTCCCTCGAGGCGCCGGGCGGGCGCTGCCAGCTCACCCCCAGCACGAGCGTCACCGCGACGGAGCTGCGCGGCGACGCCGGAGCCGGTGGCGAGAGGCGGCCGGCGGGAGCGGAGCGGCGGCCTCGGCGATGCCGAACGTTCCCTGTAAAACTTGTGGGGGGAGAGAAAAGGGGGGGGAGAGGGAGAGAGAGAGACTGCCGGGGGCTGGGGAACCATTTGCACTATGGAAGGTAAAAGAAGAGACAAGGACAGGATCGCCTTCGCCGCAGAGCCGGGGCCGGGCCGGAGCCGCGTCCGTGGGCCGGCTGGGCACGAGGATCGGTCCGTCCGCGCCGGGATGGCTTTTCCTCGCTGCCGGAGGAGATGCCAAGGTGCTGCCGGCTCCACCGCGGTGCTGCAGCATCGGGCATGAAACCCCCCGGGCCCCGAGGCGGAGGAGGGGGCTCCAGCCCCCCCGGCCCGGCAGGACACAGGTGCCGGGTCCGGAGAGGCTGCGGCAGCGCCGGGGGACGGAGGGGACCCGCGGGGGACGGGGATCGGTGGGTCTGGACCAGCCTCCCCCCAGGAGAAGACCCCCTCCCGGGGCCGTGGCGAGGCTCGGGACGCCGCCGACCCCCACCCACGCTGCCGAGCCCCCGACCCGCCGGCGAAGCCGGACCCGCTCCCGGGCCGGGGCTGCGGGGGGATCCGGCACCGCGCCTCGTTACGCCGCGGCCTCGTTACGCCATGGCCTCGTTCCAAAGCTCCCTTCGTTGATGCCACCTCCGCTACCGGGCAGCGACTGCGCCGGCACCCGGCAGCAGCCCCGGAGGGAGCGGGTGCTCCCGGCACGGGGGGACGGGACGGGGGGACTCGCGGCTCCTCGCTCACAAACCGGATTGGGAAGAGCTACAGGAAAGGAAAAGCTTAACGAGCGTCCCAGTTACTTCTGTGTTGTATAAATTACATTTGGTCTGTAACCCGCGTTAGTCTCCTGTGTACGGTCTCATAACCACTGCTCTGTCCCAGTTCCGTCCTTGGTTGGTTTTTTTTAGACTTTTTGTACAATAAAAAATTTATATAGCCAAAAAGGAAAGAAAAAAAAAAGGGAAAACTGCTGACAAACGCATTTTGCCTGGGTTGCTGCGCTCCGCTCGCTGCCTCGCCGCCCCTCGCCCAGCCCCAGCCCCTCGCTGGCACCGGATCCCGGGGTCGGCATCGGATCCCGGGGTCGGCACCAGATCCCGGGGTCGGCATCGGATCCCAGGGTCGGCACCGGATCCCGGGATTGGCCACGCAGCTGCCCCACCGGAGCGGAGATGGAGGAGGCCGGGTGGGGGCTCGAGCGGCCCTGCTGTTCCTCGGGGTCTTCGCCCCACGTGCCGATCCCGGGACGGGCCCTCGGCCTCTCCGTCCGCTCGCCGGGTCCCTGCGCCACCGCAGCCCCCGCGCCCGACCCCGCCGTCCCCCTCCCGCCTCCTCCCTCGGGAGCTCCCGGCCTGATCCGGCGACCCCGGCTTTGACCGGCTCGGGAAATGTTTCCTAATGCTTCTCATTTTTCCCACGCTCCCGACGCTGGCCGCGCACCACGGACGAGCGGATGAGAGGGGACGAGATCCGCCCCGATGCCCGTGCCTGGAGCCGCGCGCGGCCAAGGACGTTCCCGGGTTTATCTCCCAGCTGGGGCCAAGGCGCAGCCCCCTCCCCTCCCAAACCCCTCCGGCAACGCTCGTCCTCGCGCTCCAGCAGCCAACACCGAACCAACACGTTGAGAACCAGCCCAGGAGAACGCGGCCACCCCCAAATCTGCGCAGACCCCCTGGAGAAGGATGTCCCCGTCCCAGCAGCGGACGCGGGGGTGGCCTGTGCCCACTGGTGGGGGGGTTTCGCCGTCCCACGCCCTTATTCCTCCCTGAGAGCCGCAGCGGGGCTGAGCAAACCCGGGCGGGTGGACCCCGAGGACATGGGGACAAGGACGGAGACACCCGGGATGGGGCCGGGGACACCCTGCACGGGACCACCGGCTCCGGGCGATGGCGAGAGCCACAGCCCCCCGGGCAGGAGCCCCCCGCCCGCCCTCCCGCCGGCCCCCGCTTCCTCCCAGCGCAGCTCCCCGTTGTAAAGCTGAGATTTACAAGTGGCCCCAAGTGCCGGAGGAGCCGAGATCAGGGGCAGCCTTTATGGAGCCTCATTAGGGGCTGCAGGTATGCCGAGAATGTCGCAGCTAATTACGGCTGTGGCCGCGGGAGGGGACAGGGTGGGCAGCGGAGGGTCACTGCCCACGGGGCCGGGGAGCGGGGGGACGTTCTGGCACAGGCGAGGGCCGGACGCAGGGACCAGCGCAGCCGCTCACCCCGCCGGGGTCAGGCGGGTCCCAGGCCCGGCCGGTGGCAGCGGCTCGGTGGCCGTTGGCCATTTCTCCGCTCTCCCGCTCCGGCCGTCCTCAAGCCGAGGTCCTCCAGGACATGCGGGGAGGCTCCCGCGCCCCCCAGCCCCAGCAGCACCCCGTCCCTGCCCCGCACCCCTCGCTCCTGCCGCCCGGAGCCCCCCAGCCCCGTCTCGGCCAAGAGCTCGCCGGGGGGCCACGGGCAGCTCCGTGGTCGAGGCGCCAAGTCCCTCCAGCGCCGGAGCTGCGCCGGGGGGAGCTGCCGACTCGGCTTCCCCATGGATGAAGCTCCCTGGGGGCCTTCAGGACCCGCAGGACGGCACCGAAGCCGCGGGGCAGCGCCAAGCACGACGCGAGGCGCGAGGGCAGCGACAGCCCGTACCCCGGCGCGTCCCCGGGGCCGACACCCAGGTCTCAGGGGAGACCCGGAGGCGGCTCCGCTCTGCCCGGGGTCCCTGGGGGCCACGGCCTCGGGGCCTGGCTGTGCCACCCACCCAGAAGGGCCGCGGGGAACGGAGGTCCCGGGGGGGGGGTTTGTTTGTTTGCTTCGAAGGACGATGTCAAGAGTTTAACGAGCGCTCGCTTTTGTTCTGGTCACGTCTCCCCCGGGGCCGGGGGGGCTGCACCCCACATCCCTGCTCCCCCCGGCCATCGGGTGACCTAATTCGGAGACCCAGGGGCAGGGCTGGGGGGGGACAAATTAGGACAGGGGCATCCGGACGACCACCCACAGCTGCACCGTGACGTACCGCGGCTCCCCGAACCTTCCCTGCCGCCTAACAAGACCGTCCGCATGCGACATTCACAGTAATTAAACCATCAACGGGGAGCTTGGCCGAGCTCCACCGGCCTCGCCGCGGCCCCGGGGGAGACGCCAGCGCCAGGGCGATGATCCGGGAGAGCTGGGCACGGTCCAGCCCCCCACGGCCGGCCACGGGGCGCGATGCCGAGGTGCCACGCAGGCAGCGGCAGCGCGGGGCCGTGCCCGGCTCTGGGGACAAGGCTCCCCAGGGACCGGGGGGCTCAGCCCCGCTTGACTTCCAACCCGCGGCAGGGACGGGATTTCGACGCGATCCCAAAGATCCCCAAACCATCCCAGGCTCCGGGCAGCAGGTAGGATGTGAGGTGTCCCAATTCCCCGTCCCCCCCGGAGCCGCGTCCTCCCCAGGCACAGCAGTGCCCAGGCTGGGGGGCAGGATCCAAGGGGCTGGGGGCAGCGCCAGCCGTCGCCCCCGCTCCCCGGCCAGCCTCCCACCGCCGGGGAAAGGCCCCGCGGGATGGCAGCAACCAGCCGAGGAAGGTCGACGCTCGGGCTCCTCGGGGAGAAGGTGCACGAGGCCGGTGAGGAGGAGGAGGAAGACGAGGTCTTCACAGCAGCGGCCCGTGGCCACCCCCTGCGATGGGAACCCCCCTTCAGCGGGACCCGTCCCGTCCCGGATCCTGCAGCGTAGTCCCGGCGGCACCGAGCCGGGAGGGACACGGCCAGGCTCACCCGCGCCGGCACAAGCACAGGTGGAGGGCAGTGGGGGCTCGGTGCCGCCCCTCCCGGGGCTCACCCCCACTTCCAGGCCCCGCGCCTTTGTCTCCCCATTTTCCTGAATCCGAACAAAAGACGTTTCCGACCCACCCAGGGAGGACGTGGGGGCAAGAGTCCGTCGGGAGACGGGGCCGGCGCGGCTGGAAGAAGGGACGCGTTGGCACCGGAGCGCACGTCCCCCCGCCGCGCACCTCGCTCCTCGCCCCATTGTGCAGCCCCCCCGTTTCTCCTTCCCGTCCCCCCCCCCGGCCTGACCTATCGTCCCACTCGCATTTACAGCCCGAGCGTCTGCTGTGAAAAGTGACTTCATGCTGAATTTGGGCACCGCTCGGCGTTACCAGCTCTCACGCTGCAAGCCCCGGCCCTCCTTTTCTTTCGCTCGCTTTCCCACACTTTCCCCTGCTCATTGTGTGCCCGCTGCTTTTTTTCTCCCCCTATTCAGCCCAAATTAGTCACGAGCAGCCCCCAGCTTGGAGAGGAAAAATAAATTAGGTGGTGTTTTAAACACAGTGCGATTGGAATGATTCTCCCCTATGCCCAGGAGGGGAAAGATGCGGCGTCCTCCGCAAAACAGCCCCCGGCCCCTCCCCGGGGGGAAGCGGAGCGAGGGCAGCGCTGCCGGCACGGGCTGGGGCCGCCGGCGCATCCGCCCGGAGGGAGGGAGCCGAGTTCATCCCCGTTCTGGTACCACGGCCAAGGGAAACTCATCCCCACGGAGGGGAGGAGACGGCGGGAGGGAAGGAGGGAGGGGGAGAAGACAACGCGTCGCCTCACGGGCCCTGGGAGCAGATCTGCCGGGGCAGAACCGCCACCGGGACCCCCGCGCAGAGGAAAGCGACCGGGGCTGGGACCCCCCACCGCTCTGGTCCCCGCGCCAGAACGCGGAGCCGGCGGCGATAGCGGGAGTCCTGGTGCTGCCCACGGCTCGGGGGAGAGCGACGGCGTCCCACCATCGGAGCGGGAGCCCCACGTGCCATGGCCAACGCCCCGGGAAGACGGGCAGCGCGTCCTGCGGCCTCGCCTCACGCTCCAAGCTCAGGGCCCGGCCGCGCCAACCTGCAGCCCCTGGCGAGCTCCGGGACCACAGGGCGGCCGCGAGCTCCAAGCTGCGACGGAGGGACCCGCGGCAGCGAGCGGACACGGCGACGCCAGAGACAGCGGCGCTTCCCCTCCGGTTCTACACGACCCTCGGCACACGGCACCGAAGCACCGGCTGCGAGAGGCAGTGACGCCCTGTTCCAAGCGCAGCCCTGGCCCGCGTTTCGGCCAGGTCCCAGCTCCCCGAGGAGACCCGCGTCCGAAGGAAGCGGCACGGCCAACGCGGAGAGGCGAGGGGGTCAGGGCTTTGGCCCGGGCGGGGCAGGGGCTCTGCGCCCACCGGCGCGGCGGGGCCGCGTCTCCATCTGCTGCAGCCCCCGCCCGGCGGCACGCTCCGGCCCCGAGCCCCGGCCGCGCCATGCATCAAACTGACAGATACCAGAATTGCCTTGGAGAAGCAGTTTTATTATGAAACCGAGAATGAAATGCAGTGTTTGCCCTGGCACACTACAAAACATTTCAAGCAAATAACCAGCCAAAAGATCATGAGCCAAATAGAAAATACATCTTACAAAATCTGACATACAAAAAAAACCCAAAATCAGAATAACGTTATTATTACATTAAATCGGGAAGGAGCAAGGGAGCTTCGATTCGCTCAGCCACCGACAGCCCAAGACGCACAACGTAACCCGCACCCCGAGGCTTTTAGCTGCCCTTTGGGAAAGTAAACAGACGTCCCAGGTATTGCTTAGAGTCACCGAGGGCGCACGGACGCAGTCAGACTGCAAAAATTAATGGAACAGAAGCGGTTTGAAGGCTTCTACGTTAAAAAAAAAAAATATATATTGCTTGTTAAGAGTCAGGTATAACCCTCCGAAAAGCTCGATTTGTACACGCACCCGCTGCTCTCGAGCATCTTACAGAACCAAGCGTGGACACGGCAAACACCTCTCCGGTAAGAGGCCACGGTGAGAACCGAGAACGCTACGGCGTCGCTCTTCAGCCAAGAGGGTTCCAGCCACGACGCCCACCCGAAAATCCACGCGGACGGACGGATTTCTGCTTACGCCTGGGGCCGAGGCCCCGGTGGGGGGGACGCTCTGTGCAGGGCAGGAGACGCAGCGGGCACCGACGCCGGGGGTGACCCCAACTCTCCGGGCAGGTGGAGGAGGAAAGGGCGCCGGCAGCTCCCCTGCCCCGGCGCTGCCGTCCCGTGCCGCCGGCTGCGGGGTCCTGCGCTTCTCCCGCCCACGTGAGCCCCCCCAGGGCGTCGCTCCTTGCAGCCCCCTGAGAACAAAGGTGCCGGCTGAAACGCTACGGCAGCAGAAGCGCTTCACGAGCCGCGGCAGCGCTGCCTTTCACGTGACTCGGCCAAACGTTTTGTCCGTAATTTCACTGAAAGGGTTACGGACAACGCAGCAGAAGGAACCGCGCTCCCGCACAGCTCCCAAGAACTTCCAGACTCAAAACACAGGTCCCAGGATAACGCCGGTGCTCTCCTGCACCGTCTGGCAGCTCGGAGAAGACCGAGGCTTCTTCAGCAAGTCTGAGTTAAACCAGCCTGGCAGCTACCGAGGCAAAGAGAGGACAAGATAAAGCCCAGCCTGAGAACACGGGACAAAGCAACTGCTGCCTTGGCCTTTGCGGGGAGAAGCGCACCGCTGGCCTTAGAGGAGCCTGGAAAGCGTACGTGAAACGCCACGAGCCGCAGAGGGCTTACGAGGCGGGACAAGCGAAGCGGTGAGAACAGGCCCCGTTTGCAAACGCGCTGCTAGGTTTTCCTCCTCGGTTTAGGACACCGGTCTCGATCCAGGGTTAATCGGCAGTTCTTGCTCTGACAATTCCCATCAGCCTCACCCGGGGGAGGCAGGCAGTCGCGAAACCGCCCCGCGTGTTGCCCATCGCACGCGCCGCTTCCGTGTTTGAAAACACGAGACAATATAATTGAAAAATCCTTCCCTAACCTTCAAGCTGTCAGGCCCCGGGCGAGCGGGGGAAGACGCCAGCGGTCCAGAGCAGGACTCGCGCCGCACACCGAGCTCCCGAGACGAGGCGCGTTCTCGCCCCAGCTGCTGGGAAGAGACCACAACGCAGCTGAACCTCGCGGCCCGTTTCAGCGGGGTGGAGGAGGAGGGGACGTGGGCAGGCTGAGGCGGGGACGGCACCGGACGGCAAACGCCGCGCTCCAAACCGGCACCTGCTTTGGCAGCACCCCGGGAGCCCTCAGACTAGAAAAGCGGCTGCCGAGGGCAGAGCGAACCCTGCTCCGTCTCCGCTCCTCAGCGTTTGCCCTTCCTCATCCACGGCAGACACCGTGCTCCTGCCGTCGCTCCACCGGCCCGTCTGTCACCGCGCAGATCTGACTCTCCCCTGCCCAGGCGTTTCCACCGGCGCGCGGCGGGCACCGGCCCCCTCTCCGTCTCTCCCCGCCGGTGCGAGCTGCGGCGAACGACCCCGCCAGCGGCTGGGAAGCCGCCGGGCCACGGGGCTGCGGGCTACCGGAGGTGCGCTGAGAACAGCTGCTGCTTTTTGCTCAACTTTTCTTCATTTTTAAACTTTGTAACTTGGGAAAAAAAAAAAAAATAAGTAGCACAATCATACAACTACGGGGGATTCCCTGTCTACTCAACGCTAAAACCTAGAGAAACAGTGTGGGAGTGAGAGAGAACGTGGGGGGAAGAGAGGAAGGGTATGCACGCACTCGAGAGGCACACTGCAAACGGGCTGGGGCTGAAAAGGACGGGCGTCAGACGATCCCGAAGCGTTCTGCTCTTTTCCTCTTCTTTGCCTGCAAAGAGGAATGACAAGCAAAAATCAAACCCAAAAAAGAAACAAATGAACAAGTTCTTTAAAATCTCGCAGACAACCCGATGGAGAATTCATTAACAACGTGGCGTCAGTAACAACACCAGAGCTCGGCGGCCCCGGCCCCTTCCCGAGCGCGCCGGCACCAGGTTGGTTCAAGGGAGCTACGACGTTTTCACTCCAGCGCTGGGACAAAGAGCCCCAAAATCAAGGAGCAGAAATATACAGTGCCTGAGATACAGTGCTGCTGAAGTCGCTTCGTCTTGCTGGCAAGGCGCTACAAAGGGGCTGAGCCGGGAACAATGACTACTTCAGAGGCCTGGAAACCCTTCCAGGCAGTGGGGAGGTGGGAAATGTAAAAGGGCAAAGGGTTAACACTCTCCTATTCATGGAAAAGGTGAGAGGGACACACTAAAACGCATTAAATATACTATTGCGTCTCTCAGATATGCCTCTAAGCCGATACACGAGGGGCGTATAAATCTTAATTTTTAGCAGGATAAATAGCCCGGGGGCAACAGAAGCCCTAATCAAGAATCTCCAGGGGAAAGGTGCATTTGAGTGCACACAATACCAGTAAAAAGACCTTTTTGTTCCAGGCACAATCTCCAAGTGACCTAACGGAAAAGCATGGAATCCCTCGCCCAGCCGCCCCCTCCGCGCGGGCCGGAGGGGCTCATTCTCCCATGCTCGGCAGAAGGCTGGGAACGCCGCTCCCGCTTCACGCGGGGCAGCGTTTCTGCAGTCAACCCCAAACAAAACACACCAAAAAAAGAAAAAAAAAAGGGCCCTAAACCCCACCTGAATTGTTGAGATCGCTCTTAGGAACCGAACAAAACCCACTCCTCGTCTGTCGAGCCCAGGAGCCATCTGGTTAAGCAGCTTCCGAGACCCAACCCTCACCCTGCCACAGCCGCTGCCCACCCCGCAGGGGTCACCTGGGCCCCGGAGAGGGGTGCCTGGCTCCGGCCGAGCCGCGCTGGAGCCGTATTTACGTGGCACCATAGGTGTGCGCGGCACGGCACGCCCCACCTAACTTAACGTAGGAGCTACCGCGCCGGAGCGCAGCGACTTGGGACAGTTTGAAGCAGAAGAAAGGGTGAAAGTAGAGAAAAGAGCACAGAATTGCCCTGAGGAGGTTACAAATTTAAAAGATGGGCCAAAACCACAGAGGACAGAACAAAGCACGGAGGAGAAAAGCTGGAAACAGGGTCAGCAGCTCAATCCTCATTACACGGCGGAGTCTCCGGGGATTTATGGATGAAGACCTACAACAGCATCCACGGGGAAGCAGCGGGTCCAGAAGGATCCGGGACACAGGGAATTGCAGAGTACAAGGAGCAGAGGGTGCGTCAGCTCAAGCCGAGGGAGGGGAAACCAGGGTGGGAGAAACTGGGGTAGAGCAGACGTGCCCCCACCCCGTCCGGGAGCATCCGTGCCATCCTGCAAGAGGGGGAGCGGGGTGCCAACGCGCTGGCACGCTCCCGTGGCTCCGTAGGCTCCGGAGCAGCCTATTTCCAGCAGGAGCCGGCAGAAAAGCCGCAACAGATCGGATGGCAGAGGCTCAATGCTCGCTGCCGAGGCAGAGAGGTGGAGCGGCCACGGGAGCACACCCACCCACGGCTGGGGGGGCCGCGGCACCGAGCGAGGTCCCCAGGACCGTCACTGCTCCCCTCAGCGTCCTCGGCCGCTCCCCATCCGCTCAGGAAAAGGTTTTACCTCTGTGTCCTCTGTAGCTCCGGCCCCAGCCGAACTCGTTACGATGCCAAACCGCTCCTTTCTCTTCTTCAGTTTCTCATCTTCTTCGCTCTGGCACAAAGAAGGACAAAGATTTATTTTATTGGCAATGCCCCAGGGTGCTCGTTTAACGGTAAATCACGTTCCTCCTACCCCGCTCCTCCCGCAGTTGGCTACCAGAGCACCTGCTAAGAGTTGGAGCAAGGCAGCGGAGACGCCGAGAGCGGAGCGGGCTTCTCCTCTGCCTCGGCGAAGCGCACGGTCCGTAGGGGACGCGCTGGGGAAGAGCTCCTGCAGAGCGCGTCGGGTAACAGGGGCAGCTCTGGTCCTTCAGCAGGGAGCAACGAAGGGCAGCGTCCACCGACCCACGGCACAACCTCCCCAAATAAAGCCGCGGCCCCCCTCGAGCCTGCCCGCCGTTACAGCACCGGCGTCTTAGCTCTGAACTTCTTCACGCCCAAACCCGAGCCCGAAGGAGGGTGGAAGGAAAGGACAGACGCCCAGCGCGGCTACTGCGACGCAGGGAGACGTGCGAAGGCAGACCCAGCCTCAGCAGCCAAAACCTCGGCCCGGACGGGGGCAAGGAAGGACTTGGGGGAAGCGTTTACAGCTGGCGCAGGGCCCTTTGTAGCGCCCTCGGGAAAGCAAACGGGGGGAGCCTGACAGTCGCCCCGAGGTACAGACACCACGCTGCTCCTCTCCGAAACATCCTCGCCCGGAGACGGAGGCTCAGCGCTCACCCTGCCTTCCCACGTCTCATTTCGTTTATTTCCAGCCCGAGCGAGCAAATTTCTACTGACATTTCGCAGAGCCCTCCGATCCCTGCTTCTCAAGGCTCCCCAAACAACCTGGAGGCTTTTTACCTCCGCTGCCATCGCCCACGCCGATGTCTGATCGCCAGTAATAGCCAAGCCCATCACCGCCCGTAAAAGCCTCAACGCATCCATTTTCTGCGGATTTATTCCCACCTCTGGCTGTTTCGTGCCTCTCTCAGGCCATTTCTACGGTTAAGGCTGCCTGATTACTTTGCTGGGCTCCTACTGCTTCTCCCTCCCCTGTCGTTAAGCACGTCTCGGCGCTCTCACCCCCCGTCACCCCATCCACCACCTCCCGTTACCCAGGGAGCATGGCTCACGAGCGGGCTCTCGCTCACCGAAGGGCCCCCGGCCGCGCCGCCCCGACACACGGCTTCCCACCGCCTCGGGGAACCAGAGGTGCCATCGCCGGGGGTTTAGAGCAAGGGGCACCGGGCAGGAGGAGAACAAGGGCACCGCTCCCAAGAAAATACGCTTCAGGTCCCAGTGCTCCACCTGGATCAACTGGAATCAGCCGGCCGAGCAGAGGAATCGAGCTGGACGCTTATCCGTTCAAGCTCGAGGTCATAAACCATGCCGTCAGCAGCCGAATTTGACCCAGAGCGGCACCGGGCACCCCGTGAGCGAGCAGCAGGGTAACCTCGCCGCGTCAACACCTTACATAAACGAGGCCGCGGCGACGCGCTCAGCGCTGTTACTCCTGACGTGGACGTGTGTTGTGGCAACAGGGCCGGCCGAGGCGTTTGAACTGAAGGCTCCGAGGTTCTCGCAAGCTCCGGCGCCGTAGGAAGCTGCCAGCAGCCGTGGCCCAAACACGTCCGATTCCCACCGCTGCCGGACACCACGGCGAGCGCCGGCAGCCCCGCCGAGCCCGCAGCGTAACCTTCCCTCCCAGAAATCCTCTGCGTGGGGCTGTTCTGAAGTCGGCTCCGTCATTAGGACATGGCCACCTTCACCCACCAGCTACTCTGCCCGTCCCCCTTGCCGGGGTTCGATACCGGAGCCACCAGCAAAGGTTCCCTCAGCCTTGGCGCTCCCCAGTCCCACCGATGGAGGAGGACGGAGGGGGACGGCGGGTACGCCCTCTCCCAACCCAGCACCCACTCCAGGTTTGGATGACTCCGGCTTTCAGGAAGAAGCAACGTCCCAGAAAAGCAGCGAAACTTGAGGGTCGTGAACAAAGGACGCCGGGAGGGATTATCATCACGGGGACAGGGAAGGAAAAGTTGCTCGCTGGAGCGGCACGGCGTACGCGCAAACCGCGGCCACACAAAGAAAACCCAACCTGTGCATCAGCGACATTAAACGGGCTCTTAAAAACCATCGCTGCTGCCTGCGCGGTTCAAACCCCGCGAGCGAGAGGACGGCCCCGGAGCCACTTCAGAACAGCAAAGCGCTGTGTCTTTAACGAAAGGGCAGGGAGGCTCCCAGGGACTGCACCCAGCCGTAGGTTTTTATTTATTTTTTCGGCAAGCCACCCCCCCGCCTCCCGCCCCACCACTGCCCTGCAGGGAAAGCACATAACCGTCCTACTAAATCAACACGGTCCTAATGATCTCGCTCACTTGACCCCCTAGCACGACAGTGTCAGATGCAAACACGCGTACAATAAACTTCACTCCATCTTTAGCTTCTCGCTGACAGGTTTTGATTCATGGGGTGCTGAAACCCATCTGAGGAAAATTACCTCTATCAAAACGCTGCTATCTCTGCATCTATCAACCCCTGGTAGTGCCCCGGGGCCGTGCTCCGGCGTGCAAATGGGTGCACCAGCATCTGCAGGGAAAGCTGACCTTTCTGGCAGGATGTCAGATTTATTTTCTAACCTTACTATTTCTAGGCTTGTTCCCTTTGCGCTCACGCCATGATAGTTATTTTGTAGTTTGTCTAAAAAAGGGGAGGGTGGGGGAAAGAAGAGGGAAAAAAAAGCTTTTATGAAGGACTCGGAGCCCTGAAGCTGAAGCCTTTCCTGCGATCTGGTAACAAGGGAGCACTTACACAAGAGTATCGCTGTGTTTGTGCTGCGCTCTGCGCGACCCCAAAGCTTTAACGTGGACCCCTAAATTTCACCTGCGGAGGGCAGGGCGCTGGCACAGCTCCGCACGGGCGGCTGCCAGAAACCGCATCCCACCCCCACGGGAATCGGCCTCGGGAGCCGATTCCTCCCCCGGCGAGATCTGGGCTCCCTCCACGTCCGGAGCGCCCAGCCTAAACCCCACGGACACCAGGCATTGAGGGGGCAGACCCTGCACCCCCTGGCAGAATCGGGCCCCTCTGTCCCCGCGGCTGATGTCCCCAAGCTGCTGCCTGCCCCCTCCCACGCGGGGAACGAGGCGGCGAGGAAAGGGGGCTGGCCTCTCCCCACCGCGGCGTTTCGACCAGCCCCGCGCTGCGTCCAGAGACACCTCGGGCTTCAGGCAACGTCTTCTGTTTTCCTGAAGCAAGCGACGCGAGCGGGGGAGCTCCCCACGTGCAGGGGAACAGGTCCCGAAGGGCAAGAGGGGCTGTGCAGCCCCAGCCCGCGAGTGCCTGTCAGCACCGATTAAACCCAGCTTTAACGGCTCGTCCTCCGGCTCCTGTCGCTTATTCCCAAAAGAGAGGAGGATCCATTGAAAAACGGGATCGCTCCCTCTCTCCCGGGAGAAGGCAGAGTGCCGGTGCTGGAGGAGTTAATGCCAAAAGGCATTAATCCGTGGTTTCCATGGTGCGCAGAGCTCTGGCACTCGCCCTGCCCTGCCAACAGCAGATCCCAGCGCGGGGCAGGCAGAGCACAGCTGGCTCCCTCGGAACCGCACAGCAGCTCCCTGCCCTCCGCCGACAGCGAGCCCGCCGCTCCCCGCTCCTCTCCCCCCCGAGCTCGGCAAGCGGCAATTCCTGCAGCGGTGGCATCGGGAGCCGCGGCAGCAGCGCTCCGGTGCGACGTCCTGGTTAACTTACCCGCAGGGCTCAAACTTTTACAGAAGGGAAAACCCCGCCGCCGGCCTCGCTCTTAAAGGGCGGACAAAAGTTGGTCCCAGATCACCTAGAAGCATCTCACTGCCTCTGGCGTTCAGGGCGAGACGCAGGCGAGACGCCCTCGGCCCCCGGCGCCTACGAGCTTCTAATAAATGATCGATCCCGAGCATCTCTGATCTCCGCACCGAGCGAGCCGCTGCAAAGGACGAGGCCAGCAAGGCCCCGACAAACACTGCCACATCCCTCCCTGTGCTCCCAGCACCCGGGTCTCGCGCGCGTAGATTAAACAGACATCGCTCCGCGTCTGCGCTACGAAACGAGGCTTCGGGAGCAGCGTCAGGCTCGTCCCGAGCAGCTGGGTCGGGAGGAGGACGAGGAACCAGCCCGGCTCTCCAGCAGACCCCGGCACAGACTCAGAGCGGGGGAAAGGGAGCAGCGTGTGGGAGACGCTCCCCGCGTTCGGCTGTCGCCCACAGCCATCCCGCCGGATCACAGCTCCCTGCCCTGCTGCGGCCAGGCTCGCCGCGCAGCAGCGGCCACCCAAAAGGCAAGGCAACAGCCGAAGGGGCAGCTCCCCGGCGTGCGGGGCACCCGCTCTGCGTTTTAGAAGCCCACGCCGCTATGAAATGTCTGCCCCCAAGGCCAAGTTTCACGCTGCGTGGGCAGAGCGCTGCTTTCTCCGCAGATTAAAGCGTCCCCAGGAGGAAACCGCTCTGGATTTGCAGATGAAGCCCGGAGTATCCTCATCACAAATGCAGAGAGACAGACACGAGCCTCCGTAATCACATCCTCGGTGTTTTCACGCTCGGAGAATGGAAGGGTGTGTGCCCACATGTGTGTGTAAAACCGGACCCTTCTGGTCACTCTCCTGTATCTCGCTGCAGCATGACGGATGGCAGGATGAAAAGCAGAGCCCCGAGGCTTTCAGGCGATGGTAGATTAATGATGACATGGCCTTGACCTCCAAAAGGTAAAGGTTATGAAACACTCAAGGGTAACTGGGCTTCCAATTTCATACCCGGAGGGTGAATGACAGCAACTGATGGTTTTATTCTCAGGAACACGCCAATCCTAGGACGCGCAGCTGTCACCCACCACCGTTTTGAAATTCATCTCAACGTATTTATTCCTCCCGTTTCTTTCCCCTCGCGGGCTCCGCGTGCTGCCAAGTCCTTCCGGAGCCGATGCTCCCGCACACCAGCGAGCGTTCAGCAGGAGGCAGGAGGCAACAGGGAAGCCCAGGGTTTATACCGAGATGTTCCACGTGCGCCTGACACCCCGTTTCCATCCGCAAAACGGCCTTTCGCGCAGGAGATCTTCGCCTCGTAGCGCGCAGAGCAGGGCGCAGGAACGAGGAGCGACGCGGGGTTTCATGGTCCCCCCCAAAAAAGCCCGAGGAAAGGCAGGGGGGGGTCTCGAGCTGCCCCTTTCAACCCAAGTCAGCACAGCTCTTTCATCTCCAACATCACTTCGTGCTTCCAGCCCGGATCCGGAGCTGGTGGCAGAGGGATATGCGCGGAGACTGAGCCAGCAGAGATAGCCACAGCCTCTCTCCAAAACACGAGGACTCCACTTAGATTAGATACACGCGGCAGGAATATACATTAAAGTCCCCATCAAAGTCCTTGTACAAACAGCGTGTTAGCGTTAGAAGGGCCCTCCACGCTGCTGCCACGTCGGAATGCCTTATAAACAGCACAGCTTATACAAAACCACACCACGCATGCGGATTCGAGGGCCTCAACGCACTTCAGAAACATCAAACACAGCTTTATCTCCACGGAAAACGGACACCAAACCCCCAGCGCCAGCAGCTCAACTTGGGGCTTCGGGGAAAACGTCCCCTTCGCCAACTCGCAGCAAGACGGTGGCGGCACCCGAGGCAGCCGGGTCCCACCACTGGCCTCACTCCAACACCCCCAGGGCCGCCCACGTCCCTGGACGATCCGCGCGCTCCCTGCTCTCCCCTCTGGAACCAGATCACGGAAGGAGTCCACCACGTCACCCAAAGTTAGAGCACAGCTCGGTCTTCTGGCTTACTCCGTCTGTTAAAGGCTGCTGTAAGCGCCCGGGACGAGCCTAGTGCCAGAACGCACCGAGTTGCGGGTCTCTGAAGATCTTTATTTACAAGAGAAGGGAGGCACAAAGAGCCCGAGTTGTTTAAAATGCCGTGTCCGTTCTGGTTGCACACCGGGGAGCTCCCGATTTACTCGCTCACACTAGTGAAGCCTGAGCAGCGCAGGATCAGCGTCTGGCTGCTCTCCTGGACTAACTCACCTTCTCAGCAACGTGGTTTTTACACGAGCTAAGGGAAACAGGCAACCGCAAGCTCCCCGTCCTCTCTTCCAACACACATCTCGGAAAACAGGCTGGGAAGGCAAAAGAGCCGTCCAACGGCAGTGCTTTTCTGTACATCGCGTTGGGCAGGAGCCGCAACAGCCGGCGGTTCTGAGGCTTCTCCGTGTCAAGACACGGCGGCTTTCACAGTTAGAAGTTTATGCTCGCCCCAAACGGGATCAGCAGGGGAGGAAGAGAAGAAAGTCGCAGACATGTGCTAAGAGTACACCTGCAACTCTCCCAGCGCCGAGTTGAAAAGCATTCTTCGACTTTGACGTCAGGGATGAAACAAACATGTCAGGAATGCCGCACCCGAGTGAAGGAGACGCATTTCAGGTGCGCCACAAGGCAAAAGGCCTGGGAAGGGGCTTTTTATCTCTTTGCACCCGCCGAACAGCATCTTAAATATCATACGGCATTTAGAGAGGCTCTTCCGTCCGAAGGTTCCCTGGCCCCAGCGTGGGAAGGCTTTGAGGCGGCCCCCGGCGCAGACCCCGGCCGGGTCTGAGAGCGACCCACCTGGCTCTGGCCAGCAGAGCTAAAGCCACTTGGCAGAGCGAGAGCGTTTTCCCTCGAAGAGTCCAGCTGTTATTAAAAAGAGGCAATTGGGCGATGACTAAACACGATTTGAATTGCACATTAGCCCCAGATTTAAAAAAAAAAAAAAAGAAAATCCATTCTATTCAAACCCAACAAGCACAAAACCGGCAACACACCACGGCGAGGTTAACCCTTTCCCTGTGAGCGGCAGCGCAAACCCACGCGCCTCGGCAAGGCGGCGGGACACGCCGAGCCCGCCACGCTGCCGGGCCCGGCAGAGCTCACCGCCCAGCCGAGAGGTGCCCGGTCGCGTCCGAGAGCCGTTGCTTTACGAGCGAAACGAGGTCCCGGCAAAAGGAGATGAAACCGCAGCGAGAACGAGAACGCTCTTGGGTGCAAACGTGCCCGCCGCAACTGCTCGGCGGAGAGCAAAGACGATCACCGGCACGTTTATTCCCCCGGGGATCCCAGCTTAATTCTGACCCAAAGGCGGGTTTATCTCCAGGCTCTGCACATACCCGAGGGCCTGGAGAGCCGGGCGAGCGCTCGCCACTCCTAACCCCAAAGGTAGAAGATTTTTCAGTAACAAGCGAAGCAGGTCTGGAGAGAGACCGAAGAGTTTCCTGCTGCTGCCCTGAAGCTCCTGAGGCGCCCGTGGCCTGGCAATGACTTTGCACCCCACAGCCCGACCGCTGCAAAGCGGCACCAGCGGCTCGAGAGAGCAGAGCTGGGGACCCATCCGTTCAAGCGTGGCCAGGGAAAACGAGTCTGGTCTGCAGGAGAAAACCGGCAGGGCAGAGCGGCGCCTGCCAGCGCAATTTCACTGCCCGGGGTTTAATTATAAGAGACTTTGCGCTAATCTATAAAGCGCAACCTCCACGCAGAGCGGCACAGCGCTGGCCGTAACGCAGCCCCTCGCTCACCACTTACACCCGGGCTCTCTTTGAGACGCAGCAGCGCGAAGGCTGGATTATCAGTTCTCTCCTAGACCCGGCCTTTTTTCTCTGCCAAACACCTCTGCCCCGCGCCGACGGGCCGAGCCTTGAGCCAGGCAACGCCACAACAGTCGTGTCTGAGCGCTAGGCCGGACGCTTGGCTCTTCAGCCTCGCCCCGCAGACCGTCCTCCTCCCGGGCAGCGCGGCGGGGACGAGGAGAGCCCTCCCGTCCAGCGCGCAGGCAGGGACACAGCCCTGCGGCGGGAGGGCCTGGCGTGGAGCCGCTCGGTTCCGTTGCGGACAGGGAACCGAGCCGAGGGAGCCGGCTGCCCTATCCCAACCAGGGCTGCCTCCACCAGCCAGGCACCGCGGAAAAACCCAACAGACGGAGAAGAGGCAACGCGCAGCTGCCAGCCCTCGTCCGCACGCAGCCCAGCACCCCAGAGTCAGGGCCTACGCGGATGCTCGTCCCTTCCACACGTACAAAGTCTTCAGACCCCTTTCAACCAGAAGAGATGAAAGGCGGCGGGTAAAGCACTCGGAAAGCACCTGATGTTTGATCTTTTATGGTCACTTAATTTGGTTACTCCAATATCACTAAAAGCTTGAGATTCTAGCAGAGCTCGAAGGGAAATCTAACAAAAGAGCTGCTGCTCTGCAAATATTTGCCTAACCAAACCCTAGCAATTGTTAAATCTGCGCATTTATTCCTGCAGGATGGCCGCCCGCGCGCCAGCGAGGCTCCGCTGGCCGGCTGCACCCCAGAGGAACGGCCCCATCCGCGGGGACCTCTCCTCTCCCCCCAGATCTCCCGTACGAGCACCCCCTCGCTCGCTTTTACGCCCTTTAAAGAACAAGGCTGGCCAGAGCCCCGGAAAAGGTATGCTAGCCACTAAATCACACGTGGAAATAAGCTGTTCCGTCCCAAACATTATTACAAGACCAGGCTTTTAAACAAGCCTCTTCTGGCCCTGCGAGATGAGCCTGGCTGCCCAACGGTCCAACCCTGGAAAGCACGTTGCGCGGCCGCAGTTAAACCATCAGAAAACCCAAATCTGCGCGTTCTGACAAAGCCAGGCCTGGGAGACACCCAGCCGCACCACTGCCGGGCACCCGCTTCGCTAGAAGGGGTATTCGAGATGGTCTGGATCTGGCTCTACATTCAAGCACCTCTAAGCCCCCCAAGCTGAGCGCTCCCCAGCCCTGCACCCGTCGGTTCTCCTCAAGGACCCTCCAGAAAGCGCAGAGCTGGGAAAGATCAGCTCTGCTACCTGACAGCCGAATGGGAGAGGGTTTTCTGAGGAAGTGAGGCTTTCCATCACCGAATTAGTAAGACCAGGAACACTTTTTAGGGGCTTCGACCGTGGAACGCTTGCCTTTACAAGAGATTTTTCTAATGCTCCTACAAAACCGTCGGCACCACGTGCACGGCCGTGAAGAGGAAGCTGCGTCCCCCTCAAAAGCCACAGCCGCGTACCGAAGGCTCGCTGCAATGTCGCTGCGGAGCCCTGCGCTGCCAGGGGATGCGAAACCGTTGAGTCTTCCAGGAACGGAAAGAGCTGCTTAAGTTATCTTAATTAAAGGGAAAGGAGGCGATCCTCGGCAGAACTGTGCGGTTTAATTCACCCGCAGACGCTCCCCACAGCCCCCCTCCGCCCGCGGCAGCGCACGCACCCCTCCGTGCGCTTCACGGGGGTCTGGGGCTGTTCGTACTTTTGTCCTCCGTGGTGAAGAGGGGTTAAGGGGAAGCCTGACTTTGTTTCTCCGGTTGAGGCTCGAATGGGCTCTGGAAGGCCGGGAGCGAGAGCCCCGGGTCTGCCATTCTTCCCCGGCCGCTCCTCCAAATTCCTGCAGCCAAATGGTTCAAGAGCCCCTGAATGGGACATAATGACATCATTGATTGAATCATAATAGAGGGGGAAAGGGGGGGTGGGGAAAAGATGTATTTGTGTTACAGACAAAAGCGAAGTTCTGTTTCACAGCGGGGACCAATGAAGAACCAGATGACTGGGCAGAGGGAGGTCAGAGAGTCCCCCCCAGCACTGTCCCCCCCGGAGCGAGCCCTTCGCCACTCCCCGAAGGTTTGTCGGGGACGCGGAGCCCTTTCAGGCGGCGCCGGGATCAATGTGCGAGCAGGAGTCCCCCTGACCCCGCGCAGCGCTCTCGTCATTTATTTTTAAAATGACATTGTGGGTGTGTGCAAGTGCACGCGAAGGGCTGGGGCGGAGGGGGACGCGCTTCCGAAGGGATAACGGTAAACACCAAATTGCTTCGGGAGCCGGAGCCGGCAGCAGACGAGCGACGGCGTGGCACGAAGCCACGCAGCCGCTTCTCCTTTGGCTCACAACAGCTTCTGCCCTGCGTGACAGGGCTGCAGCGAACACGCCACCGCAGTTTGGGGACCGGGGCGGCCGAGCCACGCCGGTGCCGCAGCCCAGCAAAGACCCCCCGGCCCTTCTGGGGGGGGGGCACAGCCGGGCGCCGAGCGGATGTTTCTGTGGGAACCAAAGTTAGTGGTTTCTTCGACTGGTGTTTCTGCATCCTGCCTAGGCCAGGGCTAGAGAAAACATCACATGACGCCCAGTAAGCACTGAAAAGATAACGAAAGCCACAGCCTTATCGGCCGCAGAAGGGTGTGAGACGTTCTCACGCGTTTCCAGCGCAAAGAGAAGGACAATGACGCGGCACACGGGTCCCACCACCAGCCCCGGCGACAGCTCCGCGTGCAGGAGGGCCAAGGGCAGGCTCTGGGCACCTCGCCCCGTCCCAGGGGGGGCACAGGGGCCCCAGCCCCCGGCACGGGGGGTCCGTGCAGCACCTCCCTCCGCTCTCCTACAGCCCAAAACCTCCGCGACCAGGTCATCCACACCCCGAATTTCCACGGCACCAAAACCGCCATCATTTAAGCACTGACCGCAGCAAAGGGCAGCTCCACCTTTGCCTGATGTGGGGCTTATTCATGGGGAAGCGAGAGCTAAGCCCTTGCAAAGCCCCCGGGAAAGTGCAAAGTCCAGAATGGAAAATTCGGGAAAACCCTGGCAGGTAAGGAACAAAATCCAGAGCAGAGCAGGTGCAAGAGGGACAGGAGAGTCCGCCTGGAAGGGGGGTCAGGAGAGGCTCTGGGGAGATCGGGAGGAGCCCGGCCGTGGCGACGCCTGCTCTCGGCTGCGGCAGCCAGCGTGGTGGGAGAAAAACCACGACCGAGGAACAGGCAGGGCAGCTCCGCAGCCCCAGCGCCGCACTCCCGGCCATCACAGCAGGCCCACGCCGCTGCCCGGGCCGCCCGAGAAGGGGAGGAAGCCGGTGGCAAGAGTCACAAGAGCGCAGGGAGCTGAGGCAGCAGGAGAGAGGGAAATTATTTTGGATATGCTGGAGAGGAAATGCCAGAGGGGAGGAAACAACAGCAGCTGAGAGCACAGGTGACCGAGGGTCACAGCACAGGCACTGCGGAAGGGACGCTTCGAGACGCCGGCTCTCCGGCTTTCCAGCCCCTCGGGCACAGCGACTTACCCGCCGCGCCGCTGAACTTGAACCCTTCTGGCACAGCCGAGTTTTAGGGGAGCAGCGGGAAAGCACCGGCATCTCCAGCAAGGCAACAGGACGGGCTCCCCGGGAGCTCTACGCTTGCATTCCTGCGCGGTTACGGGCCTGCAGGCACACGGTCAACCCGGAACCGTGAAATTACGCTCCCACCTGGAAAGCGGAACCTGCAGCCACACACCTGAGGCTCCTCACACCTCGTGCGGCACGACCGAGCTCTGCGTCTCGTTAACTTCACTGCTTCCTATTAGCGCGGCTCATTCACAGGAGCAGAGTGAAACACTTCGAAGAGCAACGAGCATCACGGCACTAAAATAGCGGAGAGACCGCGGCGGCAGGAAACCTGAGCGCGTTTCAGGCTTTTAGCTCTGCCTAGCCCCGAAAGGGTGACGACCCCTCGCAAGGCGCCTCGGTCCAATACTTGTGTTCCCGGTTCGTCTTTACTCTCCCGCGCAGGAATTGGCCCGCCCAGAGCCAGGCTTGCAGCGGCCGGCAGCACGTGCCTGTCGAACACGCCGGCGCAGAGGCTGGTTCTTCCCCGCGGGCACACGTCTCCGAGCTCCTCAGGGCTTCAGCGAGGTCTCTGCCTCTAGCAGCAAACCCAGGTCTCTTTTCCCCTGCGTCCCCGTCTAGAGTTATTTGCAAGGGACAAGGCCGGTTGGGTGAAACCCGTTAGTTGCCTTCTAGGAAACACAAGACCTTAATTTCCTTGCACAATCCCATCGTGCGCCAGCTGGATCACCGGGGATCAGGACTGGAAACCACAAATCCATCCCTCTTCCCAGAGGAGACTGTTGCATTGCCCTTGGCCGGAGTGCCTCGGGCCAGTGAAGACCACCGCAGCCCTCACGGGGAAACTGCTGCTTTGTCTTACACAAAAAGCACAAAAGGGGAAGAAAACTGAGGTCTGTTAAACCTTTACACTGGTCTCGTAACCCCAGGTCTTGTTTTCCACAGGGTCGCGGCCCTGTGAAGATCGGGGTTCACCTTCAAGCATGCCGGTCAGCCACGTGCCTGCATGTAGGCTCTGCCCGGCCGTCCCTGCGTCCCCAGCAGCGGCCGGCGAGAGCCGGGGCCGTGCTGCAGCCCACCGCGCAGCCCGCCTTCCACGGCACCCGACGGCCTTTGTCCCGAGGCGCTCCCGTGCCGAGCTTCGCCACGTCCAGGACGGGGAGAGCTCTCTGGGTGCCAGAGCATTAAAAACAAGACTACACCCCCCCCCCTTACAAACGGGGGACGTAAACACCTCGCCCGCCCTGCCCTCCACCCAGGGACGCCGCCTGCGCCGGCCATTCGGGCGACAACCCCTTCCCCGAGCGCCCCGGGAGGGGGCAGGGGTGGCGGAGGCCTCGCTTACAGCACCCTTGTGTGGAAACGTCCGTGACTGCCAGCACTATTCTTCACCTTGTCACTTCCCATTATCTTAAACCAACAGGCCCGCATTCAGCGGCTCAACTCGGAAAATAGCGACGTCGCTTCATAGCGGCCGGGGGAAGGTGAGGCAGCGAGGGGACGGGCAGCACGCACCGACAGCTACCGCGGCGCACGGCTGAAGCGCGGTGAGCCCAACGCGGGCCTGCGCGGGCTCCCGTCCAGAGGGAAAAACGCGTTACGCGAGGATTAGTGCTGAGTTTCTATAAATCCTTACAGGAGCCAGCTGGAAACCCTCCAGCATGTGTGTACCTGCAAAAGCATTAAGGCTGGAGTGCCCCAAAACCGCTGTTTCTCTCCTCAGGACTGAGGGTTTACCTTACAACCGAGGGTTTACCTCCCAACCGAGGGTTTACCTTGCGACACGGACGCTGTCGCCCATCTGCAGTCAGACCTGCTCAGCGACAGCCGAGGCAAAAAAAGGCACAAAACGGCTCAGCCTTCCACCAGCGCTCCGGCAGCCAGCGCGGGCTAACGGCTTTCCGGGCGCCCGGAGCCCATCCCGCCAGCTTCGGCGCTCCCTGCCAGTCGCATCATTTCATATCTGGATCTTCCGACTCTGTCTCTGCACACCCACGCAATTCCAGCTGCGTTCTTCTATCTGACCTAGTTTCTACTTTCTGCAGGACTACTGAAAATTTTCTGTAACAAGTGAAAACACGAGGGGTGTTTTACAGGGCTTCGCTTTCGTTTTACTCTTTAAACCAGGACTATTTTTTAATCTTCTCCCTCCGTAAATCCAGCTGCCTTAGTTACCACTAGTCCAACTCAGAGGGAGACAGAAAATCCTTTAAAAATTACCTAAAGCAGCTTTTTTAAATACCTAAAAATATTAAGATTTAAAAGCACAACGTCATGGGAATTTCAGGGCATGGGGAAAGAATTCCCGAGGACTCTGCCCACAGACGCGCTCTCGTTCATCGTGCGGTCTATCGCGACACACCAGCTCCTCCACGCCACCCTGCCCGCTCCCCGTGTCACCACAATGCTGCTCCCCGGGAGAAAAACCTTCCTTTACGCGGCTGATTTAAGGAGCGCCGAGTGCTCCACAAACCCATTCAAAAAGCGGAACTCGTGCGGCGGTCCTGAAGAGGGAGGACGTGCGGAGAACACGCAGATGAGCGACCAACTTCTCGGGGCAAATACGACCCCACCACCGATTCACAGCACGGTGAAGAGACTTTCTGGGCCATCTTTTGTACGTTCTAATCCCAGCGCGCTACAGAAGGTGAGAGAGAAGGTGAGGGAGGAATTGAGATGAAGCACGCAGAAAGAGAAGGGGCTGGTCTATAACCCGGGGGAGACGGCTCTCCTCCACTCTGCCACAGCAGAGACGGGGTAGAAAGCAGAGAGGACGGCAACGGAAGGACACAAAGCTGACGACAGCCAGAAAAAGTGAAGTTTGGGGAAAAAAACAAACGAATATTCAGGGGCACGTGCCCTCTCCAACAATGCAGGAGCCATCTCTTCAAAGTGACAGCAAAAGGCATTTCTTGGCGACCAACCGGCCCCGCAAGCCAACGGCACGTCTCAAAACGCAGGCGTACGCCACCACGCGCAACACGTCCGTCCCCGGCGCTCGCGGGAAGCGGCCCTCGTCCGCGAGCCCTTTTCCCTTTCCCCTGCCAACATCAGCACGTCTCCCCCCTTCGCTTCCTTGGTGGTTAATAGCTTCTCATCCGGGGCTGGCAGGGGGTGTTTGGAAAGATTGCAGGCAGAAAAATTATCCAGGAAAAGGATTCCTCCTCAGCACGTTATTATGAGCTTGCTGGAAGCCAAACAATTAAGCCAATTGTTTTCCCTCTCTCATTTAGCTGTTTTGTATACACACAGACTTTCTGCCGGTCTGCTGCCCCCTGCTCTCCTCGCCACCCCACCGACGTCACGCCGTCGGCCTGCCAGCCCCGGCCAGCTGATCTCGGGCGAGCGCAGCTCTTATCTGCTCCGCGTTAAACACGTTCTCATTAACCGGAATTAAACCGGCATTAATCTAGAGTCACGACTGATGGCCGTATTAAAACATTAACTCTTCCCATCCGGGAGAGTCGGTGCCTTCTGCTCAAGGGGCACTTCAGCACCCTGCGCTGCTGCTGGGGACCCGGCCTGGGACGCCCACAGGGCTCTCGACATGTCCTACGGCTACAACGCTCCAGCTGTAAAATGGAAGACTTGCAGCCAGGCAAAGAAAAATGAAGTTATTCGAGGTGACACACGGCTCGGGAGCCACACTCCCCGCTCTGCCTCGCTACGGACCCGTCGCTCCACCTCTCGGAGACAGAAATGCCCCCTGCCCCGAGAAGCTGCCGAGCTGGCGATGGGACAGACTCCCCGTGACGAGGAACGGGAACGCCGGGCGCGCACGGAGGTTCGCGGCAAAAATCCTTTGTTTCGCCCCCAGCTCGGAGAAAGGCGCGGGGAGAAGAGGACTGCGAGGGGGGACCCCTGACGCGGGGCGACCTCGGGGCAGAGGCACTTCACCGCTCCGCTCCCGGCCTCGGGACGGCCGAGGGTTAACCAGCGAACTGTTCGCGAGGCAGTTTGCGACCTCCACCTTAGAGAGGAGATATAAAAGCCAATTATTTTAGTCATCTGTTCGGATCGGGAAAGGTATTTGATAATGCAATACAAAGGTGCCAAACAGAGCTTTTATGTTATCCCAAGGGCTCTCGCTGTCCATTTGGTGCCAACACTTTCTCAGCAGGAGACTTACAAGGCTATTTCATACATAAAGAGCAAACCACCCCCTCGGAGAAACGCTTCTGAATCACAGCCACGACGCAGGCAGCTCCCTCTGCAGCATCAACCCCTGCATATAAAACATGCAGCTAAACATCCTCCCCTGGGGAGCGGAGAGTTTGAGTGTTACAGGGAGCAGCTGCTATAGAGAGGGAACATTTACAAGTGTGGGGGGTTAAGTACAACTAACAGGAGTCAAGGGATGGCAGCTTTAGGTCAGCGAGCGTGTGCTTTAACAGGAGGCCTCGGAGGGGAGAGTCAGTGCTACGGGGAGAGAAACGCTTGCTTGATTTATTTTAAAAATTAATTTGATGGCCCCGTGCTGCCTTGAGACAAATGAGCACCTGCCTCTTCTGCGCCAGCACCGCCAACCTTTCTGTTCGCCTGCTCTCCTCCCGGCGACCGGGGTCTCGCTTTCCCTTCAGGCGGGGAGGAAGAGGATTTTAAACTTGAAAGATTTCTACCCCAGAGGGCTAACGGAGGGGGAAGGGGGGTTCAAAGCTACAGATGAGTTCACAGCCACTAACGCAGCTCTGCATTTGCTCCCTGCTCACAGCAGGTCTGAAATCCCCCTTAGCTACGATTCTCCCCCCCACGTCCCTACCCCTCCCCAAACCAATTTGAATAGGAAATGAAGTGTGGCTCCGTGGAGACAATGCTTTATTGTAAAGTTTTTGCTGCGACGCACGGTATAAAAACCTGCCAAGACACATGTAAACATTCGCAACTGCCAGGCTCCTCCGTAATGAAAAGCTATAAAGAACACCCAGGTGGGAAGCACAATACTACCAGCTAATTAAAGTAACCAATAATATTCCTCCCAGGAATGCAAGAGTGTGTTCCGCTCAGTGGGAGAAGCCACTTCTAAGCCCATGAACTCGGCTTCCCGGCGGAGCAAACAAAAAAGAGACACGGTGCGGCGAGGCGAGCCCTGCCGCCGGACACCGCTCGGCAGAGCGCGCGGCCGGAGCTCGCCGGGGACACAAAGCCCAGGGTCGGGCAACCCGGCGGCCAGAGCCAGCCCCGCGCCGACTCCTGACCTCGGGCGAGTCCTTCTCCCCACCGGCGGGTCCCCGTCTGTACAACGGGGAGCGGTTCATCAGTACACGGCGACCGGCTCGGGGAGCTCGGACCTCGCGCTTCGGTGGCTGCGGGTTTTCACCACGCACCGGGAGCACGGCGCGAGCCGGGAAGAGCCGGCTTTATTAAGCTGCAGCCGCGCAGCCCTACCCAGGGAAGGCCACGGCCATAAACACTGACAAGGCATATATTCCTCCTGAAAAATGGGAGCTCCTAGTGACAGGGTTAATGATGTTTGAGCAGCCTCTCACCCTGAGCTCCACATATCCCAGCTTTAATGCACTGGCCTCCTTCCCCCACCCCCAAAGGGACAGGAGAGGGAAGGGGGGGGAACAGCGACCTCCAACGCCAGATATTTTCTACATCAGTGAATTCCCGGGGCCAGTGGAATAAAGCAGAACACTCGTACGTGGAGAAACAGGCAGCAAAAAAGGTCAAATCCATCCCCCCGAGGAGGAGCAGGGCTTATTTCACGGGGATGGAGAGAAGATGAACCTCCCCTGGCTCTTACCCTTTCCGTGCCGGGAGGAGAGGTCTCCATGCCAACACCGCCCGGCTGTTAGAGCCGGACAATCCTCTTTCACTCACCGCTCGCTCCGAGCAGCGCTGCAGCGCGAGGTTCGCCGCAGCCCAGAAGAGGGAAAGGCTATTTTTGTTTGGGAAGGGCGCAGGATGCCGGATTAATCAGAGCATCTGCTTATCCTTTCTTCCATTTTCCCCAAACACGCAAAATTCATCTCCTCCTCCGTTTGCTACGGAGCACGTTTAGGCAAGGGGGCATCGCGCCGGTCAGCGTGCCGTTCTCGGTGCACGTTTCCCTCAAGCACGGCCTGTCGCCCCAGCGCGCTCGGCGCCCTACAAAGCCCACCCTTCCAGCTGGAGACGGCGTGGCTCCGTCTCCCGCCCCGCCGAGACCCCGGCACGCGCGGGCTGAGCCAAGCCGCTTGCCAGGTACGAGGAGCAGAAGCGGGGTTACGCTCAGAAGCTTCTGAATATTTCTCCTTTGGAAAAAATAAATAGCTTTAAGACCAAATCCATCCCCCTACCAAGCTCGTCTCATTTGTACTTCAAAGAGTTATTTCCTACCAGGGAGCTCGTCTCTTCCGAGAGCTCATTACCTTGGTCTGTACGGGCTCGGCTCCCACCCCAATCAGAAACGGGCACTAACGCAGCGCGAGCCAAACGCCTGAAAACAAACCAATTACGCAGCCCGCTCAACGGTGCCTCTTCCCACGGCAAAATGTGGATGAACAATCTCAAAATTCAACACCTCTGCTCGGCCCTCGTAACTCTCAAAACCACATCGAGAGTCTCGCACACCAAAACAAACAGAAGGAACGATGAAGGAAGCAGCGCTGACAAGACTCCCGGGGCCCGGGGCACTGCGCTAAGAACAAGATGTAAAACCTCGAGGCTTTGAACGGCCGCGGCACGCTACGAGCCGGAGCACCGGGCTAACCGGGAGGTGCAGAGAGCGTCCTGGAGGCCAAGGCACCTTACCTTCTTGGAGAGCGAAGAGACATTCAACCCAAATCTCTGAGCCCTTTCCTTTAATTTATCCATGTTTACCTACAAAGACATAGGAAACAATTTATATATTTTTTTTAAATTACCAGCGCTCAGGTTGCAGGGATAGAGATAAGGTCACCTCCCGGAAAAGCCTCCCGGAACAGATCTGTGCGCAGGGATCAGCCCCGGGGAACGCTCCTCCGGGCACCGCGCTGCGCCGACATCCCGCAGCAACAGCTCCTGCCGGCGCCGAGGGCCGCGAGGCAGAACCAGCGTCCCAAACGAAGCAGCCAGAAACCGCCAGCCTGCCCTTCGCTCCCTCCGCGCGGCCCAAGGACGAACACCCCAGGTGCTGCTCCCCCTCCCGAAGGGGCGGCTGTTTCGGACCGTGTCTGGGAGCCAGCTCTACCTGCTGCCTTTCCTGCAGCACTCTGGTCAACACAAACAGAAAACGAACAGCCTCGTGGGCGAACTTGCCGGTACTCCCCCAAATCACCCCTGCTGTCTGGCTGCCACAGGTCTAAGGAGCCATCGCTGCACCCTCCCCCTGCCAAAACCACGGTGCCGCAGGTCCCCGGAGCCAGCAGCTTCCCAACGCATCACCCAGCCTGGCTGGTCTCCCAGGGAGGCGGCAGCCACCGTCACGGCACTTATCCCTAACGAACACAGGCTCTCAGGGCCGAGCCTTCCACAGCACGTGGCTCTGCAGAGCAAACCCTCGTGCTGTTCTGCCTCGCAGACGTTCACGCGAGATCTCTTATGCCCCTGGCACCTGAGAAACCCAGAACTTTGCCTGGTGGCAGATCTTAACCCCGTTCTGCCCATCCTCAGTCAAGCACGCGAACACCGTGCCGGCCACCCCGCGCCGGAGCTCCCGGCCCCGCATGCTCTGGTGCCTCCTGCTCAGCCCCGGCAGTCAGATGGGCAAAGCAGCGTTGGCCGTTAAAAGCCGAGTAATTGACTACAGGTCATTCGCCATTTCCATTCCTGAAGCAGAATTCAAGCAATTCAAACAAAAGCAGATAACGCAAGTCAGGCACATGAAAAAACCCCGAGTAGCCATCTCTGCTCCTTTCAGCGCTTCATTCTAAAATCAGCTCGCCTGAGAAAACTGCCCCCGGGGCAGCCCAACACGGCAGAGGGGCACGAACACGTCCAGCTCAGCGCAGGCACGACATCGGGGGCTACATCACTGACTCCCCTCCACACGCGCCGCTCGCGGACCACTTCGTAGTTTACCCCTGCAGACAGGAACCCCTTTCTACAAACCACAACACGCGTTAAGGGCCTGGCCAGCAGTAACTCAAGAGCAAGAAGCATTTCTTACCGTGGGTTTGCTGTCTGCAGAGAGGCCTGAAAGGAGGAGGCAAGAAAAAGAAAACCCAGTTAGAGAAGAAACATGAGGAGCAGCACCTTATCCAAAACCTGCTGTCCCATTTTTCCCAGCTTCTACCTGCTCACTACAGAATGAGCCTCCCAATTTCTTTTTTACCTGCAAATCAGCTTCTCCACCCGCAAAACCGCTGCCACCCCCCTCGCTAAGACAGCTTTGGAACCAAACTTGGCGGTTTATGAAGCCAAACGACGCTTGGCACTGTTCGGGGGTACCACAGGAGGATCTGGCTGGTGTCCTCCAGCCGCGCTTAGAGAAAGCGGATGCTGGGAAAAGCGCCTGAACTACACGTGTCCTTTTCTCCCCGATTCTACAACTCCCGCTCACAGCTCCTGGGCGTGCTCAGGAAAAGGGACAGAAGTGAAAACAAAGGTAGTCCCACCGGCAAGTTTTTTTTTCCAGGAATAACTAAATATTTGCAGTAAGGTCACTCCATGGATTGGTTCTGCTTCACCTCCTCACCTTTAGTCGAAACCGTGGCCAAACCAAACCTGCAGAAGGTAAACAGAGCTGAGTCAGAGACCCGGGCAAACAGGAGGTCAGCCAGCACCGGCACGTCACGCCTGATGCACGAACCTCTCCTTCAGAAACCTTTCACGAGAGTACTGGAGTAAAACTGGTTTGGGGGCAAGATTAACTGGAACACGCTGTTACTGGCTTGTGTAATTACTGCAGCAACTCCTGCACCTGCTCTGCGTACAGCAAGTCCCCGCTTTCTTCCCCAAACCAACCCCAAAGCCCGGAAAGCTGCCGGATCACCGGCAGTTAACCATGCTTCCCTTTCGCTGCCCTGTCTTTCCAGAGTGAGAACTGCCAGGAACTTCACCTGTGCTTTAGCCCAAGCGACCAAAGCATGCGTCGAGCACACCGCAATCGGGCGCAGCCCAAATTCGGCAGGGGGGTCTCCTGCCTCAGGAGGAGCACGCACCTGCAGCCCCCCCAGTAAAGCCGCCCACCGTTTGTTTGGGCTGGGGGCAACCTCTGCCTCGTTGTTCAGCTCCTCCCTGGCGTCCCACCACCCGAGCCACGTTCACCTTGCACCAACACAACCGGCCACCGGCAGAGGCGTCCGGAGAGGTCTTCTCCCGAGCGAGAAGAGGGGAGAAGGCTCCACGCGTGGACTCACCGAGCTGCCCGCGCTGCCTTCTTGCTCTCCAGGCTCACGGGCACGTTGAAGCGTTCAGCCCTCTTCTGCATTCGCTGGAGGAGGGAGAGAAAGGAACAACTGAGGAAGAGCGGAGATTGGAAGGGTACAGAAAGGAGGTTCTGCGGATGGCGAGGGGCACGCAAACGCAACACATGGTGGGCTAACGCTCCGGCGCACCCCGACAGTCTGGAGAGGGGAAAAGCCCCTGCACCCGCAGGTAAAGGGAGGGATGCTGCAGGCACCTTCCGTTGGCTCGGGCCAGCCAAGAGGCCACCCCACGGCCTCCAGGACGTACACTCGGCCAAAAGGGCTCTCATGGTTCCAACAAACACAGGCCTAACAAAAAAAACTCAGAAAAAAGGTACGCCATGACTGCGCTGTGCAGGGAGCGTTCCTAGGAAAGGAGACGTGCCAGGAGAGAAGGGGAGCGGGAAGCCGACAGCGACAGGCGACTACGTTAAGACGCCACAAGGCCGCAGCGGCGCTGGAGGCTGGCGTGCCAGCGCGGCACGCTGCACGCCTCGCCCGGGGCGGCCCTCGTGCCGGAGGGAAAGGAGCAGCGCGCTGGCAGGGACTACAAAGGGAGCAGCCCCGGCTCCCCTCCCGGAGGCAGGAAGCAAGCGGTAGGCAAATCGGCTGATTTGCAAGGAGAGAGGCAAACAAGAACTCCTTTTCTTCCCCCCTCAGCAAAAGGCCAAAGAAATATGCTAGAAAAGGGGATGGGGGTGTTTGTTTTCAGGGAACTTATTTATTTGGCACAAGCCTTTTCACAACAGGCCGACACTATTCACGCAGTTGGCTCGGCCTCGCGGGCAGAGTCTGCCGTTAGCGGGGCGATTCAAGGCGAAATTCAGCTCTGCAGAAGGGACTCGGCCTGCTGCCCTTGCTGCAGGCAAGGCTCGCCGGGCTTGCAGCACGCTGCCCTGGGCACGGAAAGCTTGGAAACATCGGAAGCGCGAGGGTTTGCACCTACAAGTATTAAATCCCCTTAAAAGCTTAAGGGAAATATTTAACATTCTATTATTACACAAGGGCCCAAAAATGTGTGCGGTGTTTTAAAGGTTAGAGAAACAGCTATTATTTTAATGGAAACATTTACTTTAGCCAAAAGCACAGTGAGGAGCGTAATAAACACCGGCATCAAAACATAAATGTTTAGAAAGATGGATCAGGAACACCACTCCTAACGGTGTCAGTCCTGAGGAGCCTTTACTCAACTGAGTAGAAACAATAAAGACGGACAAACGTATCACTTGGGTCAAAGCGCACGTCCTTACTCTTTCCAACACTTTGAGGAATATCCAAAAGAAACACCTGAGGAGGCAGCTTCTGGAAGGACTCTCGACCACAGACACGCCACGCCGGGCCCCAGCAAGGGCTCCACGGCCCCAGCACCCGCCCACGGCGGCTGTTTCAGCTGGGGGTCTGCGCCTTGACGCCCTCCCAGGCTCAAAACCCACCTACGACATCATTGCGGTGAAGCCTATCTATCTGATTCACACCCAACCAGAAAAAAAAAAAAAGTGGATTTCCTGTGAACAGGTTTGGCAGAATTTGGAGAAAAACGAAGGGCGAGAGAGGAACTTCAGCCAGTTCACCTAACGAGCTCTTTAAGCGGCTCGGGCCAAGGGCCACCCCAAAGCACGGGGGACATCGCGCCTGCAGCAACCCCTCCAGCTCACATCAGGTACTGTGCTTCTCCTCATTACTCCCTCGCTGAGGTCATAATCCTCCGCTTGCGACATCACCCTGGTTGCTGTGGAAATGATCGCGTCCCAAACAGAAGATTAGAACTCTAAAGTCGCAGTGAACAGCAGGGAGACAAGAATCATGTTTTCATAGCGATTTCTTTCTTAGGGAACACGAGCAGAAAAATAAAGGGGAGGATTAGAGCACCACAATCGGATTCCTGAAACTCCAAGTTTCGCAAAGTATTCCCAGAGGGATCGGCAGCTTCTAAGCGTGTTTGTTTTAAACAAGCCCAGCAAACGTAAGTGACAAAGTCACAGAAGATAAAGATGAGATGATCTGTTAGCTCCTATCAGCTCCTCCCAGCTGATGACTCCCGAAGCGCGTCCCCAACAGAGCTTTGTAGTCCTACGCGTCTGAAGCAACCAGGCTCGCCGCAAGTCCCAAGGGACGGGGACGCGCCGCGGCGGAACTTTTCACGTTCACGAGAGCAGGAAACACAATTTACGCGCCAGAGGCGTAACGGAGGGTTCAAGCCTGTCCGCCTTCACCACCCCGAGCGGAGGACGCGACGGGGCAGGGTCCCTCCTCGTCTGCCACGGGGTGACGCCCAGGAACGACCCCGCTTGTCGCTGCCGGGTCGGAAAGAGTGAGGTAGGGTCAACGGTGGTGGAAAGGAACGGCAGCGAGCGGCACGGAAAGAGGCGTTACCAGACAATCGAGAGAGACATTCCCCAAGATCCAGTGTCAAAATGAAACGTGCCCTGGGGTCACCACCCTGCCAGGCCGCTCCGCAGCCAGCGACCGGCCATTAATGTAAAATCAAGGAAAAATAAAGGGGGTTTACAATGGAAACACTGACACCGCCTCAGCAACACGCAAAAGAGACTCCGAATGAAGCGAATAAGGAAACCGAGACCTCGGAGAAGAGGACGATGTAGCAGAAGGAACCTTACCTCCATCTGTGATATTTCTGACGTTATTTTCACTACCTTCTTTTCTGTAATCCTAGAGGTGTTGGGAAAGAGAGAAATGGGTCAGAACAGCTCCCACCAGTTCCACGGGCATCCCCGGGGGGAGAGGTGTCGGGGTTCTCCTCCCAGCCACCCACCTCGGGCGGCACAGCCACCGCCATCGCAACCAAGGGCCTGTTTTTACAACCAGCGCAGCCAGGAGCCAGCATCGCCCTTACAAGGGGGAGTTTAGAGCCAGATATCGATGCTAAAGCGAAGCGTGAAGCCCACGAGACTTATACCCGAAGTCCAGGGCGTATTAGGAAACACACGACGCAGCGAAGGCGCAGCCGTGGGTTCTCCTGCGAGCCTAACGAGCGCCTTGAGCACCCCTGAATTCCTTTGGCAACGACGGGAAGCAAGCTGGAAAAGGCAGGAGAAGCGGCCACAACGCTCTCACCCAGTCTCTACACGGGCTGGGAGGAATAACTAACTCCATTCAAGGCCAGAGAAACACTCCACGGTTTTAGCAGGGTGCTGCAGCTGCGTCTCAAAATGCCGGGTGGGTATTACAGCAAGAGGCCGCAGACCACGCGCCCAAGAACAGCCCCCTGCCCACCTTAAGGCTCTCAACAGTAACGTTCAGCTCTTGTTAGAAGCCCAAAGCCTCAACTGCGAGCCCCGAAGGGCTTTATGCCTTTATGGCCCTCAAATACAAAGGATTGTTCTGTTCTAGTTCATGGGGCAGCCAGAGGCAGCCTTCCCCAGCCAGCGCCGGCACCCCAAGCCCAGGCTCCATTTCAAACACACACTTCCTGAACAAAGTGCAGCCGACAACAGCGGGACCAGTAAAAAGACTGAGCGAAAATATAATGGAGTGGGCGTGCTCCAAAGTTTATGCTCCGAAAACAGAGCTCAGGCTCGAGGGGGCAAACAAAAGAGGAAAAGACAAAGTTCGGAAGTTCCCAGGCTAGATGAAATAGCATCCTCCTCCTCCAAACAACTCCCATAAAACAGTGGGTCACAGCCAGCCTCATTAAGGCCTCCCATTTAGAGAAACGCGCTGCTTTTGTTCCAGGTTCCCGGACAGGTTTCTCATTTTATGCCCTGCAAGGTAGTAATGGCTTAATGGCACTTTCACAGGAAGCAATTCTGCGGGGACCGGGGCCTGGCGCTCCCGGCGGGCACAGGACGCCCCCTCCTGCCCACACGCCACAAACCCAGGGCTCGCCTCGTCCCCTGCAGAGCGGCCGCGCAGACAGACAGACCGACCGACGGACAGACCGCCGTGCAGGGACCAGCGCGAACTGCCCAGCCCCCCGAGCGGGGCCGTAGGAAGCGGCTGGCCACCGGCCCTCGCCCCGCGGTTCGCTCCGCTCTGCACAGAAAGGATAGTTACACGTCAGGCGATTTTACGGGGGGCTCTTCTGCTTTGGCGGGCGGCTCTACCGGCTTCTGCTCTTCTTCCTGCAAGTCAAGGTGTTGAGAGGAGGTCAGAGAATAAATACTGCGCCCAGCTGAGCGAGAGAGAAGCACCGCAGCGGGGACACTCAAGACTTTTAGGTTCTCACTGGTTTTAAAGGCACAACCTACAACAGCCCGTACATACCCAAAGGGTTCTGTATACGTGGTTAACAGCCCGCCAAGGCAAGGTTTGCAGCCAGAAGCGGTACGACGCGCTCACACCTCAGCACGGCAGAGCCTGAGCACTCGCCGTTACGGACACAGACTCTTGTTTTTCCCAAAGTGGAACCCCGTACCAGAAAGTCTGGGCTTCACGAGGCTTAGGGAATCGCTCGAGGGAGACATTCTCCAGCCCGCAAGCAGAGCCAGCGAAGGACGTGGAAACTCCACAGCGCTCACGCCCGATGCCCAGCACCAATCCGGCGAGAGCTGTCTCGCTTCTCACCAAATACTTGTGGTGGAAGTGGGGAGAAAGCTTCCACGTCCTCCTCCCGCCCTCGTGGGGCACGTGCTGGCCGAGCAGCAAAGAGCCTGACAGTTGGAAGAATCGGCTTCTGCTTTCCCAGGTCAATCTCCTCACCTCCCTCAGAACAAGCTCTCCCCCACGGGCCGCCCAGCCCGCGCCTGCCGTCAGGGTGACTTTCTCTTACACGTTCTTTCTTAAAAAGACATTTGCTGCTCAGTTCGTGACAAAACCACAGGGCCACGCAGCACGAATCCTGCTGAGCCTGGACAGAACAACCCCGCTCCGAACGGGCAGCCAGGCACCAGGACTGCGCACGCTGCCGGAAACCCGCGTTCCGCAGGCCGACATGGTGACATCGAGCCTTTGCAATAAAAACCAGCGGGTTTAAACCCGGCGAGGAATGACAACAGTGCTTTAAAACAGACGCAGCCCCGGGTATCGCCTCGTTCCTCACGCACAGAGCCGCGACACAGCCGGCGGGAGGTCGCACGCCGCCAGGCGAACCAGAAGCCCCTGCACGGGCCCCCAGCCGGACAGACTGCCCGAAGGAGGACTCACCTCTATCTCCTCTCCCAGAACGTCTTCTTCATTTGCTTCTTCTTCAGCTGCAGAACAAAACAACAGAGCAACTGCAGGAGCAACTCGCCTCAGGGATATCTCTGGCCTCTCAGCCAAAGCCTGCTAGGAGAATTTTACTCGGGAAAGTGGGAAGCAGAGGCAGTTACAGCGGAGCACTTGGGCAGGGCTCTTCTCTTTCACCCAGGAGCTCCATGTGAACAAAGGTTGAAGCCCGGGAGATCTCTCACCACCGACAACCCCGGAGCGATCCCCAGCGACAGCCGCTGCTCGTAAGGAGCCCGCTAACGACCTGCCCCGCCAGCGCACAGCACCCACCGTGCTCCTCCAGGTAAGCCTGGAGCCTGTTGATCAGATCCTGCTTGTTGCCTTTTGCCTCCAGGCCGCGGGCCAGACATTCCTGCTTCAGCTCCGCCAACTGCACGACAGAAGAAGCTTCCAATCAGCACATGCAGCTCGCTCACGCGTGCAGAAGCACGCCAAGGCACAAATGAACAAAAAAAGCACAGAAATAAGCCAAGACAAGGTGGTTCTTTAGGAGCCACGAAGGCTGCCTGCTCACGCCAGACACCAGCTCCCGGGTTTCACCCCAGAGAGCCCGGTTACCTCCCCCGGCCCGGAGGGGGGTCACCCGCCAGCGCCTGTCGCAGGCCGGGCCAGCACCGCCCAGACGCGACCCCCGGCCGCCCAGGCCTCGCAGCAGGCGGCGGCCGTGCCCCGGTGAGCTGGCGCGTCCCCGGGCGGGCAGCGGCGAGAACGCGGCTCCCAGGCGGGATCAAGGCGGGCCGGGTACGAGGGGCGACCGCCTCAGAGCCCTACGCGAGGCGGGGGATCCCCCCGGGCCACGCCGCAGGCCGGGGGGGCCAGGCCGGGGCGGCCGGCGGAGCTCTCCCGTGTGCGTGCGCGGCCCGACTCGCCCAGCGGGGCCGGGGGGGGAAGCCGGGACGGCGGGGCCGGGGAGGAGCGCGGCCTCGAGGGCTCCCAGCCGCAGGGACGCGCCGGCCGCCCCCGCAGGCCGCGGCTCCGGGCAGCGGCAGGCGCTGCGCCCCGGACCGGCGGGAGCCCGGGGCCCCCGGCTGCCCGCGCCGGCACAGGCCGCGGCCCCGCCGGCGGGTCCGCGCTGCAGGAGCCCGAGGCCGCGGCGGCTCGGCCGGTACCTTCAGCTTATGGAGCTCCACGGTCTCCGCCGCCATCTTGTCGCCCCCGCAGCCCGCTGCCGGCCCCGCCCCCGCCGACGGCCCATCGCCCAATCAGCGCCACGCTTCCTGGACCGGCGATTTCAAACCACTCCCCAACACCGCCTCTTACCACTGGCCAGTCCTCACCCGCTCCTACCGCCCACTATTGGCCTGCCAGCGCGCGAGGGGCGGGGAGATGCTGAGCGACGGGCGAAGCGACCAATGGAAGCAGAGAACCGGGTACGCGGACTTCCTGGAGACGAGCCCGGGGGCGGGCAGGGTCCTGGCAACGGCCACGGAGCCTCCGGGTGGGCCGGGGGGCTGCGAGGGGCGGGGGGAGCGGTCCCTGGGGACTGCGAGGGGCCCGGGCCCGGGGGGCTGCGAGGAGCGGGGGGAGCACGGCTGGGGGGCTGCGAGGGGCTGGGGGCTGCGAGGGGCCGGGGGCGCGGGGCCGCGGCGGCAGGGCCGGGCTGTGAGGGGAGCAGGCGTACCCGGCCCCGGGGAGGGATCTGTGGTCGTTTCCCGGCCCAGGCGTGCCGTAGGGCCCAGGAGCCGGGCTCGCGGGGGGCGGGGGGGCAGGCGGGCGTTTTGCCTCCCTGCCCGCTGGGGAAGGTGCTGGGGAGAGGGGAGCCCCGTTACCGGGTGGCTCTTCCCGTGCTCGGTGAGGCGAGCTCCTTCCTTTCCCCCTCCTTCAGGCCGAGATGCGGCGTCGCTAATCGGGAGCTGGTGTCGGAGGCGTGCCAAGGTTAAGCGCTCGGAAGGCCGCGGAGCTGGTGCTATGCCAAGAGCCCTGACTGGGTCAGGAATCGCAGAGATCTGGGAAAACCCGCGTGAGGTGACCTCTGGAAGCCTCCGTTTGTCTGCTCCAGGATGAACGTCGGCGTGGCGCACAGCGAGGTGAACCCCAACACCCGGGTGATGAACAGCCGGGGGATCTGGCTGGCGTATGTGATCTCCGTGGGAGTCCTCCACGTCGTCCTCCTCAGCATCCCGTTCTTCAGCATTCCTGTGGTCTGGACGCTCACCAACGTCATACACAACCTGGTTAGTCACAGCCCGGCCCGCTGTTCTCCTGGGGCCGGGCAGGGCCCCGTGTCCCCAGGCTGCGGGGCAGCCCCCGGCTCCTGCCGGGCACCGAGGGAGAGGCCGGGGGTTGGCGCTGCAGCCGATGAAGGCTCGTTAGCTCGGGAAGGAGCCGCGACCAGGCACAAAGCACGTTTCCGTCCCAGCGGCGGACTGTCCCGGCCGTGCTTCGCATCTCCTCCCCCCTTGAAACCCGCAGGTCATGTACTTGCTGCTGCACACGGTGAAGGGGACCCCCTTCGAGACCCCGGACCAGGGCAAGGATCGCCTCCTCACGCACTGGGAGCAGATAGACTACGGGACGCAGTGCACCTCGGCGCGCAAGTTCCTCAGCATCTCCCCGGTCGTGCTGTGAGTGCCGCAGAACGAGGCGGGAAGGCGCGGGGGGCTCAGGAGGGCGCCTGGGGCGCGCGGCGGGACCGCTGGGCTCCTGTCGGCGCAGCCGCCCTGGCACGGACGGGGCTGGGGAGGGCTCCCCAGCTGCGAGGCGCTGGTTTGCGCGGGAAGCGCCAGCAAGGGACCCAAAATCCCCCCAGCGCGGGCGGAGGGGAGGGTGGGAGCGGCACGGAGCTCACCCGGGGTCTCCCTCATCCCCCAGTTACCTCCTCACCAGCTTTTACACCAAATACGACCCCGCGCACTTCATCGTCAACACGGCCTCGCTGCTCAGCGTCCTCCTGCCCAAGCTGCCCCAGTTCCACGGCGTGCGGGTCTTTGGCATCAACAAGTACTGAGGCGCGGCGCGGCCGCGGCGCTTCCGACGGCGAGGGGACGCCGGAGCGGCGCGAGGCACCGGCTGGAGAGCAGGGGTGAGGCGTGAGGAGGGCCGGGCGCGCGGCAGGGACCGCTCCGGCTCTTAGCCAGGGTTTCGGCCAAGGCTCCTCCGTCTCAAAGGAGCTTCTCGCTTGGGCTTTCTCCCAGGGAGCGCAGCCGAGCGGCGCGGAGCCAGCAGCCGCGCAACCCTGCAGAAAGCCCCCACGAGGGGAGAACCGCTGACGAGCGGGAAGAGTCGCCCACCTGCACCTCCCTCGTCCTCGCGGTTTATAGGTTTCCACCGCAATAAAGAACTTGGAGCGACGGGAGCGGCGTCCTCGCGGTGGGACCAGCCCCGGCTCCTGCCCCCCTCCCCGCACAGACCAGCCAGACTCCTTCAAACCGTACTTTTAATTTAACAAAAGTGATAAGAAAGAGGTACGCTACCGTGTGAAACCCCGGTCTCCGGTCTGGGAGTACAAAAAGGTCAGCGAAAAGCAATCGTGGGCTGCAGCAGCAGCTCTCGGGGCGTTTCAGCTCGGCCGGGGGCAGCCGGCTCCCCCCGAGCACCCGGCTCAGGCCGGGGGGCCCCGCGCAGCCCCCAAGGGCGTCACCCCCCCACGGACCGGCGTGGCCGCCGTGCCGCTGCCCGGGAAGCGCTGAACGCTCTCGTCTCGGCAAGAGCCGCTCGCGATACGGCCCCGGGTTCGGCAGCCGCCCGTACCCAGCTCCCACCTCGGCCTTTTTTAAAAGGCTCGTGAGCTGCTGTCGGTCCCCAGCACCGAGGGAGGGGACGAGCGTCCCTCGAGGGAAGCGGAGGCAGGAAAAGCAAAACCAGCGCGGCCGGAGCTGCCGGGGACGCCAGGGTCCCGGCTGGGCAGCGCCGCGAGGAGGAGGAGGAGCGCAGCTAACGTATGCGGCTCTATTAATAGAAAGAGGATGCAGGCGGTAACAAATAGATCCGTACGAGCGAAGAAGAACAAGCTGCTTAAAAAAAAAATATGCAAACGCCGCCGGCAGAGGCTGCGCGGCCGCGGCGAGGGTGAGGCGCAGGCGGGGGCTCACGTCGGCCCCCAGCAGCTTTGGCCTGGGGAAGCGGTGGCTTGTGGGGGGCGGGGGGCTCCCCCACCCCAACACCGGCGGGGAAGGGGCCCCACGGCACCGGGGCCGGACGCAGCTCCTGCTGCCGCCTCCCTGCACGTTTACAACAACCCTGAGGAGATCCGGTGGCCGGTCCGTCCGTCTGTCCGTCCCGGCCCCCGCCTGCCTGCCCGGCCCCGCCGGGCTCTTTGGTGCGGTGGCTCCAACGCGCAGCTGCTCCGGCTCGCGTTGGCCGTGTTGGCCCACAGACTCCCTGGTTACTTCGAAATATAGAAGTTACTTTTTTTTTTTTTTTAAAAAAAAAAAGAAAAATAGATTTTTTTATTGGAAAGAGCCCTTTTCGTGCCCGGCAGAGCGCCGTCTGCCCGGCCCCGCGGCGCCGCTCAGCGCTGGAACGGCCGACGCACCTTCTTCCGCCTCTTGTGCTTCGCGTCACCCTTGGGCGCGGTGCCCTCGGCCCTGGGGGGGGCCCCGGGGGAGGCCGCTGCCCCTGGGGGGACGGGGGGCGGCGGGAAGGGCCCCCCGGGCATCGCCCCCGAGCCACCCTGAAAGACGCGGGCGAAGAAGTCCTGCAGGTCGGCGGCCGGGCTGGGGCCGCCCTTGGAGGTGCTCCTGTGGGGGGAGGAGAGCGTTCGGGGGGGCCCAGCCGGGCTCAGACCCCCCCCCAGGACCGGGGTGGGGCCCCGGCCGGCGCCGTTCCCCCCCCGCCGGGACCCACCTCTGCCGCCCGGCCGGGCCGGCGCCCCTCGAGCCGAAGGAGATGTGGTAGGGGACGCGGTGGGTGTCCGGGGAGATGCCCACGCGCTGGCAGCCGGCCCACTCTGCCGAGAGACACGCGCCCGCTGGTCACGCCGCCGCGGCCAGGGCGCGACGGCCGGCACCCGCCCACCCGGGGGGCTCCGGGGGGCAGCACCCACCCGTGATGTCGTAGATCTTCCCGTCCATCATGGCGAAGTAGGTGATCTTCAGCCCCAGCAGGCTGGACTCGGCCCAGAAGTCGCCCTCCTCGGCGGGGTGCAGCCCGTCGCACTCGGCGCAGTAGCGGGCGCTGAGGGGGTGCCGGTCCATCTCGAACCTCCTGCGGCGAGGGCAGGCGTTGGCGACCCCGCTCCCCCCTTCCCCCCTCGCGCCGGGGCCCCCCACGCCGCCGCCGGGACCTACTTGTGCTTGCCCTGGCACTTGCTGCACATCATGGTGTTCATGGCCTCCTTCAGGTCGTCCTGCAGCCGGCTCAGGAACTCGCTCACGGACCTCGTCAGCTCGCTCTCCGCCATCCGCTTGCTGCGGGGGGGGGGGGACAGGGCTCAGACCCTGCGCGGGGGCCCCCGAACGCTCCCCGTCCCCTCGCCGAGCCCGCTCACATCTCGTACGCCTTCCTCCTCTCCGGGCTGCTGACGATGTCCCAGGCCGCCCGCAGCACCTTGAACGCCGCCTCCGCCCTCGGGTGCTCGTTCTTGTCCGGGTGGACCTGGGGGAGCGGGAAACCTCAGCGCCGTGTCGTGGGGGGCAGGAGGGACACCCCCAGAGCCCCCCGCCGCGCACGCACCAGCACCGCCAGCCGGCGATAGGCCTTCTTCAGCTCGGCGTCCGACGCCGTGGGCTCCACGCCCAGCACCTGGAAGGGGTTCAGCTCCTCCTCGGGCACCTCCGCCATGGCCAGCAAGCGGCTCACCTCCTCGCCGGAGCCGGCAGCGGGAGCCCCCCCGGGCGCCGCGTCTCCCGGCCCGCCTGTCCGTCCCGCCACGGGGGGGTCTCGCCGCCGCTGCAGCCAGGCCCGGAGCGCGCGGCACGGCCGGCTCTCCCCGAGCAGCCCCCACGTCCTGCGCAGCGCGGCCGTGTCCAGCAGCGCCAGGAGCCGGGCCGCCCGCTGGCTCCTGCCCAGCCGATGGGCGCCGGCGGCCAGCGCGGCAGCGCCCGCGCGCCAGCAGAGCCGCAGGCTGCCCAGGAGCAGCATGAGGAGGAGCAGGAGCAGGGCGCAGAGCATCCAGAGCAGGCGGAGGAAGAGCCCTGCCCCGGCCCGCAGCCACCGGGCCGCCCTCAGGGAGCCGCTCCGGGCCCGCTGGCCCACCCGCCGGCCCCAGCTCCGCACGCCGGCCTGCGCCGAGCCCAGGTCGCGGGCGCCGAGGCGGCAGCAGGAGCAGAGCAGCCGCTCGCCGGCCTCCGCGCCCAGCCGGCGCGCCTGGGCCAGCGCCTGGGCCAGCAGCCCCCGGGCCGGCGGCCCCCGGCAGCCGGCCGGCTCCTCCGCCGGCCCCGGCGACTCGGCCCCGTCCCCGCGGCTCCTCCTCCGCGCCGGCCGGTGCCGCCGGGCCTCGCGCCGGCCGCCCTCCTCCTTCTCCTTGGGGGCCGAGCGGTGCCGCTGCCGCCGCCGCGCCCGCCGGGCCCCCTTCCCCGCGCCGTCCTCGCCGGCTCCGTCCTCCTCGCCCTCCTCCTGCCCGCGGGGCTGCGGCGGCGCCGGGGCGGCGGGGGCCCGGCAGCGGCAGGCGCACGGCGCGTCGCGGTCGCCGTCGTCCCGCGGGCCGGGGGCGGGCGGGCGGCCGCAGCTCCCGTTCCAGGCCGCGCTGTCCCCCGCGGGGCCGGCGCCCCGCTCGCCGTCCCCGGGGGGCTCCCGGCTCCAGCCGGGGCCGTCGCCTCCTTCGGCCGCAGCCGCTCCCCGGTGCCGGGGCTGCTCCATCCCGGCGGCCCCGCTGGCCGCGGCCGGGCCTAGGTCACGGCCATCCCGCCGGGCCCTGGGGACGAGAGCGGAGTCAGCGCGGCCCCGCCGCCCCCCCCGGCGCGGCCCCGGGACACCCCCCGCCCCCGGGACGACCTCGGGGGGCTTCGCCCCGAAGGCGCAGCCCGGCCCCCGCGCGCGGTGCCGCCGCGGCCGCCCCGGGGCCGGCGGGGAGCCCGGGGAGGGGGGGGCAGGGCCGGCGGGGGGCCGGGACTCACCGCGCCGGTGCCGGCGGGGGGGGGGTCGCCGCCGCCTCCCGCCCCCCCCCGGGGTCCCTCACCCGCCTCACTTCCGCCTTCCGCCCGCCCGCCGCCGCCGTCACCGCCCACTTCCGGGGCGGGGCCTGGCGCGGGCGCGTCGCTGCCCGCGCCCCGCCCCTTAAAGGGGCAGCGCCCCCTCCCGTTGCCTCCCGCGGCCGCCCCGCGCGGACCCGGGCGTCCTGCGCTGACCCCGTCACGTGCCCCGCGCACAAAGCGCCTCTGTCCCGGCCGAGGGGCCCGGTGGGGCCCGGGCGGGGGCCGCGGCGCCCCCCACGCGGGACCCCGCCCCACGCCGGTCCCCTCCCGGCCCCACACCAGTGGCCCTGCCCCCCCGGCACTCGTGGGGCCGCGGTGCCGTCCCCACGCAGGTCCCTGCCCCACGGCGCATCCCTGCCCCACGCGGGCCCGGCCCCACGCGGCCCCCCCCCCCCGGCCCCGCAGAAGGGTTCCTGCCCCGCCGCCCCCCGGGTCCCGCCCTCGCCCCTGCCCCACGCCGGGTCCCGGTCCCGCAGCCCACCCGCGACCGCAGCCCCCGCCCCACGCCGGGTCCCCGCCCTGCCCCACGGCACGGCCCCGGCCCCGGCCCCGGCCCCGGCCCCGGCCCCGCGCGGGACCCCGCGGCAGCCCCTCCCCGCCCCACGCCGGCCCCGGCCCCGCTCCCGGTCCCGCCCCGCACCGCCCCCGGCCCCGCTCCCGGCCGAGTCTCGGCTCCGCGGCCGGGCCGGGCCCCACCGCGACCCCCGGGACCGGCAGCGAGCGGGTGAGTCCGGGCCGGGCGGGGACGGAGCGGCGCCCCCCGCCCGGACCCTCCTCCCGCCCCGTCCCCCGCGCTCCCGGCGCTCCCAGTGCTCCCAGTGCTCCCAGTGCGGCAGCCCCGGACAGCGCCGCCCCGGCCCCGGCCCCCCGCACCTCCCAGTGCCCCCAGCTCGCTCTCCCCAGTAGCCCCCAGTTCCCCCTCCCAGTGCTCCCAGTGCCCCCAGCTCGCTCTCCCCAGCAGCTCCCAGTTCCCCCTCCCAGTGCTCCCAGTGCCCCCAGCTCGTTCTCCCCAGCAGCTCCCAGTTCCCGCTCCCAGTGCTCCCAGTGCCCCCAGCTCGCTCTCCCCAGTAGCCCCCAGTTCCCCCTCCCAGCCGCCCCCAGCACCCGCAGCCCTCCCCGCCCTGGCAGCTCCCCAGTTTCCAGTCCCTCAGCCCAGTGCTCCCAGTAGCCGCCAGTTCCCCCAGCCCAGTGCTCCCAGATGTGCCCCCCCCCTTGCGGCGCCGCTGCCAGATGTGGGTGTGGGGAGGGGGGGCTCACCCGCCGCCCGCAGAGCCGGGGGGGGCTGGGTGCCAGGGGGGTGCAGCGGGGGCTCAGCACCCCCCCCCCCGCAGCCCCCGGATGGAGCCCGGCGCCCCCCCCGCGCCCCGCTGCGCCCTGGAGCCCCGGCCCCCCTACGAGCCCGTCCCCGCCGCCCTCTGCGCCCTCGGGGCCCTCTTCGGCGTCGTCTGCGGCTGCTTCGGTGAGCGCCGGCGCGGGCGGGGGTCTGTGGCTGGGGGGCACAGCTGGGGGGTGCAGGCGGGGGTCTATGGACGGGGGGTACAGCTGGGGGGCACGGCTGGGGGTGTATGGATGGGGGGCATGGCTGGGGGACGTGGATGGGGGTGTACAGACGGGGGCACGGCTGGGGGTCTATGGACGGGGGGTGCAGCTGGGGGGCAGAGCAGGGGCTCGCTTGGGGGGCGCAGCAGGCACATGGTGAGGGGCTTTGCAGGGACACGGTGGGGGACAAGGAGGGGGCATTGCGGGGGGCACGGCTGGGGGCTGGGGCATGGCCAGAGGGATGGCGCAGGGGATGCCGTGGGGCGCAGCCGTGGGGCAGAGCCGTGGGGCAGAGCCGTGGGGCAGCCCCCGGTGACAGCCCCGCACCCGCGCCAGGGTACCGCTGCTTCAAGGCCATCATGTTCCTCTCGGGGCTGCTCTTCGGCTCCGTCGTCATCTTCCTCCTGTGCTACAAGGAGCGGGTGCTGGAGACGCAGCTGAGCCTGGAGGCCAGCGCGGGCATCGCCCTGGGCATCGGGCTGCTCTGCGGGCTGGTCACCATGCTGCTGCGCAGCGTCGGGCTCTTCACCACCGGCCTGCTGCTGGGGCTGCTGCTGGCCACGGCCGCGCTGGTGGCGGCGGCGCCGGTGCTGCCGCCGCCGAGCCCCTGGGTGCCGGCGGGCAGCCTGCTGGGGCTGGCGCTGCTCTGCGCCCTCCTGGCGCTGCAGTGGCCCAAGGCGCTGACCGTCCTCTCCACCGCCGTCTTCGGCGCCGCCGTCGTCGTCGTCTGCGCCGACTACTTCGTGGAGGCGCTGGCGCTGGTGCTCTACATCTACGACCGACTGCGGCTGGCGCCGGCAGGGCCGCTGTGCTGGCACAGCTGGGTGGTGCTGGGCTCCTGGCCGGCGCTCAGCCTCCTCGCCGTCCTGCTCCAGTGGAAGCTGACGGCCGACGGCGTCTCCCACACCGACGGTGAGTGGGGGCGCGGGGGCACCCCCTTCCCAGCCGGCTCGGGGGGTGCCGGGCTGTGGGAGCGCCCGGGGGGCAGCGGGGAGGTCGTCCCAGCGCGTGGGTGAGCACAAGGGCTGTGGGACAGGGGCGCAAGGATGGGACGGGGACGGGGTGGGAGAGCCGGAGGGATGGTGACTGGGGTGGCGACAGGGACGACGGCCAGGACGGGACCGGGAAAGGGACGGGGGTGGTGAGGGAGGACAAGGACGGGGACAGAGGAGATGGCGATGGGGACGGGGACGGCCGTGGGCACGGGTGGAGGTGGCCGTGGCGATGGGGACGGAGGTGTCACCGGGGACGGGGCGCGGGCAGGGCTCAGCGCCCGCTCCCCGCAGTCATCCTCAGCCGGCGGCAGAAGCGGCTGCAGCTGCTGCGCATCCGGCAGAAGGAGGCCAAGCGCCGGCAGAGCCTGGCCCCCCCCGAGGGCACCTACCGCCGCAAGCCGCCCCCCGTCAAGCGCTACGCGGGCGACGTGCTGGCCCCGGTGAGTCCGCGCCCTGGCGGGGCCGTGCCGGCGGCCGCGGGGCCGCGCTGACCCCCGTGTCCCCCCAGAGCTACATCCGGAGCCTCCGGGAGCGGCAGCTGGAGGACGGGCCCGCGCCGGGCCCCGCCGCCGCCCCCGACGCCGACGCCGACTGCGGCTCCACCGCGCCCCTCACCGCGCCCCCGCCCCGCCGCCGCCCCTGAGCGCCCGGCCCCGCTCCCGCCGTGCCTGCCCCTTTAAATAGGCAAATGAGATTCCGTCTGCCCCGCCCCTCCCGGGGGTGTGGCCTAGGGGAGGCGGGGCTTCGGGGCACGTGCGTGCTGGGGGGCCCCCTGGCGGTGGGGCCAACCCGGTGCCCCCGCTGCTGCCCGCCCCACGGCCCACCCACCCCACGGCCCGCCCCACGGCCCGCCCCACGGCCGGGAGAGCCGGGGGGCAGCCCCGCCCCCGCCCCCAGAGGAGACCCCTTAAAAATAAAGCCCCACTTTTATTTTTGTAGGACCTACCCAAACACTGTGCACACCCTGTGGGCCCAGCCCAGCTCCCCCCCCCCGGCTGTGGAGAGTCCCGAAAGCCTTAACCCCACCGCAGGGGGGGGTGTCACCCTGCCATGGTGCCTCACCGGCCCCCCAGCCCTGCCCCGAGCCCCCCGATCGACCACGGTGCCCCACACCGGGGAGGAGCCCCCCGCCCTGAGCCTGAGGGGAGCGGGGGGGGCTGGGGGGGTCAGGGGGGGCGCGGTGGGGCCGGGAGGGCGATGCCCAGGGGCCACTGGCCTGTGGGGGGGGACACATCGGGATGGGGCCCCCGTGCCCCGATGCTGCGGGGGGTGCTGGGGTGGACACGGGTCACGAGGGTCGGGGGGGGCAGAGGGGGGGGCCCAGCCCAGGGCACGGCCAAGCCTGGGGCCACCGCGACACCCCCAGCCCACTCCAGCAGCTCTGCCGGCACTGGGACCCCCGGCCCCCACCCCCAGAGCCACGTGTGCCCCCAGCCCCGGCCCCCCCTATCCGCCAGGAGCCCTTACAGCCCCCACCCAGCCCCCCCAGATGCTCCAGCAGCCCCAGCCCCCTACACCCCCAGCCCCGACCCCCCCCGGCCCCCCAGCGCGAGCTCCCACGGCCTCGCGTGGAGGGACCCTCGTGCCCCCGGCAGCCCCACGGCCGCTGGAAAGCCCCGGGCAGGGACACCCCCCACCCGCACCCCCGGGGGGAGCCCCGGGCCAGGGGGGCTCAGGACGCCCCAACACGGGGGTCCGCGGGTGCCCGCGCCGAAGCCGCCCCTCGGCTCCCGCGGGGGGGGGGCAGCTGGAGACCGGGAAGGGGGGTCCGGCCTCCCCGCTCCCCCACCAGCTCCCACGGCACGAAGGGGGGTTTGTCCCACCCCGCGGCTCCGCTGCCGCTGCAGCAGCATCCTGGCTCCTCCGCTGGGGCGGGACACGGGGGGGGGACGGGGCGGGAGCCCCCCCGGTGCCCCCGTTGCTGCCAGGGGGGGTCCGGCCACCCCCTGCCCGCCCCCAGGCACAAGCAGAGCTCCCGGCGCCGGGTCACTACTGCAATTTTATTATTGCATGATTTTTAAAAATAAAAGAGGAGAGAGGCCGCGACACAGAACACGAGGGGAAGGTGGGACGGGGGGGCTGCTGCCCCGCCCCCACGCAGCGCGGCCCCGCCCCAAATAAAATTAAAAACGGAGAGAGGTCTCGGGGAGCCGCCGGGTCTCTGCCACCGACGGCCGGGAACAACCGCTCCGAAAAGAAACCGACAGCGCCCGCCCGAGCCAGCCCCCCGGGGCCGGGCAGCCGGCGCGCTGGGGATGCCGCCCGCGCCCCCCCGAGCCCCCCCGTGCCCCCCAGCCCCCCGCCCGCCCCTTACAAGTCCAGCTCCAGGTCCCGCAGTTCCTCCTCCAAGGCTTTCCTCCGGCCCAGCTTCTCCAGCTGCTCCTTCGTCGGCTGCTTTATCTCCCCCGAGTCGAGCCGCTGCTGCAGCTCCTCCACCTGCCGCAGCTTCTTCTTCAGGTTCTTGATCTTCCTGCTCTTCTCCGAGGCGGGGGCTTCCCCCTCGGCGGGGGCCCTGGCGCCACAGGCCGGCTGCGGCGCGGCCGCCCGACTGTCCCCCGGCGGGCCCTCGTCCCCGCCGCCGCCCCCCGAGAGCGAGGCCTTCTCCAGCGCCTGGATCAGTCCGTCCGTCTCCCGCTCCCCCTTCTCCTGCTGCTGCTTCCTCTTCTCCTTGCGTTTCAAGTTCCTTTTCGCCGCCTTGGACAGTCCCGCCTCGCCGCTCTCTGCCTTGCCGGGCTGCTTGCCGGGCTGCGCGGCGGCCTCCAGGCTCAGCCCCGGCGGCAGCTCGGGTTTGCTTTTGAAAAACTTCACATATTTATTCTCGTACCTGCACAGAACGAGAGCGCGTGAAGGCGCCTCTTCCCCCGCCGTCGCTCCGCAGGGCCCCGGGACGGTGCCGAGGCCCCGGCGCGGTGCCAAAGACCCCGCGGCCGACCCCCAGGAACGCTCGGTGCCTCCAGCAAAACCTCCGACGCGGAGCGGCCCCCGTGTCCGGCTCTCCCTGGGGCCGGGGGGGCCGGCGGGCTCTGCCCCCTCTACCACACAGCAGCTGAGCAGCCGCCCTCGGAGCGGGTCACCGCTGCCGAGCTCCGCGCCCCGGCAGACGCCTCCGCCCGGGGTCCTCCTCGCATCCGCGGGAGAGCCCGGACCCGCACGGCCACCCCGAGGAGGGCCGGGGCGGGGGTCGATACGTACCGGCAGGATACGGCTTATGGGGTAAGGGTGAGGGGGTCGGAATTGCTCGGGCACCTGGAAAGAGACTGAGACCTCAAGACACAACCCGGCGCGCGCAGCCCTCGGCGTCGCGGGGCCGAGCTCCGGGTGCCTGGGGGCGGGACGGGACGCGCCGGCAGCTCGGCGCCCCTCTCGCGGCGCGGCAGACCCCAGCCCCGGAGGGGGAGCCCCCCCCCCACCCAGGGGACACCCCCTTCCCCCCGGCCGCCCCCCCCCACTTACACGGGCACCTCCTCCTGCGGCACGTAGCCCTCCTTCACCCGCCGCTGCTTCCGCCAGGTGCCGTCGGGGCGCTGCGTGGAGGCGATGTACTTCCCTGCGAGGCCAAGGCGCCGTCGGCTGGCGGCCCCGGGCACCCCACGCGCCCACAGGGGGGCAGGGACACCCCACGCACCCCATGGATGGGCAGGGACACCCCACGGGGGCCTAGGAACACCCCACGGGGGGCCAGGGACACCCCACACACCCCACAGGGTGGCCCCAGGACACCCCATGAGGGACCTCAGGACACCCCACACATCCCACGGGGGGGCAGGGACACTCCACGGGGGGCCTCAGCACACCCCACGCACCCCACGGGGGGCCCGAGGACACCCCACGGGGCCACCCCTGCCCCGGGACTGGGGCGAGGACAGCGGGACACCACAGACACCGGGGTGGGGGGACGAGATAGGTCCAGCCCCGCGGAGAGCGGGGAGGCGGGACCTGCCCCATAGCGACCGGCGAGGGGGGGCAGACGGGTCCCCACAGAGAGCGGGGGGGCGGCGCCCAGCCCCACAGAGACGGGGCTGCGGCCCAGGCCCACAGGGAGAGGGGAGGCCCCGCACGGGGGCGGGGGACGGGACCTGCCCCACAGAGATGGGGCAGGGGAGCGGCCCCGCGGGCACCGGGGTTGGGTCCCGCCCCACGGATCCGGGGGGGGCACCAGCCCCACGGGGGCCGGGCCCAGCCCCGCGGGAGCCGCCCGCCCCACGGCGCCGGGCCGGGCCGCACTCACCGGTCTCGTCAGTCACATAGGGAGTCGCCATCTTGCGAGCGCGACACACTTCCGGCCTCTCGGCCCCGCCCCGGAAGTGGCGACAGCGGCCGGGCGTGGCTGCGGAGGGGCGCCACCAAGCGGGCGGCCATTTTGGTTTTAAAGGGGCAGCGCCCCGCGTGGGGGACTCCCGGCATGCACCGGGGTGCGCGGTTGCCATGGCGACCGTGGGCCGGGGGTGCGAGGCCGGGCCCTACCCGCGTTTGGGGCGCGGGGCCAGCCCGGAGCCCCCCCCCGCCCCCCGGGGCGGCCGCCGTGTCCCCGAGCCCCGGCCCGGACCTCGACCCTCGGCTGCGGCCCCCGCGCCCGGGGGGGGGGGGTGTCAGGGGCCGCGGCCCCGGGGGGCTCGGCCGGGGAGCAGCGGGGACCGGCGTGACCCCCCCGTCCCCTGAGGTTCACCCGGGAGCGCCTGCGGGACAGGAACCCCCAAACCGCCACCGCCGACCCCGATCGCACCCCGAGATACGGCGGGGGGGGGAGGAGCAAGCGGCGCCGGCGCGGGGGGAGCGCGGCCCGGGGCACCCCCGGGGATCCCCCCCCGCCCCCGCCGTCACCGGGGCTGCTCCAGCCTCGTGTCCCCGCCGCCGTGTGTCGCCCCCCGACATGGGGGGCCCCCCCCGCGCTCCCGGGGCCCCGCCCGCTCTTCCAACCGCTTTCGGGTTCGGACCCGCCGCCGCTTTGGCCGGGGGGGCACGGGGGGGCCCCGACCCTCCCGCGCTCAGCGCCCGGGCGGGGGGCAGCGCCGGGGGGGTGGGTAGCCCCGGGGGGGGGGGGGCCACGCCTCGCCCCCGGCGGATGCGGCTCCCGGCCCCGCGCGGGGGGCGCGTTAGGTGCGTTCGCTCGCGAGGCGGCAGCCGCCGCCCGCCCACGCAGCCGCCGCGGGGGATTTCCAGGCGGGGGGGCGCCGCACCCTGTACCCCGTCCCGCTCTGCCCCCCGCCCCGCGGGCTGCGTGGGGCCCTTCCCTGCCCCCTCGGGGGGCCCGGCCCCGCTGGGGGGTTCCCCGGGACGGACCCTGCCCCGGGCCCCCCGCCCCCAGCCCGGGCTCGGGGAGGAAACGGCGGCGGCGGGTGCGGGGTGAGTGTGGGCGGGGGGTGGGGGTGCGCGGGGGGGGGTGAGGGGGCACGGGAGGGGGGGCGGGGGGGGCACGGGGGGCGCGCACGGGGACCCCCGCGCAGGCAGGGCTGCGGGCAGGGCTGCGGGCAGCGCCCCGGGTGCCGCCCCACCGCCGTCGGGGCCCCCCCCCCCCGCGGCGGCACGTGCGGCCGGTGCCGCCCCCGCCCCGCCGGGCCGTGATGTCACGGGGCCGGGCCGGGACCAGCCGCCGCGGGACCCGCCAGGTACGCGCCGGGCAGCGGCACCGGGGGCGGCGGGATGCGCCGGGGGGCTGCGGCGGGACGGGACGGCTCGTACCGGGCGGTACCGGGCCGGGGGGGGGGACCGGGAAGGGGAAGGAAGAGGCACCGGGGATGCTCGAGCGCGGGGACGGGGCGGCCGGTGCCGCTGCCGCGGGGTCCCCGTGGGACCGGCGGGGTCCGGGGGGGCTCCGTGTCTCCCGGTCCGGGGGGAGCAGAGGAGCGGGGGGGGGATCCCGGTCCCGCTCCCCCCGCTCGGGCGCTGGGCTGGGCGGGTCCCGGCGTGACTCAGCCCCGTGGGAGCCCCACGGGGGTGCGGGCGCCTCGCCCCCCCCCCCCCGCCCTCCCCGAGCAGCCGCGTCACCCAGCGCCGGGGGTTCCACCCGTGGGTGCCGTGGGGCACCCGGGGGGATGGAGCCAGCCCCCCCGCCGCCGTCCCCCCACCTCTGGCTCACATCTGGGGGCATCACCCAGCCCGGGGCGGGGGGGGAAGGGAGGGGGGGTGTGTTTCCCGTGCCATGATGTCACCCCGGGGTGTCCCCCGAGCCCCGTGGGTGCCCCTCCCCGCCCGGGCACCGTTCCCCGTCTGGGGTTCAAAGCTCAGCCCCCGCCCCACGGCGAGGCCGCACACGCGTGACGCTGGCGTGTGCCCGCGCGCGGGCAGCTGCCGGATGCGCGCGGGCGGCGGGGGGCGGGAAAGGGGGTGCGTTGGGGGCGTCCGCCCCCAACGCACCCCCTTTCCCGCCCCCCGCCGCGGAGCCGTGGGCATCCCGTGACGCAGCCCCTGCCCACAGGCAGCCATGGAGGCGAGCCCGGACTGGGCCACCCTGAGCCCCCAGGAGTTTGCCCAGCTGCAGAAGTACCTGGACTGTGAGTGGCGAGGGGGGGGACACCCCATTTTCCGGGGGTGCAGCGGCCCCGCGTGCACCCGCACACGCGTGTGCGAGCGTGGGAGTGGACTCGCGTGTCTGTGTGCATGCGTGGGGGTGGCTCTGCACGCGTGTGTGTGCGTGGGGACAGCGTCGTGTGTCTGTGTGCACGCATGTAAGTGGCTCTGCACACGTGTGCACGCACGGGAATGGCTCTGCACGCGTGTGCACACGTGGGGACAGCCTCATGTGTCTGTGTGCACGCGTGGGGGTGGCTCTGCACGCGTGTGCAAGCGTGGGGACAGCGTCATCTGTCTGCATGCACGCATGTAAGTGGCTCTGCACGCGTGTGCACACGTGGGAGTGGCTCTGCATGCATGTGCACGCGTGGGGACAGCCTCACGTGTCTGTGTGCACGCGTGGGGGTGGCTCTGCACGTGTGTGCACGCGTGGGGACAGCCTCGCACGCCTGTGCGCACGCGTGGCGGTGGCTTTGCACACACGGGGTGGCTTTGCACGCGTGTGCCCGCACCGGGGCAGCCTCGCACGCGCGCTCTGCCGCAGCTCCGCACGCGTGTGCGTGCATGGCAGCCCGGCCCGCGCACACGCGTGTCGGGGCACACGCGTGTGCAGGCGCCGGAGCGACCCCGCGTCGCCTCTGCCCCCAGACAGCAGCAGGAAGGTGCAGGACGTGCTGCAGGAGCTCTACGGCAGCGGGGCCCTGGCGCAGCACCGCCGGGGGGAGGTGAGCCCCCCGCCCCCCCGTGCGTCCCGGGACGGCCCCGTGGGGGCCGCACCCCCCCCCATCCCGCCTCTGCCCCCCCAGTGCGTCGACTTCGAGGGGTTCACGCTGTTCCTGCGGAGTTACCTGGATGCGGACGACATCCCAGAGCCGCTCTGCCGCCACCTCTTCGCCTCCTTCCAGAGCGGGGCCGCCGCGCCGGGTGAGGGGGGGCCGGGGGGCTGGGGGGGGCCGGGGCACCCCGGGGGTCTCATCGGGGCCTCTCCCCGCAGGCAACGACCTCGTCTGCCTTAATGACGTCTCCTGCTACTTCTCGCTGCTGGAGGGGGGACGCCCCGAGGACAAGCTGGAGTGTGAGTGGGGGGGCCGGGGGGGGGCGCGGGGGTCCCCGGGGGGCTGCGGGGTCGCTCACCCCGCCGCCCCCCCGCAGTCACCTTCAAGCTGTACGACAAGGACGGGAACGGGCTCCTGGACAGCTCGGTGAGCGCCGGGCGGGGGGGGCTGCGCCCGGGGTGTCCCCCCCCCCGCTGACGCTCTCCCCGCAGGAGGTCGATCGGATCATCACCCAGATGATGCGGGTGGCCCAGTACCTGGACTGGGACGTCACGGAGCTGAAGCCGGTGAGCGGGGCGGGGGGGCCACGGGGAGGGCAGGGGGCTGCCCCCCCCCAGCCCCGTGCCCCCCCCGAGCCCCGCGTCCCCCCAGATCCTGCAGGAGATGATGCGGGAGATCGACTACGACGGCAGCGGGACGGTGTCGCTGGCCGAGTGGCTCCGCGGGGGCGTCACCAACATCCCGCTGCTGGTGCTGCTGGGCCTGGAGGGGGTGAGTGTGGGGGTGCGGGCCCCCCCCGCCCGGCCGGGGCCCCCCTGACGCCCCGTCCCCCCCAGCACATGAAGGACGACGGGCAGCACATGTGGCGCCTGAAGCACTTCAACCGCCCCGTGTACTGCAACGTGTGCGAGACGCTGCTGGTGGGGCTGCGCAAGCAGGGGCTGTGCTGCACCTGTGAGCGGGGCGGGATGGGGCGGGATGGGGCGGGATGGGGATGGGAGGGGGTGGGATGGGATGGGGAGGGGGTGGGATGGGGCGGGATTGGGATGGGAGGGGATGGGATGGGGCGGGATGAGGTGGGACGGGACAGGGATGGGGATGGGACAGGGATGGGAATGGCAATGGGATGGGAATGGCAATGGGATAGGGTGGGATGGGGATGGCAACAGGATGGGGATGGCAACAGGGTGGGGATGGGGACAGGGAGGGGACAGGGATTGGGAAGAGGATGCAGTGGGGACAGGGATGGGACAGGGACACGGATGTGGTGGGGACCAGGACGGTGGTCAGACCAGGACAGGGATGGGGACAGGGACGGAGATGGGACAGGGGCACGGTGGGGATGGGGACGGTGGTCAGGACAGGAATGGGATGGGGACGGGGACAGGGATGGGATGGGGATGGGATGGGATGGGATGAGGATGAGGATGAGGATGGGGACACAGACAGGGTGGGGCCGGGGCCGCGGTGGCGGGAGCGGGACGGGGAAGCTCCGCATGCAGCTGTCGGAGGGGGCTCCGCTCCCTCCAGCTGTGGGGAGGCCCCGCCCCGCCCTGCCCCGCCCTGCCCCACCCACACGGGCGTGGTCGGTGCATAAGCCCCACCCACCCCGAGCCGGCCAGGGCGGGCTGCCATTGGCTGGCGGCTGGACGCGGCGCTGGTGTGATTGGTCGGGGGGCGGGTGGGGGGGGCAGGGGCGGGGCAGGGGCGGGGCTCAGCCCATCCCCGCCCCGCCCAGTCTGCAAGTTCACGGTCCACGAGCGCTGCGCCCGCCGGGCCCCGCCCAGCTGCATCAGCACCTACGCCAAGTCCCGCAGGGAGGCCGGCGTGAGTGCCCCGAGCCCCCGCCCGCCCGTCTGTCCGTCTGACCGTCCGCCTGTCCGTCCATCCATCCGTCTGTCCGTCTGTCTGACCGTCCATCCGTCCGTCCAACCACCCGCCTGTCCATCTGTCCGTCCACCCGTCTGTCCAACCGCCCGTCCGTCCGTCTGACCGCCCATCTGTCCGTCTGTCCATCCATCTGTCTGACTGTCCACCCATCCGTCTGTCCAACCACCCACCTGTCCATCTGTCCGTCCGTCTGTCCGACTGCCTGTCTGTCCGACCGACCATCCGTCTGTCTGTCCATCCATCCGTCAGTCCGTCTGACCATCCACCCGTCTGTCCAACCACCCGCCTGTCCATCTGTCCGTCCGTCTGACTGCCTGTCTGTCCATCCATCCATCTGTCTGTCCCCCTGCCCGTCCGTCTGTCCGACCACCCGCCTGTCTGCCCGTCTGTCTGTCCGTCTGTCCGCCCGCTTGCCTGTTGCTCCACCCGCCCACCCACCAGCCATCTCCTTCTGCCCGTCCGTGCGTCCGTCTGTCTGTCCATCTGCTCCCCTGTCCAGCTGTGCGTCGGCTGTGTGCGTGTCTGCCCGTCCGTCCGTCTGTCCACCTACCCGTGCGCCCCCCCACCCCACCCGCCCCACGCAGGGGAGCCCAGTGCCCGAGCCCCCCCGGGCCCCCATTGCGGGGGTGACATGGGGGGTGACATGGGGGGTGACATGGGGGGTGACATGGGGGGTGGTGGGGGCTGATGAGGGAGGTGATGGGGGGGTGAAGCGGCTGACGGGGGGGGGTGACAGGGCTGACATGGGGGGTGATGGGGGGTGACACAGGGTGACGTGGGGGGTGACGGCACTGATGGGGGGGTGATGGGGGGGTGACGCGGGGGGTGATGGCGCTGACGGGGGGTGACGGGGGGGTGACGGGGCTGATGGAGAGTGACAGGGGGGTGATGGGGGGGTGACATGGGGGGTGACGGGGGGTGGCGGCAGCGCTGACGGGGGGGGTGACATGGGGGGTGATGGGGGGGGTGACGGCACTGAAGGGGGGGTGATGGGGGGGTGACAGCGCTGACGGGGGGGGTGACATGGGGGGTGACGGGGGGTGGCGGCGCTGACAGGGGGGTGATGGGGGGTGACGGCGCTGACGGGGGGGTGACATGGGGGGTGACGGGGGGTGGCGGCGCTGACGGGGGGGCTGCGCGCAGGTCCAGGCCCACGTGTGGGTGAAGGGCGGCTGCGAGGCCGGGAAGTGCGGGCAGTGCCAGAAGAAGATCAAGAGCTTCCAGAGCCTGACGGGGCTGCACTGCGTGTGGTGCCACCTGAAGGTGGGTGACCCCGCGGGGGGGCCCTGTGCCCCCCCCCGCCCCCTCACCCCGCTCTGCCCCCAGATCCACGAGGAGTGCCTGCCCCTCGTGCCCCCCGCCTGCGACTGCGGGGTCCTGCGGGACCACGTCCTGCCCCCCGCCGCCATCTACCCCGTCCTGCTGGTGAGTGGGGCCCCGGGGGGCTCCCCTGGGCGCTGCTGGGCCCCCGGGGGGGGCCCCATGTCCCCCCCCTGAGCCGGGGCGCTGCCGGTGCTCGCAGGAGCGGCAGGACAGCCAGAGGGACGGCGGCGGGACGCCGGTGGAGGAGACGCCGCAGGTCTTCACCACCCCCGAGGGCCAGGCGCTGCGGGTGAGCCGCGTCCCCCCGCATCCCCCCCGCGTCCCCCCGCGTCCCCCCGTCCCCGGGGGCCGGCGCAGCCCTCACCCCCCACCCCGCAGGTCAGCCCCGTGCCCGACACCCACCCGCTCCTCGTCTTCGTCAACCCCAAGAGCGGAGGGAAGCAGGGGGAGAGGTAAGGGGGGGCTGGGGGTACCCGGGGGGGGGGGGCGGCCGCCTGGCCCCCCCGGCCCCCCCCAGCTCCCCTCTCCCCCCAGGGTCCTGCGGAAGTTCCAGTATCTGCTCAACCCCCGGCAGGTTTATAACCTGCAGCAGGGAGGACCCACCCCCGGGTGAGCGGGGCCGGGGGGGCGGCGGGGGGCACCGGGGTGCCTGGGGGGGCCAGCCCTGCCCTGACCCCCCCTTCTCCTCCCTCCCAGGCTCAATTTCTTCCGGGACGTGCCAGATTTTCGGATCCTGGTGTGCGGCGGGGACGGCACCGTGGGCTGGATCCTGGATGCCATCGGTGGGCGCTGCCCCCCCCGCTGGGTGCTGCCCCCCCCGCTGGGTGCTGCCCCCCCCCGTGGGTGCTGCCCCCCTAGGCCGCCCCTGGCCCCCCTGACCCCCCCTTTCCTTGCAGATAAAGCCAACCTGCCCCGCCGGCCCCCCGTGGCCGTGCTGCCCCTGGGCACCGGCAACGACCTGGCCCGCTGCCTGCGCTGGGGGGGAGGTGAGTGGGGCGGGAGGGGGGGCGCAGCCCGGCCCCCCCGCGCCCCCTCACCCCCCCCCCGTCGCAGGGTACGCGGGGGAGGACCTGGTGAAGATCCTGCGGGAGATGGAGGGCGGCAGCCTGGTGCAGATGGACCGGTGGCGCGTGGAGGTGCTGCCCGAGGACCCGGCGGCCGCGGGGGACCCGGTGCCCTACGAGATCATCAACAACTACTTCTCCATCGGGGTGGTGCGTGGGGCGAGGGGGCGGCGGGGGGGCACGGCACGGCCCCCCCCCCCCCCGGGACCTCACCCCCCCTCTCCCCCCGCCCAGGACGCCTCCATCGCCCACCGCTTCCACGTCATGCGGGAGAAGTACCCGGAGAAGTTCAACAGCAGGTGGGTGGGGGACGGGGGTGTCCCCACGGCGGCCCCCCCGTGTCCCCCCCGGCCCCCCCCCACCGCGTGCCCCCCCCCAGGATGAAGAACAAGCTGTGGTACCTCGAGTTCGCCACCTCCGAGACCATCTTCGCCACCTGCAAGAAGCTGAAGGAGTGTCTGAGCGTGGAGGTGAGGGGTCCCCCGCGGCGGGGGGGGGGCCGGGGCGCCCCGCCGCACCCCGCCCCGCCCTGACGCGCCCCCCCAGTGCTGCGGGACCCCCCTGGAGCTGAGCGGGGCCCTGGCGGGGCTGGCGGTGCTGAACATCCCCAGCATGCACGGAGGCTCCAACCTCTGGGGCGAGACCAAGCGGGCGCTGGGGGAGGCGCGGAGGGCGCCCGGCGCCGAGCAGCCCCCGGCCGTCACCGACGCCGAGACCCTCAAGACCTGCGTGCAGGGTGCGTGGGGACACCCCCCCCCCCTTCCCCGGCCCCCCCCCGCCCCGCCCTGACCCCCCGCCTCTGCCCCCCCAGACCTGAGCGACCGGCGGCTGGAGGTGGTGGGGCTGGAGGGGGTGCTGGAGATGGGGCAGATCTACACCGGGCTGAAGAGCGCGGGCGCGCGGCTGGCGACCTGCTCCGAGATCACCCTGCGGTGAGCGGGGGGCCGGGGCCGGGCCGGGGGGGGCCCGGCCGTGGCGCCGATTGAGCCGGGGGGGGGGTTTTGCAGGACGCTGAAGCCCCTGCCCATGCAGATCGACGGGGAGCCCTGGATGCAGCCGCCCTGCACGGTACGTGGACCCCCCCCCCCCCCCCAAGCCGTGGGGTGCCGGTGGCCCCCTGCCCTCGCCGAGCGCCTCGGGGACCCCCCAGGCTGTGGGGGGCCCCCCCGGCCCCCCCGGCCCCAGCCTCTCTCTTGCAGATCAAGATCACCCACAAGAACCAGACGCCGATGCTCATGGCCGCGCCGCCCCGCTCCTCCAGCTTCTTCGGCCTCAAGAAGGGGCCCCTCGAGGGCTGAGGGGCCCGGGCGGGGGGGGGAGCCCCCCCGAGCTGCGCCCGGGCAGGGGACACGGACCAACCCCCCCCCCCATGTGTCCCTGGCAGAGGCGGGTGGCAGCCGTGCCCCCCCCGCACCCAGGGGTGCCCGGAGCCCGCGGGTGCCGTGCGGGGGGGGGGGCTGCGCGGGGCGCCTGCGTGTGCTGCGGTGGCCAGACCCCCCCGCCCCGCCCCGCCGGGCCCCCCCACCCTATTTATTACCGTCCCCCCATTTCAAGTGCCTCTTGCAGTAATAAAGCTGGTGGTGAGACGGGCGCTGGCTGTGCCGACCGGGGGGGTGGGCTCGGCCCCGGCCCCCCCACAGGATGCGGGTGCCCCAGCCCCCCCAGCAGGACGCGGGTGCCCCGGCCCCCCCAGCCCCCCCAGAGACACAACCAGGCGGAGGCACCGGCCGAGCTGAGCCTTTAATGTCGTTGTTGGTGAGGCGGGGGCCACGCGTCCCCCACCCCCCGCGTCCCCCCGGGGCTGGGGGCTCGGCCCAGGCGGGGGGCGGCGCGGGGGGGCCCTAGACGGTGTTGGCGCGGAGCAGGGGGCTGCTCTCCCCGCTGGGGGCCCCCCCGAAGGCCTGGCGCAGCAGGAGGCGGAGGGCAGAGCCGGGGGGCAGCCGGCCCCGGGGCCGGGGGGCCGGGGGGGCCGCGGCCAGCAGCGGGCTGTACTTCACGCGCCTGCGGGGCAGAGGCGCCGCAAGAGCGTCGGTGCCGGGGGGGGGCGGCGGTGGCCCCCCGGGCTGTGGTGGACCCCCACGCCATGGGCCCCCCATTCTACAGTGTCCCCCCCACGCCATGGGCCCCCCCATTCCACGGTGTCTCTCCACATCACAGTGCCCCCCACACCATGGTACCCCCCCCACGCCACACTGTCCCCCAAGCCACGAGCCCCCGCCCCACCACAGTGCCCCCCCTTCCACGGTGTTCCCCACGCCACGGTGTCCCCCCATGCCATGGTGCCCCCCACGTCACAGTGTCCCCCCACGCCACAGTGCCTCCCATGCCATGGGACCCCCCACGCCACAGTGTTCCCCCCACACCACGTGCCACCCCTGCCACGGTGTCCCCCACGCCACGGTGTCCCCCCATGCCACGGTGTCCCCCACCCCACAGTGTCCCCCCCCCACCCCACGGTGCCCCCCCCCCCCCGGTGCCCCCCGCCGCGGCCCCCCAGCCTGACCGGTAGGTGTAGGCAGCGGTGCCCAGCGCGGCGGCGATGAGCACCAGCCCCACGACGACCGTGGTCCTGCCGGCAGCCGGGGCAGCGCCTGCGGGCAGAGGCGGCTCAGCACCCCCCGGCCCCGCGGGACCCCCCCGGCCCCGCGGGACCCCCCCCACCCCCCGGCCCCGCGCCCACCTCCGACGGCCACGCGGGTGCTGGCCACGGCCAGGCTGCTGCCGTCGGCCAGGGAGACGTTGAGGCAGTAGAGGCCGGACTGGTTGAAGTCCTGGCGCAGGACGAGCCGGCAGCCGGGGGCCGGCGCCACGGCCGAGCACGTCTGTGTCTGCGCCGTCCGGCACTCGGCGTCCGCCACCACGGTGCACACCTCCTCGGGCAGGCTGCGGGGGGGTCAGGCCGCTGCGGACCCCCGGCCCCCCGCGCACGGCCCCCCGGCCCCGTCCCCAGGCTGCCCTCACCTCCCCTCGCACGTCACCGTCAGCTCCACGCTGCTCCCGCTGCCCTCCGGCACCACCGGCACCACCTGCACGATGGCCACGCTCTCGATCCCCTCTGCAACGGGACGCGGTGTCGGGGCGGGCTCGGCCCCCCGGCCCCCCGCACCCCCCCGGACCCCCCCGGCACTCACGGACGACGTCGAGCTGGGTGGAGAAGGTGCCGTAGCGGTACAGGATGCAGCCGACGGGCTCGGCAGCCGGCGCCTGGCGCTTCACCAGCACCAGTGGCTCGGCGGTGCCGCCGGGGGCGGCCGTGGCTCCAGCTGTGGCTCCAGCTGTGGCAGCAGCAAGGGATACAGCTGTGGCTCCCACAGTTGCTCCCACTGTTGCTCCAGCTGGGGCTTCGACCAGGGATTCAGCTGTGGCTCCAGCTGTGGCTCCCACTGTGGCTTCGGCTTCGGCTGCAGGTCCAGCTGTGGCTCCAGCTGTGGCAGCAGCTGTGGCTTCGGCTTCAGCTGCAGATGCAGCTGTGGCTCCCACTGTGGCTCCCACCGTGGCTTCGGCTGCAGGTCCAGCTGTGGCTCCAGCTGTGGCTCCAGCTGTGGCTTCGGCTGCAGGTCCAGCTGTGGCTCCAGCTGTGGCCGCACCTGCAGGAGAAGCAGAAGGCAGGGGAGAGGCTGGGGAAGGGCTGGGGGGGACCGAGCCCTCGGGGCCCCCCCAGACGTGGCCCGTCACCCCCTGCCCGGGGGAAGCGCCCACCTGCAGCCACCGTTCCCTCCGCAGCCGCGGGGGACGAGGTGCCCAGCGCGTCCCCGGCCGGGGCCACCGAGGTGGGGAGCAGGGGGTCCACGGACGCCGCGGCAGAGATGGCAGCAGGGTCGGCACCCGCGGCTCCGCCAGCGGCGTCTGCCAGGGTGCTGGGTGCCAGGTCAGGCTCGGTGACGGCGGGGTCCGAGGGCACGGCCGCTGATCCCCCCGTGGGCTCTGCCGGTGAGCCGGAGGCTGCGGGTGCTGCGGGAAGAGCAAGGACGGAGGCGGCACCCCTGGCAAGGGGCCCCCCCGGGACCCCCCGGCACCCGTTGGGGGGCCGCTCCGTGCTCCCTTACCGGTGCTGGGAGCCCCGGCGGTGCTCTGCGCCTCGGTGGTGCCGGCGGGCTGCGTGGCCGTGGGGCCCGCCGATGGCGGTGGCCCGGTGGTGGGGTCCACGACGGGGGCCACGGAGGTGCCGCAGGGGCTGAGGGGGATGGCGGCCTGCAGCACCAGGCGGGCGGCGAAGGACCCGGCCTCCAGGTAGGTGTGGGTGACGGTGGCGCTGCGGGAGATGAGGGTCCCGCTCTGGTCCCCGAAGTCCCAGGAGTAGGAGATGTCGGCGTCGCGCAGGTAGCGGCTGGGGTCGTGCAGCCGCACGGTGAAGGCCACGGCGCGGTTGCGCACGAAGCGCCCGTCGCCCTCCGCCGCGCCCTGCACCTGCGCCACGTCCACTGCAAAGGGCACCTGGTCTGGGGGGGGGGACACGGGGTGCCGTCAGCTCGCCTGCCCCCGCCAGGCCCCCCCCGCCGGACCCCCCCCCCCCAGCCCCGGCACCCACCGGTGATGCTGAACTGGGTGCTGGCGCGGCCGATGGGGACGAACTTCTGGCGGCCGCGGTAGTGGTAGACGACGACCTCCATGGTGTAGGAGCCCAGGGGCACCCCCGCCGTGCCCACCGTCAGCCGGGACGCGGCGCCGTCCACCACCTGCCAGTAGCGCCCTGCGGGACGGGGGGGTCAGGCACTGCCTCGGGGACCCCCCGGGCCCCGGCGGGGGTCGGTGCCGGCCTCACCCCACGTCCACCAGACGTAGACGAATTTTCCACGCTTGCCGCCGGCGCTGGGGGGGAACGGCTGCCCGTCGGGGAAGACGCCGTCCGCGCCCTCGGCCGGCCGCTCCGGGAAGACGGGCTCACCCTGGGCGACGCGGGTGCCTGCGGGGAGCAGAGGGTGAGGGGGCGCGGGGCAGGGGCCGGGGGGCGGGGGGGGGTCGCGCCGGCGCTGACCGTTGACGGTGCAGTTCTGGCTCCAGACGACGCGGCCGTCGGGCAGCACCGCCTGGGTGCTGGGGAAGCGGAGGGCGATGGAGAAGGTGGCCTCGGCGCCCGACATGGTGGGAGCGTCGCTGCTGATGTCGAAGGTGACGTCGCCGCCTGCCAGGCACGGGGACGGCGGCTCAGGGCCAGCACCGAGGGCCAACGCGGTCCCCGGCGCCCGCCCCGGCACCCACCTCGCCAGCAGTCCCGCTGCCGCGGCGTCCCCTCTTGCCATGGCCGGTACAGCCCCGAGTCCCAGCTCCGGAAAGGCGCCGGCCGCCCGCTCCAGGGCTGGCTCCGGCCACGGCTCCGGCCGCCGGCTCCTGCGGGAGAAGGGCGAGAGGGTGCGTGCGGCCCCCGGACTCCCGCGCGGGGTGGCGGCCAACCACCCCGACACACCGGGGAGCCCCCCCGGCGACGCGCTGCCACCCCCACGGGGCATCGCCCCGACCGCGGGGACCCCCGGGGACCCCCGGGGACCCCGGGGGCCACGTGACGGGCTCGGGCCAGGGCGCGCGCGGGGCAAAGCCCATCACATGGCGCCAAGCGCTGCCCAAAGCCTTTTCATGTGACTCTCAGCTGAGCCGGCGCCCGCAGCCCCGGGTGGGACGGGCGAGCGCTTCCCCCGTGGCCCCCCACTCGCAGGGGGCTGCCGGGTCCCCCCCATGTCCCCCCACTCTCAGGGGGCTGCCAGGGCCCCTCTGTGTGCCCTCGCTCGCAGACGGACGGGGATCCCCCATTTACGGATGGATGGGGGTCCCCCCCATTCGCAGGCAGCATGGGGTGTCCCCCCCCCATTTGCAGCATCCGCACAGAGGGCTGGGGACCCCCACATCCCACCCCGCTCACATAGGGCTATAGGTCCCCCCTAGTCCCCCTTGCACGGAGGGATGGAGACCTCCCACCCCGCTCCCCGAGGACTGTAGGTCCCCCCACATCCCGCAGAGGGACGGGGACCCCACCGTGAGCCCCCCGTGGCCTCCAAGCAGCCCCCACCCACGGGATTAGCAGGGTCTAATCCTGCTCCCCGCGTGGGTTGGCTTTCAGAGGGGGTCTGCTCCCACCGATGGACCTCATAATCTCGGGGTGCTGGGGATGGTCCCGGACGGCGAGGGGGCTCGCGGGATCCGGGGGGCAGCGCCGCTGCCCCCCGGATCCCGCGAGCCCCCTCGCCGTCCGGGACCATCCCATCTGCTCCCGTCCCGGGCTGTGGATGCTGCCCAGCCCCCTCATGTTGAGCCCCCACCTGGAACCCCCCCCATAAATCGCATCCCCCCCAACCCCACTTACGACGCTGAGCCGTAGCCAAGACCAGGAGGGTCCCCAACAGCGCGATCACCCCGTGCACCCGCATGGTCCCACCGTCCTCGTCTCCCCCCGCGCTCGGGCACCGCCGGGGCAGAGAGGAGCAGGGGACGGGGATGGGGGGTTATGAAGGGGCTCTTGTTTGCATAGTCCCACCCCAAAAGCGGGGGGGGACACGGCCCCCCCCAGTTGCATTGCGTGGGGACACGTGTGTGCACGTGTGTGCAGGGCCCGGTCAGCCCCGGTCACACGCTCCGGCTCTGCCTCAGGTGGGTGGGGGACTCGTGGGGTCCTTCTTGGGGGACGCAGACACCCCCCAGCTCGGGGAGGGGAACGGGGGGGTGCTGCCCCCCGCTGTCAGCACCGTCCCCGTGGCCCCAGGGACACGGATTTGGTCCTATGTACTGGATATGGCCGGGAGACGGGACAGGGACCCGCCACCCCCCGAGCCCGGGCCACCCTGTGTGCAGGATGGGGTGCGCACACAGGGGACCCCGATCCCACAGACATGGGAACCCCCATCCTGCACACGCAGGGGGACCCCAATCCTGCAGATGTGGGGACCCCCATTCTGCACACGCAGGGGACCCCAGTCCCGGAGACACGGGGACCCCCAACCCACACATGCAGGGGACCCCGATCCTGCAGACACAGGGACCCCCATCTGGCACACACAGGGGGACCCCAATCCCACCGACACCGGGACTCCGATCCCACCGACACGTCCGCGTCTGTTTCCAGCCCCCAACCAGCCCCCGCGCCAGCCCGGAGGGTCCCACCCGTGCCCGCGGCTGGCAGCCGCGTGGGGGGCTGTGTGCGTGGGACTGCTTGTGCGGGACCGTGCCCGTGGGACCGCGTGTGCGGGACGGCGCCTGGGCACCCGGGCAGCCCCGCGCCCCCCGCCCCGGCGATGCCGCCTCCGCCCCCGCCCGTGGGGCTGATTCTGGGCCCGTGACGCTTCCTCCGGTGCGCGGCCCCGGCCTCGCCCGGTGACCCAGGACCCCCCCGGGCGGGGACCGGCCCGAAGGGCGGCGGGGCTCAGCCCGCCCCGGGGCTCTGGGACCCCCCAGCGCTGGGGACCCCGGCCGGGCGCTCCTGCCCAGCCGGCCCGGGCGGCGCCCGCGGGGACCCCCAGGGACCCCGGCCCGGCCCGGCCCAGCCCAGCCCAGCCCAGCCCAGCCAGGGGGCCCCGCGCCCGTCCCAGCCCCCCGCCAGCCGGCGCCGGGCCCCGCTGCGGGAGCGACCCCCGGCCGCGCCCCGCGCGGGTCTCCGCCGCTCGCGCCTGTCGCTTTAAGGGATCTCCCGCGCCGCCCGCCACGTCACGGCGAGCCCGGCCAATGGGGCGGCGCGGGGGGCGGGGCCAGCGGAAGGCGGGAAGCGGCGCGGGCGGGGCCTCCGCAACATTGTTGCGCGCGGGGGGAAGCGGCGGCCGCGATCGTTCCACCCGCCGCGCGCGCGCCCGGGACCCCCCCAGGGACCCCCGGGGCCACCACCCCCCCCCCCGGGCCACCCCTTCCCTGGGGACCGCCCCGGGGCCGCCCCGGCCCCCCCCCGCCCGGGGTCTCCCCCCGGGGTCTCCGCCCGGCCCCCCCCGGGGCCGCTGTCCGGGCCCCCCCCGGCCTCCCCGGGCCCCCCCATGGAGAACTTCCAGAAGGTGGAGAAGATCGGGGAGGGCACCTACGGCGTCGTGTACAAGGCCCGGAACAAGGTCACGGGGGAGGTGGTGGCGCTGAAGAAGATCCGCCTGGACACGTAAGTGGGGGCCGGGGGGGGGCGGCGGGGGCCGGGGGGGCACCGGGGGGCGGCGGAGGCCGGGGCTCACCCGCCTTCCCCGCAGGGAGACCGAGGGCGTCCCCAGCACGGCCATCCGGGAGATCTCCCTGCTCAAGGAGCTCAACCACCCCAACATCGTCAAGTGAGCGGGGGCCCGGGGGGGGGGCTGCGGGGGGGCCGGGGGCTGCGGGGGGCTGCGGGGGGGCCGGGGGCTGCGGGGGCTCTGCAGAGTCCCACAGCCGTGCCACAGCCCTGGCTCTGTCCCGGTGGTGCCTTGGCGGGGGGGGACGGACACCGGGAGCCCCCGCAGCCGTGGGACCCCCGTGGCCATGGGCAGCCGTGGCCATGCCAAGCCCCGTGGCCGTGGGGAGTTGTGGCTGTGGGGTGCCCCGTGGCCGTGGGGAGCTGTGGCCTTTGGGGGAACCATGTCTGTGGGGAGCTGTGGCCTTTGGGGGCCCCCTGTGGCAGTGGGGGCTGTGTCTGTTGGACCCCTGTGGCCACGGGGAGCTGTGGCAGGGGGGCCATGGCTGTGGGGGCTGTGGCCTTTGGGGTGTCCATGGCCGTGGGCCCCCCATGGCCGTGGGGGCTGTGGCCTTTGGGGTCCCTTGTGGCCGTGGGGTCCCCATGGCTGTGGGGGCTGTGGCCATGGGGTCCCCGTGGTCATGGGGGCTGTGGCCTTTGGGCCCCCCCGTGGCCCTGGGACCCCCATGGCCATAGGACCCCTGTGGCCATGGGGAGCTGTGGCAGGGGGGCCACGGCCATGGGGGCTGTGGCCTTTGGGGGCCCCCGTGGCTGTGGGGTCCCCTGTGGCCGTGGGGGCCGTGGCCTTTGGGGTCCCTTGTGGCCGTGGGGTCCCCATGGCTGTGGGGGCTGTGGCTGTGGGGTCCCCCTGTGGCCCTGGGACCCCCATGGCCATAGCACTCCTGTGGCCATGGGGAACTGTGGCAGGGGGGCCGTGGCCTTTGGGGCCCCCCGTGGCCTTTGGGGCCCCCCGTGGCCGTGGGACCCCCGTGGCCGTGGGGGCTGTGGCCGTGGGGCGCCCCGCGGCGCCGGCCCAGGCGGTGCCCGCTCCCGCAGGCTGCTGGACGTGATCCACACGGAGAACAAGCTCTACCTGGTCTTCGAGTTCCTGCACCAGGACCTGAAGAAGTTCATGGACTCGTCCTCCCTCAGCGGCATCGCCCTGCCCCTCATCAAGGTGCGGGGGGGCTGCCGCGGCGGGGGGGGCTGCCGCGGCGGGGGGGCCCGGCCCCGCTGAGCCCCCCCTCCCCGCAGAGCTACCTGTTCCAGCTGCTGCAGGGCCTGGCCTTCTGCCACGCGCACCGCGTCCTGCACCGCGACCTCAAGCCCCAGAACCTGCTCATCAACGCCGACGGCGCCATCAAGCTCGCCGACTTCGGCCTGGCCCGCGCCTTCGGGGTGCCCGTGCGCACCTACACCCACGAGGTGGGTGCTGGGGGGCCGGGGGGGGGCCGGGGGCGGGCTGGGGGGAGCCGCTGCCCATCGTGTCCCCCCCCGGCAGGTGGTGACGCTCTGGTACCGAGCCCCCGAGATCCTGCTGGGCTGCAAGTACTACTCGACGGCCGTCGACATCTGGAGCTTGGGCTGCATCTTCGCGGAGATGGTGGGTGACCGCGGGGCGAGGGGCAGGGGGTGCCCGGCCCCCCCGGACCCCCCCGGGGTCCCCGCGCATCGGGGCGTGCCCAGGCTCTGCCGCCGCGGCTCCCTGGGGCGCAGGGCTGCGCCCGCCGCAGCGCCCGGCGAATAAAGGGGCTTTGTGGGCGCAGGGGGGGTGTGGGGGGGTCCCGCGCCAGGCGGGCGTCATGTGAGCCCCCCCCGGGCTCCGCGTCACGCGGCCGACTGTGGCGCCCCGCACGCCCCCGGAAACCGGCGCCCGCTCCCGCCGTGCGGACGGTCACGAGGGGCCGGCGTGAGAGCTCACGGAGAGGGGGCCCCGTGTGTCCCCCGCCCCGGGGGGCCCGGCCCCGTCGGCCAGCCGGGACCGTGGGCTCGGAAGGGACGGGACGTCTCGGGGTGCGAACGGTGGCCGGGGGCTGCCCCCCAACATCACGGGGCGCTTCGGGGGGGCCGGGCCCCCCGCGGGGGCGTCCCCAGCCCCTGAGGGACCCCCGCTCTCCCCGCCGTGCCCAGATCACCCGGCGCGCCCTCTTCCCCGGGGACTCGGAGATCGACCAGCTCTTCCGCATCTTCCGCACGCTGGGGACGCCGGACGAGGCGGCCTGGCCCGGCGTCACCGCCATGCCCGACTACAAGCCCAGCTTCCCCAAGTGGGCCCGGCAGGACTTCGGCAAAGTCGTGCCGCCGCTGGACGAGGAGGGGCGGAAGCTGCTGGCGGTGAGCGAGGGGCTCAGGGGGGCGGGGGGGGGGTGATGGGGACCCCCCCCCTCACCGCCCCCCCTCTCCCCCCCCAGCAAATGCTGCACTATGACCCCAACAAGCGGATCTCGGCCAAGGCGGCGCTGGGACACCCCTTCTTCCGCGACGTCACCAGGGCCGTCCCCCACCTGCGCCTGTGAGCGGCCCCCCTGGCCCCCCCCCGCGCTTGCGGGGGTCTCGGGACAGGCCCAGCTGCTGCCCTGCGAGGGGCTGGAGAGGGGGGGCTGCCTCCTGGGCCCCCCTCCCAAAAGGAGCCCCCGTCCCTGTGCTGTGAGAGGCGACGTCTGTCCCTGGGGACGCAGCAGCCAGGGGCCCGGGACCCCCCCGCCCCCCCTCCTGCCCCCACCCCGGGACCATTCTGGACAGAGCCCCCCATGCCAGCCGGGGCCCCCGGAATGGAGCCGCCCCCAACACGGCGAGGCCCCCCCCTCGCCTGGACTTTCGGCACTTACAGCCCCTCCAGGGGGGCCCCTGGGACTGGCACGGGGGGGGGTGTGAGCACCTTCGTCCCCCCCACCCCCCTCCCCCTCCTTGCCCCCGGGGGGGCGAGGGGGGCTCCCCCGCAGAGCGTGTCCCCGCAGCCGCCCCGTGCCCGGCGGGGCCCCCCCGCCTCCCCCGCGGTTTCCTCGCCGACTTTTGTAACTTCTGCAATTTCGTACGAACGTGGGTGTCTGTGTGTGCGCCTGGGGGGGCGGGGGGGCGGCCCTGGCACCCAGCACCCCTGCGTGGCCCCGCCCCGCGTGTCGTCCCCCCCCCACCCCCCATCGGTGCCCGGGGGCCCTCGAAGGCGCCTGCCCCCCCCCCCCCCCCCCCCCGTGGCTCTATAGCCCTGTATGGCCTCCACAGGCGCCCCCATGTCTCTATATGGCCCCATACGTGCCCCCCCCGGCCTTAGGGCCCCATACGCGACCCCCTGTGTCCCTACGCCCCCCCCGGCGCCCCCCATTCCCCCCCCCCGCCGCGGGGCCTCCCCGGGCCCCGCCCAGGCCTTAGCCCTGCCCACCGCCACAAGATCACGCCCACCTGCCACGCCCTTTGTGTGGCCACGCCCAGCTGCGCTCTGGAGCGCCGCTATTGGCCGGGCCGGGCCCCGCCCCCAGGCGACGGCGCTGCCGCATTCAGGGGAGCGGAGCCGCCGCCGGGGGGGTGGTCAGAGGTCGCGTGTCCCAGCGGTCCCCGCGCCCGCCCTGCCCCTGCCCTGCGGGCTGTCAATCATGGGCAGCGCCGCTTGTGATTGGCCACAGGGTACCGCCCCGAGCCCGCGTCACTCATCGCGGCGCCGGCCTCGGGTTGGCCGGGCGGGGCCCCTTCTGCGCTGTGATTGGGCGATGCGGCAGCGTCCCGCATTCCGATTGGCCTCTGCAGCTGCAAGCGTCCTCCCCTTTAGGTCACCTTATTTGCTGTTGGTGCCGCGGCGCTTCCCGTTGGCCTCACGCCCTGTCACTCCAGGCCCCGCTTCCTTCCTGGCTTTCCTGCCGACCATTGGCCTACCGCTCCCCTCGCTCTTACTGGCCTCGCGGTGCTGCCCATCCGCCTGTTCTCCGCCGCCGATTGGCTTACCTACACGGGGCGGGACGGTGACGCTCTTCCCGCCTCTTCCATTGGCTCGGTCGAGAGGAAGAGGCGTGCCCGCCGCCCCGCTGCACGCCGTCGATTGGCGGAGCCGCCCCTTAATCCCGCCCGCGCCAGGAGTGTTTGGTTGAGCCGCTGTTTGTGCGCTCGGGGGCCGCGACGGGAGGGCCGGGCTGGGCCGGGCGCCGAGGTACCGGGGGGGCCGCGGCCGGGGCGGGGGCGGCCGGGCTGGGGCGGCTGCGGGGAGGGCGGCTGCGGGCGCCGGGGGCGTCTGGGGAGGGGCTCCGGGGGCCCAGGGCCCCAGGGCCCGGGGGAGGCCTGGGGCGGTGGCGGGGCTGGGGCCCGGGGGGCTGGGGCGTTGCGGGGGGCGGCGGGGCCGGGGGGGGGGGGGGGCGGGCGGCGGCGGGGCGGCAGCTGGAGGGAGCGGGGCCGCCGGGGGCCTGGATCCCTTCCGGGGGGGCCGGGGGCGGCGGCCGCTGCTGCCCGCGCTGGGGGTGCCCCCCCCCCGGCGAGGGGACAGCGGCGGGGGCGGCCCGGGCCCCGCGCTGCCCGTCGGGAGCTCCCTGCGCGTCGGGACCCCGCAGCGGGGGCTTCCCTGGGCCGCGGAGAGGGGTGGGTGCGCCCGGGGCAGGGCTGGGGGGTCCCTCCCCCCGTGTCCCCGTGGGGGGGTCCCTCCCCGCCGCGTCCCCGAGCCGGTTCCCCGCGGGGTGCTGGGGCCGTAAGCGTTGGTCTGCGGGTCCCGGTGCCCGAGCGGCCCCCGGCGTGTGGGTGAGCGCTGCCGTTCCCGGTACGAGGCGTCTGCGACCCCGTCTGCCCGCGCGAGGCCCCGGTGTGAACTCGGATGCTCGCAGCGGCTTGGGCGGGGGGGGAGCGAGTCACGGACACGGGGGCCGCGGGGCCCTGACAGATCCCCGAGGGGCCGAGCCGTCCCGGTGGGTGCGCGAGGCGCCCAGGGGAGCCGGGAAGGCCCCGGTTTCCCGCAGGGGGCTGCCCGCCACCCCCGCCTCCATTCGGGATGCACCTCTGCCGCGTTTTCCCCTTTCCCACCCGTTCCCGCACTGGACCTGCTGCGGGGCCGGGGCTCCCCCAGAAAGTGGGGCTCCCCGTGAGCTTTCGCCGGGAGCTTTGGCTTCCTGAGCCTCTCCTGCTTCCAAGGAGATCTGCCTGCGGCCAGAGGCACTGACCGGGCCGCTGGGTTGGGCTCCTGGGCTGCGGCCTCGGCAGCCCCGAGGAAGGAGGGACGAGCGTCCCTGTCCCCGGCACACAGGTCTCGGTCGGTGCCCAACCTGCCGACGTGGGGCGGGAGCTGCCCAAATCGGTGGAAGACGGATGGACCCGGCGCTGTCGTGGAAGAGCAGATCAATAAATGCTGTTCTCCTCTCCGAGAAGCCGCCCGTGAGGCTCCTCTTCCAAAGGGCATCTCCTGCGGCAGCGCCGGGCCTGTCCCCCCGGCTGCGGGCGTGGGGCCGGGCCGGATCCCTTCAGTCCGCACAGGACGTGCCGTTTGTGCCGGGTGCTTGCAGCGAGCGGCGGCTCGGTGCCAGAGCAGAGCCCGGATCCTCCTGGGAGGCCGGGAAGCTTCGCCGGGATGGCCTTGAGCGCATGTCGGTGCTATCTCGGGTGTGACGCCCGGGAGGCGTGGGGGGACGGCGCGCGGCCGGAGCCCGTCCTTGGCCGGGGCTGTGAGCGGCTCTGGGTCGAGCACGGCCGCCACAACTGCCGGGCTTTATGTGCCGTGTGGGTCCGGGGAGAGCCGGGTCTCCACCGTCCTCCGCAGGAGCTCGCTGATGCCATCACGTCACCGAGCCGCACGTCTCCGTTCCATTACGGAGGGATGCCTGACGGCACGAGCCGCGGGGTGACTCTGTGCGATGCTTGTGTAGCGGCTCAGGCTTGCGCCGCGAGCCGGAGCTCCTGTGGCAGGGCCGGCTCTGGGTCCCAGCTCCGCTGCGCGGCAAAGGCCGGGCTCCCTCCGTAACCGGGACCCCCCGCACTGGCTGCGCGAATCCGCGGCGGCCGAGCCCCCGCGTGCCTCCGGGTGGTGGCTCGAGCGCGATTGGGACATAGGAAAAGTATGGCTGGTAACAGGAAAGCAGTTAGCCCAGACGGACTGTTGCAACCCTGCCCTGCCAAGGATGTCCCCTTCTCCCGGCGCAGCTGGCGCTCAGCCCCGGGGCTCGGCGGTCCCGGCAGCGCGGGCAGGTGGGCAAGACGCTGCCTCCGAACGCCGTGTCCCGGTGAGGCTGCAGGAGCCTTTGGGATCCCCTTTGGGAAGGGCGTTTTGGAGGAGCTGGACCAGGGCGGCCTCGGACTCCCTGAACCTCGTCAGGCACCGGTCGACCCCTTTGCTGGTGCCGGCGCAGCCCTTGGCCAGAAAAGCCGCTGCTGCCGCGGCAGGGGAGGAGCGGGTTCCTCCCGGCAGGTTTTGTAGCCCCGCGCGTGGTGGTTGGCGCTTCCCGTGTCGCACCGTAAATCTCGCTCACCGGCAGCTAACGGTAATCGCGGGTGACACGGAAGCGCGCCAAAAATAGCTGCAGACTTCCATAGGTCGACGTAGGTCAACTTTTCACCGGTTGTGGCGATGTTTCAGTGCGAATATCGGGTTGTTTCAGGGGTCCGCGGGTCTTCTGTTGCCCCGAAGCCCAGGTTGGTCTGGGGGAAGCAGAATTCGGGTGGTTGTATCCTCCTCAGTCCCTCGGAAGAGCCCTGGTGCGGGTGCGATTTCACGGCCACAGCGCTCTGTGTTTAGGCAACGCAGGTGTGGACGGACAGAGCACTCCCGACCGGCGCTGCCCGCGGCGTTCCCAGCACGTGGGTCCCAAAGCGGCTCCTTCCAGGGCCGGCCGTGCCTGGGGGGTGCCTCGGGGTCCCGCTGAGCGAGGGGGGCCGAGGACCGAGCCATCCGGCCCCAGACGTCGGCGATGGCTCGGGTGAGAACAGCCGAAGCCTCGGGGCTGTTTCTCCAGCAGCCGAGGGCTCCGTGGGGTGGTGAGGGCTCTGTGGGGCGGCTCCATGCGGAGCTCTTCCCGGAGCACCCACCTGAGTGGTGCGGAGGAGGCAGCAGATCCCACCTCGCTGTCTGGAGGAGGATGAGGAGGAGACCCACGCGATGCCGGGTGTCCGCAGATGGCCGGGATCCATGGGCCACATGGCTCCCGAGGCCCTGGAAAAGGTGACTCGGGGTTTGCGGCGAGCGGCTGCCGGCGGAGAGGTGCGGCGTGAGGCCGGGCGCCCGGTGAAGCCGCTGCCAGCCCCGTGGTGGGGGGTCCCGGCAGGTCCCTGTCTGCGTCGCCGTGGGGAGGCACCGTCCCCCTCCGCGCCGGAGCCCCTCGCCCGCGGGCACCTGGCAGCTCCTCCCGTACAAATAAGCACAGGATCTCTTCTGTGCGCTCGCCAGGCGGCTCCAGCTGAAGCCGCAGAGCGGGACGGCGGGACCCGGAGTGTAAATCCCCGGCGAGCGGGCAGGGGGGATCCAGCGGCGTGGGGGGGCTGAGCCCCCGGGGCTGGGGCTGCAGCCGGGGGCTGCGCGCGTGCCTCGGCCTCTGCGCCGCGAGGAGCCGGGGCTGCTGCCAAAATAACGCCAGGGCGCGTGCAGGGGGCGAGAAGGGCAGCTTTGGGCAGGGAAGTCTCCCCGAGGAGGAGGAGGAGGGAGCCAGCCCCGAGGACGTGCGCGGGACCAAGGCTGTCGCTCCCTGGCAGCGCCGGGCCGAGCTGGAGAAGGAAAGTGAGCGCAGACGTGGAGAGGGTGAGGCGGGTCTGTTCCCAGAGCGGATTCCGGCAGCGGCTGCTTCGGAGCTCCCTGGTGCTTGCAGGGAAGGAGCCGGCCTTGCTGGCGGCGGAGGGCCAAGGGCCAAGCCGCAGGCGCTGAGCCGGCCCCTCCGCCGCAGGCCTGGGGGTAGCACCGGCTCTGGGCAGCGGCGGGGGCCAGCCCTGGTGAGGTGCAGGGGGTCTCCCCCCTGTCCCTTGGGGTTCCAGGGCGGCTGGAGCCGAAATGATCGTCGCGCTGGCGCGGGCCCTGCTCTCTGCGTTGCTGCCGGGTGGGGGTTGCTGCTCAGAATAGTTAAAATACTTGTAAAATCTTCAGCTTGTGAGAGTAACGCTTGGCTGGAGCGCTCCTGAGCTTCACCCGCCCCCGGCCTCATCCCGCGTGAGCTCTCCCGATGCCTTTCTGGATCAAACCGAAGAGAGCTGGCAGGAGTCGGGCAGCCTGGGCCGTGCCGAGCCGAGCCGTGCTCGGGATGGTGCCCAGGCCCTCGCCTGAGCGGTGCTGGAGCAGGGAGGGAGGCAGCGTCCCCCGCGCCCGAGCACGCGCCGAGCCGATGCGTGTGTGTTCCCAGGGCTTTGCTGCGCCTTGGGGGAGGCGAGGGCGATCCCCCTGCTCCCGGAGGGGTCCCGGGGATGGCGGGGTCCTGGGATGTCGGGGTCGGGGTCCGTGCCGTGCGAGCGCTGTGGTTAGCGAGCGTTTCCTGCTGCGCTTGTCCGGCTTTAGCCCTGCTTACGTCTTCGGGCAGATGGGGAAGGGGAACTGGCAGCGAACAACTTCCCGCTTGCCGGTTCTGGTCTCGGCAGTCCTCGTCCCGGCCCCACCAGCCCGGATAAATCTCTGCCGCGGCACCGCAGCCTTGGGGCTGGAGCGTTACGGGGGAGAGCGAGATCAGCTCCTGGAGACCCCGGTTCCTCCCGCTTCCTCTGGGTGCGTGACCCTGACACTCTGGCTGCCCGGGGACCCCCTGGCTCTTGTCTCTCCGGGTGCCCCCTCCCAGCACCCACCCCCTTGGGCTTCCAGGAGCCGCGTCGTTGCGGTGCTGTGCTCAATCCCGCTCTCAGCCGGATTTGGGCAGGCAGGGATTGTGGGGGCAGAGCCGCCCGGCCGGCGTCGGGCTGGTGGGGCGCGCAACCGGCTGCCTGCGGCGATGCTTTACCCGGGGGGGGATGCAGGCTGTGCCCCCAGCCCAGGGCTCGGTCAGACCCCCACTGCTCGTGTGGAAAACAAAGCAAAAACAGGGGAAAAAAAAAAAAAAACAACCCAGGGCTTTAAGGCAGAGCCGGGGAGTTTGTTTCCAAGCCCTCCTCCCGGCCGGCTGGCGGGGCGGCAGCCCGAGCCCTCGTGGCATCTCCCCGGCTGCCGCATAAACAAGAGCGGCCCTGGCCTGGAGCTGCCGGCTGCCGGCCGCTCTCCTGCCGCCCCGGCTCCTCGTCTCCGGCGGCGCGGCGTGTCCCGGCCCGGGGGCTGCTCGCGGCGGCCGGGAGCGGGAGGACTGCTGACTCACTCCCAGCCTCCTCGGCCGCGAGGATCCCGTCTGCCTGGCTCTCGGATTAGCTCCTGCCGACCGGGTTTGCCGCTCCGTGAGCTCCCTCTGGAGCAGAGGCTCGGGGAGCGGAGCTGTGCCGCGTGCTGCCGGGGGAAAGACCCCACGTGGGGGGAGAGACCCCGGGGAGAGACCCCGTAGCGAGGAGCGTGTTCTAGCCTGAGGCAAGGAGAGTTTTGCCTGCCGAGGCTCGAGCCGCGTCTCCGTGGACGTGGTACGGTGCCGGGGGGACATGGGGGCACTGTGCCGTGTGCGTTCGGCGTGCCGATGGCTCTCTCCTCCTCCTCCTCCTCCCAGGACAGCCGAGCGGATCGAAGGCCAGCACCCTGCGCCAGCCCCTGCCCCGCGCGGACGCCTCGGTGCCTTCCCGGCTCTCCGGTTAGCAGGGCGCGCGGCGCCAGCAGCAGCCAGGCCATGACCAGCCGAGGAGCCGCCAGGCCGAACGGGCAGTCCCAAGCCAGTAAAATCTGTCAGTTCAAGCTGGTGCTGCTGGGCGAGTCGGCGGTGGGGAAATCCAGCCTGGTGCTGCGCTTCGTCAAGGGCCAGTTCCACGAGTACCAGGAGAGCACCATCGGCGGTGAGTCGGCGAGAGCCGCCCCTCGGGGGTTGCGCAGAGCCGGCGGGATTTTTTTTCTCGGCGAGCTGGGCTCAATGTGGCTGACGGGCTCCGCTAACGGGCTCCTCCACCCAGCCGGTCCTGGAGCCGGCTGCGGGCTCGGGGTGCAGCCAGGCCCGCGTCCCTTCTGTGGCTGGACTGGGGGTGTGGGGAGGGTTCCCCGGTGCCTGCCCGCGGCGCGGACGGCCGGCGCGGTGCTAACGCCATCTTTCCTCCCGCCAGCGGCGTTCCTCACACAGTCCGTCTGCCTGGATGACACAACGGTAAAGTTTGAGATCTGGGACACGGCCGGCCAGGAGAGATACCACAGTCTGGCCCCGATGTACTACCGGGGGGCACAAGCTGCCATCGTGGTCTATGATATCACCAACCAGGTAGGGTCCCTCTCCGCGCTCCGCGGCTGCCGGGCACGAGGCGCCTCGGTTAAGCCGCCCGGGAGCGGAGGCCTGTGCGGCTCAGGGGGCGCTCGCGGCTGCGGGGGTCTCCCGGGGGCCACCTCCTCGCAGGGAGGCGGGGGCGGCTCTTGCCGTGGCGGGGGTCCCTCTAAGACGCCCGCCTTGCAGCGCAGCGGTGGGACGAGCCTTGAGTTCCCACCTCTGCTCCTAGGAAACGTTTGCGCGGGCGAAGACATGGGTGAAGGAGCTGCAGAGACAAGCCAGCCCCAGCATCGTGATCGCCCTCGCGGGCAACAAGGCTGACCTGGCCAGCAAACGCATGGTGGAATACGAAGTAAGCGTCGGCCCGAGGCTCCTCGGGGCCGCTGCGAGCTCCCCTGCCCGTGCCCGTCCCCGTCCCCCTCGGCGTGGCCGCGGGAGACGTGCCGGGCCTTCGGCCGCCGGGCCCTCACCTGGCTGCTCGCGTCTCTTCCAGGAGGCGCAGGCTTACGCAGACGACAACAGCCTATTGTTCATGGAGACGTCGGCCAAGACGGCGATGAATGTGAACGACCTCTTCTTGGCCATCGGTGAGGCTCGGGAGTGGCCGGGGGGCGAGGGCGGGCTGTGGGGGGTCTCCCCGGGGTGCAGCGTCCCCCCCTCTGCTTGGCGCGGCTCCTCGTGGCCCGGCAGCGGCTGTGCCACGGGCTGCGGTGCTGCCGCCGGGGCTTGACACCGAGGCGTGCGGAGCCAGCGCTCTGTGCGAGAGCGGCTCGAGGGGAACCGGCTCTTTCCCCCCGGGGAAGCCCCTGGCAGGCGCGTGGGCCGTGCCGGCGCAGCCGGGATGGTTCCAGGGCCTCTGCTGCGCCCGAGGCCGGGCCCTGCCGGCTCCCTCGGCCCGCGGCAGCGGGGCTGTGCCGCGGAGCGAGCCCCCGTCCTGCTCCCGCCGCCACCGTCTCGCCCGTCTTCCCCCCCCCCAGCCAAGAAGCTGCCAAAGAGCGAGCCCCAGAGCACGAGCGGAGCGGCGGGCAGGAGCCGAGGCGTGGACCTGCACGAGCAGAGCCAGCAGAACAAGAGCCAGTGTTGTAGCAACTAAGGGGCGGCCTCCGCCAGCGCCCGCGCCAGAGGAAGAGCTAAGATATAACCTCCATCCCCGTCCACCACACCTCACCTCCGTAACGGCACACCGAGAAACCCGTCTGAACCAAAACCCTCCCGAGAGCTCCCTCTAACTGCACTTTTTAACGCTTCAGAACCACCACCAGACACCCGTTACCACCATCCCGATGGCAGCGGAACTAGATCAGCCGGGGACTTAACTTCCAAAAAAACAAACTCTTCTTCACTTTGTATTATAGGTGCAAATAGCGACCTAACGTTCTGATTTCTCCCTCCATCTTCCTCCCTCTCCCACCTCCCTCTCTGCTTGGGTAAATCTGGGTTCCCGTTAACGTCTCTCCTTCCGCCCTCCCCGTAGAGCCGGGGCGGGGAGAGACCGGCGGAGGCGGCAGCGTCGGCCGCGGAGGTTCACGTTGCGGCGAACCAGCTGGAGCCGGAGACCTCCGGAAAACACGGGATTTTTCCGAGGGGGTCTGTCACGGATTTCTTCTTAATTTTAATTTTTGTGTTTCCCTCCTGTTTCTTCTGTTTGGCTGTCGGGGGGGAGGAAAGCTGCAGTGTCCTTAATTTCTTCCTAGGTGGCCTTTTTTGCCGGAGGATGGGAAGTGCCTGGGGACTTTTGTAGAGGGAGGGGGGAAGCGGGGCGACCACCGGCCCCCCCCTCGCCCTGAAGCCGCGGCGGGCGCCCCTTCGCCCGTAGAGCTGTCGCGCCCCGCGAGCGCCGTCCCTCCGGCGCTGCCTCGGCGGTTGGTCCCCGTCCCTCGCCCGGGGCACGTCCCTGGTTTGCACTTTAGTCGTGGAAACGTCCCGTTCAGATGCACCTTGGTTGTTTTTTTTTTCCCTTGCGTTGGGCCCGAGCCTGCGGGGGCGGCCGAGGGGGGAGGAGGAGCCGATCTCGCCGTGGTTCCGCTCTCCCCACGGCGCCTTCGTGGCCGGAGGAGCCCTCGGTCCCGGCGCGGCCGCGCTCGGGCATTGGGGCGTTACCAGGCGCCGTCGGTGGGTCCCGGCAGTGGAGCAAAAGGGCCCCACGGAGACCCCCCCTGTCTCATGGCACCCCCGGGTGACGTGTCAGGGCACTGCAGCGCAAGGGGCCCCCCCTGGTGTGGGACCCCCAGTGCAGGACCCCCCACAGCACCCCCGGGCCATGGCTCCCTGCTCCGTGGCCAGCGCTTGCCTGGCTGGGGCCCCATCCTGTCGCTCCCAGCGCTCCCCGCTCTGTCCCCGGGGCTTTGGGGTCAGGCCAGGCTTCCCCGCCCCCCCCCCGTGGGGGTCCTGCTTGCAGGGTGGGGGGCTCAGGGGAGCCCCCAGGGCTGGGGATCAGCGTGGGACCCTCTCGCCCCCGTGGCTGTAGGGCAGAGGGACGAGTCTCGTATGAAGCCCCCCACCGCGGGGGCAGAGCCCAGGGGCAGATGACCCCCCCCCTCCCCGCCGCCGCAGCCCCCAGGGGTCGATCCTCGTGCCGCGGCGTGGGCAACGGTTGTGTCTTCTCTGGGGCTGGGGTCCGGCCAGCGCAGACCCCCTGAGTCGGTGACTTGGGGCTGGGGACCCCCTTTCCCCCCCAACGGTGACCCGAGCCCCCCACCATCTTCTGGCCCAAACCCTGGACCAAATGGGGACACTGCAGCTTTTCTCACTCTTTTTTTTTTTTCTTTTTTTCCTCTTAATAATTATGATTTTGGGGTTTTTTTTTTGCTTTGAGAAAGCTCCTCCATTGCATTTAAATAACAATCATGGTAACAGAGCTCAACCGCCGATTTACCGATGTATTTAATGTAAGTAAAACCAAACCAAACAACAAAGGAAGGAAAAAAAACCCACCTCTGTGTGCTCAGGGAGGGATTTGGGGATGGGGGGGTTGACTCGGTCCCCGCCTTCCCCGGCTGTTGGCACCGGGCAGGAGCCGGAGCCGTCGCTCCGCGACGGCTCCGGCTCCTGCCCGGTGCCAACAGCCGGCGTGAGGCCCCAGCCCTGCCCCGATAACGCTTATCGGAGCAGCCAGCTGGGTGACGGCCCCCGGGGCTTGGCCACCGCCCGCCCCGGGGGGGGGGAACGGGACCGACTCCGGCCGCCCCCGGGAACCGGCGGGGGGGTGGGACGCGGTGGTATCGCTGCCCCTTTAAATCCGCCCGCCGTTGCCCCTTTAAGCCCCCGCGGCTGTTGCCCCTTTAAGCCCCGCCCCCTCGGCGGACCCCCTGCAGGGGTAAGCCACGCCCGCGCCGCCCCTCCAGGCCTGAGGGGGCGTGGCCAGCGGGCTCGCCCCTCCGTTAAGGCCACGCCCATCGCCCCTCTCTTAAAGAGGCAGAGACGGGCGGGAGGTCGCGCTACCGGAGCCGTAACGCAGGTGCGCGGCGGGGCGGACCGGGACCGGGAGGGGGTTGGGGGGGCACCGGAGCGAGCGGGCGGGGAGGAGCGGGGATGCCCCGCGCAGGTCACTGGTGGCCGCTTCCCCCGGGGGCCGTGGGGGCTCCCCCGGGGCCGGTTCCCGGTAACGGTACCCGGTGTCCGCTGCCCGCCCCAGCCGCTCTCTCCCGCTCAGGTGCCGCCGCGATGCTGCTGCTCCGAGCCGTCGCCGGGCGCAGGTAGGAGCCGCCCCATCGGGGGTCCCCGCGGACCCCGGTGCTGCTCCCCCCCCCCCCCCCGGGCCGGTCTCAGCTCCGCTCTCCCCGCAGGCTCCCGCCGCTGCCCCTGCCCCTGCCCCGCCGCGGCTGCTCCCGGTTCGCCCCTGGCAGCCCGGCCGCGGGGGGACGCCGGGGGGCGGCCCCGGTGCTGGCGGCGCTGCTGGGCCTCGGAGCCGTCCTGGCCTACGGAGAGCGGCGGCGGCGGGTGAGCGGGGGGGGCGGCACCGGGAGCGGGGGCGGCACCGGGGCGGGCTGAGTCCCCCGGGGGGGGGGCAGCACCGGGACAGCGGCGTCCCGGGGAGGCGGCACCGGGGCGGGCTGAGTCCCGGGGGGGGGCAGCACCGGGAGCGGGGGCGGCACCGGGGCGGGCTGAGTCCCCCGGGGGGGGGGCAGCACCGGGACAGCGGCGTCCCTGGGAGGCGGCACCGGGCGGGCTGAGTCCCGGGGGGGGGCAGCACCGGGACAGCGGCGTCCCTGGGAGGCAGCACCGGGCGGGCTGAGTCACGGCGGGGGGAGCACCGGGATGCCCGGATCGTCCACGACCCCCCCCCCATGGCCGTTCTCCGGGACGGGGTCAGCGGGGACGGTGGGGGGGGGCAGCGCGTGCCACGTGTCCCCCCCAGCTGTGGGTCACTGCACCGGGGTGCCGGTTTTGGGGGGAGATGCCAGAGTCCTGACGGGGGGGGGGCAATGGGGGCACCCCCCAGGGAGGGGGCAGCGGGTGCAGCGCTCCCCGCTGATGGGGCCGGGGTCCCCCAGGGCGCCCAGGCGGCCCAGGCCACCCCCGCCCCGCGCTACCCCCTGTACACGCGGGAGGAGGTGGGGCGGCACCGCTCCCCCCGGGACCGCGTCTGGGTGACCCACGGCACCGAGGTCTTCGACATCACCGACTTCGTGGAGCTGCACCCCGGGGGGGCCGACAAGGTGATGATGGCGGCCGGCGGGGCCCTGGAGCCCTTCTGGGCCCTCTACGCCGTCCACAACCAGCCCCACGTCCTGGAGCTGCTGCGGGAGTACAAGGTGGGGGAGCTGAACCCCGAGGAGGCGCCGCCAGCCCCCGACACCGCCCAGGACCCCTTCGCCGGGGACCCCCCGCGGCACCCCGGGCTGCGCGTCAACAGCCAGAAGCCGTTCAACGCGGAGCCGCCGGCGGAGCTGCTGGCCGAGCGCTTCCTGACGCCCAATGAGCTCTTCTTCACCCGCAACCACCTGCCGGTGCCGGCGGTGGACCCCGGCTCCTACCGGCTGCGGGTGGAGGGGCCGGGGGGCCGGGCGCTCTCGCTGTCGCTGTCCGAGCTGCGCAGCCGCTTCCCCAAGCACGAGGTGACGGCCACGCTGCAGTGCGCCGGCAACCGCCGCTCCGAGATGAACCGCGTCCGCCCCGTCAAGGGGCTGGCGTGGGACATCGGGGCCATCAGCACGGCACGCTGGGGCGGCGTGCGGCTGCGCGACGTCCTGCTGCACGCCGGCTTCGAGGAGGAGCGGGAGGGCGAGTGGCACGTCTGCTTCGAGGGGCTGGACGCCGACGCCGGGGGGGCCCCCTACGGCGCTTCCATCCCCTACGGCCGCGCCGTCAGCCCGGCTGCCGACGTGCTGCTGGCCTACGAGATGAACGGCGAGGAGCTGCCCCGCGACCACGGCTTCCCCCTGCGGGTGGTGGTGCCCGGCGTGGTGGGCGCCCGCAGCGTCAAGTGGCTGCGGCGCGTGGCCGTCAGCCCGGCCGAGAGCCCCAGCCACTGGCAGCAGAACGACTACAAGGGCTTCTCCCCCTGCGTGGACTGGGACACGGTGGACTACAGGGCGGCACCCGCCATCCAGGAGCTGCCGGTGCAGTCGGCCATCACCCACCCGCGCCCCGGGGCGGCGGTGCCGGCGGGGGAGCTGACGGTGAAGGGCTACGCCTGGAGCGGGGGCGGGCGGGAGGTGGTGCGGGTGGACGTCTCGCTGGACGGCGGCCGGAGCTGGCGGGTGGCGCGGCTGGCGGGCGAGCGGCCGGCGCCGGGGCGCGCCTGGGCCTGGGCGTTGTGGGAGCTGCAGGCGCCGGTGGCGGCGGGCGCCGAGCTGGAGATCGTCTGCAAGGCGGTGGACGGCAGCTACAACGTGCAGCCCGACACCGTGGCGCCCATCTGGAACCTGCGCGGGGTCCTCAGCAACGCCTGGCACCGCGTCCGCGTCACCGTCAGCCGCTGACTGCGCCGGCAGCTTTCCCCGCTCGCCCGCGGCGACTCAAAGGTCGCCGCTTTTTACGGCCCCCGACACGTGAAAGTGGCTCCATAAAGATTGCGCAGGTTTATGGACTCGGCGGCTTCCTGGGGCAGCGCGGGGGCAGCGGCACGGGGGGGACGCAGGGGGTGGCCCCGGGTGACCCCCGCAGCCCCCCAGCCCCACAGCCTGGCTGCCCCTCTGCCACGGGACCCCTCTGCCCCCAGGGGACCCCCTGGCCCTACGGGACCCCGTGACCCTACGGGACCCCATGACCCTACGGGACCCTGTGACCCTGTACAACCCCCGACCCTTTGGGACCCACGCCGTGACCCTACAGCCCCCGGGACCCCCGGGACCCCCCGGCCCCTACAGCCTCCCCATGGGGCCCCCCCGACCCGACGGACCCCCAGCCCCCGGCCCCTGCCCCGAGGGGACCCCCGGCCCCACAGACATCCCCGCCCCCCCCCCCCCAGTACCGGGCCCCTTGGGGCCGCTTGGGGGGGTCCCGGTACCTCTCGGTGCGTCGCCGCTCCTGCCCGTGAGCCCGTCCCCGCCGCATCGGTTATCGATTATCGGTTATCGATTACTGGCTATCGGCTATCGGTTACCGCCCCCGCACGAGCCCCCCCAGGGACCATCGATGCCCTCGGCGCTCCGCTCGGCGCTCTCGGCGCTCCGCTGCCCGCCCCTGGGCAGCCGGCGGCCGCTCGATGCGCCGGCGCTCGGCTGAGCCCCCCGTGCCGGCCCATGGCGGTCGCGGCGCCCCCCCTCCCGGCGGCTCGAGGGCGTCGGCGCTCGGCTGCGCGACCTGGCTGCGCGCGGGGGCCGGAAGTGGCTCGGGGCGGGCGGGGGGGCCCGGGCCCTCCTCAGGTGAAGCCGCCGCCGATGGAGCCGCCGCCGCCGCCGAGCCCCTGAGCCCCCCCGCCGCTCCCCCACGCCCCGCGGCCGGGCCGGGCCGGGGGGGCCCTCCCCGAGCCCCGCCGGTGAGCGGGGGACGCTGTCGGGGGGCCTGGCGGGGTGGGGGGCAGCTGGGCCGGGGCCGCTGTCCGGGGCGGGGGGGCTGTCAGGGGGCGGGGGGGCTCGGGCCGGGGGGGGCAGCTGGTTTTGGGGGGCAGCGGGGTGTGACCGGGGCGGAGGGGGCTGTCGGGGGTGGGGGGCGGGGGGAGCGGGCTGGGGGCGCGGGGGGAGCGCGGCTGGGGGGTCGCCGTGGGGGCTGCGGGAGGCCGGGGCGGGGGGAGCTGCCCTGGGGGTCGGGGGTCTCTTCTGGGGGGGCTGCCGGGGGGGGGGGGGGGGCGGGTCGTGAGCTCTTGGCTGGGGGTGTCCGTCTCCCGCGGGTTTGTGTCTCGGGGATGTCGCGGCTTTGAGGGGGGTCTGTGCCTGGGGGGGGCGGGGAGCAGGAGGTTTTGGGGAGGTGTGAGGCCCCCGCGGGGGGGGGGGGGCTGTGGCGGCGGGTGCCGGGGGCTGCGCCCCGGGGTGGGCCCCGAAACCTTCCCCGAGCCTCTTTCCCAGGAGGGCTGGGGCGCCGGAGCCGGCCCGGGACGGGGGGGTGTCCCTCCCCGCAGAGCTGCAGCCCCGAAACTTGGCTGCTCCGGAGGACGAGGGGGCTGGGACGCGGCTGCGGCCGTCCCCGCCGGCGGGGAGGGGGACACGGGGGACCCCACCTCGGTGCTGGAGCAGCGCGGTCGATGAAATGACATTTCTGGGAAACAATGGGCTTCACCGGCGGGACGGCGCGTGGGGCGCGGGGGAGCGGGGAGCCCCGCCGAAGTTCTGCGCTTTTTCTGTGTCCCTGTTCCGTGGAGGCGTCCGTCCGTCTGTCCCTGTTTGGGATCACTTCCCTCCCTTCCCCGCGTCTGTTTTCTGGAAGGTCGGGGTTGCGGGGCGGGTGGAGCGTGTCCCTTCGGGGTTTTAGGGTGAGCCTTTCCCTCTAACGCTCCTGCGCCGGTGCCTGCGGGGTGACGGCTGCTGCGGGCGTCGCTTTTCGGGTGAAGCTGTTGGCTCCGGGCAGGGCTTTCCTGACCAGCCTGTAAGCGCCGGAGCCCCTTTGGTTGCATGATAGGGATGCTCAGATGTGGGGCTCACCCCCCGTTTCTGTGTTGCCCGGCCGGTGTCCCCCGGTACTCCCCCCTGCCCCCCATTACTGATCCTGCAGCAGCTCTGGAGACCTTCCCCGGGCAGGAGGGGCTGCGCCATTCTGCCCCTGTGCAGGGGGGGCACTGGGACGGGCAGCGCCTTGCTCCGGCATCTCCGGAGGGGCAGGGACCGGGTCCGAGCTCCCTGAAGCCCGGAGCCAGCGTCCCAGGTGAGCCTGGCTCCGTTCCTCTTGAACCACTCCTGAGGAGAAGCCGCGGTGCCGACGACCGACTCGTTTTGCTCGCAGGGAGCGCGTCCGTCGTCGGCCCCAAGCAGGGGCTTCGCGCCGATGCCCTTCCCAGCACCTGGTGCCTCGCAGGGATTGCCAAAGGGGGGCCCGGAGACCCTGGGGGGGCTGGGAAGAGGCAGCGGCGGCTCCGGGGAAGCCCTTGGGCCAAAGCTGCTGCCCGCAGCCCGGCTGTAAACCTCTTCTCCTCTTGTGGCTGCTCCTTGCGGAGTCTCACTCCTGGGTACGTGGGGCCGGTGCTGTGAGAACGGGGGGCTGGGTGCTTCGGACGGGCAGCGTCCCTGTGCTGTGCTCGGCGTGGCCGCTGTCCGTGGGGCGAGGGCGGCGTTGGCCTGGAGGAGCTGGCGGATAGCTTCCCGCTGCGCGTCGGCGTCCCGGGACAGCGAAAAGAGGGAGCGTCTGCGCCGGCCGGGCCGCGTGCTGCGCCCCGTGGCCGAGGCGGAGGCTCTGCCGGCGGCAGGGAAGGGTGAGCCATGTCCCGCAGCACGGCCGGGGCGAGCGGCGGCAGAGCCAGGTAACGATTTTTGGCCTCATCTTGGCTTTTGCTTCCGAGGACCGGAGGAAACCTGAGCGGCCCCAATGAGCCGGCGTGACGGACGGACGGGGCTCTGGAGCCCCTGTGAAGGTGTCGGTGTTCGGCGGGGGCCAGGACCCGTGGTGCCGGCTCTGTTTGCGCGGCGGCGGCTCGTGCTCCTGAGGGGAATCACGGGACCTGCGGGGCCGACGTGGTCCCTGTGCCCGAGGACGGAGCGGGGTTATCCGAGGCGCGGGACGGGCGCGAGGAGGGAGCATCCAGCAGAGGATTAGTTTTTCTCCGCTCTCAGTGGATCAGTTCCATTTAAAACGCGCGTGAGCGTCATTAGCGAAGTTGAGCTGCAAACGATAGCATCGAAAGCGCGGCACAGCTTCGCTTCCTAAAGGCTAGGGTCTCTTTCCTGCGGTCCATCTGTCCGTCCGTCCGAGTAAGCGCTGAAGAAGGAACTTCTCTTTCCTGCCTTCGCTGCCAGGGCAGTCTCCTGAAGCGTCCTTTCATCTGCTGTAGGCTCAGCGCCGTCGCTCACGGTTATTATTTATTCGCATTGTGGTGGTGCCCAGAGGGCACAACACGGGTTTAGACGCTGAACAAAGACGCGGCAGAAGACAGCCCTCGGTTGGCTTGGAATTAAAACTTCGTTGAAGTCGCTGAATGTCGGGAGCGTGTTTAAGATGAGGAATTTTACGTTTTCCCCGGTGCTGGTTTGCAGAGGTTTTTCCATCAGCAGGCTTTTAAACAAAACTCTATCAATGAGCGGGCAAGGCTCGTGTCCCATCGTGTTAGCGCTGGGAGCAGTTCCAGCTGGGAGGAGCTTCTCCAGGCAGCGAATATTAGTGAAAAGCAGCGTCCCCGCTCCGATGGGAGACAGTGCCGGGCGTCCCAGGCTGCCGGCCCTCGCGTCGATCGCCGGTCCGGGGCCCGGCTCTGGATCCTCGAAGGGTTTCTGTCTCTCTTCCCCTGTTCTATCAAGCGCTGACTTTAGTTATAAAGAAGGGCGGGAATCGCGGCCGCGTGTGCTCGGTTCCTGGGTTGAGGCACCCGGAACGCGGGCGCTATCTAGGAGCCGGTCTCCGGTCGATAACCCGTGGGCTCGCAGGCGCCGACCCCAGACCCGTCTCTGGGATGCAGCGGCCACGTTAGCTCGGCTGGTACCACAAACCCCCCATGTCGGCGCTTGGCGGTGGGACGTGGGAAGCTTTTCTCCCCGTCCCCGGGGCAGAAGAACCTACGGAGGTTCCCGCTGCCCCTCTCCCGCCCGTGCTGTAGCCTTGCTCAGAAACATCAGAGGAGACGAAGGGTCTCCCCAGCTCAGCAGCGAGGAGCTGTCAGCCGCTGTCCTCCAGCATTGCATTAAGTAATTTTTTTTAGCAATGACACTTCATCTTATTTAATAATATATTTCAAAATACGGAAACAGCGGGAGCTATTTTATAATGGATAAAACGTGTCACAACGCTTTAATTTTCGCTTTTGAAAGGCGGCTCCGTTCGCTTCTGCCCCTGTTGAACCGCTGGAGCCGGGGTCTTGCCAGCGAGCGGGCCCGGCCCTGCCGGTGCTGGCTGCCATGGAGCACCGGCACGCGTGGCAGAGCTGCTGCCTCGGCGTTCAAACCGGGGACGCTCGCGGGATGGGGGTTCTCCGTGAAAGCAAGCCTTTCCCCTGCGCTTTGAAGCGTTTCGAAGCGTTTCCAATGACACAAACGTTGGGTTTTTCGAGCAGCCGGTTTGTTCAGCGAGCTTCTATTTGCAGCAAAGGTGGAAAAAAGTCCTCACGTTGGAAAATAAACGGCGGCTAATGGAAACAATAGTTTGGGAAAAAGAAACTGCAGGGACCTTTACAGCGCTTACTAATTCTTACCCCGACAGGAGGCTTGAAGCTGTTCGCCCCGAGCGCGTCTTCCCCCTGCACGCGCCGCGTCTCTGCTCGCCGCGGGCTCGCTGCCGCCGGCGGTGCCGGTCTCGCCAGCGCCGAGCCGAGCCGTCCTGCCGCGGGTCAGCGGGGAGATGGGAGCCCGGCCTCGGCACGGAGAGACGCGGCGGTGCCCGGGAGGTGTCCGCGCCCGGGGTGGCTCTTGGGAAGCAACCCCTGCCCGCACGCCGCGCCGCCAGACCGGCGGGGAAACAGGTCGGAACAATGGGATTCGGTGTTTCCGGCTGGTTTCTGCGCGGGTCTGGCGGGGGCTGTGCGTTGACCCTCTGTGTTGGAATGTTAACGGTAACCTGGCGGGTACCTTGGTGTAATTGGGCTGAGGTGCCTTGTCCTGCCGTCGCGGCGTCTGGAGAAGTGTTTCGCTGCTGGTGCCGAGCGTTCAGAATTGTTTTACAGCGCTTGAGGTACAACCAGCAGCGCCGGGGAGAAATTAAGAGAAATAGGGGAAAACAGGGAAGAAAATAGGCTGGCTTTCCTAACGACCGCAAGGCTGTAGGGGTCAAAACGGGCCCCGGAGGCAGCTGGCGGGAGCCCCGTGCTGGGGGTGCGCAGGCGCAGCCTGCGGGCTGGGCAGGGTGGGATCCAGGAGGCTTTTCCCGTCTCTAGGATGTTTGTGACACCCCAGGATTAAGCAGAGACGCGCCCCCCCTCCCGGGCCTGGCCTTCTTCAGAAGCCTCTTGTTATTAGTGCAAAGGACGTTCACAAATTGCATCATGCTGAGATGGAGGTTTTCTTAAATTGGGCTAGTTCCGAGGACTTTTTTTCTTTCCTTGAGCCTTGCCACTTGGGGAAAAGTCCTTATTTCAGAGGGGAGGAGAGCGTCGAGCAGCGCTGAAGGCACTCTGCTCTAATTTTAGTGCGCTTCTGTCTCTGATTCCCAAGTTGATGATCACACCGGAAAGCTGGGAAGAAAGTCCAGAGACGGAGACGTGCTCCGGGCACCCGACGGTCCAAAGCGGGGAGGTTTGTCCCCGCTCCGAGTCCTCGCTGCGCCGTCTGTGCCAGACCTCCCTCCCGAGAGAGGGCAAGCACTGGGCTTCGGGCTGGGGCTCTGCTCCAAGGGTTCCCCTCCCTCGTGGAGACAGAGCTCGGTGGCGGCCGGCGTCGCTCCCCGTCGCGCCGGCACCAAGCGGGGACGAGCAGAAGGCGCGTCCTTGGAACCAGCCTCTTTCTCCCGGGAATTTCACCCAGGCCGGGACGCGGGGGTTTGTCAGTCTGGCTGTGCAGCCTTTCTGCGGTGCTTTTCAAAACCAGAAGGACTCCGGGAACAGACAACGTGCAGAACCGTTTTCTAGCCGAAGGTTAATTACGGGCCGTCGTTACCGCAGAGCTATAGGTTCGCGCCAGCTAGGTGCTTTTTTTAATTTGCAGGTTTTTGGATCGCAGTCCCTGCTTGCGAGGCCTCACGCTCAGCCAGAATTAAGGAAAACAACCGCTGGCACGTGGCTTGAGGCTCCTGAAAAGCTCCCGATGCTTTTCTCTGGGTCCTCTTTTAAAATACAAAGGAGCGAGGAATCAACCTCTTTTATTGCGCATCGTCCCGTTAACATTAACGAGACCATGTGCATGAGGAGGAAGTAGCAGTTACAGAACAGGCTCCTCAACTCAATTGTATTTGGCTGATTATTAGCTGATTGCTTTGAGGGCAATTAATCTCTCGTTCTCGCCCCTTGCTGCCTGTTGAGGGCGGACGCTGGGGTCCTGCTTGTCCCTGGGCTCAGCCACGGGCCGGGGCTGTGACGGGTCCCTGGGAGCCGGCGAGGGGTTTGGGAGGGGGCGATGCCGGCAGCTTTCGGTGCCGTGCGTTCACCCGCGGTCTCCGTTGGACGGGCGCTTGGTCTTTTTTTTTGAATTTCGTATTTTCGAGGCCTTCTGCAGAGTACGGGAGAGAAAGGGCTTTCTGAATAAAATCGGTTTTCATTAGCGCGTTGCCGTGCCCTTTGTGCAAAGCAGACAGATCTCCGAGCGGGTGTGCGCAGCACAGAAAAGCAAAATTACGGGTTCAACAAAAATAAAGCTGCAGGATGCGTTTTAAACCACAGTTCCTGTGTAACCCAGCGCTTGAGAGAGCGAGAGATTTCAACCTAAATTATTTTCATCTCGTGAAGTTAACGGCTGCCATGGGGTGGGAAGGGGAACTCTGAAGCGCTCGGCTTTTGCTTCGCTGCCCAGGCTGGGAGGCTGCCGGCCGGCAGAGGTACGGCCCCGGCGCGTCCCCCTCCGTCCCGGTGGCACGGGTGGCAGGGAAGGGAGTAGCCCATGACCTTCTTATCCTGTGCAGCCCCTATAGCTAATTTAAATTCACGCGGTGCTGGGGGGAGCCCGGGGTACGAGGCACCTTCTACTCGTGGATTTGGAGCAGGTCTGGGTGTCTCCATCTGCCGCTTCGGGACCTGCGGCACCGGTGATGGAGGGGGGTCCTCGCCTCGCCGTCCTGCCCCCAAACCCCGCGGGGACGGCTGGAAAAGCACCAGGGGGGGACCTGCCGCCGGGCAGCGCTGGGCCGGGCTGGGTGCAAACTGGTGAAAGCCTCCCCGAAAGCAGCGAGCCCCCGTGTCAGGTCTGCGGTTAAGTGGAGCACGGTGAGAGCGTTTCTTCTTAATTAACGTCACGCAAGCAGTCGGGTCCGATGGGGTAATAAGCCTGGCCTGATGTGCCGTGTCCACTTATCTCGAGCGGTGCGTTGCCAGGGGCAAGACTTGGTTCCTTCAAGACGCAGCTTTTGTCAAAAATCTGCTTTTAAAAGGGGCACCATCAGAAGGGAGCGACCGATTTCTGCCAGCCTGGAAGAGGTGCCGAGGTCCCCTAGAAAGCCTCAGCGCCTGCAGTACCCCGGCTGCTCGAGCCGTGGAGGGGGAGATGAACAGCGTCGCTGCTGCTGGTGTGTGCTCACGCTCTGCAAATCACGTTGATTTTCCTTTTCGAGGAGACGATTCATCTCCACAAATTATCGCTTTTTTTAATTGTTCTCTGCAGCGAACGCTCCATTTCCGACCCTATCAACTGCCAATTAGAGCCAACTCTAAACAGCAAAACTCCTGTTTCTAAAACTGGGCTCATTTTGTTTCTTAAACAGGCGGTGTAATTGACAAATAAAAGCCATTTGAATGTATAAAATGTTCATTATCTCCGTGGGGTGCCGAGCAGCAAAATGTAAGGCAGATTTCCCTTGTATTTTGGTGTGGTCGTCGGAGCGGCTGTCGCGAGGCCGCTCGGCAGAGCGTGGTGCGTCAGCGTTCGGTCTCGTTGCCCAAAACCCTGATTCTTTTCATTGATAAAATAAAGCCGAGGGCTCAGGCTACACGCGTCCCGCGCTCGAGCCTTCATCTCCCCGCTGCCACGTCGGGCGCGAGCGCGTCGGTTCCCGGCAGCAGCCCCTTGCCGGAGCGGGAGAAGGGAATTGCTGGCACGCCTCGCTGCCCGGGGCTGTGGCAGCGGCCGTCTGTCCGTCTGGACCGGTGACTCTCCGGCTCTCGGCTGTCCCAGGGGAGCTGGCAGCTGCTCTTCTCCCGTCTCTGCCCGTTCCGCGTCTCCCAGGTTTGGCTGTAAGAGCCAAACGCCGTTTCCCGTGCACGCCGCAGAGCCGCGGTGGCGGTGGTCTGCGTGTGGGGGGATGCAACCCCCTGTGTCTACCGTGGCGTTCGTCCGCAGCTCCGCTGCCGGGACCACCGGCTGCTGCTGGTGTTGGCGTTCCTGGAGGAGCGCCCGGAAAGCGCCGCTCGGATGGGGAGGATCGGTGTGGGCACTGGGGTGGATGGCGGAGTCGGTGGCGTTAAGCCCCGGGCTGCAAAGCAGCGTTAAAGGAGCGTGGGGTGAGTAACTCGTGTGCTCCGAGCAGCTGCTGGGCGGTTGCGCTGGAGGAGAGTCCGAGCAGCTTCTGGAGGCTAACTCTGACTGAGCTCTGCTTTCTCTTTCAGCAAAGTACCTTAACGATGGATATAGAAGACTGTAATGGACGATCTTACATATCTGGTATGTCTGATCTTGATTTTTGCCAGCTATTTTGGGTTGCTAACGTTTTACGGTGCTCGGTTTCATCCTCTGGGTAGAAGCTGTCCGGTGCTCGGTTGCTTTGCCCGAGGCTGTGCTGCTGTCACCGTCACAGATGAAGCGTTGAGAACAGTGCTCGGAACATCGGCATGTTTCATTGAGTATCTGAGAAGTGTTAAAGCCCATGGCATAATAAACGGCTGATTTAAAAAGCGGTACCTGGGCTGAGCCGTGGAAATTTACGCTGGAGTTTACGTGCTTGTGTCTTCACCTGCCGATCTGGTGGGTGGCTGCCGGCACGCCAGCGGTGGGTGAAATTTCAAGCCTTGCTGCGAGCTGAAAGGAAAACGTATTTGCAGCGGCGGCTGCGCAGCCCCAGTGCCAAAAGCTCCCAGGGAGGTTGGTCGTTCCCTCGGGGCTCCTGGCTGCGCTCACCAAACGGGCGTTGGAGTCCCGCTCCCCGGTACGCCGGACGCATGATGCCGGACCCGCGACTCGAAGCAGGGTGATATTTAAGACCCCCGCGGGTGATCTCAGCCGTGCCAAGTCCAGCGCTGTTGTTTATCGGTGCGCGTTAAGATTGAACCCAGGCCGAGTTCCAGATATAACGCCATGAAATGACCGTGGGGAGCGGGGCAGGTGGCGTGGGGCTGGCCTAGATCTTGGTGCTGGAAGCTGCCGGCGTGCCGGACCGCTCCGTAACCAGAGCTGCCGTGCTGGGGGTCGCAGCCCCAGGGACCGTCTCCAGAGGGGACCGTGGGGGCACTGGGGGGATTCGGATTGTCTGGTCGCCTGCAGAAACCTGGCTCGCAGCCGGTGTGCGCTGCACGTGAAAGCTGGTTTGGCGGGGTTTGCTCTTATTTCAGGGGGATTGGGGTCTGCAGCGTGAAAACACCTCGGTTTGTCCATCTTTGCTCGGGAGAAGAGGGGGATTAGGGTAAGACCTGGTGCAGATTCAGAAGTGGCAAAGCCAGAGGAAACTCAGGCGATTGCCTAACCCAGCCCCGGCGACACGAGAGGCGGGAGGATGCCTCTGCGAGCTGGGGGAGCTGGGGATGAATGGCTCAGCGGGGATGAAGGTCGGAAGTTGAAGTGCATTGGAAGGGAGAGAGGACCCCGGCTGCTCTAACGAGCGGTTGCGGTGGCCGGGACTTGGTGCATTGACAGAGCCGCGCGGGGGGCCTTGCACAACGCCCCTTGCATGAATCGCGTTGCGTCTGGCCCGTTCTGACAGCGTTCATCCTCGGAGATACTGTGCGCTCCTTCTTTCTACGAAGATCTCCTCCGATCCCCGGGGATCCCTGCTCGGGTTGGACGCTTGGTCCTTGGCGTGGTTTAACCCCAGCCGGCGACTAAGCACCACGCAGCCACTCGCTCACTCCCCACCTCCCCCGTGGAGTGGGGAGGAGAATCGGGGAGAAGGGGAAACTCGTGGGTTGAGGTAGAGGCAGTTTACTAGGACAGTAAAGGAAAAGATGATGATAATAATGATCGTAATAATAAAATATAATGATAATAGAATATACAAAACAAATGGTGCACAATTTCTCACCACCCGACGACCGATACAGCCCGTCCTGAGCAGCGATCACGGAGCGAAACCGAGCGCGATCTCGGAATGATCCCGAGCAGCGATCTTGGGACAGCGAGTTCCCCAGCAGCGATCTCGGAACCCCAAATTCCCGAGAGAGAGGGAGGGAGAGAACCCGGCCCACTGGCTGACCCCCACTTACACCGGGCATGCCGTCTATGGTGTGGAACACTCTCTTTGGCCAGTTTGGGTCACCTGTACTGGCCGTACCCCTCCCAGGTTTTTGCACCTGCACATCGGCAAAACCCGGGAAGCCGGAAGACGTCCTCGATCTCTTAGCAACAACTAATAACATCAGTGTATTATCAACATTCCTCACATACCGAATCCCACGGTAAATGCAAAACACAGTAGCTACTGGGAGGAAAATCAGCTCCATCCCGGCCAAAACCAGGACAGCTGCAGTTTGGTGCTCGGGCGTCGGTTGCCGGGATGCCTCCGTTAAGGAGCAAAATGCTTCCCCGAAGCTGGCCGACCGCGCCGTGCCAGGGCGGCTGCTTTCTCAGCCTCGCTCGGCAGAGCCGCGTCTGCCCGGCGCTCGCCGCCGTCCTCCAGCGGAGTCTGGGGGCTCGGCTCGGAGGAGCACGTCGCCTGCAGAGCTGCGGCTTTGCTTTTCCCAGGGAGCCCCGTGGGTGAGTCGTCCCTTTCCCCGCGGTCCCTGCGGCAGGTCCGTGTTTCCCCGCCAGCGCGGAGGTGCTGCAGCCCAGAAGGAAGGTCCGAAAAGAGGCGGCAGAAACAGCCCGTCTCCCTCGGTGCGGCCTGAATCCCTCTTGGGGTGCGTGGGAGCTTTCAGTGCTGGAAGTCCTGGGGGTCTGGAGCTTAAGCAGCTCCCGGAGTTTGGTGGGAAGGGGAGCGGTTAAAGGACGGGAGAAGGGAAGAGCAGCGTGACAGGAGCTCTGCGGGGCCGTCCCGGCCAGGGTGGGCTTTCTTTTTTGAGTTCCCCAGTACCTGGGGAGCGAAGCCTGTGCTGCCCAGCCTGTCTGCCTGGCCTGGGGGTCAGGGCAGGCCTAACGAAGGTCAGCTAATCGCTAGGGTCAGGGTCAAGGCCTGCCAATTAGCTGCTTCAGGCCACTGAGCTGCGGCGGATCCGAAATGACTAGAGGAAACAAGCAGCAGAGCTCTCGAAACTTGTTTCTGTGAAATATGTTTAATTAAATGAACTCTTAAAAAAGAAAAAGTTCATGTTCGTCAAATAGCGAGGTAACCGAAAGCCCGGAAACTCCTCGTGAATGTGAAATACTTTTTCTCCTTTGAATTCTTCACAGGAAAATAAGTCAGTTTTGAAACAGCTCTGGTAGAGACAGAGTCGTTACCGCAGAGGGGGTAGGAACAAGGTGGAGGCGGGCAAGAGACCTCTCCATGCTGCACACCGGTTCCTCGGGCTGTAAGTCCTCCCGTAAACACTTAACCCCAAACTACGGTGCTCGGATCGTGCGGATACGGGCTTTGCTGCCCGTCGCTCGCGTCGGTCCTGCCTGCTGGGCGGCATCGCCGTTTCGCGGATGGCGAGAAGGGCTGAGCACCTCGGTCCCGCCGAGCCGGCATGGCCCCGTGCGGGACAAAGCACCGGAGCAGCCTCGTCAGCCGCCCTGTCCCAGGCCGAGACGCCCCGTGCGGGCAGGGTGGGATCGGGTCCCTGTCCCGCCGCATTTCCCGCGGGATCCTGCCCTCCCTCGCTCCAGTCCACTCCCTGGGGCGGCCGAGCACCTTCGGAGGTTCTGCCTCCGCTGCCGCGGCCCGTGTGTGTGCGTGCCGGAGGCTGATGGAAGACGAGGGATGTTTTCAGGCCGTGACCCCCCTGGCTCTGCTCCCCAAAACAGCCCAGGTCTCCTCCGCTTTACCCTCTTTTATTTGGGTGCCGGGCACCTGAGAACAGGGTTAAACGCTCTCAGCTCCTTGGATAACTGGGCTACAGACAGACGAACCGTCTCTCGCCTGACGTTCAGGTTTCCATTTGTTTTTTTAGAGCAAATGAAATGTGACCCAATATTTCCTGAAATCTCAAGTCTGAAAAGTTATCAGAGAGGGAAATTGCTGAGAGACCGTCGAAACCAGGCGCTGGTTACTCCCAGGGGTGGGATAGTGCTTCAGCTCTCGCTGTCGGCGGCGGGCAGCCAGCCCACCTTCCGGGGGCTCCGAGCTGCTGGCAGGAGCCGTTATCGGGGGTCCCAGTGCCAGACCCGCTGCTGCGCAGAGGGAAAAACCCCGTCCCTGTGTCGGGGGGTGGTTTTCTGGAGGGGGGGGCTCTGGCTGAGGTCCGTGCGGCTCTGCGTGGGTTCGACAGCGATCCCTCCCGGGGGAGTGCGGGCTCTTGGCACTGCAAAGGTTTGCACTGGCCTGACGCCTGTTCGGGGAGGGCTGGGCGCCAAGGATCAGCTCGGTTATCCCTTGGTGCTTCTGGTCAGAAGGGGATCGGGGATCCTTTGGGATAAGAGGGATCCTTTGGGATCCAGAGGATGAAGCTAGCTGGCAGAGGAGCTGAGCTTTGAGCTGAAAACAGGACGCCGTGCCCTGCCTTTATGCTTAAAGGGACCGAGAAGAAATTAACTTTTTTTTTCTCCTTAGTGTTTAACTTAAATTCTAGTTTGGGGTTTTTAACCTTTCTCCGCTGCGTCGGAGGCTGGCAGTAGCGGGGAACAGGTTGTAAGAGCGCAGCGGGGTTCGTCCTGCTGTTGGCATCGCCTGGACGCTTTGTTAGTGAGCCCTGATCTCACCTTCAGGGTTCAACCTGGGACCAGGAGGGTCTTTTTTTGTAGGATGGGAACTGCACGCCAAGGTAAGCTCACCTGGAAGCGCTGCCTAGAGAGGTTCCTTGCGACTCCAGCACGAGGCCGTGGGCTCCGGCCGTCTGATGCGGATACGCCCGTGCACGCAGGGTGCGAAGCGCCGCTCTCCCGGGCTGAGCCTCTGCTCCAGAGCTGCCTGGCTCTGGCGTGCTCCGCGTCCGCACGCACCGGGTAGCCGGGGGAGTTTAATGCGAGACGCTTTTGCTCTGTTTCTGGAGCTGAGGACCACGGCTTCGGTGTCCCCGTGCCTTACCGATGCGGGAGGGTCAGAGCCCAAAAGGGCCATCGCTGACTGTAGGCTGACGTTGGGGACGATGCTGTTCTCCCTCCGGTCGTTGCATCCTCTATTTCCCACCAATATTTTGGGTCCTGTGCCTGGTTGCTGAGCCCCCGTGTGCGTTGTGAGGGCAGAGCAGAGACCCCGCAGCATCCCTGGTCCCCCGTCCCCTGCCCGCTCCCTCCTCTCCCTCCTTAGAGCATCGTCCCCGGCTGGCTCGGCGCGGCTCCGTGCTCTCCGAAGGCCACGGCCGCGTGTCCCTGCACCGGGGAGCGGCGCGGCCCGGGTTCCCGCTCACCGTGCCGCCTGACTGTAAAATGACGGTCGTTTCCCTCGCTTCCAGGAATCTGCTCTTCCTGGAAGGTGAGTGGCTGCGTGCGCCCTGCCAGCGACGCAGACATGCACACGCAGCCTGGGCTCCAGCGCTGTTTCCAAGGAGTTGGCTGTGATAACACTCCAGGGTATCTCCAGCAAGGTAGAATAATGCGAGTTAAACGGGAGCGGGGGGGGGAAGGATCCTGAAATAACTCGGTGCCGTCTCCGCTCGCTCTCTGTGTGCGGAGGGGAAGGGGTGCAGGGGGCCGTGCTGGGCAGAGGGACTGACTCTGGAGGGTGATTTATAGGTGTCTGAAATCCCCTGTGCTGGCAGGGAGGAGAGGGAAGGAAAGGCCTGACCCCCCCGAGGTGCCCGTGGAGGCGAATATGAGCGAGGTAGGCTCAGGACGCCGCTCGTGATGTACCGAGACCCTTCGAGAGGGTCGGTCTTGCCCCACGCAGCGGCTGTGCGGTTTTCGGCCTTGGGACGTGCCCCCAGCCCGCAGAGTAACACAGCACGGGGCTAGCTCCCTCTCGGCAGCAGGGTGCCTTCCTCCACGGGGCTCGTTCAGCCGTCTCGTTAACCTCTTCTGCCGTGGCTGGCAGCACACGTAGGCTTTGTGTGACTCAAGCTTGCTGGCAGCAGCTTGCCAGCCTCGCCAGAGTGTGGGGAGGGGAGAGGGAAGGGTCCTCGAAGTCTCTCCCACTGTGACCCCGGGAGGAAAGAAAACCTCTTTAAAACGCTGCCGGCAGGGAGCTGGGAAGGGTGAGGATGCTGCTGGGGTGTCCCAGCTTGCTCTCAGCCGAGCAGCGGTTCAGAAGATGCTGTCTCACCGAGGGCAGTTACCATAAATGATTCCCATGCTCAGCGAGGCTGATGAGCTCAGCGTCCCAGTAGTCATCAGACAATGGGATGAACTGGGCTCGGGGAGCACCGAGAGGAGAGTTTCTCCAGATGCAAGTATTTAGAAATAACATTTCCAGCTGTGCTAAAGGCATTCACGGAGCTTCTGCACTTTCCATCGTGAAACTCGGCCGTCCCCGTCCCCACGGCATCACCGAGGAGCGGCCGCTGCAGGCAGCTGCCCGGCTCTCGGGCACACAGTGGGGAGGGCTGGCAGGGGACCGGGGGTTTTCTGTGTGCTGGCAGCCAGCAAGTCTCGCCGGAACAGAAACCTGCTAGCCCCCAAAGGGGAAAAAATGAGTCTAGCCTGCTGCGCAAATGCCTTGGGCTTGAGGTGATCCGGGCTTGCTCCGGGTAGGCAGCTGTGTTGCTGAATTAGCTTTCCAGTGTGAGTGGGCAAGGCCTGTTTCCAGGGCTCGAGAGGGTCCATCCGGGGTGGGCTCAGCTTCCCAGGGACGTGAGTATCTGCTTGGGAGTTGTCCCTTCAGCAGGGACTGTCGGGGAGGGGCACCCTGGTGCCTGTCGAAGGGACCCGCTCGCCCGGGAGAGCACTGTGGTCGGCCCGGCAGGGCAAGGCGCGGGTCGTTTCGGTGGGGGACACACACTTGTGCGTGGGGTGGCCTGTCCCCCCCAGCTGGCACACCTTTGCGCTGCGGTGCCGGCCGGAGCTCCCGCAGAGCCCTCCCGCGTGGCGTGCCGGCCCCTCTCCCCTTCCGCAACCTCTCTGCGAGCCGGTCAGGAGAGCAAAGCGCGGTGCTGCTGTCGGCACGACGCTGGCTCGGGGCTGTCGCGTCTGAGGCGGTCGCAGCTGGAGGCCCGTGGGCCAGAAAGCACCAAGCTCCTGTCTGACACCGTGCTGGTGTGCGTGGCCGCCGGTGCCGCTGGGGTAAAAGCCGAGTCCTCCAGCGGCCCCTTTCCAAAGCAGAGGGAAGAGGGCTTGGCGGGGTGAAGCCAGCGCGAACCCAGAAGCCGTGCTTCAGGCGTCACTCACTTGTGTTTCCCTCTTCCCAAAGGTAGCGGGGATTCCTCTCTGGAGAAGGAGTTCAGCTCGGCGATCGTGGGACCCACGGTGAGCACACCCAACAGCCAGCACTCCTCCCCGAGCCGCTCTCTCAGTGGTGAGTACGCCGACTTAACTGAAAAAAGCCATGCCAAGGTCTGCCTGTTTTGTCCCCAACCCCTGCACTCTCTCAGGCGTGACATAAATTTTGACTTCCCGCTGTGACAGATTTCTCTCCGAGTCTGACTCTTTGTTTTCCAAACGAAGAGGATAAACCCCTGCTTTGGTCTCCGCGTGGAGCAGCTGCCCGGTCCCTGATCCTGGGCACCGGCTGTCACTGAGCCCCGAGTTTTTCAAATTGGCTGTGGCAGTGCCGAGGACTCGGGGTCTTTCCTTGTGCTTGTGAATTTCACCTTGACTTTCAAGCAGCTGCGTGTTCCAGACTGTTAATGATCGCGGCTCTGGAGGGGCTGCGGAGCCATTGGTTGCTTTGGAATAAGTTATTTTTTATATCCGTCGAGATGGCGGTGTGGGAAATGAGAAGCCGCTCCGCTTCCTCTCGTGTAGCGGCTGGGGCAGGTCGGAGTCCGCGGCGTGCGCAGCAGTTCACGTAGCAGCAGAACTCTGCCTCTGCGTGACCGAGTCTGTTGGGAAGTTATTTGTGTAGCTGCGGGAGAGTCGGAGAGCCCCAGGGCACGTTCGGATGCGCCGGGAGCGCCACGGGGCGATGAAAGGCACCACCAGCTCCCAGCCTTTGCCTGCCCCTGGCCAGCCTGCGCCGTTTTGTTTGGGCACCGGCTTTGCCGTCGTGTCCCTCTGTCCTTCCCGCCTGCTCCCCCCGCCAAGAACTGAGCAGCAGAGCAGCGAGGCAGCACGCTCCTTGGGAAGCTCCTCTTCCGCCAGCCCTCGTCGCCTCACAGAGCGGGTGCGTGCCCCCGAGGCCTCGCCCGGCCGTGCCTCTGCCTCCGCGCGCTCTCGCCCGGCACAGTGTCGTCGGCCGAGCTGGCGGCTGGCACCTGACAGGGATCCAGCAACGGGACCCGTGTGGGGAACCCCCTGCCCACAACGTGAGACTTTCCGTCTCCTTCCCTGCCTACTGATGGAATTCTCTGCTTTTTATTTAAAATGAATGAAACTGCTTTTTAGGTTATACTTAAGAACCTCCCCTGGTAAAACAGGTCTGATTTCCGAGTTGTCGCGGTCGGTCCCTCGCCCTGGCGTGCCGTCCGCTCCCGTCACTCGCTGCGGTGAGCGGTTGGAAACGTGACATTTCCCTTGTGCGCTGGGGACCGGCGTGGCCCTGGGTGAGCTCGGTCCGGCCGGTACAGGCTGAACTCGCAGAGACGCTGTTTACGGCGCAGCCTTCTCGGGGCAGCAGTCAGGTTTCCGTGGGCCGTACCTGCCGCTAAGTCGTGTTGACGCATGAAAAGAAGGAGCACTGAGACCGGATAAGTTGGCGACTCCCGCTCTGAATTGCACTCTCGGTATTCAAGAGCCGACGGTTGGGCCGTCTCTACCAGATTGACTCAACCAACACCGAAAACACCGGCGCTGCTCTGACCTTCCCTCTCTCCCGGCTTCCAGCCTGCAATTGCCTCTTGCTTTTCCATGGCAGAGAAACTCCCTCGTCGTTTATCCGCGTGGGCTTCCAGCAGTTAGGTGATCGGGACACCCCTGGTTAGGCACTGCCGTTTGAAGGTTGCTCTTTCTGAACCAGGCTAAAATAAACCCAAAACATTACGTTTTCAGAAGGGGTAATGTTATGAATTAGCTCTGTTGCCATTTTTTCCTTTTATTACTTGCTATTTATTTTATATTCGCCCTATAAAAACGCTTAGAAGCTCTGCGAAGAAATAAAATCTTGGCTTTTTCGCCGAGGACGGTTCTGAGAGGTAACGCAGCCTTTTCGCTCGATCAGAAGCAAAAGGAGTTGAGCACGTGGACTGACTGAAAGGACAGTAACGATCCCTTCCCCTTTAACAGCAGGACGCTGGTGATGGTATTGCCTCTGATCTGACTTGACTTCACAGCTGGTTCATCCAGCAAGCGTCGTGCCCCAGAGGAGCAAGAATATTATATAACCTGTTCCGCCGGCAGAGACTTCTCTCCAGCGAGACCGGACTCTGCATTGGTTCTGAAAGGAGAATTACAGAACAATAGTTGGCCTCCCTTCTATGCCCAGGAAAAAAATAAGTCCCCAGGGGAATGGGAGAAAAAAAAAAAAAAAGCACGAAAAAAAAGCAACCAGAAAATCAAAGTGCAGCAAATGTCAACTCATCCAGGCAGCTCCCGCCACCGAGAGAGGAGCTTTTCACTTCGTGTTTGTGCACAGAGGCGTCTGTTTGCGCTGGGTCTCCTGGATGCTCCCAGGGGAGCGTGGTGGCACCGGCCAACACATAAATAAAGTTCTGCTCCCCCCGCAAGAATGCCTCAGCCGCAGAGTCTCCTCCCGGTCTGCAGCCAGCGGTGGCTTTGGCCGGTGGCTCAGCAGACGGCCTGAAAGTGCCTCCGATTGCCAAGGCCGGGTGTATGCACAGTTCACGTTGCCTGGAGCCTCTCTGGGAAGGCAGCATTGTCTGCCGCGAGGATCCAGGAAGGGAAGGAGGGGAGCGAGAGCCAGAATTCCTGGGCTCCTCACCCGGCAATAAACCTCACGCAGTCTCGGATGAATCACTTCCATGCTGCTGCTCCTCGTTAATCCCCACTTGCGAAGCTGTACCTAGCTCTGGGGACGAGCCAGAGCCCTCCTGCCCGCCGCGTCGAAGGCGGCGCGGAAGAGGAGCCTTCCTCTCCGAGCGCGTGGCCTGGCTCCTCGGGGGCCGCGCGTCCGCCCTCCCGGGGGAGCGGGAGGCGCGGGTCTCCCCAGGACTGGGACCGTCTTGCTGCCGCCACCTCCGCTCTCCGGTGTTCGCGCGTCCTCCTTGCCCGGTAAGCGTCCCAAAGCCTTCCTGCTCGTCCACCTCGTCCCTGCCTCGGCCGATGCGAGAGGTTGTTCAGAACCCCCCAGGTTTTAAAGGTCAGATCCTCCGGGTGGTTTGGTGCCCGGGACGTTACCAAGGTTTTCTCGAATCCCCTCGGCTGGTAGGCTGTGTCCGTCGGCGTGCCGCAGGCGTCCCCGGACCGTGGGTGAGCGTTCACGCTCTCACAAAGAGCTGAACGAGCCTCAGGGGTCGAGTCAGCACCCGATCTGGAAGCTGCTGGGATTTCTGTGTGGTTGTGCTCAGTCTGCTCCGTTCTCACGCCTGTCTCCACAAGGCAGCTTGGACTCCGCAATCTCCTACCCTCCGGGCAGCAGCAGAGTCTCCTTTGTGTATATAAAGTTCAGTTTCCTCCGGCCCCCACAGTTCTCCTCTTAAGGGACTGGGAAGAGCCTCCTGCTTTAAATGGAAGAAATAAGAATCTGATATTTAAAGGGGTTCTGTAAATATTTTGTGTAAGCCTGTGGGCTCGGTGCGTGGCCATGTGGGTGACCTGGATTCAACTTTACTCCATCATCATCTTCCTCCGGCCTGCCAGGACCAGTGCTACGGGAGCAGGTAGCGGGTGCGATCGGCCGAGGAGCGCGCCGGGGAGCCTCCCCAGGGGATTCCCTCTTGTTCCCGGCTGCTGGCGATGGCTTAAAGTGGGAGGAAACTTTCCAGTTTGACCATTTAAAGACTGGCTCTCCAAACAGGCGACTTTCCAGGCTGAGGGTGTCCCGGCGGCCGTGCTCCCTCGAGCTGAGGGTGCAGCTGGCGTCGCGAGGTGGGACGCCCGCTCGGACACTTGGCCGAGGGAGGAAGCGTGCGGGACCCGGGTGGGCGAGTTCGTCGGGGTTAGCGGAGGGAGGAGAGGGAGAGGTTTCCCCCGTCCTTCCCTCTCCCGGTCCCCGCAGGGCTGCAGCTTGCTGGCAGCGGAGGGAGCGGAGCGGTCGCCGTCGTCTCGGGGAGTGTTTGATTTGTGGCATTCCACAGATCATTAGAGCAGCCGGGAATGTAGGTCAGGGCTGGCGCATCCCCTCGCCAGCCTCCGCTCCTGATGCTGCCGGAGGAAGGAAAGGTAGCGGCGGGGAGGGAAACCCGGGGGCTTTGCTGCGGCGCAGCGCCCTCCCCGCAGCAGCGAGACCCCCCCTGCTGCCCTGGCCCTGCGTCCCCCCGCCGCCCGGCCTCGGCGGGCTCCTCGAGCACTGTTCCTCCGGCTCTGCCCTCTCCCTGCTCTCGTCTGGGCCAGAAACGCCGCAGGGCGGCTGCTCCCGGCAGTCGCCAGCCCTCGGCTGTGGGACCTCTCCCTGGCCCCGGCATCGCTCGCATCCACTTCCCTGGTTCCACACGAGGTTTCTTGGGGTTTTCGGTGCCCAAACGCCACCCCGCAGGTGTCTGCGTGTTCGTCCCCTCCCTGCGTGTGCCGTGATTCCTGCAGCCTCGGTGGCGGGTGAGGGACGGGGAAGAGGCAGAGCTGCCTGCAGGGAGCCTGGCCCGAGCCGGGGCAGCCGGGGCTGCTGGTGAGGCAGCGCCTGGGGCAGGGCTGGGGGTTTCCTCTTCGGTTCCTTTTTCCTGCCTTTAGGTAGTCGATGGATCCCAGGTCTTGCAGCAAAGATGAAAACTGGCAGCGAAGCAATGTCTTCTCTCGTGAGCCAAGATGTGCTGCCTGTTCAAGAGACTCGTGTTAGGCTCTTTGTGGCGGTAGATTTTGAGCCTTTACTGGTTCAGAGAGTCAAAACTTGGTGTCTTTGCTTCCTCTGCAGTACTTTAAAAGCACGAGTGGTTTTTCTTTCCACGTCTACCTTTTGAATCCAGGGAACTAAATGTTTTTTCCTTCAGTCGGTCGCCTTACCAGGCGGGATGCAGAGCAATAATCTGCGGGGTGTGCAAACAAGCCGTCCGGCCCATAACCTCGCCTGAACTGTGTTTGATGTCTGTTCTTTAGCAGTCAACAAAATAAGAAGATGCACATTTATCACAAACAAATCACTTAACACGTCACAGTATTTCTTTTAGGAGTAAGTCTCGCCTAAGCTGCGCTCCCAACTTCTTTAACTTAAGTGTTTTTTCTCCACTGACTGTGTCGCGTCTTTTCTGCCTGCTCGTAGCAAACTCTATCAAGGTGGAGATGTACAGCGATGAGGAAGCCAGCCGGCTGCTGTCACAGGATGACCGTATGCTCGAGAAGGAGGACAGCGTGATCGTGGAGGACTCGCTCTCGGAGCCCCTGGGCTACTGCGACGGGACGGGCCAGGAGCCGCACTCCCCCGGGGGCATTCGGCTGCCCAACGGCAAGCTGAAATGCGACATCTGCGGCATGGTGTGCATCGGCCCCAACGTGCTGATGGTGCACAAGCGCAGCCACACCGGTGAGTGGCAGCCCCGAGGCCGCCGTTGCTGTCGGCTGCCGGGGCAGGACGGGCTGGAGGGAAGCAGATTTCCGTGGCCGGGTGGCAAGCGTGTGTTGGCTGGCGGGCACAGAGGCCGCGGGAGATGGGTGTCAGGTCCAAGATGCTGACCCTGCTGATGGTGGCCAGAAGATGCTGGTGGGGAAAGGCCCAGGGAAGTGCGTGTAGCTGGTCTTTCCTCGTCGCTGTCTGACCTCCAGCAGCAGGTCGGTCACTCCCCAGGCTGGAGGTCGCGTCCAGAGCACTGCGTTTGGTAGTTAACCTAGGGCTTTCCCTCTCAAACGTGCTCAGCGCTGCTGAACCTGTGAATGCTTCTGGTCTCGGGGGCTGTTGATTTGAGAGCTGCTCCTCTGCAGACTTAGAAAACGCTTTTAATCGGGAGTTTCACCCGCTGCTCCGGTTTTGCAGGAGAAAGGCCGTTCCACTGCAACCAGTGCGGAGCCTCCTTCACCCAGAAGGGAAACCTCCTGCGTCACATCAAACTGCACTCTGGCGAGAAGCCCTTCAAATGTCCCTTCTGCAACTACGCCTGCCGCAGGAGGGACGCGCTCACCGGCCACCTGCGGACGCACTCCGGTGGGTAGCTCTGGCCGGCCGCGGGCTGGGAGGGGAGGAGGAGGCAGGGAGGGAACACACGGTGATGGTACAAAACCAGGGATTTGAGCCCAGCTTCCCAAAGCGCCAGCCTGGAGCTCCCAACCGACAGCAGCTGGGCTTGCTCCCGTATCGGCGCCCGGCTTGCCGCGGTCCCTGCGCTGCCGCTGCGGCGCAGCACCGACCTGCCGAGGCAGAGCGGGTGCCTGGGGGAGGTTGTGTCAGTGCCTGGTTAATGCTCTGACCGGAGGGGCCCCTGCGCCGCTGTGTTCCAGTCGTTCCTGGGGGTTATTGCATCTCTTTCTTATAAAGATAAATGTTTAATAGATTTTATTGAGTTAAGACAGGTCCCACCCTTGGGTGTGCCCTGCCCCAGGGAAAACAAGCGCCGAGGGGTTTTGTTTGTGTGTTGTTTTGACATTGTCCTTTTTAAATATGACATTTGAGATGTGGTTTTCACCCTCCGGTTCCGTGATGTAACAGCTGGCGGGGGCCATGGGTGGGAGTGAAGTACGCCAGCCGGCCCCCTGGTTTGTGATCGTTTTCCCTTGATTTGCGTACCGGCGTGTTTCTGCGGTGCTGCTGGGGCTTTTAAAGTTCACGCAGATGGCTTTGAACACCTGTGGCTCTAACCTTTCGAGTGCTGCATGGAAATGAGTGTCGTGTGCTTCCTTTAAGGAAGAAACCTGTCCCCCGAAGAGCCTGTTCTCGTCACGGCCTTGCCCGGGAGCCCAGAAACCTGCTCCCCCCTCGCCGCCTGGCCCCAGAGCCCCCGTCTTCTTTAGGCTTCTGCCCTGTGCAGTGGGAGGGTGCGGTGCTCCGGGTTTAAGCTCCCATCTTGCCATGGACAAATCTTCCCGCTTTGCCGTTTCTTCTGGGAGTTTGTCATCTCTCCCCCGCACGCACATCTGAGACTTTCCGGGAGATGCCGGAGGGGAATCTGGGCGGTTTGACCCCCAGAGCAAGGTGCCAAGCCTGGAACGGGGCTGTTGGTTCTCGCCTGGCGTCTGCGCGGGGGGAGGTTCGGGGGTTTGCAGGAGCTTTCCATCCATTGTGTTTCGTCTCTGGACATCCCCGCTGCCAAGGGACAAAGCTGCTTCTGAGTGTAAAACTTTTTTGGCCTCCTGTCTGGTTCTCCAGCCCGGCCAGAACATGGCAGCGGGTGGCAGTTCTGGTAGGGAGGTGATCAGGAAAGAGTCGGTTTCGCCCCAGGGGAGGAGGTGAGGTTAGTGGCCTCGGGATGGGGAGAAATGCCAAAGAAATCCTTTCCCCACATTCTTTCCTTATCTCTAAGGGAGGGGGGGGGGGGAGCAAGGCAATATTTGGAGGCAAAAACCTTCGTGTCATTAACTTGAGAGAGCAAAGAGCGTGTGCGTCTCCTCCCGCCCTGCTCGGAGGGTGAGGAAAGCCAGGCTCCGGTGACAGCCCGGCTCCCCGTGAAGCCCCAAAGCTCTGCAGTGGCTGCTCGGACCAGCTGAGCCGCAGCCGCTGCGCCTCGAGGCCTTCGGCTCTCCCGACGAGCCCTTCAGTCTGGAGCGATCAGCATCATCCGTCTTCCTCCCCTCCGCCCCCGGCCGCTCCGAGCAGCGGCAGCTTGGCCGGTGCCGAGCCGCGCTCCATCTTGGGCAGCGCTGCATCGGCTCGGGGAGGAGTTACCGCGCGGCGGAGCGGAGGGTTTTGGCATCCGTCTGCCGTGAGCTCGCCTTGCTGGCGGCTCTGCCCTGCACCCTTCCAGGGTGCCGCCGCCGAGCCCCTGCCCGGGGACCTCCAGCACACGGGATTTTGGCAGGGGACGGGTGCTCTGGAGCTGGACGGCTCCTGGACTTTTGAAAAAAACCTTCTGGTGTGTCCGGAGCAGAGTCCCATTAGGAAGGTCTCCGTTCTTTGCTTTATTTAAACCCTCCCCGTCCCCCCGGTGTTGGGGTGTGGGTTTTGGGGCGTTGGGTGGCTGAGCCCCGTTCCAGGAACCCCGACTCGCTGGCAGCCCCGAGGTTTGCGTGGGCGGATGCGCAGACCCGATCCGAGGGGCACGTGCTGCGCCAGCAGCTCCCGTGGCTGGCGAGACCCTGCTCCGAGCCTGCCTTGCGCTCGCGGGGGCTTTCTCCTCATTAATGTGCTTCAGGGGGCCCCGAACCGCCCAGACCCGGGGGTGCAGGGCCATTTCTGGACTCCTTGGTCGTGTCTCCTCTTGTGGGTCGAGATCCCCCGCTCGGGCCGTGCCTGCCCACCGCGTTGGCCCTCGCTGAGCGCCCGGAGGTGGGTCCTTGGCAGAGCTCTGCCGACGTCTCCCCGCTGCCAGGCACGGAAAGGGTCGCCTGGAGTCCTGCGATCAAGAGACACAGAAATGGGACAGGCCCTCACAACATATCAAACAAAAATTAGTCTTTATGGGAGCTAATTACTAAGAAAACCTTCGTTTAATGTGGATTTCACAGGCGAAAGTCTAGCGGTTACCCTGCCTGGGTGGAAGGCAGTGGGGCTTGGCTTTCCCTCCCTCTGCCTTAACTAGAGGCATGTGCGTTTCATGCCGTCCCCATGAGGGACACCGAGCTTTCATCTCGGAAGATGTGCTGTCCAAAAAAGTGAGGTATTAAAATCCAGATCAAACACGCTGCGTTGCTCTGAAATAGATCAGAAGCCGCAGCCCACACCCGGGACAGCTGAGACGAGCCGCCGGTCCCCCGAGACCTCCCTCCCTTTTAGTCCTCGCCGCATCGCAGCCCGGTAAATAAACGAACCTGGAGCTTGTGTTCGGAGGGAGCCTTTCTGCTTGTACTTGGTCAGAAGAAGCTTCTCCTGGTGGGGCCCGGCGGCGAGGAGAGTGTCCCCCTTGCTCGCGTTTTGGGTATTACATGGGTGAAGAACTTCGGGGATCCTGAACGGACCTCGTGGCTCGCTGGAAGCCTCTTGCTCGCATTAGGTGACAGATGGACCGAGTCCATCCGAGACACGAGCACGTGTCGGTGGGTAAATGATGATGTTTCCAAAGAACAGACTAAGGAGTAAAAGCGACTGATCGCAAGGCAAAGCCCGGCTCGGGACGGAGCCTCCCTCCTTGTCCTGCAGCTGCCGTAAAGCCCCGTCCCTGAGCCGTAGCTGACCCTCCGCGAGGGGAAGCCCAGCACAGGCTTAGCAAACCACCATGGCTGGGCATCGCTGCGGCGTGGGCAGGGCCGCGGAGGAGCCTCGACGCGGGGAGCAAGACCTTGGCTGCCGAGGTGCGTGGGCAGGGGACAGCTCGGTCCCCGCGCCCCAGGGAGCCGTCCCAGCGCGGTCGGGCGATGGCCGGGTCCCAGGCTCCTCCGTGCGCCGCTGTCCCCCTGCGCCTGTCCCCGGAGCCCCGAAACACGGGCTGAGGTGGGGAAGGGGAAGGCTGGATCCTGAGGAAATAGCTTCAGGGTATCCATGCGGAGCTTCCCGGCTCCGCAAGCCAACCCCATCCCAACGCAGCCGTCAGGGGAGCTTTGTGAAGCGCAATCGCACGCAGGGGCTGGGTTGTTGTTTTGTTTAGGAGTAACAAAACCGAGCCGTTTGGGGAACTCTTAACTTTCAAAGCTGAGCTAGTGATGGAGATTAATGAGACGTAATGGAATTCGGAGGTCGAGGCTCTCGCATCTAAATTGCTAGATGTGAGGATGTGAATTCCTCACGCACATTTTGTGTTCGTACTCGGAGGCTAGTGGCATCCTCGCCTCCCTTGGGACTGGAGTAAACCAATATTCAGCTGCTCTGCGACAATGCTGCTGCCTGGGACGGGCCAGGAGGAGATATTTGCACTTGTCATCGGCTTCTCCGGATTGATTTCTAACCCGGAGCTTCGGTGGTGAAATCCACGGTGGCTCCTGGGCTCCCGGATCTGCCTGCGGCTTGGCTGAGCTGCCGGGCTGGGACCGGGCAGGGGCACGGCGCGTGTGGACGCAGCCGGTCTCCTCGCTGACCGCCGCCGTTTGGGGCTGCCGCCGCGGCGTTCGGGCGGGATCCGGTACGAGCGGTCGCAGGAGGAGGTGCTGGCCCCGCTTCCCAGCCGCAGTGCAAAACACTTCACATGAATCCAGGTGACAAAGCTGGGGCGGGGGGTAAACGCGAATTCACCTACAGCCTGAAAATGTGTTTTTTTTAAAAAGCAGTTAAAGGTTAAACCACAAGCTGCAAAAAACCCCAAAACAACCCCATAAATCTGACAGGAACAGAAAGAGCCTGGTCCAGGCGGGTCTCGAGCAGGCAGCACGCTCCTCCCCAAGCCTCGCGCCGGAGCCGGACAGGGCGAGCGTGACGCAGGCAGAGGGTGATGGGCTCCGGCTTCCAGCAAAAGCGGCCGATTTTGGGGCATTGCCCCGCTACAAAAACCAGCCTCCCCGCCCCGCGGGGCCGTGTCGGAGGGGACGGGCAGAGCTCTTGGGCTTGTCTTGGACGCCACGGTCCCTGGCTCTTGCCTGGTGGACCGTGTCCCCCTCCCCAGCGTGCCGTGGCTCCGCGGTGTGGTGTCCTGCCTGCCTGGGCAGGCGAGCTCCGGGGAGACAGCGATGGCCGGGGAGAAGGGAGCGCGTGGGGCTGCGCCCTCCGCCCGGGGGGTGTGCAGGGGCTGGAGACCCCCCCCCGCCCCAGCCTCCCTGCACTTGCCTTTTTCCCATTAGCGTCTTCTTGCCTAACGAGCTGCCTCCCCCAGAGGTGTCCAACCCAGTGTGACCAACCTGCGGCAGCAGGTCCCTTGGAGCCTGGACCCCTTTCCCCCCCCGACTATTTAACGGGCTGGGGACCGCCTTGCCCTTTCCCCGTGCCCGAAGGACGTCGGCTGCTCCGCTGCCCAGGTACTGCCGCGATTGTACCGAACTCGCAACCACCCGGCGCAAAACCCCCGTGTCAGCGTTTCCCCGTCCCCCGCGCAGACGGCAGCCTCACGGCGCGGTGGAAACTGCGGCGGGGTTCAGAGATACCATCTCCCCTCGGGAGGGGTCACGATTTTTCGCTGTAAGTAGTCTGACGGTTAAAACGCGCAGGTAGTGACGTGGGGCGCGCGGCCCGCCACGAGGAGCACCGCCGGCTCCGCGGCACGCGGCGGCCGCTCTCCTTTGTCTGGCAGTCGCCAGCCAGCGAGGCTGAACGCCGACTTTGGGCGGCTTTGGTGATTTTCAGTCAGAAGTGAGAAAATTGGGAGAGACAGGAATAAAAATGTGTCTGGCGAGTGTCTTATCACGACTCTTGCAGGGGGGTGTGTGCGCACGCTCCGCGCAGCAACCGAGTGCTGGCCAAGCCACCGAGCGCTTTGTGGCGAATGGAGGGTGAAGAAATGCTTAGAAACGGTTCAAAAGTTCGGGGTCCGGCTGCCCTCCTTAAATATTGCCTTTGCCATCAGGGCTTCCAGCATGAGGGTTTACCTGAGGTGTGTAACGTGGCCAGGCGGCTGCTAGAAACCCGTATCGCTGGTGTCTGGGGAGCAGAGCATAGGTAAAAGCCAGGTCAGAGGCGTTTTGGTTTAGGTATTTGGCCAAATTATGATTTATTTTCGTAGCTCCCCATCTACCAAAACCCAGGAGCAGCCAGCCCTTCTCCTGCGGCTCTCCGTCAGGGAGCGGCGTTTGGGGCGGCGAATCGCGGAGCTGCCGGGCTGTGCGGTAGCCGTGTTGGGGTAGATGGCGGTCAGGGGGAAGGCTGAGGCGGGAGCGGAGAGCCGCGGGTCGTGGCTCTTGCTCCCAGCTCTGGAAGCTGTCGCTCGAGACGTGCCGGAGAGGCCCTTTCTCTGCGGCACAGCTAGATGGTGCGGTGGGCTGACGGCGAGGGTCGCTGCCCCGCCGTGACGCTCCCTGTCGACCGATTCCTGCTGCTTTTCTCTCCCGTTGACGCACGTCCAGCCCTTTCCCGGGCTCTGTGGCGAGGGCACCGTGTCTGTTCTTACGGCCAGGCTCTGGTTTGCCTGTTTTGCAGTCTCCTCCCCCACCGTCGGCAAGCCCTACAAGTGCAACTACTGCGGCCGGAGCTACAAGCAGCAGAGCACGCTGGAGGAGCACAAGGAGCGGTGCCACAACTACCTGCAGAGTCTGAACACTGAACCGCAGTCGCTGGCCAGCCAGCAAGGTCAGTGCCGCGGGGGGGACGGAGCCCCGCCGCCTCCCCGGCTCCGGGGACGCGATGGGGGGGTCCCGGCAGGGTGGGAAACGGGGGCGCGGGTTCACTTTCCAGCCCCGTCTCTGGCTGACGGGGTTGAGCTTCGGGGACATCCTTCCCGTTAGAAAAGGGGAACATCCTTCGGGGCGGCCGGAGAGCACGAGCCCCGGAGCTCTCCGTGCCCCGGCGATCGTGGGATGAAAGGTGCTATGCGTGTGCGTTGGTTAATGCCGCAAACCTCTGCAAGTGCAAAGTGTTACCTCCCTGGTTCCTCCCCTCGCCGCCAGCCGAGTTTCAAAGCCCCCTGAATCGAAACGCACCCTTGGCCCGTGTTTCTAGTGCAAGAACTGCCGAGAGCGTTTTCCGTAAATAACAGAACGCAGCTACGACACCGCGATGTAGGGGCTTACCCCTGCGGGCAGGTGTCTGAAACGGGCACTGCGTGGCTTGGAAGCACCTCCTGGCTCCTCCTCGGAGCCTGCAGACAGACCCCCTGTCTTTGCTGCGCCGGCAGAGAACAAAGCCGGAGCCTTCCTGGCTCCTCACCCTTTTGGAGCCGGACCTGGTCCCTCTAGAGCCACCGGTGATTACAGCGAGGTTCACCGGTTAAGGCTGCCCGGACACTTTAACCAGATGATCCGTAACCTGCGGGGCATGGGAATGGCGGAGCTGCCCTCGCCAGCAGCGACGCGGGGCAGGTCTCTCCAGGACGGGGTTGAGAACCGGCAAGAAAAGCGAGGGCACTTCCATCCGTTGAAGCCAGCTCCTCTTCCCCAAAGTGGCAGGAGCGGGCCCAGCTCGATGAAGAAGGGAGGCGGACCGGCTGCCGGCGCTCCCCTGCGACCGATTCACCGACGGGGTAAGCTCTGGGCCTGGAGCAGGCAGCCCGGGAGCCTTTCCGTAGGTCCGTCCCAGCTAGCAGAGGGCAGGAGCGGCGCCTCGAGCGCCGGCTGCGGAGTCTCCGGCCTGGGTCGCAGCGCGCCCGTCCCGCTCGCCCCGTCCCGCGGTTGCCGGCTGAACTGGGTTTCCCTTGTCTTGCCAGGTGACGAGATGCGAGACCTGGAGATAGTGCCGGACTCTCTGCTTCACCCCTCGTCCGATCGGCCGACGTTTATTGACCGGCTGGCGAACAGCCTCACCAAACGGAAACGATCGACACCTCAGAAATTCGTGGGTAAGGGGATTTCCCCCCCCTTGCTTCCCGGGCAGCCAGGAGAGAGGAGGGAGAGGGGGAGCCCCTGGTCGCTGGAGCGGGGCTCGAGCGCCCGGCCAGGCCCCCCCGGGAGCTGAGGCTCTGCACTTGGGCACGCGGCTGGTGTCGGCAAAGCGCCTTTCATTCCCACGATCCCGGGACGGGGCAGGTCTCGCACGCCGTGCTGGGGAGGGAGGGGACGCGGGGGGGTGGGGACGCGCCCCCAAGCCAAGCCTGCCCGTTCTGACGCCGCTCTCCTTCCCGGCAGGGGAGAAGCAGATGCGATTCACCCTCTCGGACCTCCCCTTCGACGTGAACTCCGGCTTCGAGAAGGACGTGGAGATGGTCTCGGCCCACCACCCCCTCGACCCCTCCTACGGCAGCTCCCTGTCCCTGATGGGGGGGGAGCATCTTCGCCCCCTCCGGCTCCCCCCCACAAACTGCATCTCGGAAGTCACCCCCGTCATCAGCTCCGTCTACACCCAGATCCAGCCCCTGCCGGGCCGGCTGGAGATGCCGGGGAGCCGGGAAGCCGCCGAGGGGCACGAGGACGTGCCGGACGGCGTGCAGGTGGTGTACCGGGGCCGGGAGCCGGGCGTATCGCCCACCAACGGCTGCCAGGACTCGACCGACACGGAGAGCAACCACGAAGAGCGGAGCTCGCAGCTGCCGGCGGGGAACTGCGCCAGCAGCCGCCAGAGCCCAGCCTACGCCAAAGAGGACCCCAAGGTGCCGGAGGGACCCCCGGCCGCCCGCTCCACGCCCAGCTCCGCCAAAGAAGCCCTGCGGGTGGTCAACGAGGACGGGGAGCAGATCAGGGCCTTCAAGTGCGAGCACTGCCGCATCCTGTTCCTGGACCACGTCATGTTCACCATCCACATGGGCTGCCACGGCTTCAGAGACCCTTTCGAATGCAACATCTGTGGCTACCACAGCCAGGACCGGTACGAGTTCTCCTCCCACATAGTGCGGGGCGAGCATAAAGTCGGCTAAACCCCCTCCTCTCCCCCTGCCCCCGGCCCGCCCTGGCTCTTCCTCTGTCTCTAGCTCAGCCCCTCCACCCTTAGGGCATGGAACTGTTGGTTTTTCTTTTATACTCCTTTGCACTGACTTTGGCTACAAAAAATATTTAAAAAAAAAAAATCAATAACTAAAAAAAAAAAAACCAACCCCGACGAGGGGGAGCTCTTAACAATTTGCCTTTTTATAAATGGAGTTATTTAAATATTAACGGACTTTTTTGTGCTTTCCCCCCCCACCTCTCTCTCCTCCCTCCGTTATTTATTACGCTTTTTAGTTTCTCTTTTTATAACTCTTTTTCTGTTCCCCCCCCCCCAAAGTCTCACCTGAGTTTCTGAGACTGGCTCCCCTCCCCGCCCCAGTCCCGCTCGGCTCCGGCGCGGAGCCCGGAGCCCCCAGCCCTTTCCTTGGTGCGAGCCCGGCACTGCCCGTCCCCGCGCCCGGGCGAAGCGAACCTCAGATTAGGTGCTAAACCCCCACGGGACCCCCCCTCCATCGGCCGCGAGCCCCCCCCCCCCGCCTGCTGGGGGGCCGCTGCGCCCCGAGCTTTAAGGAGTTTGAGACCACGGAGCACGAAGCCGGGACCCCCCCTGCCTCCCCGCGGGGCCGGGGCCGGGGGGTTTGCCCGGCCCCTCCCTCCCTCCCGCGGCGCGTGGAGCCCCCCGGCCGCCGGGCCCCGCGCGGGGGGCGACGGGGGTCCGCCTCGCTCCGCTTCGATGAAGGAAACGTAAGCCGGGAAGATGGCGAGCGTCCGGGTGACGGCTCCGTTCTGCCGTCTGGCATCTCCTCCTCCTCCTCCTCCTCCTCCTCTTCCTCGGCACAGGCCAGTATCTCCAGCCCGCTCTGCTGCAGGGGTCGCTCCCCTACGCTGCCCGCTGGCGGGGGGACGCCGGCCCCCCCGGCCCGGCCCCCCGGCTCCCTCTGCCCCCAAAGCCTTCGCGGCCGGTTGCTCCCTCTGGCATTCCCGGGGGGCCGGCGGGGTCTCCCCGTGGGCCGGTGTCGGTTCCGGCCCCGCTCTCGCTCGCACGGAGGAGTCGGGGCGGCGGCACCCGAACGCCAGAGCTTTGCCCTCGGTCCCGCCAGCAGCGGGACGGGACCCCCGGGCCCCCCCCGTGTTCGGGGGCTCCGAAGGAGGGGTGGGAGGTTTGGGGGTGTCGTCTGCTGCGTGAGCACCGGTCCGCGGGGCCCCTTGCCCCTGGGACAGGCCCCGAGCGGCTCCGGGGGCAGATTGCCGGCAGCCGCCCGGTTTTCGGGGGCGAGACCCTGAGGGAAGGGGCTCCTGGTCCCGTGGGGGTCCGGAGCTGGGACCCCGCCGGGATGGGGTCCCTGGGCAAAAGGGATTCATTAGCGGGGCCGGGGAGGCAGCCGATAACCAAAAATAAAGCGCGAGCCGGGCGCCGGTCCCTGGCGGGGGCCGCGGCGGAGCCGGCCGCCTGCCTGGTGCTCGCAGCCCCCGGGACCCCGGGACCCCGGGACCCGGCCGCAGCCCCCGCCCGGGGGGCCCCGCTCCCCCCAGGCCCAGGATGCATAAAACACCCCTCAGCCGCAGCCGCTCCCCGGGCGCTCCTGAGGGTGAAACCAAAGGCTGTTCCTTTTTCTACGGACACAAACACAACACCTCACGCGGCGGCAACTCCCGTTGCCCCCGTTCCCCGTTTTCTTTGATGACGACGATGGTTATTTTTCCTCCTTTCTTGCTTTTCTGTTGGCGGCGTCTGCGCGGCGCGAGGGCGGAGGGGACGGCTGAGCTGGGGCTCGGCGCGGGGCTCGGCGCGCCCCTTCCCGCCCGCTGCCGCCCGTAACCGGGCCGGAGCCCCCTGCGTCCCCCCAGCGCCGAAACAAACCCAAAAAGGGGTTTTTACAAACCGAAATGGAAGCTCTGCAGTTTCTGACCGCTCTTGGGTTGTTGTTTTTTTTTTTTTCCTTTCCGTCTCTCTTCTTTTTCCTGTAAAAGAGTCTAAAACAAAAATCGTAGGAATTTTGTAAAACTCCAGGTCGCTTTACTCGTGTAAATATCTATATTTTTTAATCAGATGTATGAAGAACAAACGATGATGTGCAATACCCCGCCCCCCCCGGCTACGGCCCCTCCTTCCTTTCTAACGAGTTTTCATTTGTATATCGTTAATGGATTTGCTGTCGTCTTTGTTTTTCCCCTTTTTGTGAGGTTAGACTCGCTTTCGGACGCCCCCCGTGACCGCAGGAGCTTTTGTATCTGTAAGATATTGTAATTACCTATTTGTGTAACGAGATCTACTACTGTAAGTTTTGTACTGTACTGGCTGAAGGTCTGTTATAAATAAACCGGAGTAATTTAACGCCTCCCCCCCCTCCCGCCTCCCTTCTGTGGGCTGGGGCGGCTGGGGGCCTCGGGGGGCCGGGGGCGTCAAGGGGGCTCAGGGGGCCAGGGGAGCTCAGGGGGCCAAGGGGGCTCAGGGGTCTGGGGGTCTCAGGGAGCCGGGGGGGGCTCAGGGGGGCCAAGGGGCCTCAGGGGTCTGGGGGTCTCAGGGAGCCGGGGGGGGCTCAGGGGGGCCAAGGGGGCTCAGGGGTCTGGGGGTCTCAGGGAGCCGGGGGGGGCTCAGGGGGGCCAAGGGGCCTCAGGGGTCTGGGGGTCTCAGGGAGCCGGGGGGGGCTCAGGGGGGCCAAGGGGCCTCAGGGGTCTGGGGGTCTCAGGGAGCCGGGGGGGCTCAGGGGGGCCAAGGGGCCTCAGGGGTCTGGGGGTCTCAGGGAGCTGGGGGGGCTCAGGGGGCTGGGGGGGGCTCAGGGGTTCCCTTTGCAGGGGCCAGGGGAAGGCAGGGTGGTGGGGGGTCCCCCAGAGTTGGGGGGGCAGGACACTGGGGACCCCCCAGGAGGGGGGGGGGGAGGACACTGGGGATCCTGTCTAGGGGGTTTGGGGGGGGGGGACACGACACACTTGGGGACCCCCCATAAGGGGTGGGACACTGGGGGTCACCCCCATGAGCACTGGGGGGCAGCAGGATGATGGTGGGCCCCCCCCAGAGTTGGGAGGGGGCTTGGGGGGGCAGGACCCTGGGGACCCCCCAGGAGCAAGGGGGAGAGGACACTGGGGGGCCCCTCTAGGGCTTGGGGGGGCAGGACTCTGGGGACCCCCAGGGTGTGGGGGGGACACGGGAGGCCCCTCCAGGGCTGGGGGGGGGACACTTGGGGACCCCGTAAGGGGTGGGACACCCGGGGTCCCCCCATGAGCACGGGGGGGGCGGACACACGCCCCCCCCGCCGCGTGAGCCCCCCCTTCCCCAGAACTACATCTCCCAGCGCCCCCCGCGGCGCGCGCGGGGGGGATGACGACACACGCGGCACGCGGCGCGCGCGGGACGCCTCACACCGCGCGTGGCGCGCGGACCCCTCCGCCGCGGCGAGGAGAAGTAGTCCCCCCCCGCCGCCGCCGCCGCGGCCCAGCGCCGCCCCCGCCCGCCCCGCGCCCGCCCCGGCCCCGCCGGCGGAGCCGCGCCGAGGCGGTCGGAGGGGCCCTGCGGGGCCGGGGCGGCCGCGGGGCGGCGGCGGAGGCGCTTCCGGGCGGAGGGCGGGTATATAAGGGCGGCGGAGCGGCGGCCGGGCCCTCTTTCGCCGCCCCGGCAGCGAGATGGTGAGGGCGGCGTGGCTGGGGGGGGCCCGGGGGGCCGCGGGGGGGGCCCGTGGGGGGCCCCAGGGGGGCGTGTGGGGCCGTCGGGGCCCGTGTGGGGCGGGGGATGCTGGGGGGGGGACTCGGGGCGCGCAGAGAGGCCGCGGGGCCCGCATGGGGATGGAGGGGGCAGCGCTGGGGCGCGGGGGGCTCGTAGGGGCTGCTGGGGCTCGGGGGGGGGGGCGTGGGGCCGGGGGGCAGTGGGGCTCTGCGGGGAGGCCCCGCCCGCAGCCGCCGGGGGGTGGGGGGGGGTCTCGGGTTCATCGCGTCCCGTCCCCCCCCAGACGAAGAGAGGAGGAACAACGGCCGCGCCAAGAAGGCCGCGGCCATGTCCAGCCCATCCGCTGCACCAACTGCGCGCGCTGCGTCCCCAAGGACAAGGCCATCAAGAAGTTCGTCATCAGGAACATCGTGGAGGCCGCGGCCGTCAGGGACATCTCGGAGGCCAGCGTCTTCGACTGTAAGGGCTGGGGGCGGCGGGGCCCCCCCCGCGGGCCCGGCCCCGCCTGGGGGGGGCGGGGGGGGGCGCTGGGGGCGCGGGGCCGGGGGCCGCTGACCCCCCCTCGCCCCCCCAGCCTACGTCCTGCCCAAGCTGTACGTGAAGCTGCACTACTGCGTCAGCTGCGCCATCCACAGCAAGGTGGTGCGGAACCGCTCGCGGGAGGCCCGCAAGGACCGCACCCCCCCGCCCCGCTTCAGGCCGGCCGTACGTATCGGGGGGCCGGGGGCGCTGGGGGCCCGCGCCCCCGGCCCCGGCTGACTCTCCTTCCCCCCGCAGGGCGCTGCCCCCCGGCCCCCCCCCAAGCCATGTGAGGAGGCTCCGGCTGGACGCGCTCAATAAAGGACCCTGCACCGAGCCCGGCTCCGCGTCGCTCTGGGGACGGGGGGGTCGGGGCAAGCGGGGGGCTCCCAGCCCCCTTCTTGGGAGGGGGGACCGCAGTGGGGGGCCCTGGGCTCACCCCGGGGAGGCTGTGTGGAGGCGGGGGGCTGCTGCCCACCCCGGGGGGGGGGGGGAGCCCTGTCCTGCAGGGCCACGGGAGGGCTGGGGGTGCTCTTTGCCCACTGGTGCTGTCCAGGTGTGGGAGTGGGATGTGTTCCGGGGATGGATGGATGGACAGACAGGTGGACACACACCTGGAGCGTGTCCCAGCCCCGGGGGGGCACCCCCCTGCCCATATGAGGCAGCTGGGGGAGGAGGGGGCTGGCCCTGTGCCCCACGGCCCCCCCAAGGTCCTGGGCTGCCTGTGGACCCCAGACCCGGTGCTGCCGGGGGGGCTGTGGCTGCCCCGAATCCTCCCAGGGCTGGGACCTGCCCTGAGTTGGTGGGGGGCAACACAGTGACACCCCCCCCCTCAGTGGGGCTGGGTCTTACCTGGGGGGCTGCTGCAGGGCCCGGCCTTTGCCATGGGGGGGCTGGATAGAGCTGGGGGCTGCAGCAGCGCTGGGGGGGCTGCAGACCCCCAAGTAATGGAGCCAAACACACACATACACACACACACACCACCCCCTGGGGTTTAGGGGGGCTGTAATGGGGTCAGGCTTTGCCTTGGGGGGGCTGAAATGGGGTTGGGGGGCTCCAGTAGGGCCAGACCTTTGCTTTGGGCATCCGGGGGGGGCTGTGATGGGGCCGGACTTTGCCCTGGGGACCTCGGGGGGGAGCACAGGGGCCAGGCTGCACCTGACAGGGGTGGGGGGGGCTGCAGAGGGGCCGGACTCTGCCATGGGGAGCTTTGGGGGGCTGCAGCAGGGTCAGGCTCTGCCGTGAGGGGCTCTGGGGGGGGCTGCAGCAGGGTCGGGGCTCTGCCTTGGGGGGGCTGCAGCAGGGTCAGGCTCTGCCGTGGGGGGCTCTGGGGGGGCTGCAGCGGGGTCAGGCTCTGCCTTGGGGGGCTGCAGCGAGACCGGGCTCTGCCGTGGGGGGCCTCTGGGGGGGCTGCGGCGGGGCCGGGCTTTGCCTTGGGGGGCTCTAGGGGGGCTGCAGTGGGGTCAGGCTCTGCCGTGGGGGCTCGGGGGGGCTGCAGTGGGGCCGGGCTCCGCCTTGGGGGGCTCTGGGGGGCTGCAGCGGGGTCAGGCTCTGCCTTGGGGGGCTCTGAGAGGCTGCAGCGGGGCTGCACTCTGGGGGGGCTGCAGCGAGGCCGGGCTCTACCTTGGGGGGCTCGGGGGGGAGCTGCAGCGGGGCCGGGCTCTACCTTGGGGGGCTCGGGGGGGAGCTGCAGCGGGGCCGGGCTGCACCTGCCGGGGCTGGGGGGCTGTGATGGGGTCGGACCTCGCCCCGGGGGGGCTGCAGCGGGGCCGGGCCCGGCGGCGGGTCCCCGGGGTGCCCAGCCGGGGGGGGGGGTGGTCCCGGTGCCGCCGCCCCGGGGCACGGCGGGCGGGTCCCGGGCCGGGCTGCCCGGGGGGGCCCCGCCGCCGCCCCGCCCCGCCCGGCCCGGCCCCGGCCCCGTCCCGCCCCGGCGGCCCCCGCGCAGGTGCATTCCCCCCGCCGCGCCCGGGCACGCCGCAGCCGCCGGGCCTGCGAGCCGGCCCGCGGAGAGGAGCCGCGATGGACCGGCCCCGGCACCGGTACCGGCCCCGGGCGCTGCTGCTGCTGCTGCTGCTGCTCCGCGCCCCGGCGCCGGGCTCCGCGCAGGCAGGTGAGCACCGGCAACCGGCGGGGACCGGGGCGGCAACGGCAGCGCGCGGGGATCCCGGCGGGACCGGGGGAACCGGGGCTGCGCGGCGGGGACCGGCACCGGGGGCGCGCGGGGACCCCGGGGGTCCCGGGACGGGCGGCGGGACCGGGAGCCCTCGGGGGATCCCGGCGGTCCCGATGCCGCCGGTGCGGGATCCCGGTCTCGGTGGCTCCCGCGGTTCCTTCCCCGGGGGAACGACCCGGGACCCCCGCCCCGATCCCCAGCGCTGGGACCTGGGAGACCCCCACAGCCCCGGGGGACCGGGACCGGGCAAAGCCCCCCGGGCTGCGCCTCGGTTGGTGCCAGCGGCGGGGGCTGGGGCTCGGTTCCCCCCCCCGGGGCTCGGTTCCCCCCCCCGGGGCTCGGTTCTCCCCCCGGGGCTCGGTTCCCCCCACTGGGGCTCGCATTCCCCCGGGCAGAGGCACCTGCACCCCCGCAGCTGCCGGGGATAATTTTAGGCTGCGGGGCCGGACCCACCGATGCCACCGGAATCGGGCTGGGGCAGGGTGGGACCCCCGGGGGACCCCTCCGAGGGGACCCCGTCCCTGCCCGCCCGGGCCCCCCCGCGCCCTGACCCGGGGGGAGCGGGGGACGCTCCCGGAAGGGCCGGGTTCACCCAGTTGTTTTTCAGCCCCAAAAGGAAAACACCGAGGGCTGGACGCGAAGGTGGGGCCGGCGTCACCCGCCGACGTGCCAGGGCGCCCAGGTGTGGGGGCCGCGCCGACGGCACGCGGGGGGCACGCCCGGCCCCTCGGCGCCTCCGCTGCGCCATGTGCTGCCGGCGACGCCCCAGGCTGCCGCACGCGGGGGTCCGGCTCGTACCGGGGCACGGTTGGCTCCCACCCCAGCACCCGCAGGTGCCCGGTGCCGGCACCGGGGCGAGCGGGACCAGCTCCGCTCCCTCCCGAACCCCCCGGCCCCGGCTCGGAGCCCCCTTTGTTCGGTGACGGGATCCGGCCCCCGCAGCGGCGGCCGCCCCACGCGCACAGAGACCCCCTTTGTGCTGCCCCGCGGGCCGAGTGCATGAGGTCGGGTCCGTGTCCCCCCCCCAAGCCCCGCCCGGGTCCCCGGTGCTATTCCTGGCGGCGGGGGCCGGGGGGCCGCGCGGCGGCGCGGGTGGCACGCGGCAGATAGCGGGCGACGTGCCGGAGCTGCCAGCGGGCCCCGCGCTGATAACGCCCGGCCATGACGCCACGCCGGCCGCCGGGGGGGCCCCGGCCCTCAGCCCCACCGCGGGCAGGTGCACCCCGAGGGCCGGGCGCCCGCAGCCCCCCCGCGACGGCGTTTGCCGGGAGCTGGCGCCGGGGGGTCCCGGGCTCTGGTGGGACCCTTTGAGCAGCCGTTAATGATTCACCAGCGTCGCCCAGAAGCGCTGCTTGTTCCCCCCAGGGGGTCCCGCGGGCCGGATCCTGCCCCCAGCAGCTGGGGACCCCCAGGCAGGTTCCAGCTGCCCCCAACACCCTTGGTTGTTTCTTGGGGGTCTCAGCCCCCCCGCTTTGGGCCCCACCGTGCCCATCCCCGGGGCGTCAGGGCTGGGGCCGTGCCCCAACGCAGCTGGGACCTTTTTATAGCCCCTTCCCTATTAAAATAGCTCCGGCCCGAGGGGGGGAGGGCAGGCTGTGGCTGCAAGAGGGGGGTGCTGGCCCCACGCCCTTCCCGTGCGTGCACCGAGCTGCCCGTTCTCTGTGGCCGCCCCCGGGAGGGGGCTCGGGCCCTTCTCTGCCCCCGCACCGGGGCCGGACAAAAGCTGCCATTTACCGCCCGCAGCCCCCCCGTGCCGGGCCTGAGTCCCGTCTGCGCTGGGCCGGGGGGGCCGCCCCCGCTCTGCCCCCGGGGGTGCCGGCTCTCCCGCCGCTTTCGGGGGGCTCGGCCTCCCCCGTCCCGCTTGCCCAATCGCCCCTTTGTGCGGCGGCGGGACCCGGCGGGCCCGCATCCGGCCCCGCGCAACAAAGGGTGCCCTGTCCGCCCCGGCGCGGGGGGGCCGGGCAATCATTAACCCCGGGGCCCCCTTGGTGCCCACCGCCCCCCCAAGCTCTGGGGGACCCAGGCATCCGGGCCCCCCCCCAGCTCGGGCGTCGAGGCGGGAAGGGCTGCGCTGGCGGCCGGGTCCGAAGTCCGGGCGTCGCGGGCGTGCCGTGCGGGGCCATGCCCGCGGCACCCGCCTTGCGCAACCCTTGCCCGGCCGGTTCGGGCGCTGCGCAGGGAAGGGGAGGGTAGAGGGCGGGGGGAGCACCCGTCACCCGTCACCCACCCCCCCGGGCACTGCCACCCCCCACGGCGGGGACAACACGGGGGACGATGTGGGTGAGCACTGCTGCGGCGGGGACAGGGACACCGTGGGGACCACCGCCTATGGCCAGCAGGGGGGACACACTATGGGGGGGCCAGGGCCAGCGCGGGAGGGACAGAGATGAGACCGTCGAGGAGGGTACACTGCCACCACGGGGGGACATGGCCATGGCTATCAAGGGCAGGACGTGGCCAGGCGTGGGGGGGGAGAAGGACCCCACGGAGGACATAGACCGTGGCCATCAAGGGGGGACGTGGTCACCGTGGGGTGCGCAGCCGTGGGGTGCACAGCCGTGGGGGGACGCGGCCGCCGCGGGGAGCGGTTGCCGTGGCCGTGGTGGGGGACAGGGTGCTGTGCCACGCAGTGTGCGCGGGGACGCTGAACGGGCTGAGCGTGACGGGGAGCGCCAGCACCATTACCCTACGCTGCACAAGATGTACAACAACTGCGAGATCGTGATGGGCAACCTGGAGATCGTCCTCATCGACCACACGCAGGACCTCTCCTTCCTGCAGGTGAGCGGGGGGGACACGGGGGGGACGCGGGGGTCCGCGCCCGCCGGGCTGACACGTCCCGCTGCCCACAGACCATCGGGAGGTGACGGGCTACATCCTGATCGCCATGAACGTCTTCGCCTCGCTGCCGCTGCAGAACCTGCGCGTCATCCGCGGGACGCAGTTCTACGAGGAGAAGTACGCGCTCTTCGTCCTGCTCAACTACAACCCCAACCCACCCACCCTGCGCCAGCTCGGCCTCAACCAGCTCACAGGTGGGACCCCCGGGCCGCAGCGCCGCTGAGACCCCCCCGCGTCCCGGGACCCGTCCCGGAGCGGTGCCGTCCCACCGTGGTCCCCGTCCCGAGCAGTGCCGTCCCCCATGCGCCCTGGGGCTGTGCTGGCCCCGTGTGTCCCATGGGGACATCCCAGAGCGATGCCGTCCCCACATGGTCCCATCTAGAGCAGTGCCACCCCCTGTGCACCCGTGGTCCCCAACCCAGAGCGGTGCCACCTCCCGTGGTCCCCATCAGAGATCGGTGCCCCCCCGTGCACCCTGGGGCCGTGACGTCCCCGTTCCAGCCCATCCCGGTCCCCATCCCGGAGCGGTGCCATCTCCTGTGGATCCCCCCCGGGGTGGGTGCTGGCCCCTCCGCACGGTGCCAGTGCCGGGCAGGGCTGGGGGGGCCGCAGCCCCCGTCGCCCACCGGCCGCCCCGCAGAGATCCTGGCCGGCGGCGTCTACATCGAGAAGAACGCGAGCTCTGCCACGTGGAGACGGTGGAGTGGCGGGACATCATGCGGGACCCCCACTGGAGCCCGTCGTGGGGGACAACGGCAAGGCCTGTGCGTGGCAGGGGGCGCGGGGGGGCCCCGGGGGCAGGGGCGGGGGGGTGACGCCCCCCGGCTTTGGGGGTGACCCGCTGTGCTCCCTCGCAGGCGCCCCGTGCCACGAGAGCTGCGGCGGGCACTGCTGGGGGCCCGGCCCCGAGGACTGCCAGAAACGTGGGTACCGGGGGGGGGGGGGGCCCGGGGGGCCGGGGCTGGATCCCCCGCTCACCCCCGCTCCCCGCAGTGACGAAGACCATCTGCGCCCCAGTGCAAACGGGCGCTGCTTCGGGGGGCGCCCAACGAGTGCTGCCACGAGAGAGTGCGCGGGGGGCTGCACCGGCCCCCTCCAGACACACTGCTTCGTACGTGCCCCCCGCCCCGGGGGGGCCAGCCCTGGGCGGGCGGGGGGCGGTGCTGAGCATCCGTGTGTCTGTCTGTCCGTGCGTCCCCGTCCGCCTGTGCGTCCCTCCATCCATCCGTGCGTCCGGCTGTCTGCCCCCCGGGGAGGGAGCCCGTCCATATCCCCCGGGGCGGGTGTGGGGGGGACGCTGCCCCTGCGGGGTGCAGGAGGTGTCTGCCCATCTGTGTGCGTCCATCCATGTGTGTCCGTCTGTCTGCCCCCGTGGGAGGGATCTCTGCCCTGGACGGGTGCAGGGCAGTGCTGTTGTGTGGCGAGAGGGCGTCCGTGCATCCTGTCCGTTCCGTCCGTGTCGCCGTGCTCCACCCACTCGTCCGTCTGTCCGTCGCCCGCAGGCCTGCCGGCACTTCAACGACAGCGGGGCGTGCGTGCCGCTCTGCCCCCAGCCCTCATCTACAACAAGCTGACCTTCCAGCTGGAGCCAACCCCGACACCAAGTACCAGTACGGGGGCATCTGCGTCCGGAGCTGCCCGCGTGAGCCGGGGTGCAGGGGGGGGTCTCAGGGGGCAGGGGGGCTGGGGGGGCCAGGGCCGGGCTCTGACCGCGAGGGTCTCCGCAGACAACTTCGTGGTGGACCAGAGCTCCTGCGTCCGCGCCTGCCCCAACGACAAGATGGAGGTGGAGAAGAACGGGCTGAAGATGTGCGAGCCCTGCTCAGGGCTCTGCCCCAAGGGTAGGGGTCGGGGGGCTGGGGGGGCCGGGGGCTGCGGGACGAGCCCCCACCGTCCCGTCCCCATCCCGCAGCCTGCGAGGGCACCGGCGCCGGCAGCAAGTACCAGACCGTGGACTCCAGCAACATCGACACCTTCGTGAACTGCACCAAGATCTGGGCAACCGGGACTCTCATACCGGCCTGGAGGGGTGAGGGCCGGGGTCTGGGGGCGGGGGGGGCAGCCCCCCGCCACGGCTGACGGCCTCCGGCTCCGCAGGGATCCTGGGCAACATCTCAGCGCTGGACCCTGAGAAGCTGAACGTCTTCCAGACGGTGCGGGAGATCACGGGTGAGCAGCGGGGCTGGGGGACGCCGGGACCCCCCCAGGACCCCCTGGGGCCACCCAGGGCCCCCGGGGCCACCTGACGCCGGCCCTGACCCTGCTCCCCCCAGGTACCTGAACATCCAGTCCTGGCCAAGCACATGCACAACTTCAGCGTCTTCTCCAACCTCGTCACCATCGGGGACGGAGCCTGTACAAGTGAGTCCCGTCCCCGCAGCCCCGACCCGGCACCTCACACCCTTCTGTGTGTCCTGCGTCCCCCCATCCCTGCATCCCCCCATCCCTTCACCCCCTTGTCCCCTGTCCCTGCATCCCCCCTCATCCCCCCATCCCTGTGTCCCCCTTGTCTCCCATCCCTGCATCCCCATCCCTACATTCTCCCTCGTCCCCTGTCCCTGCACATCCCTGCATGCCCCCCTCCCTGCCCCCCATCCCTGCATCCCCCCTCATCCCCCATCCCTGTGTCCCCCATTGCCCCCATCCCAGCACATCCCTGTATCCCTCACCCTGTATCCCCCATCCCAGCACATCCCTGCATCCCCCCATCCCCATATCCCCCATCCCTGCATTCCCCATCCCTGCATCCCCCACTTCCCCCCATCCCGGCACATCCCTGCATCCCCCATCCCATGCCCCCGTCCCTGCGGCCCCTGGGGGCCGGGGGGTGCCCCCCAGCCCGGCGCAGCCGCCCCGGGCCCCCCGCCCTGACGCGCTGCCCGCAGCCGGGGTTTCTCCCTGCTGATCATGAAGAACGAGAACGTGACGTCGCTGGGGCTGCGCTCGCTGCGGGAGGTGAGCGCGGGCAGGGTCTACATCACCGAGAACCGCCAGCTCTGCTACCTCCACACGTCCAGTGGGCAGCCCTCAGCCGCCGCCGCGCCGACCTCGACATCCGCAACAACAAGCCCCGCAGCAAGTGCCGTGAGTGGGGCCGGGGGGGCCGGGGGGGCCGGGGGGCCGGGGACCCCGCGCTGAGCCCCCTTCGCTCCCCGCAGAGCAAGAGGGGAAGGTGTGCGACCCGCTGTGCTCCGCCGAGGGCTGCTGGGGCCCCGGCCCCGCGCAGTGCCTGTCCTGCCGCAACTACAGCCGCCGCGGCGTCTGCGTGCCCACCTGCCGCTTCGCCGAGGGGTGAGGGGGCCGGGGCGGCCGGGGGGGCACCGGGGCGGGCACCGGAGGGAGATCAGCTCCAGGATGGGTATGGGGAGCAGGATTGACCCCGGGGTGGGCAGCAGGGTCAGCACCAGGGTGGACGGACCCTGGGGGGACCGAGCCCGGGGTGGGACGGACACTGGGGTGGACCCCGGGGTGGGACGGACCCTGCGGGGGATCTTGGGGTGGGCGCCGGGGTGGGATGGGATGCCGGGGTGGGATGGACGCTGGGGGGGACCGAGCCTGGGGTGGGATGGACCCTGGGGTGGACCCTGGGGTGGGCACTGGGGTGGGCTGGGGCACCGGGGTGGGATGGACCCTGCAGGGGGATCTTGGGGTGGGCGCCGGGGTGGGATGGGATGCCGGGGTGGGATGGACGCTGGGGGGGGGACCGAGCCTGGGGTGGGATGGACCCTGGGGTGGACCCCGGGGTGGGCACTGGGGTGGGCTGGGGCACCGGGGTGGGATGGACCCTGCAGGGGGACCAACCCTGGGGTGGGATGGATGCTGGGGGGACCGAGCCTGGGGTGGGATGGACACTGTGGGGGGACCCTGGGGTGGGATGGACCCTGCAGGGGGATCTTGGGGTGGGGTGGCGCTGGGGTGGGCTGGGATGCCGGGGTGGGATGGATGCTGTGGGGGACCGACCCCAGGGTGGGATGGACGCTGGCGGGGACCGAGCCTGGGGTGGGATGGATGCCGGGGTGGGCTGGTGACTCTGCCTTGTCCCCGCAGGGAGACGCGGGAGTTCGCCCAGGGGGGCGAGTGCTTCGAGTGCCACCCTGAGTGCGAGCTCATTGAGGGCAACGTCACCTGCAACGGCTCGGTACGGCCCGGCCGGGGACCCGCGGCGGCGGCGGCGGCGACGTCCCCGCGGGTCCTCACGCGCCCTCCCGCCCCGCAGGGCGCCGACACCTGCACCCGCTGCGCCCACTACCGGGACGGGCCCCACTGCGTGGAGAGCTGCCCCGAGGGCATCCTGGCGAGCGCGGCCCCATCTACAAGTACCCCGACGCCAGCCGCGAGTGCCGGCCCTGCCACGAGAACTGCACCCGCGGGTGCGCCGGGGGGGGGCGGGGGCTCCAGGACCCAGCGCCCGGCTGGAGGGGGGGGCCCCCGCGCCCCGGCTCACCCCCGGCTCCGTCTCCGCAGGTGCCTGGGGCCGCTGCTGCGGGACTGCCTGGGGGAGGCCCTGCCCGTCTCCAGGTACCGCGGGGCGGGCGCTGCGGGGTCCCGGGGCGCTGCCGGGCTGCGCCGTGCCATGCCATTCTGCATGGCGCCGTGCCGTGCCACACTGTGCCGTGCTGTGCCATGCTGCACGGTGCCGTGCCATGCTGTGCTGCGCTGTGCCATGCTATGCTGCACAGTGCCATGCTGTGCCGTGCTATGGCCAGGTGTGCCAGGCCGTGCCCTGGTGCGCTGTGACATGCCATGCCCTGGTGTGCTATGCTGTGCCGTACCGTGCCATGCCCTGGTGTGCTATGCTGTGCCGTGCCTGGTGCTCTATGCCATGCCGTGCCATGCCTGGTGTGCTATGCCGTGCTGTGCCGTGCCCTGGTGCGCTGTGCCGTGCCGTGCCCTGGCATGCCGTGCTGTACCACACTATGTTGCACCATGCTGTGCCGTGCTGTGCCGTGCCGCCCCACTCCGGGGCCGTTCCCTGCCCGTGTGGGTGTCGGGGGACCCCCTGCCCTGCCCTAGCCATGCCCCCCCCCAGCCGCCCGCCCCGGGGTGCCGAGCCCGGCCCTGCCCGCGCCGCCCCCGCCAGCCCCAGGGCTTGGGGCGCGTGCCACCCCCGCGGCAGGCAGGGCCGTGGGAAGCGCGTGGGGAGCGGCGGCGGGCCGGGACCTGCCGGCACCGGGAGCTCAGCCCCGGCCTCCTCCCGCGCCCAGGAAAACGCCGACGGTGATCGCGGTGATGGTGGTCGGGGGGCTCTTCCTCTCCTGCTCCTGCGTCCTCCTCGCCCTGCTCTACTGGCGGGGCAAGAAGATCCAGAAGAAGCGGGCGATGCGGCGCTACCTGGAGAGGGGGAGGTGAGCCGGGAAGCCGTGCCCGGGGGTCCCCGTCCCGTGGGGAGCCGGGCTGGAGACGGGGGAGCCCCGGGGCCACGGGAGGGGGTTCGACAGGCGGGGGGGGTGTGGGACCCATCCCCGTCCGTCCGTCCGTCCCCGTCTGTAGCCATCCCCATCCCAGGTCTCCAGCCCCATCCCTGTCTGCTTCCGTCCCCACCACTCTCCCTCCCCATCCTGCCCTGTCCCCATCCCCGTCCCCATCTCCGTCTCCCGCCCGGCAGAGCCTGGAGCCGCTGGACCCCAGTGAAAAAGCCAACAAGGTGCTGGCCCGCATCTTCAAGGAGACGGAGCTGAAGCGGCTGAAGGTGCTGGGCTCCGGCGTCTTCGGGACCGTGCACAAGGTGAGCGGGGGGCGCGGCGGGGGCTCAGCCAGGGCTGGGCACGGCGCTCACCGCGGCATCCCGTCCCCCCAGGGCATCTGGATCCCCGACGGGGACTCCATCAAGATCCCGGTGAGCATCAAGGTGATCCAGGACTGGAGCGGGCAGCAGTCCTTCCACGCCGTCACCGATGTAAGTCTGGGGGGGGGGGGCGCGGGCCGCATCCTGCTCCCCGGGGGGGCTCGGCCGCGCTGACGCTGCCCCCGCAGCACATGCTGGCCATCGGCAGCCTGGACCATGCCTACATCGTGCGGCTGCTGGGCATCTGCCCCGGCCCCCAGCTGCAGCTGGTGACGCAGCTCCTGCCGCTGGGCTCCCTCCTCGACTACGTCCGCAAGAACCGCGACAGCATCAGCCCCCAGCTCCTGCTCAACTGGTGCGTCCAGGTGGCCAAGGTGAGTCCCCGGGGTGGGGGGGGGTCCCCACGGCCCCCCCGGCGCCGCTGACCCCTCCGCCCCCCCAGGGCATGTACTACCTGGAGGAGCACCGCATGGTGCACCGCAACCTGGCCGCCCGCAACGTGCTGCTCAAGTCCCCCAGCCAGGCGCAGGTGGCCGATTTCGGCATCGCCGACCTCCTCTACCCCGACGACAAGAAGTATTTCTACAACGAGGTCAAGGTGGGCGCCTGGCAGGGACCCCCGGGGACACCCGTGTCCCCCCTGTGCCGTGGGGCCCCCCCCTCCCTGCCCCTCACCCCTGGTACCCCCTGCATCCCCTCCTCTCCGTGTCCCCAGTACCCCCGCCACCCAGGGATGTCCCATCCCCTCCATGCCCCCTGCCCCGTGGGGTGTCCCCCCGCCGTCCCCACGTCCCCCCGGTCCCCACGTCCCCCCACACCCCCCACACCCCACCTTTCCTCGCAGACACCCATCAAGTGGATGGCGCTGGAGAGCATCCACTTCGGGAAGTACACGCACCAGAGCGACGTCTGGAGCTACGGTGAGCGCCGGCCCCCGCCCCCCCCGGCCCCCCCGGCCCCACGGGGCTCACGGGGACTGTCCCCGCAGGCGTGACGCTCTGGGAGATGATGACCTTCGGGGCCGAGCCCTACGCCGGGATCCGGCTGGCCGAGGTGCCCGACCTGCTGGAGAAGGGCGAGCGGCTCTCGCAGCCCCAGATCTGCACCATCGACGTCTACATGGTGATGGTGAAGTGTGAGTGCGGGGCCACCGCCCGCGGCCCCCTCCCCGGGAGGGTCCTGCTCCCGTCCCCAGCCCGGGGAAGGGTCCTGCTCCCGTCCCCATCCCTGTCCCGGGTTCTGGCCACATCCCCATCCCCGGGGCCAGGTCCCGCTCTCAGCCCCGCCGTCCCCCCAGGCTGGATGATCGACGAGAACATCCGTCCCACCTTCAAGGAGCTGGCGAACGAGTTCACCCGCATGGCCCGCGACCCCCCGCGCTACCTGGTGATCAAGGTGAGCACGGCCCCCCCAGCAGCCCCCCCAGCCCCGGCCCCGCAGCCCCTGACGCGGCCGTCCCGCAGCAGGAGATGGGGCCGCGCCGCCCGCGAGCCCCCCACCCTCAGCGACAAGGAGCTGGATGACATGGAGACGCTGGAGCTGGAGGAGGAGGAGGAGCTGGACGCCTCCTTCGGCCTCGCCACCGGGCTCTACCCCCAGCGGCCGCGGGGCAGCTGCGGCCGGTGAGACCCCTCTGCCCCGGCGGGTCTGGGGGCTCTGGGGCTGGGTCCTGGGACACGGCACGGGGCAGGGTGGGGGCACAGGGTCCTGGGACGTGGCACGGGATCTCCCAGCCCCAACCCCGCCCCGTGCAGGTGGGACACGGGGCCGACCCGGGAACCCCCTCCCCACTGCCCCACCGTCCCCTCCGAGCCCCAGCGGACCCCTGCCCTGTTCCCGCCACGGGGTGGGGGTCCCAGCCCCTGTGTCCCCCTGGCTGGGTGTCAACCCCCTGTGTCCCCGCGCAGAGCCCCAGCCTGCTCAGCCCCCGGCCGGCTACATCCCCATGAACCAGCCCGGCCTGGCAGCGGCCGCCAGGTACCGCGGGGCGGGGGGTGAGGGGAGTGGGGGGCTCTGGGTGGGTGAGGGGGCTGGGGGCTCCGGGGGGTGACCATGGAGTGCCAGGGCAGGGGGGCAAAGGGGTGGCCGTGAGATGCCAGGGCGGGGGAGGTGAAGCGGTGGCCATGGGGGGGGGCTGGGGTCTGCAGGGGTGCCCCCCCCTCAGCCCCGTGTCCCCCAGGGCGGGGGGTGCCGGCCACCCCGGCGCAGCCGTCAGGAGTCCCTGGGGCGGACGGTGTCGGAGTCGTCGGAGGGCCGGGCACGGCCTCGGAGCTGGACCTGGCCGAGGGGGGGTCGCTGTCGGGGAGCCTCTGCCGCAGCCTGCGCTCGCGGGGGGACAGCGCGTACCTGTCCCAGCGGGAGAGTTTCCCCCCGCCGCCCCCAGCACCGAGGGCAGCGAGGAGGACGCCAACGGCTACGTCACCCCCAACTGCGCCGGACGGGGTGAGGGGCGCAGCCTTGGGCGGGGTCCCGTCCAGGCAGGGGCAAGGAGTCCCGTCCTTAGGGGGGGGTCCCATCTGTGCAGGGCGGGGGGGGTCCAGGCCTGTGGGACCGGGTCTGGGGGCTCCTCCCACCATGGGGTTGCAGGGAGTCCGTCGAGGGGTGGTGGGTCCCGTCCCCATGGGATTTGGGGTTAAGGGGGTGGGGGCTCGGGGGCTCCTGTGCCTGTGGGGTGGGGGCAGCCTGTCCCCAGGGGTGGAGGGGGCCCGTCCCCAGCGTTAGGGGTGGGGGGACCCATTTGTGCAGGGCTGGGGGGGAACATCTTTTAGGGGGTGAGGGTTGTGGGGTGGGCTGAACCCCCCCATGGCACAGCCAAGACCCCCCAAACTCAGGACAAGCCCCGTGGGTGGAGAGGGGGGCATCGGGGGGGCTGGCTGGTGTCTCACCCCCCGCCCCGCAGAGACGGACCCCACCGGGGGCTTGGTTCCGGAGCCGGAGGAGGAGTACGAGTACATGAACCGCCGGCCCGGGGGTCCCCCAGGAGCCCCCCCGCCCCGGCCGGTCCTCGCTGGAGGAGCGGGCTACGAGTACATGGAGGTGGGCTTGGAGCCGGGGGCCCCCCCGGGAGCCCCCCCGGGCCGGGGGCAGGAGGAGGAGGACTACGAGTACATGAACAAGCAGCCGCGGCTGAGCCGCTCGCTGGGCAGCGTGGCTGGGGGGGCCGGGACCCCGGCAGGAGGGCGGCCCCCCCGGCACGACGGCTACACCGACATGCGCCGCGGGGGAGGCCGCCCCGGCCCCCGAGGAGGAGCAGGGCTACGAGGAGATTGAGGCGGTGCTGGCCCCCCGCTGCCCCGGCTGACCGCAGCCCCCCCGGGCCCTCCATCCCTGCATGAAGCCCCTGCGGAGCCTGGAGGCTTCGGACTGTGCCTTCGACAACCCCGACTACTGGCACAGCCGCCTCTTTGCCAAGGCGGACGCCCATCGGACGTAGGGGACCCCCCGCCCCGCCCGGGCCCTGCTGGCAACCCCGCGCCTTCCTGGGCCCCCTGGTGCTGTTTAGCACTGGATATGAAGGATCCCCCTCGGGGCATGAGCCAAAGCTGCAAGGGGGCTGAAGTGTGGGCGGGGGCCCAAGGGGTCTCAGTCTGGCCCGGGGGAGCACCCGCTCCCTGCTGCCCTTTCCAAAGCCTTTCCTGGGGTACGGGGCCGGCGGGGCTAATCTTGAGGACCCAAGCTGGGGGACAGGGGCAGCCCAGGCCCCCTGCAAGCGGGGGGCGGAGGGGCTCTGGACCCCTGGTCCCCTCCCACTGTGCCCGGCGGGTGCCCCCCAGCCGCTCCCCCCAGCTGAAGGTGCTCCCCACGTGCAGGGACGCTGGTCGGTCCCTGTCTGGGGCTGGGGTCCGTGTCAGGGGCTGCCTTGGGGTGCAGGGGGTTTCTGGGCACGAAGGACCCCGGACTCATTTTCAGGTTTCCCCATTCCCTGCTGGAACTGGAGTGAAGGTTTGGGGGTGCCCCCCCCCCCCGCCGGGGCACTTTGAGGGGTGTCCCCCGGTTGGTGGGGGGCTGCGGTGCCCGTTACGACTTAGGTCCCCGAGCCGGGTAGTGGGTCAGCGCAGCTGCCCCCCCCTGGCCCTGGGGCGAGGCCCCAGCGAGTCCCTTTTCCGTGGTGTTTTCACCAGGTTTCACGGGGGGCTGCCGGGGGTGCCCAGCCAGGACTCCCAGCTCGGGGCATCGCCCCACTCCCCCGGCCCGGCGGGGCACGGGGGTCGCGTTTGTAAATGCTGAATAAAGACAAGGGAATTTGACCAGACGTGATGGTGGTGCTGCTGGGGGGGGGGGCGGGGGGGCCGGGGCAGCGACTGGGGCCGGGGCTGGGGGCTGTGATGGGGCTGGGGGCGGTGAGCGCAGCCAGGGCCATGGGCAGGGGGCACCGGCAGCCCCGGGGTGGTGACCGCCCCCCCCCGGCCCCGGTGCTGCCGCGGGGCCGGTGCCTCCCCCCCGGCCCTGAGAGGACTCTTCCCCGGAGACCCCCGCAGACTGCACTTCCCAGCAACCCCCGCGCGCCACTTCCGCCCACGCATTCCCGCCCCCTTCTCGCCAGCTCTCGCGAGAGCCGCAGCACCCCCCGGGAGCTGTAGTCCGCGGCGGGCGCCGGGCCAAGCCTTCCTCGCGCGCCGCAGGGGCTGCCGGAGCTGTAGTCCGGGGGCGGGGACTCGCCTTCCCAGCGTGCCCCGCGCGGAGCCCGCGCTCCTGCCCTGCTCGCGCTCTCGTATCGCTCGCGCTCCCCGGGTCTCCTCACGCGGCGGCGGCGCAGCGGCGCGGGGGGCGGGCGGCCGGCGGCGGCGGCCGGGCGTAGGCGGCTCCGACCATGTCGGGCGAGGAGGAGGCGGCCGAGCTCACCATTGCCGAGGACCTGGTGGTGACCAAGTACAAGATGGGGGGGGACATCGCCAACCGTGAGTGCGGGCCGCGGCCGGGCGGGGGGCGGCGGGGAGGGGGCGCCGGGCCGGGCAGGGCCTGGGCGAGGGGCGGGGGGTGCCCAGTGAGGTGGGGAGGGGTGGGGGGAGCGGCGGGCGGCGGGCGGGGCCTGGGGCTTGGCCCTGGGGCGAGCGGCGAGGCCTGGGCCCCCCAAGGGCCGGCTCCGCACGCCGGTGGAAGGGGGGGCGGGTCGTGCGTTCCCCCCGGGCGGCGGGGGCTCCCCGGTGCCCCCAGGCCCCGGCAGCGCACGGCGGCCGCTGCCAGCACGTGGCCTCCGCGTCCCACTTGCACCGGCGGCGGCGGGGGGGGCAGGGCCTGCCACCCCCCGGCCGCCCTCTCTCCCGCGGGGGGAGCCGGGAGCGGGGGCCCGGCCAGGCGGGGCCGGCCCGGCGCAGACGCTGCCCACATCCTGCCCTGGGGCTGCCCCGCGCCGCTCTTTGTTCGGGGCTCTAAGCCCCCTCCCCGCCGGGCAGGGCAGCCGCACCCCCGGGGCCCGGCCCCGAGCCCCCCGGCGGGTGGCGGGGCCTGGGAGCGGGGCGAGCCCCGGGCGGAGGGGAGCGCCGGGCACGGCCCTTTCTTCGGCGGGGAGCCCCGGCCTGCCCGGGGAGGCTGTCCTGGGCGGGGGCTGCTGCCCGGCACGGGCTTGGGACAGGCGTTGTTCACCCCTAAAACTTTGCTCCCCCTCCCCGTGTTATTTCCTTTTGCTGTTATTTTTGAGACGCTTATTTTTGCTGCATCATTAATGGTGGTTAGCTGCCCCTCGAGAAGGGTGACAGCTGTTCAGAGAGCTAACTGGACCGGTTCGATGAGGTCTCCCTGGCGCTACCAACAGCCTCGGCAGCGGCGTGTCCCACACTAATTGTTGCTGACTTTGACGCTTCTTTTCAAGTCATTGCTCCTGACGGTAACTTGGGACGCAGCTCGGGAGAGACGTGGGGCCGAGAGCTGCCAGGCTGTGGGTTCCCCTTGGGAAGGGAGGTCGCTGCTCTGGCTTCTCTCTCTGCTGGGCAAACTGGATTTAACGGCGTGCCCCGAGTTGGGCTGCGCGGAGGGGCCGCCTCCCTTCCCGGGGGGGGAAAGGCAGCTCCGTCGCAGCTTTTCTTCTCCCTTACGGGTGGTGTGAGTGCGTTTGGGAAGAGCAAACGCGGAACTGTGGCAAAAAGTTCAAAATGCCTTGGATTCTTGTCAGAGCGAGGTGCCTTTAATGATATAAAAGTGCTTTAATTCCCTAATGAAGTGCCGTGCAAGGCCAGAGCGTAGTAGGTGTTCCTCGGTCAGTGCTATCACGCTGTCTGCTTCGTGGTTTCGTTCGAACGCTCCGATGAGCACAGCTCTCCATTTAATCTTTGCACTGTGTTTGTTTTAACGTTTCCTATTCTCGCCTCTCTCTGTCCTGCCATCCACCGAACGTCTCTTATCAGAGTTTTATCCGTGCTTAAAAATATTCCCAATTTGTCATTATTTGTGGCGCACAGAAAGGCAACTGAAGGGATTTGAAATTTAATTCGCCACGCAGGTGAAAGACTTCAGGTTTTACTCAGTGTCAAAGAAATTATGAAAAACCCGCCTGCTCGTAAACATCCCCTTCAGCACTTCGAACTATTTATTGCTGTTGTACCTAGAACACAATGCCATCCGTTACAGAAACTCCCACCCAACAGAGGCACTTCGCAAAACAGCCTCTTGTAAAAACAATGTGCTCACGGAGCGAGGAGAAACCGTGAGGACACCTTTTATTCCACGGATCTGAAAACATTTCGGGGTAGGCTTTATGACTCCCTGTAAAGTGTCCCAGCTGGAGAGAGGAGGAAGAAGGGGAAATGGCAGCTCGGGGGTTCCGCCGGTGACAGCCGGAGCGCGGCAGCCCCTGGGCCCTGCTCCCGTAACAGCATCGAGATGTGTTGGTGAATGTGACTCTGCAGTATTTCAACCAAAGCCGCCGCTTTTGCTCTCCTTTCCCCGCTTATCCTATAAAGCGCGGGGCACGCTGTCATCTGCAGCGGAACCAAGACCGCTGCTGGGGACTCGCGGGCACTAGAATACGCCCAAAAGCGGGTGCAGGCAGGAGAGCTTCCTCTGACCTGCAGCGCGGAGCAAGGCGTGTGGAGTTTCCTGTGTCAGGCAGCGCGCTGGCAGCTGCCGGGCCGGAGCCGGGGCACGTGGGTTACCTTTAAAACACGTTTCTGCAGAGTAAGGGACTAACGTAACCGGCTCTGCTGCGCCGGTCCTGCGCTGCTGCCAGCTCTTGTGCCCGGCAAAGTCTTTCAACTGCTCTGCACGTCCGCAGCAGTGGCCCCTGCGCCTTTGATGTGCTGCGCGTCCCGTCTCCCGAGTAATTTTCAAACCTGTTTCTGTAGCCGTGACTTCTCCAGAAAGAATGTGGGAGAGCGGTGTTTCTGCTTGGCTGCTTTGTTTGACAGACCTCAGTCTGCGCGCGCAGGTGTCTGAAGCTGCAGCGCGTCACCTGCGCAAACGCCAGCGTACGTTCGTTTGCTCACGCTCTCTGTGAAAACGTTCTCAAAAATAAAATAAAGATTAAAGTGGGATTTCTGCCGGTCCTTTTGGTGAAGAGCTGAGTCCAGAGTCTTGTTCCCTCTTAGAAAACAAACAGATCTTTCCGCCAGTGCCGTGTGGTGAGGGTTGGTGTTAGATTTAAGGCTGTTTATCATTAACGTGCTTCAACAGCTCTGTGTCTGTGTTTGAATTAAGGGGTCCTGCGTGCGGTGGTCGAAGCGGCAAACTCCGGAGCATCGGTTCTCTGCCTGTGCGAGAAGGGGAGACGCCATGATCATGGAAGAGACCGGCAAGATTTTCAAGAATGAAAAGAAATGAAAAAAAGGTGAGGCCTGCTCCAAAGACTTTCTTCAGCGTGGCCATGGTTTTTGGTCCCGTTGGGCGGTTGGTGTGAATGGGCAAGAGCACAGAAAGCGCCACGCTGCTGATTAGCGTAAGGAATAGTTTGCTGTTCCCAGAAAGCCCATTTTAACCTGGATCCTCCTGCCTGCCCTGCTGGTACGCATCGCCGATGAGCCTCAGCTCCCCGTTTCGACGCACCCAGCCATCCACGTTGTTGGCAGTTCAGTGTCTCCCTTCAGGAGGACCTGCGGTACCGTTACCGCTGGTCTGTAGTTGCCGCGGAAATTGTGTGACACTCGAGTGTGTCACCCAGGGCTCCCTGGTTTCTGTTCTGGAGACTCGAGGTCCTTTTGCAGGTGGCTTGCTGCCTTGGCTGTATTTCTTTGACAGCTGCCTGGGCAAAAGGAGAGCCGGGGCGGGAGCAGACGAGGCGCTGCGTTCCTCGTGCTCTTCGGCGAGAGACTTGTGCAATGGGGGCATTTTACAGCACATCAAAACCAAAATCCTGAGTACCGATCCACGCTGGCGCGCTGCTGCCTGTGCCGCGTGTGAGGCTGCACGACTTCATGGAATGTTTTTTTCCCTTTATAGGTATTGCCTTCCCAACGAGTATATCAGTAATAACTGTGTCTGTCACTTCTCCCCCTGAAGAGTGACCAAGACTACATCCTCAAAGACGGAGACTTGGTCAAAATGTAAGTGTCGTGGTTACGCTTCTCGAGGGTTTACTGTTGGTGTCTGGGCTTTGCTTTCTAATCCTCCTCGGTGTGTTAAATACTTCCTCGGTGTGTTAAATACTTCCTCGGTGTGTTAAATACTTCCTCGGTGTGTTAAATACTTCCTCGGCGTGGCTAATTAGAAAGTCTAATAGCTCGTCAAGTGAAGCATTTGAAACACGCTCGAGTCTTCTGACGCTTCTAGAAGTCACACAAGTTTCCAGAGCCGTGATCGCCCCACTGTAATTAACTCTCCTTGCGTTGCAGTGACCTGGGAGTCCATGTCGATGGCTTCATAGCGAATGTAGCACACAGTTTTGTCATAGACGCCTCAAAGGTAGGTGGTTAATGGAGTGGTGTCTCTCGCCGCTGTGGCTTACGTGCGCTTTAAAGGAGAGAGATTAAAAAAGCTGATGTTCGGGTGCCTCTGGTTCCAAAGGCGGCAGCAGCCTCGGAGAGGTGTCTGCTCCATTTCGCAAAGGTGCCGCAGGTCTGGTGTCACCGCGGTGACAGGGTGAAAACCGTCCCTTTCCTACAAATTATGGAGTCCTCTGGAAAATGAGGGCTGACACGCTTGTTCAACATGTACAATTTCGCAAGGGTACAAATAATTTGAGACAAACACGTGCGAGCGGCGCTGCAGCGAGTTACTTGCATGCAGAGTGTCTGGGGCTGCGGGGCGGACTGGGGCTGACTGGTTTGCTGCCCCCTCTACTGCCGAGGCACAGGGAGCCGAGCGCTGCGCTGCTGGGAGTCACTGCCTTCCCCTTTTCAAACCTGAGCTCGGGGGTGACCCCAAAACTAGTCCCTGCTGCCCGCTTGTCCTGCCTGAACACGCCGGCGCGAACTTTCTCCCCCGGGGCTGATGGCAGCGTACAGCCCCGGCACGGCGTTGGTGAGGACGCTTGCCGTGGCGCACGTGGTTCGGTCGGGCGTTTTGGCAGCGACGCTAAGCCGTGCTCGCGCGGCGGCAGGTAGTGCTGCGGCGTAAAGTTGCCGTATAACGTTTTAGCTGTGGGTCTTGAGAGGAGGACGGCGGTGTGGGTCTTGGGAATGGCTCTTCTCCAGTGGCTGTGACTGAACGACTCGATGGGGAGAAGACAAAAAAATAATCTTTTGAAGCATGTTGAAATCTTCCCAGTCCATATTTCTGGCTACAGCAGAGGTCTTGTTTTGTTGTCAGTCGTGGACAGTGACTGCGGCGGTCTCTGTTGAGGCTCGCGAGGGAGAGCCAGTTCGGTTGTGGCTGATACTCAGCTGCTCTTTTAATGAGGGAGAGACCAATGGCCGAGCTGTGGAGCCAGAGGCCCTTCCACCTCGGAGCTGGATTTCCCCGTTTCGCTCGGGGGGGAATCTCCATCTCAAGACACTCAGAATGGCAGTTCTGTCGCTAATAAGAGGGAAAGGAACATACCTCAAAGAGGCCTTTATTTTTCTGTTCTTCCAGGAAAACCCTGTGTCAGGCCGTAAAGCTGATGTCATCAAGGCGGCTCATCTCTGTGCGAAGCTGCTCTGCGCTTGGTAAAGCCTGGAAACCAGGTGAGTGACTGATACGGGGGCAAGTGCGCCTGGGCGCAGGGGCGAGGAGCTCGGTACAGGCGCTGCCTGTGCCCTGCGGTCGCGTCGCGCGTAGAAACAAGAGAGTGTGACCTTGCCTGGAAGAATTGCCCAGCGATGCGGGGATCTGGAAGCAGCTGTCTGCAGACAGCTGAGCCGCTGCCGGGGTGAGCACCGGCGTGCTGGGCAGGTGCAGCGGCTCTTCTGTCAGCAGCTCTGGCTTCCCTGCGGGACCCGAGCTCTGTCCTTGTGCGAAGGTGGCTTCGCAGAGAAGCCTCGGCGCTGCCGCTCGCCGATCCTCTCCTCGCTGAAGGCAGCCGGGCACGCGCAGCAACTCCGCCGAACAGCGCTCCCTTAAACCTCCCACTTGCACCTCTCCCTCGGCAGCCGTAGGCGATCTCCTTTGTCGCTGCGTTACTATTCCAAGCGTACTCGCGTCGCTCTTAGTTCCTAGCGTAATCCCCGAAAGAGGGACGGCCTGTGAGGAGGCACTGGGTGGGGGGCTGAGCTGACCTCGTGTTACGTGGCGGTTTTGTTGATACAGGATTAAAAATGGAAGCCTGACACTGTTTCTCCTTTTTTGGAGGTGTTAGAGCACCGGGCGGTTAGAAGGCCTGTCTGCTTATCACAGAACACTGTCGAGTTAAAAAAAAAAACAAACAAACTGTCATGCTTGTGGCTTGAATTTTATCCTTATGTGTTTCCATGTGTCCTTCATCCAGAACGCACAAGTGACAGACGCGTGGAACAAAATAGCCCACTCGTTTCACTGCACGCCGATTGAAGGTAAGGACGGGGGAGCAGCTGATCGCGGTAGCAATGTTTTAGCTGCACACTCAATCCCGAGGCTGCCCTATCCCAATTCTGGGAAACGCTTAATGACTAGAGTCCTAGACATGCCATCTTTAAATGCAGCAGCCTTTGCTAAAAAAAATCCCTTCAAAACTCTCTAGGTTCTTCTTCCTTCCTCTTTTTTTTTGCTTTTTAAAGATGCATTAATCTAGGAACAATAGACGCGGGCTTCCACGGCTGGTAGGTGGTGTCCTGGCTCGTGGACTTCCTGCCAACCTTGGGCAAATCGCGTGGCCCTTGGCTTTCATACTTGACCACTCGTAGTTAAAACCCCGTTAGCAAAGACATAACAGAGCTCTCGTTTGTAATGCAAGAGCCACTGCAAAAGAACCCCATAGATGTGCAGGGTACGTAATTTCCTTCCAGCTCTAAACTGATTCACGTTCTCTTCGCAGCGTTGATAACGGGCGAGTGGGAGGGCGCTGGGATAGCTTCTGGTGGAAACGAGACCACTGGCTTCTTGTCTGAAAGGTGGCGAGAGAGCTTAGCCTGACATTTGGCATGTGCAGATGCTTTTCTCCTAGTCGGTGACATCACTGTCAAATGGTTCTTTCAGCCACAATTAAATTGGTCCATTATTAGCTAAATTTCATGAAACACTGTAAGGCTGGCTCGTTCTCCTTCCGCTCGCCTTAGCCCAGTCTTGGAACATCGGTTCCCTGTTCCTTGTGTGGGATGGCTTTGTGGGTCTCCTCAATGCTTCGCTCCTTTCTCTGCGAAAAACATGGCATCAGCTGCAGTGAGGAGGCGGCCGCTCGCACTGTCAAGGGAGTTTAAGCAGCCACTGTTTTGGAAACAGTCAAGTGCCGTAATTATCTAGGCACTGGCAGAAGCATAAGGGCCCCAGTTGATGAAAACAAACGGAGGTTGGGGTTGTGCTTTCCTCCCCGCCAGCGGCCGCCGTCCTTCCTGAGCGGAGACGTGCGACTGTCCCTGCTGGCCGGTGGCTTGGGGAGCGGAACGGGAATGGCCGTGAGCGCCTCTTCCTAGGCTTCGATTTGAAGGAGAGCCGTAGGACGGAAGGGAATAGTGAAGCAAACCCCCCAAAATACCCTTTGAGTGCTGTACAGCCGAGGTACTGGGAAAGGACAGAAGGTTTCCATTCATTTGGCGTCTTTAAGAACACCCGAGGGTGCGTTGCGCCTGCCGGCAGGTTCACCTCCGGTCCGTTACAGTCCGCTGGCATAGCGCACGTGCCTCGCGGAGAAGTGGCAGTGCTGGAAGGGCTCGGCAGCTGTTCGCGCCTCTCGCGGGAGCTCGCAGCTCCTCCTCGCTGGCGAGGCAGCGCTGCGGAAGTCGGAGTGGGCTTTGGGGAGCTCCGTGTCTGTGCTGAGGCACTTGACGGTCCACGACCGAGGGGAGCTGAGGAAGCGCTGACGCTAAAGATGGTTTGCTTTGCTGCTCGCTCTAGCGAGGGCTGCAGTCGCGGGCCCCGGCGTGTTAATAACGCAAGTCACTGTGTAGCTGGTTTGCAGCTCGGAGGTGTTAATGGATTCTCTTATCGCGGCAGGGATGCTGTCACACCAGCTGAAACAGCATGTGATCGATGGAGAGAAAACAATCATCCAGAACCCTACAGACCAGCAAAAGTGAGCATCACCTCTGGGGCCGCTGCTTCCAGCAGCGTTGGGGGGGTGACTAGGTCCAGAATGGTGACCCCTGTTTCTCGCTGCGGTATCGAGTGGGGGATGTAGCAGGTATGTTTAATTTAACCGGGGTACAGGCTGTTCCACGTGTGGCCTCTTTCTTGAAGTCTGACCCAGTATGGCAGATTTGTAGCTTGTTAGCCCCATATCTTCCTGTCCGTTCTGTGTGAACGTGAAGTGTGGCTCTGCGCTTGGGGGCCGTTCTGAGAAAGAACGGCTGGAAGTCCCTGACATGAGGCTCCTCGCTGGCACCTGCGAGTGTGTTGGTTCTGTCCAGTTTCTGTCCAGACTCTGCTGGAGGCTGCCAGCAAAACGACCAACTGTTGCTGGTCGTAGCGGTGGATGCTAATTCCCCAGCACTGTGCCAAGGCCTGTCGTTTGTCTCGCAGAAGCTGCCAGGAGCCCACTGGACGCTGATCGCTGTCAGTAGCACCTCGGGATGGGTTTGAACTAATGAGCTGGACGCGTCATTCCGTTCTGTTCCAGCAGCCTCTGCTCGGTTGGGTCTCACGCCGAGTAGGTAGAGCGCAGTGGCTTTAAATCCAGCACTTGGACTGGAGGTTCTCAGGCGTGTGGGGCTCTTGGCCTGCCAGGACGTGACCACAGGGTCAGAGAGCTGGCGCTGAATGTCTGAGAGACCTCCCACCCTTACTGGGGATAGAGCTACTTGTCACAAGCAGGAGCAGCGCTGGACGGTCGGTTTTCTCTGCCAGCCTGTCACTGATCAGCTCTGCTGCCTGGCACGTTCGGCTTCTGTGTCTGCTGTGCCAGCTTTGGCTCTTCTGGTCTGGGACCTGGTCTCTGTAGCGCTACTTTGTGCTCATAGACCTCTGGCTAAGCCCAGTGTGGCTTGTTTGCGGTACTGTGGCTGTGTAGGAGGTTTTGTCTTCTCTATTTACCGTTCTCTGACTCACCAAACTTTTTTTCATCCAGGAAGGACCATGAAAAAGCAGAATTTGAGGTCCATGAAGTTTACGCTGTTGATGTTCTCGTCAGCAGCGGAGAGGGAAAGGTGAGGTCCGGTGCTTCTTGGCTGGCTGTTCCTCCGTGCGTGTGGTCAAGGCGGCTGTGTTTCAGGACAATCATCACCACCAAGTGGTGCTAACAGCCACATCCTTGTGGGTGCCAGGTTCCAGCTGGGGAAGACTTGTTGCCTGGTATCGTTGCGTCTTTTTGGTGGAGGTTTTCCATCCAAAAAGATTGAGGTGCACCTTTACAGTGTCGGAGCACGGGCGATGCTCGTCCGATGTAACCGTCCCAGCGCGTGTGGGCGGTTGGCTGATGTGGCTGAGGAAGTGCTGCGCTGCTTTCCTGGTCTCTCAGCAATATTGCATTTCCAGGCAAAGGATGCTGGCCAGAGAACTACAATTTACAAAAGGGACCCCTCCAAACAGTATGGCTTGAAGATGAAAACCTCCCGTGCCTTTTTCAGTGAGGTGGAGAGGCGCTTTGATACTATGCCATTTACTCTCAGGTATTTGCTCTTCTTCGTGGCCTCCCCATGTGTTCAGAGCTGGATGCTTTGCGTGAGCTTACAGACCATGCTGACAGCAAAACCGACGTGCTTTCACCGTCCTGTCACAGAGGAGGAGGAGGAGGCAGCCTTCGCTCCTTTACGTTGGGGTTGGCTGTATTTGAGCCTAGGAGTGGGTGGAGGAAGGATGTTACAGGCTTAAGCAGGAATCCCAGGCAGAGCTGAGGATTTGAGACTCTCCTGTGCCTCGTGTGGCAGGTGGGGAGCCGGGAACTGTGTTTAAAATAAAACGGGGGTGTGAAAGCAGAGCCGGGGCGCGGCATGCAGAGGCGAGGTAGTTCCAGTCTGTTTTTGTAAGCGATGTATCCTCGAACTAAGGAAACAACCTTCACTTGGCAGGCTCTTTTCATCCTTAAATCCACTTGCCTTTTCCACTCTCTGGGGGTAACTGTTCACCTGGCAGTTGCCTGCTCTGGCAGCCCGCTTTGTCGCTGCACCACAACACCGAGGGGGATGCAAGAGAATAAAGTCTCCAGCCCCCACCCCGGGGGCGATTCTGAAACCCGCGGGGTGGAATCTGGCTTCTAGGAAAGCGCCCGAGCTCAGGGGTGGCTCTGTCTCCTCCGCAGGGCATTTGAGGATGAGAAGAAGGCCAGGATGGGGGTGGTGGAATGCGCCAAACACGAGCTGCTCCAGCCTTTTCAACGTCCTCTACGAAAAGGAAGGTGAGTGCTGGCGGTGGGAGGACTGGGAGCCGGGTGCGGACGGGCGCTCAGCAGACAACTGTCGGCCGCTTCCGCAGTCTGGTGAGACCGGGCTGGCTGTCGCCGTATGAATACCAGAGATGCACTTCAAGGGCCCTGGGATTTATCCTCCAGGAAGCTCGCTACGCATTGGCTTCTGGATCTGTTTTGGAGTCCTTCCAGGGATGAGATGAAATTTTTTTGTGGAGTGATTTCCTGGGCAGGAGGAGAGATCGATGGCTGAGGCGCTCTGGTTTGCTTACAGAGCAGGCGTGGGGGGTGCTGCTGAAGGCATCGGTTTGCCCTGGCCTGGGTAGGTTTAAGAAGTTCCCGCGAGATGTTTTGTAGCAGTGACAGTGTGGAAATGGCACAGGAATCGGAACAGCTGATTGGAAACGTCTGCCAAGGTACCTGGTGGATCGGATACACAGGGGCTGTGGTGTGGTAACGCCCGTTTCTGTCTTGCAGGAGAGTTTGTTGCACAGTTCAAATTCACAGTGCTTTTAATGCCCAACGGTCCGATGAGGATAACCAGCGGCCCCTTTGAACCGAGCTCTACAAGTCGGAGTTTGAGGTGCAAGATGGAGAACTGAAGGTTGTTTAAAAACAATAATAATAGAGGTAGCACATCGCATGGGTCACCCTGTGTTTTGCATCCCGCGGGGTGAAGGTGGGAGTAACGCGCGGAAGACCCTGCAGGGGAGGGGCTGCGCCGTGAGCGTAAAAAGGAAAAGACGTGCTTAAGACCAGGTTGGGCCCCCAGTTTCCTGCATCGAGCACCAGCTCCAGAGGCTTGATAACGACACCCAGCCCTTTCCTAGGAGTGGCTGAGGAGTCTCACAGCTGGCTCCAAGGCCTCATACCTCGGCGGGGGCGTGAGGCTGCGGCATTCCCCAGCTATCGCTGTGCCCGTTAGTGACTTACCACCATTCCTTCGGTGGCTGGCGGCGCTCGTTCCGCTGTAAAGGCGTTTCCTTTTATCTGCTGTCAAAAAAAGGAGTTGGCTTTCTAGCTTCTTGTGTTTCCTTCCTGTCTCCAGGCCCTTCTACAAGTTCTGCAAGCCGGAAGACCCAGAAAAAGAAGAAAAGAAGGTAATTTGGCCACGTTTTGTGGGGATTAGTGGCACGTTCTCTTGCAATCGGCAGCGCCCGAATGTTACCCAGGTCCTGCGTGGTGGCGTTTTGGGCTTGCCTCCCAGCACACCTTAAAGAACACCCGGTGTCTGCCCCTGGCGCGGGAAGGGGCCTCCTCCTGGCCCCGCGGGCGGGCTGCGTCGGGCGCGCTGCGCGTCGCGGCCGAGCGCGGTCCCCTGGCGAGCCCCCGTTCTGACCGCGGCCGTGGGTTTGTCTCCCCAGGCCTCCAAGAACGCAGAGAATGCCACCACGGGAGAGACGGCGGAAGAGAACGAGGCTGGCGACTGAGCAGCTCCTGCTCCCTCCATGTAGCACCCAATTCACACACACTCGCCCCTTTTCCCCCCAAAACAAGCAAATAATCTAGCACTGTTTGTCTCTTACGACCAAACAACAAACAGTCTGGGACTTCCCACTGACTACAACCAGCTCCTATTGACTTTGCCAATGAGGGAGGATTCTCTCAGCCACGTCAGACTACTTAAAAAAGAAAGCAGAGAAAATAAATATCAGGAGTAAAAGCTATTCTATATCCACTCTTTCTAACCTTTTATACGACCCATACTTGTTAAGAGGTGAACAACTAAGCCGATCCCAGCGAGAGGGAGTGTAGAGAGCTGCCTGCTTTCTTCTTCCTCCTCCCTTTTTATTTTTGTTTTTAAAAAATGTCTCCCTTTACAGATTTTCTTGGAGGAAAAAAAAAACCAAACCCAAACCAAACGAACAGCCGATTACGCCCGAGAAAAGTGCCCTGTGTTTAGTGATATGGTACGCGTTGGACGGTGGAAGGTGATCTGCCTTGCTGCACCATCTCGGCATTCTCCGTTACCTTGGGGCAGAGGAATTTCTCACTTCTTTTAGCCTCTAGATTGTACATTTATTGGGAAGAATATCAAATTTTATGTCCCCTGTGAGACTGTAGACCGTTCTGTCTACTACGTTGTGTCTCTGCCTTGATTTACGTATAAACGCTCTATTTTTTAATACTCCATGGCCCGTGAGTATGTTCCACTCTTTGATGTGCGTGGGGGGCTCTCAAAGGGTCTCCTGTCCCGCACGCGCTCTGGCGAGAGGCGATGGAAATGCTACTGGAGTCGCCGGACGCGGGCTAGAGCCTGGCCAGGGGTATCGCTCTTTATAGTACGTCTTTTTTTAAGAAAAAAAAAGAAAAAAAAAAAACGAAAAAAAAAAAAACCAAGAAAAAAAGCCAACTGAATTACATGTAGGTGAATGTGAGGTTTTTTTCTTTGCCGATACCTGCTGACCGTCTCTCCGGTTATTCCCCTGCTGTAGCTGAATTTGGGAAAAACTCTTGCCTTTAAAAACGCTCCCCGCGCGTCTCTGCAGGCACCGTGCTTCCTCGCCAAGATCTGGGTTTTCTCACTCCACACGTGCAAAGATTACCAAAGTCAATAAAAGCGAATAAACGATGCGCTATTTTTTTTCTGAATGTTCCCTCTCTCTCTGCTCCTGTTCTCCAGCTCCGGGGCAGGTGCAGAGCTGAGCGGCTGGCGCTGGCGGAGCAGGAGGGCTGGAACCGCCGGTGGTCTGGTCTGGGCAGCTCCGACACCTTAACCATGACCTTGAGGGAAAAAAAAAACCCCACAACTCGTTCCCCAGGAGGAACGTTTTAGCATTTTTAAGCAATATTCTGCCCTCTGAAGAAGGGTGGAGCTAACCTTTCTCATAGTCCACAATACAGATTTATAAACCACGGAGACTTGCTGGAGGTTTATTTAATTTTCTATTTTACTTTAAAGAAAAAAAAAATACTGTACCTCTTGATACAAGAAACAAAATCCAGTTGTTAAAAAATTTTGACGAGGCGGAAACTCCCGAGAAGAACTCTGTAACTGACTTTTTTTTTCCAAATAAACTTGACTAGTGACATCTCTCTTTGGCCAGAGGAACGGCTCTGCTCTTTGGGCGGGGGGGGGCGCGGGGGGCCGGGCGGGGGTGCGGGAACACCCCCCTGCCGCCACCGGGCCCGGGGCTGCCCGGGCCTGCGGGGCGCGGGCCCTCTCCCCTGGGGCTGCGCAAAATGGCCGCCAGAGGGCGGACTACAGCTCCCGTGATGCCGCGGGGGCGGGGACTACAGCTCCCGTCGTACCCCGCGCCGCGGGGGGCGGGGGACACGGGCGCTACCCTATAAATAGGCCCCGGCGGGCGGCGAAGGCCTCTCTCGGCCGCTGCTGCCGCCATCTTGTGGGCCGCTGCCGCTGGCCGCCGCCATCCGTCTTCATCCGCCGCCTGCGCCGCCGCCCGCCCGCCGGGACTGAGCGCGGCGCCTCCGCGCCATCATGAGGGCCAAGGTGAGCGGTGGGGGCGGCCGATGGCGCCTCATCCCCTCCCCGGGGGCCCCAGCAACGGCCGGGAGGGCGCGCTGTGGCCTGCAGAGCCCCGGGGGGGCCATGGGTGCAGGGGGCGGGGGTCTCGATGGCACCGGGACGTGGAGCGTGGCCGGGAGTGGCGGTGCGTGGGGCTGGGGGCAGGCGAGGGGGTCTGCGGTGGGAGGGTCGGCGAGGGCTGGGGGCGCCGGGGGTTCCTGGGGGGGGGGTCGGAGGCCGGGGTCCGTGGGGACGGGGGGAGTTGTTGGGGGGGGGTCGGGTGCGGGGGGGTCTGTTGGGGGGACCGGGACGGGGTCTGGGCCTCCGCGGCCGTGCGGGGGTGGGGGGGGGCGGGGCTCGGGGGGGCCGCGGCCCCGCGCCCCGGTGCCGGCACTAACGCAGCCCCTCTCTCTTCTCCCCGCAGTGGCGCAAGAAGCGCATGCGCAGGTACGTGGGGCTGCCCCGGGGCCGCCGCGCCGTCCCGCCGCGCGGGGCCGGCCCCGGTGCTGAGCGCCGCTCTCTCCCCTAGGCTGAAGCGCAAGAGGAGAAAGATGAGGCAGAGGTCCAAGTAGCGCCCCGCCGCGGAGCTGAGCCGGCCGGGGCGCGGGGCCACCACCGCCGCGGAGACGGCCCGCTGCCCCGGGGGGGGCCCGGTGCCGCGGGATGGACCCGCCGCGCCGGGCCGGTTCTGTGCTCTGTGTCGGCCGTCGTGCCGCGAATAAAGCTGGTGTTTGTTGGGACACGGTGTGGTTCCTCCGGGAGCGGCGGGTACCGCGGGCTGGAGGCGGGGGGTGCCCACCGGTAACGGGGCAGGTGGGCTGGGAGCAGGGGGTGCCCCCGGTAAACAGGGCAGGCGGGGCGGTACTGCGGGCTGGGAAGCAGGGGGGGGGTCCCCGGTAACGGCAGACGGGCGGTACCGTGGGCTGGGAGCAGGGGGGGGGCCTCCGGTAAACGAGGCAGTTGGGCGGTACTTGCGGGCTGGGACCCTGGTAACGGCGCAGGTGGGCTGGGAGGGGGGGTTGTCCCCGGTAAACGGGGCAGATGGGCGGTCCCGCGGGCTGGGAGCGGGGGGGACGCCGGTAAACGGGGCACGCGGGCGGTACTGCGGGCTGGGAGCGGGGGGGGTGCCCCGGTAACGGGGCAGACGGGCGGTCCCACGGGCTGGGAGCGGGGGGACGCCGGTGAACGGGGCACGCGGGCGGTACTGCGGGGAGGCCCCTCGGTTAACGGGCGAGCGGGTCCTCGGGACCGCGGTCACTGGGCGGGGGTGGGTGGGACCCCGCGGGGCCGGTACCGGCGTCGGCCGGGGCCCGGCCCGCCCGGGGGTGCCGGCGCGGCGGAGGGAGCCCGCGGGAGCCCCGAGATGGCGGCGCATCTGCATGACGTCACGGTGACGGAAGAGTGAGGCGCGCCGCACGCCGGGAGGAAAAGTGCGGCTCCTTCCGGGTCGCCCCGGAAAGCACCATAGAGCACTTCCTGCCCGGCGCAGAGCGGCGGCCGGAAGGGGCCGCTCATTGTTGGCGCTGGAGGACCCGCGAGGAGGCCGCGAGCGGGTGAGTGCGGGGACGGGCGGGACGGGCCGCGCCGCGACCGGGAAAGGCCCCGCTCCGCCGCCCCGGGGCCCCCGCGGCGGCCGCCCCCGCCCCGCCCCGGGCCGCGCCGCCGCCAGGCCCCCGCCACTGGGCCTGGCCCGGCCTGCGGGGCGGTTGCTATGGAGACCCGGCGGGGGGGCCGCGCCCCCTCTGCCTCCCCAGTGCGCCCCGGCGGGGCTGTCACGGGGCGGAGGTGCCTCAGACCGGGGCCCGGCGGCTTCCGGGTCCCTCCGGCTGGCCCGGGCCGCCCCCGGTGATACCGCCGGCCCCGGCAGCCCCGGGCAGCGGCCGTGAGGGGCTGCCCGGACCCCCGGCGCGGGCGCGGGGGGCCGCGGTCGCGCTGGCACCGGGTAGGGACACCCGGGGCTGTGCGGGGCCCGCCCGGGCTGTGCTGCCCCCCGGGCTGGCTCCCCGGCGGCTCCGGTGCCGGGGCCCTGGGGCGGGTGTTTCCCCCCGGCGCTGGGGGCCGCTCCCGGTCCCCTCCCTCACCCCCTGCCTCCCTCCCGCAGTGCCCGCAGCCCCGCGGCGGCGGCGGCGGCGAAGATGCCCGACCGCGACAGCTACAACAACGCAGCAGCGCGATGAGGTGGGCGGCCCACGCCGACGACATCTGCCGCGATTTCCTGCGCAAACGTCTGCAAGCGAGGCAAGCGCTGCCGCTTCCGGCACCCCGACATCAGCGAGGTCACCAACCTGGGCGTGCGCAAGAACGAGTTCTCTTCTGCCACGACTTCCAGAACAAGGAGTGCGTCCGTCTCAACTGCCCGCTCATCCACGGCACCAAGGAGGACGAGGACTGCTACAAGAAGACGGGGGAGCTGCCCCCGCGCCTGCGGCAGAAGGTGGCCGCCGGGCTGGGCCTCTCGCCCGCCGACCTGCCCAACAGCAAGGAGGAGGTGCCCATCTGCAGGGACTATCTTGAAGGCGACTGCCAGCGGGCGCCAAGTGCAAGTTCCAGCACCTGCGAGCGGGACTACGAGTACGAGGCGCGAGGCATGGCCGCCCCGCGAGCAGGGCATCGTCCCCTGCCGTCCGCCGCTACGACCCCTACGACGCCATCTACGACCCCGACCGCTACGACGACCACGACCCCGTGCTGAAGCGGCGGCGGTGGACGGGCTGCACTTCGAGACCTACGAGTACAGCTTCGCCAGCCCGCGGACGGTGGAGGTACCCGGCTGCTGGAGGAGGAGAACATCATGCTGCGCAAGCGCGTGGAGGATCTCAAGAAGCAGGTGAACAACCTGCTGGGCCACCAACGAGGTGCTGCTGGAGCAGAACGCCCAGTTCCGCAACCAGGCCAAGGTGATGACGCTGAGCTCCACCGCCACGGCCACCGAGCAGACTCTGGCCCCCCACCGTTGGGCACCGTCACCAACTACAACCACAGCATCGCCCAGACCCAACACCACGCTCAGCAGCCAGGCCCTCCAGCCCCGGCCCGTTTCCCAGCAGGATTTGGTAGCTCCCGCCGGAGCCCAGGCGGCTCCCCCCCGCCAACGCCGCCCCCCCCATGAACCCCGAAATCACCCCGCTGTCGGCCCGCCTTGGCCCAGACCATCGCGCAGGGCATGGCCCCCCCCGTCTCCATGGCGCCGGTGGCCGTCTCGGTGGCGCCGGTGGCCGTCTCGATGGCGCAGCCGCTGGGCGGGATCACCATGAGCCACGCCACCACCCCCATGGTGACGTACCCCATCGCCTCCCAGAGCATGAGGATAACGGCCATGCCCCACTGACCCCCCCCCGCGGGGACGGGGCAGCCGGCCGGCCCGCGGCCCCCACGCGGAACTGAGCCCTGGGGGGAGCGGGAGGAAGGACAGACGGACAGATGGACCCTCCTCAGCCTGCAGACGGTGGTGGCTGCTCCCGTTGGGGCTCTTGCGCAGCGGGGGGCTGGCGGTGCGGGAGCAGGGGGTGCGGTGACCCCCTGGGGCTTCGCACCTCGCTCCGGCACCCGCCGTGCGGGGGGGGGGGGGGGCTGCTCCCTGCGGAGCCCGTGTCCGGACACGGCCCCCCCGTGCCGGGTCTGTGTCCCGGTGGGGGGCGGCACCGGGGCCGCGGCCCCCTGAGCCCTGTAACGTTTTTCAACTATTAAAAAAAAAAAAAAAAGCCAACGGCGATCGCTCTCCCACCCCCCCCGGCGCCGCCGCGACTCGCGGGGGGGGACCCACGCGGGACACGGAGCGGCCGGTGGCCCCGGGGAAGGGGACCGGCGGGGCGAGGAAGGGCGGGGGGCGGGGACGCCGCTCCGGGGCGTGTCGGCGCTGCCGCCCCCGGGGCGGGGGGGGTCGCGGCGGGGCCCGGTCGCGGTCGCGGGTGGCGGCGGGACACGTGACCCCAGCCGAGGCCCCTCGCCCCGGCCCCGCCCACAAGCGCTCTGACCACGCCCCCTCTCTTCGGCCCCGCCCAGTGCGGCGGGGGCGGGGCGTAGGGTCGGCGGGCGGCCAATGGGCGACGAGGCGCGCGGGGGGGGCGTGTCGCGGCGGCGGGGGGCGTGTCGCAGGCGGCGGGGGGCGTGGCCCGGCGGCGGCAGCGGAGCGGCGGCGGGCGGCGGCGGCGGGATGGAGCGGCGGGGCCCGGGGCTGGCGGCGCTGGGCGCGCTGGGCCGGCGGCTGCTCTGGGGCGCTGCCCGCCTACGCCGCGGGGCTGCTGGGGCTGGGCGCGGGCGCGCTGGTGCTGGCGCTGGCGCTCTACGCCGGCTGGCGGCGGCGGCGGCGCGCCCGGGAGCGCGGGCTGCAGCTGGCCGCCCGCCTGCAGCGCGACGAGGAGGCCGCCGTGCGCGCCGCCGCCGCCGGGCTGGGCGCGGGCCCGCGGGGAGCTGCCGGCATGGGTAAGCGGGTGCCCGCCCGCCGCGCAGCGCCGTTATCCCGGCGGCGGCACCGGGACCGGCTCGGGCTCCCCCCGCTGGGCGGGATCCCCCGGGGCCGCCCCTCGCCCGTATCGGCTGCGGCGTCCGGCTGCTGGCGGGGGCTCCGGGCCGGGGGCACCCCCGGCTGCCATACTGCAGCCCCCGCCCGGCTTGCTGCCGGTGGGACCCCCGGCCGGGGTGACCCCATCGGCTGCACCCCGCACCCCGCTTGGGCTCCCCGCGGGCGGGACCCCCGGGGCTGCGCTCACCCCCCGCCAGCTGCACCCCACATCCCGCTTGGGCTCCCCGCGGGCGGGACCCCCCGGGGCTGCGCTCACCCCCCGCCAGCTGCACCCCGCACCCCGCTTGGGCTCCCCGCGGGCGGGACCCCGGGGTCCCCCCGTCAGCCGCTCCGCATCCACCCTGGGCCCCGCTGCTGGGGTCACCCCCCCACTGCACTGAGCCCCACTTGAGCTTCCCCCCGGGCGGGACCCCCGGGGCCGGCCTGCACCCCACCCCCGCCGCCCCCCCCGCTCCCCTGAGGTCCCCCCGTGACTGCCAAGATGCTGCATCCACCCCCCGCTGCCCCGGGTGGGGTCCCCCAGCCCGACGCCCCGCGATGGGTGACTCTCCCCCGGGTACCGCCCGGGGCCTTCCGGCAGCGCTGCGGCCGGGCCGTGACTCACCGCGCCCGGGGGGGCCGTTTCCTGCGCGGCCGCAACCGCGGGCTGGGGCGGGGCGCGGGGGGGCCAAGAAGCCCCTGCCCGTGGTGCCGAGGGGGCCGGGACCCCCCACCCCCGGGGGTCCCCGTGATGCCTTCTCGGGACCCCCCACCCCCGGGACCCCCGGGAACGGCCATGACGGCAGCAAGGCCAGAGCTGCTGCCAGATGTTGGTCACAGCTGCGGGGGGGGGTGAGCCCCCCTGGCCCCAGCTGCGACTGTCCCACCCCGAGCTGGCCCCCATGGGGGCCCCCACCGGCCCAGCCAGGGAAACTGAGGCACGGGCTGGGTGGGGCCCCGCCGTCGCGCGGCAGCTTCCTCCCGGCCCCCCCATCCGGCCGGCGCCCCCCGGCCTCACGACGCCCCCGGCCCCTCTGCCCGCAGGTGAGCTTCCCGGATGTGGAGAGGGCGGAATGGCTGAACAAGGTGAGGTGTCCGTCTGTCCATCCATCCCTGCATCCCTCCCTCTGCCCTGCCCTCCCTCCTCCATCCATCCCTCCACGCATCCCTGCATCCCTCCCGCCATCCCCCTGTGTCCGTCCATCCCTCCATGCATCCCTGCATCCCGCCGGCATCCCCCTGTGTCCGTCCCTCGTCCATCCGTCCCGCTGCCGGCAGGTCCTGGCCCAGGCCTGGCCCTTCTTCGGGCAGTACATGGAGAAGCTGCTGGTGGAGAAAATCGCCCCGTCCATCCGGGCCTCCAACAGCCACCTCCAGACCTTCACCTTCACCAAGGTGGACAGGGCGAGAAGGTAGGGCTCCCCTCGGGGCAGGGGTGCCCCCCATCACCCTCCATGGCCCCCCATCACCCCCCCCCGCTCACCGCTGCCCCCCCCCCCCCAGCCTCTCCGGGTCCTGGGGGTCAGGGCTCACCCCGGCACCCACAAGAAGCAGATCCTGCTGGACCTCAACATCAGGTGAGCAGCTGGAGCCACCCGTGTGGCGAAGGCGCCAGGTCTCAGCCCCCTGTGCGCCCCCTCCCCGTGCTGGGGTCTCCCTCTGCACAGCAGCTGCTGGAGCTCGCCCTTGCTGGGGGGGTGTCGTGGCGAAGACCCCCCATCCCTACGTTCCGTCTCCGCAGCTACGTGGGTGACGTCCAGATCGATGTGGAGGTGAAGAAGTTCTTCTGCAAGGCGGGGGTGAAAGGCATGCAGGTGGAGGGGGGGTCTCTGCCCCGGCTGGGGGGGCAGTGGGGCTGGGGGTGGGGGCATGGGGAGCTGGCGGGGTGGGGGCTATGGCCATGGGGGGGGGGTCACATCTCAGCGCTGCCCCCCCAGCTCCACGGGATTGCTGCGGATCATCCTGGAGCCCCTCCTCGGGGACGTGCCCATCGTGGGGGCCCTCACCATGTTCTTCATCCGGCGCCCGGTGAGTGCCCCCCCCCAAGGGACCGGCAGCCCCAGCTCCCCTGGGCAGGATGTGGCTGGGGTCCGGCCCCCCCTCTGACCCCATCCCCCCCCAGACCTTGGACATCAACTGGACGGGGATGACGAACCTGCTGGACATCCCGGGGCTCAGGTGAGCCCCAGCCCGCTGCGGGGGCTTCCTGGCCCCCCAGGACCGTGCCGTCCATGGCCCCCCCCCCGTGACCGTGCCCCCCCCCCCAGCTCCATATCGGACACGATGATCATGGACGCCATCTCCTCCTACCTCGTCCTGCCCAACCGCCTCCTGGTCCCACTGGTGCCCGACCTGCACGAGGCCGCCCAGCTCCGCTGCCCCCTGCCCCGGGTAAGGGCCGGCCGGGGGTCCCGGGGGGGGGGTCCGAGGGGACGCCCCGCTCCGGGGCCCGGGAGCGGCCCCCCCGGCTGACCCCCCTCCACAGGGCGTGGTGCGGGTGCACCTCCGGGGCGCCCGGGACCTGCGGTCGAAGGACCGGTTCATGGGGGGGCTGGTGAAGGGCAAGTCGGACCCCTACGCCGTGCTGCGCGTCGGCACCCAGGTCGTCACCAGCCGCGTCATCGACGACAACCTCAACCCCACCTGGGACGAGGTCTATGAGGTGAGACCCCCCCTGGACCCTCCTCATGGCCCCCCCAGACCTGCTGGGGTTGTGGGGGGCACAGGGACCCTCCGAGCGTCCCCAGTGGGGCCATGGGGGCAGGAGCACCCCAACCCAGCCGGGCTGGACACGGGGACCCCCGTGACCCCCCCAGCCTGGCCGTGCTGGGCGGGGGGACCCCCTGCCCCCCCCGCTGACCCCCGTCCCCCAGTTCATCGTCCACGAGGTGCCGGGGCAGGAGATGGAGGTGGAGCTGTTCGACAAGGACCCCGACCAGGACGACCTCCTGGGCAGGTGCGGGGGGGCCGGACCCCCAGGCTGGAGGCTGTGGGGGGGGCCGCTGCCCCCCCGGCCCCGCAGCTCACGGCCTCTCCCCCCCGCCAGGATGAAGCTGGATTTCGGGGAGGTGCTGAAGGCCCGGGTGCTGGAGGAGGTGGGTGCCGGGGCGGGGGGTGCTGGGGGGCCGGGGGGGGGCCGTGCTGACCCCTCTGCCCCGCAGTGGTTCCCCGCTGCAGGAGGGGGGCCAGGGGCGGCTCCACCTGCGCCTGGAGTGGCTCTCCCTCATGTCCGAGCGCCTCCAAACTGGACAAGGTGAGTGGGGCTCAGCCCAGAGACGAGTTTGCCAGGTCTCAGCCCAGCTGGGGGGGGGGTCACAAGGGGGGCTATCTGCCCCGTCTGACCCCCCTCGGGCGCGTTCCCCAGGTTTTAGAGAGGAACCGGACGATCGTGGCCAAACCCGATCCCCCGTCAGCCGCCATCCTGGTCGTGTACCTGGACCGGGCTGAGGAGCTGCCTGTGAGTGGGGGTCCGGGGGGGCCCAAGGCTGCCAGTTCCCTGCCCTATGGGGTCAGAGATGGGAGGGGGATCCCTCCTGACCCCCCATTTCTGTGCAGATGAAGAAGCCGGGCAAGGAGCCCAACCCCATGGTGCAGGTCTCGGTGCAGGATGTCACGCGGGAGAGCAAGGTGGGCCGGGGGGGGCCGGGGGGGCCCGGCCGTGCCGGTGCGGCCCCGCAGGGGCGGGGTTGGGGTGCAGGGGCCCTGCCGGCCGGCGGGGGTCTAACCCCGCTCCCCCCAGGTGGTCTATAACACGTCTGCTCCCGTCTGGGAAGATGCTTTCCGCTTCTTCCTGCACGATCCCATGAACCAGGACCTGGACATCCAGGCGAGACCCCAGACCCCGGCCCTGTGTCCCCCCTCATCCTCTGAGATCCCCCCAGAGCCCTGTCCCCATTTCCCGCCATATCCCCCCAAATCCCTGTCCCCATTTCTCCCCCATTTCTCCCCAGATCCCTGTCCCCATTTCCCCCATATCCCCCCAGATCCCTGTCCCCATTTCTCCCCCATTTCTCCCCAAATCCCTGTCCCCATTTCTCCCTCATATCCCCCAGATCCCTGTCCCCATTTCTCCCCAAATCCCTGTCCCCATTTCCCCCCATATCGTCCCAGATCCCTCTCCCCCCTCTCTCCCCCCTCTCTCCCCCCTCTCTCCCCCCTCTCTCCCCCCTCTCTCCCCCCCTCTCTCCCCCCCTCCTCTCCCCCCCTCTCTCCCCCCTCTCTCCTCCCCCCTCTCCCCCCTCTCTCCCCCCTCTCCCCCGTCTCCCCCGCCGCCCGTGACCCCCGTGCCCCCCAGGTGTAGGACGACCCCCGCCAGGGCAGCCTGGGCTCCCTCTCGCTGCCCCTCGCCCGCCTGCTCGACGCCCCGGAGCTGACGCTGGACCAGCCCTTCCAGCTCCAGCGCTCGGGGCCCGGCAGCCGCCTCCACATGAAGCTGGTCCTGCGGGTGAGGGGGGTCGGGGGGTCTGGGGGGGGGCCCTGCCCCTGCCCACCCCCCTGCTGACCCCCAGCCCCGCAGGTGCTCTTCTTCGATGCCCCTGAGAACGGTGGCCCCCCACCCACCCCCCAAGGGCAGCCGGACCCCCCGGCCAGCACCAGCGGCACCCACCGGCCCACCCAGGCCAGCCCTGACCCCCAGTTCGGCACCGAGGTGGGGATGGGATGGGGGGGCCTGGGGGGCATCACCGGGAAGGCTGGACGGCTTGGGGGGGGCAGGATGGGGCTCAGGGGGGAGGGGACCTGCAGAGGGGAACAGTCTGGGGAGCTGGGGGGGCTGGAGGGGAGTTGGGAGGGAGTGATATGGGATGGGGCTGGGGAGTCCTGGGGGGCAGAGTGGGGGGGTCCTGGGGGGCAGGGTGGGGCTCAGGGGCTGGGGGGGTCCTGGGGGCAGGATGGGGGGATCTTGGGGGGCAGGATGGGGGGGTCCTGGGTGGGAAGGGGGGTCAGGGCCGGGGGGAGCTTGGGGCCGGGCGTGCCGGGCAGCCCCCGTGCCAGCGCCCGGCGTGTCCCCGTGTCCCCAGCATGTGCTGCGGATCCACCTCCTGGAGGCCGAGAACCTCATCGCCAAGGACAACTTCTTCAAGGGGGTGGTGCGGGGCCGCTCCGACCCCTACGCCAAGGTGCGGGTGGCCGGGAGGGTCTTCCGCAGCCGCGTGGTCAAGGAGGACCTCAACCCCCGCTGGAACGAGGTCTACGAGGTACCGGGGGTCCCCGCGCCCCGTCTGCCCCCGCCCCAGGCGTTGTCCCCGTGGGCATGGATGTGCTGTGTTGGGGGGGGTCCCCTTCCCCCCCCCCCCCCCCAGGAGGGGAAACTGAGGCGTGGGGGCTGGGAGGGGACCCAGGCATCCGGGGGTGCCCCCACCGGTGACGCCTCTCCCTGCCCAGGTGATCGTGGACAACGTCCCGGGGCAGGACGTGGAGTTCGACCTCTTCGACAAGGACATCGACAAGGACGACTTCCTGGGCCGGTGGGTGCTGGGGGGGCGCGGGGGGGCCGGGGGGCTGCGGGGTGACCCCCCCCAGCCCTCACCAACCGCCCCCCCCAGGTGCAAAGTGCCGCTGAGGCGGGTGCTGAGCAGCCGCATCGTGGACGAGGTAGGAGAGGGGCCGGGGGGGGCTGCACCGTGGGGGGGGGGCTGCACCGGGGGGGGTCTCACCTGCCCCCCTGTCCCACCAGTGGCTGCCCCTGGAGGAGGTGAAGTCGGGGCGGCTGCACGTGCGGCTGGAGAGCCTGGCCCCCAGCCCCAGCGCCGCCCTCCTCGAGCAGGTAACAGCCCCCGGGTTTTGGGGATGGGGGGGGCGCGGCTGGCCCCAAGCCTCGGCCCCCGCCCCGGCCCCATTGCCATCCCTGTCCCCACGCATCCCCATGTGTCCCCGTCCCCATCCCTGTCCCCACGCATCCCCACACGTCCCCGTGCGCCCCCACACCGCGGCGGGACCCCCAGCCCACCCCCTGCCCCCCCAGGTCCTGCACACCAACAGCCTCCTCCAGCCCGCCCGGGGCGAGGAGCTCTCGGCCGCTCTCCTCTCCGTCTTCGTGGACCGAGCCACCGACCTCCCGGTGAGTGGCTGCCCCGTGCCCGGGGTCCCCCCGGCCCTGCCCTGGGCACCCCCCATCCATCCCCACCATCCCCATCATCATCTTCATCGTCCCCCCGTGTCCCCAACCCGCCGCCCCAGCTCCGGAAGGGCTCCAAGCCGCCCACCGCCTTCGCCAGCCTGGCCGTGCGCGATGTCTCCGTCAAGACCAAGGTAAGACGCGGGGTGGGGCCCGGGGGGGCCGGGGGGGGCCGAGGGGGGGGTCTCTCACCCGCTCTCCTGCCCCCAGACCTGCGCTGCGACCACCGAGCCCGTGTGGGACGAAGGCTTCTCCTTCCTCATCAAGCGGCCCCACGTGGAGTCGCTGGAGCTGCAGGTCTCTGCCCCGTCCCCGTGTCGGGGGTCCCGTCCCCGTGTCGGGGGTCCCATCCCCATGTCGGGGGTCCCGTCCCCGCGGCGGGGCCCCGTCCCGGGGTGCTGAGCCGCCTGTGCCCGCAGGTGAAGGAGGAGGGGGGGCAGCCCCTGGGCGCCCTCAGCCTGCCCCTGCCCCAGCTCCTGGAGGCCGAGGGGCTGGCGCTGGACGGCTGGTTCCCGCTGGCCGGGGGGGGGCCCCAGCAGCCAGGTCCTGCTGCGGGCGCAGCTGGGGGTGAGTGACGCCATGGGGGGGCGGGGGGGCGGGGAGGGGGCTGGGACCCCCCCTCACCCCCCCCCTCACCCCCTGCTTGCCCCCCAGGTGCTGGTGTCGCAGCAGGCGGAGGTGGGGGCCAGCAGCGTGTGCCCAGCCGGGGGGGACGCTGCCCCCCAGCCGCGGAGGCGCCGGGGGAGGAGGAGTGTGGGGCCGGGGGGCTGCGCCAGCGCCTGCTCCCGGCTGAGAGGTAGGGCTGGGGGGCGCGAGCCCCCCCGGGAGCGTCCAGCCCCCCCTCCCCACCTCGCATCCAGCCCCGCTCCCCATGTCTGCTCCCATTGCAAACCCCCAGCCGGGGCGGGGGGGTCCGGGTGTGAGCCCCTCACAGAGCCTGTGGCCGAGCCCCCCCGTGCCGGGGGTCCGGGGGGGGCACTGACCCTCTGCCCCCGCAGCCGCCCGGAGCCGGCGGAGGGTCCCCTGGGCCGGCTGCAGCTCACGCTCTGGTACCACGGGGACGAGCGCAAGCTGGTGGCCATCGTCCACGCCTGCAGGTGAGGCCGCGTGGCCGGGGGTCGGGCGGGGGGCTCGGGGCTGGGCCCCCCCGCTGAGCCGTGCCCCCCCCCCCCCAGGAAGCTGAGGCCGGTGTCGAAGGAGCTGCCCGACCCCTACGTGTCGCTGGTGCTGCTGCCCGACCGCAGCCGCGGCACCAAGAGGAAGACCAGCGTGCAGAAGAAGACCCTCAACCCCGACTTCAACGAGAGGTGGGGGGGACACGGGGGGGCACCCGCCCGGTGCTGCCCGGTGCTGCCCAGTACAGCCCAGTACAGCCCAGTCTCCCCAGGTTTGAGTGGGACGTGTCCCTCGAGGAAGCCTCGCGGCGCAAGTTGGAAGCTCACGTCAAATCCACCCTGTCCTTCATGTCGCGGGAGAAGGAGGTGCTGGGGAAGGTAAGGGGGGTCTGGGGGGGCCGGGGGGGCCCGGGGAGCCCCTCTGAGCCTTCGCTCTCCCCCAGCTCCATCTGGACCTGGCGCAGGTGGATCTGTCCGAGGGGGGAACCCACTGGTGAGTGGGGCGGGGCTGGGGGCTGTCCTGGGGGGTGGGAGGTCTCGGGGGTGAGGGGCTGTGTCCCCCCCCGTGCCCCCTCACCTCTCTCCCCCCACAGGTATGAGCTGCGGGATGAGCGGAGCAGCCCCTAGAGCTGGGCCCCCCCCCGCCCCCCAGTCCCCGCCGTGCCTGGGGCAGCGGGACGAGCGGGGGGGGCCGGGCCCCCGGCTGCTCCTGCTGCCCCCCACCGCCCCCCCGCCTCGCCACTGACCAAAGACGCGCCGGGCGGGGGCCGGGCTGGGCCCCCCCCGTGCCCCCCCAGACTGTTACATACCTCGTGCCTTTTGCCCACCGAGGAGCCTCCCGGCACGGGGGGGCCCAGCCCGGGGTTGTGCCCCCGGCCCCCCCCGGGGAGACGCTACTGTAGGAGCTGCTGCTGCTGCCACCGCGCCACCGCCGCGATGCCACCGCCGCGATGCCACCGCCGCGCCGACCCCCTCGCTGCCTTCCCGGGGCTGCGTCCCCGTCCCCCCCCGCGCTAATAAAGGAGGGAGGAGACGGCGGCGGCTTCGCGTGGTCCTGGGGGGGCCCTTGGGGCCTGCGGCGTCCCCCCTGCGTGACATCCTCCCCCGGGCTTCCCCCGTGGGTGGCCCTCGTGGGGTGCTCCCCGTCTTGGTGTCCCCGTGGGGGTGTCCCCCCTGGGGGGTGGTCAGTGGGGTGTTGCCCCCCCTTGGGGTGTTCCCACGTGGTGTCCCCGGTGGGGTGTCACCCACAGGGTGTGGTCACGATGGTGTCCCCAGCGGGGTGTGGTGATCGGGGTGTCCCCATGGGGGTGTCCCCATTGGGGTGTGGTCACTGGGGTGTCCCCATTGTCATGTCCCTGGTGGGGTGCTGCCTGTGGGGTGTGGTCCTGGGGACGTCCACCCGCGGGACATCCCCCATCGTGGTGTCCCCACGGAGGTGTCCCCCGTGGGCTGCTGTCACGGGATGCTCCCTGCTGGGTTGTCCCCCATTGGGGTGTCTCCCGTGGGGTACAGGCACGGGGGTGCCTCCCAGTGGGGTGCCCTCCATGGGGCGTGGCCGCGGGGGTGTGCCCCGTGGGATGCCGTCACTGGGGTGCCGTGGTGATGTCACGCATGGGGGTGTCCCCCATCGCGGTGCCCCCCCCGGGGTGACCCCCCCGGCCCCGCTCCGTGCCCATCTATAGACAAAAAATCCCCCCCGGGAGAAGGGGCGTGGTCTCGCCTCTCCCCGCCCCCTCATGCATAATGCATCACCTCGTTACGCGCGGTGACGCCGCCGGCGCGCGGCCAATGGGCGGGCGGTGACGCCGGTCGGTAGAAAGCGCCCGCCCGCCGCCCGCGGCCCAGAGCGCGGAGCAGGGACGGGAGCGGCCGCCGCCATGGTGGGGCACCGGCACCGGGCACCGGCACCGCGACCGGCATCGCGACTGGCATCGCGACCGGCACCGGCTGCCGCGCGCGGGGGATGCGCGGGGGGATGCGCGGGCGGGGGGACACGGGGGGGGCCGGGGCGGGGGTCGCGCCGGAGGGGGCTGGGGCCGGGGGGCGCGGCGGGGGGGGCGGCGGGGGCGCGGCGGGGCGGGGGGCGCGGGGGGGGCTCACGGGCACCGGGCGCGGTCGGTGGCGCCATCCCCGAGGGCGCGGCCGGTGCCGCCGCCGGTGCCCGCTGACCGCCGCGCTCTCCCGCAGTGCGACTTCTCGGAGGAGCAGACTGCGGGTGAGTGACCGGCACCGGGCACCGGGCACCGGGCATGGCGCCCACCCCCCCCCCCCCGGCACCGCGCACGGCCCCCAGGCCCCGGCCCCGCCGCCCCCAGCGCTTCCTGCGCGGCCGCGGGCGGGGCCTTTCCCGGGGCAAAGTCTCCCGGGCGGGGCCGTTCGTGCCAGCGGGGCGGGGGGGTGCGGGGCCGGGGGGAGCAGGACCGGGGGGTGCGGGACCGGGGGGTGCAGGACCGGGGGGATGCGGGACGGAGGGATGCGGGGCGGGGGGGGGCGCGGGCCGCTCTTGCGCCATTTGCCCTTATATGGGCATAGCGCGGGGCCGGGCCGCGCATTCCTGCGGGGTGGGGCAGCCCGGACGCTGGGTCCCCTCCCGGGGGGGCGGGAGCGGCCCGGGCGCTGGGTCCGGTTGGGGAGCGGGGGGGGGGCAGCATCCCGGCCGCGCCCGGCGGCGGGGGGGCGCGACCTCCATCCCGGCCGGCGTCGGGTTCCACCGGGAAACCGGATCCCACCCGGGATCGAAACCCGACCCGGGTCCGGGGGGGGGGGGGGGGGGGGGGCAGGATCCCGTGGGGTCCCGGGGGGGCAGGTAATGGGGTCCCCAAGGTGCGGGGTCCCAGGGGGTGCAGGGCATGGGGTCCCATCCGTGTGGGGTCTGTGTCTGCAGCGTCCCTTGGGATGGCAGGCCTGCTGAGGGGGTCCCAGGGCATCAGGGGGGGTCTCAGGGCACCGGGGGTCCCGGAGGTGCTGACGCAGTGGGGGTCCGGCAGATTTCAAGGAGGCGTTCCAGCTCTTCGACCGCACCGGGGATGGGAAGATCCTGTACAGCCAGTGCGGGGACGTGATGCGGGCGCTGGGCCAGAACCCCACCAACGCCGAGGTCATGAAGGTGCTGGGCAACCCCAAGAGTGATGGTGAGTGGGGGGCCCCCCCCAGCCTCCCCGGGACCCCCCGGCCCCGCCCGGCCCCCGCCCACGGCCTCTGTCCCACAGAGATGAACCTGAAGACGCTGAACTTCGAGCAGTTCCTGCCCATGATGCAGACCATCGCCAAGAACAAGGACCAGGGCTGCTTCGAGGACTACGTGGAGGGGCTGCGGGTCTTCGACAAGGAGGGCAACGGCACCGTCATGGGGGCCGAGATCCGCCACGTCCTCGTCACCCTGGGTGAGCGTCTCCCCCCCCCCCACCCCCGCAATCCCCAAATCCCCGCAAGCCCTCAGGGACCCCTCGGCCATCCCTGAGGACCCCCAAAGCCCAGCCAGTCCCGGGGACCCTGTGAGCTCCCGGCCACTCCTGGAGCCTCGCAAGCCCCCAGCCATCTCCCGGGACCCCCCAAAGGCCCGCAAGCCCCGGGGACCCCCGGTGTGTCCCCCCCATCACCCTGGGTGACGCAGGCTGTCCCGCAGGTGAGAAGATGACGGAGGAGGAGGTGGAGCAGCTGGTGGCCGGGCACGAGGACAGCAACGGCTGCATCAACTACGAAGGTGAGGGCCGGGGGGCCTGGGGGTCCCGGGGGTGCTGGGGTCCCGGGGGGCTCGGCCGCAGCCCCGCTCCCTCCCTGACCATCATGTCTCCTTCCTTCCTCCCAGCGTTTGTGAGACACATCTTATCAGGGTGACGCCGCAGGGGTACGCCTCCCCCCCGCTCCCCTCAGTTACTTACAGTTATTTTTCCTTCCTTTTTTTTCAGTGTCTTTTTTTTTTAAAAAAAGCAAAAAAAAAAAAAGGCCGCCTGGTTTGCGCTCTTGCCCTTGGTGCAGCCCTCCCCCCGCCCCCCCCCCCCCGCATGCCCCTCTGCATGGAGCCCCCCCCCGCGCGCTGGGGCCGGGACGCGGGTGCTGGCGCGGGGGCCGGTGGAGCCCCCGGCAGCGAAGGCCGCGGCGTCGGGCCGGGGCTGCAGCGACGCCGGTTCCTCCCTGCGCTCTTCAGCCGTTTGACTTTGGTTTTCCTGCCTCTCTCCGGGACGAGGGCTGGGGGGGCCCGGCAGACCCCCCCTCACCCCGTTCTCCCCCTTTCTCTCCACAGAGCTGGTCCGGATGGTGCTGAGCGGCTGAAGACCCCTCGTGTCCTCATGTCCCCCCCCCACTCTGGGTTTTGTGCCTTCTCCCTCATTTTCCTGCCACCGCCACCAAGGCCCCCCAGCCCCCCCGGCCCCCCGCTCCCAGCCCCACTGGCTAAGTTATTGCTCCACGGCATCAAATAAAGTGTCGGAAAGGTGACGCTGGGTCCGTGAGCCTCTGTCCCCCCTCATTGCCCCCCAGACAGACCCTGCACCACGAGGCTGTTTCTTCCCGCCCCGGGGACTTGGAATTTTATTTTTGTTGGTTTTTTTAAAAAAACAAAAAGAAAAGGGGGGGAGGGGGGATGACAACCGAGAAGGAGCTGGGGGGTGGGGGGGGAATGCCCATGTGCCAGGTGGGATTGGAGCTGTCTCATAAATAGCCGGGGGGGAGCAAGGTCCCCGGCCCGCCCGGGGAGACCAACACTTAAATAAAATCCGGGACAATCATAAAAAAATACCAAAGCTGGGGGGGGCGGGGGGGGTCCTTCGGGGCACCTTGCGGGGGCGGGAGGGGCCGGTCTCCCCGGGCCGGTGGTGGCGGTGGGGTTGGGGGGCCGCGGCATCCTCGGCCCCGGCGGGGGCTCACTGCGTGGGGGGGACGGGGGTGGCCGTGCTGGGGCTGGGTGCGATGGGGTCCGTCTGCAGGGGGGGACCTTGGTCTGTGGGGAGAGAAAAGAAAGGGGGGGGGGGGGGTCACATCTGGGGGGGGCAAGGAGGTGCACAAGCACCTCTTGCCCCACAGCTCCCGGGAAGCACTGAGCCCCCCCCAGCCCCATGCCCGCGAGCGGGTCCCCCCCTCCCTGAGCCACTCCCGGTGGGTCCCCCCCTCCCTGTCCCCGGTGGCCCCCCACGCCCCCCCCATGTCTCACCTGCGAGGAGGCCGGGGTTGGGAAGGAGGCTTCCCTGCACGGCGGCCACGATGGCGGGGCTGTGCGCGGCGGCCGAGCCCCCCGCGAGGTGCGGCAGGGCCAGGCCGGGTGGGTGGGTGGGGGGGGGCAGCCCCCCGGACGGCATGCTGCTGGCGAGGGCCCCATGCAGCGGGAGGGCGGGCGGGGTTAGCGGGGAAGGTGGCGCCGAGGGGCTCGGCGGGGGGGTTAGCCATGCTAAATGGGATGGCGGATGGAGGCAATCCGAAGGGCAGGGCCGCGGGCGCATTACCGGGCACGGCGGGGTGGCCGCTGCCACCGAGGCTCCCAGCCAGGCTCTGGGACGGCGGCTGCTGCCCGGGGAATGGCGCCGGGGCTGCGGGGAGAGCCGGGGCGGGGGGTCAGCGCCGAGCCCCCGGCCTCGAGACCCTCCCCCCGGCCCCTGGCACCCTGACTCACCGTGCGGGACGGCCGGGGCGCCCGGCGGCGGGGGCGGCTGCGGCGGGGGGGCCCCGGGCAGCGGCTGCCCCACGGGCTCGGCGGGGGCCACCATGGCGGGGGCGGGCGGCACGCCCAGCGGGTGGGCGGCGGGGGCCAGGGGGGCGCCGGCGGCGGCGGGCAGGGGCTGGGCCCCCGGCGGCAGCGGGGGGCGGCTGCTGCTGCTGCTGCTGCTGGAGGTGCTGGAAGTGCTGCTGGCGGGCGCGCATCTCCGCGTACTTCAGCTGCTCCATGTGGAAGGCCTGGCGGTCCGCCAGCAGCTGCTGCCGCTGGTACTCCAGCTGGGGGGGCACGGGGGGGGTCAGCAGGGGATGCTGGGGTGCTGGCAAACACCTGCCCCCCCCCCGCCACCACCATCACTCACGGCCTCGCGCTCCCGGTCCATGATGGTCTCCAGCTCCTCGAAGTGCCGCAGTTTGATCTCCAGCTTCTTCATCTGCGTCTCCACCAGCAGCGCCACCAGCGACTTGATCTTACGCTCCTCCACTGCCGCCAAGTGCTGTGGGGGGGCCCGGGGGGGTCAGCACCCCCACCCGGGCTGCACCCCCCCAGCCCCGACCCCAGCCCCTCACCTTGGCCTTCACGGCGGCGGCGGCCAGGGCGGCGGCGGCGGCGGTGGAGAGGTTCCCCTCGCCGATGTCCCGCTCCACCTTGGCCTTGCGCTCGGCCTCGGGCTCCGGCGGCTCCTTGGGCACCTCGTCCGGCCCCTCCTTCGCCTCCTTCTCCTTCTCCGGCTCCCCTGCGGCAGGGCAGGGGCCGTGTCGGTGGGGCAGGGCCATGGGCAGCGACCCCCAGCCCAGCCGGGCCCCCCACTCACCTGCGCCATCGCCATCACCCTTGTCGGGCTCCTTCTCGCCCTCCGCCTCCTTCCCCTTCTCCTCCTCCTTCTTGGGGGCCTCCCCGGGCTTCTCCTTCGCCTCCTCCTCGGCGGCGCCGTCCCGGGGCTCCTGGGGAGGGACCGGCCCCGCGGCTGCTCGAGTCCCCGCACCAGCCGCCCTCCCCGGGCCCCCGCGCCCCCTCCCCGGGCCGGCCGCTACCTTCGCCTCCTTCTTCTCTTCCGCCGGCTGCGCCTCCGCCCGCGCCTCCTCCGCGCCGCTCTCCTCTGGGGACGCAAGCGCAGGGTCAGGCCCTGCGGCTGCCCGCCCCAGGCCTGGCAAACTCATCACGCCGGCCCCGCCTCACCTATCCGCTCCGGCTCGTCCGAGGTGGTGCCGGCGATGCCGCTGCTCTCCAGCCCGAACGCGGGGTCGGCCTTGCCCGTCACCTTGGCCGCCTCCTCCACCTTGCGGACGTGGGCCTCCACCAAGGCCGTGGGCACCTCCTCCTTCATCTTGGAGAACTCCTCTGCGGGCAGCGCCGCGGGCCCTCAGCGGGGCCGGCAGCGGGGCCCCAGCGCCCCTCGCAGCCAGCCCTGGTCCTCAGCACCGGCCGTCCCTCGGGGGCTCGTCCCATCCCCTCGTGGGTCTCGTCCCGCCTCCCCACAGGACTTGTCCTGCCTCTCTATAGCTGCCCTATAGGCCTCATCCCATCTCCTCGCAAGGCTCATCCTCTCTCCCTACAGGAATCCCTATAGGACTCAATCATCTCCCCATAAAACTCATCCATCTCCCTATAGGCCTCATCCCATCTCCTTGTAAGACTCATCCTCTCCCCCTGTAGGACTCCCTATAGGACTCAGCCCTTCCCTCTATAGGACTCTTCCTGTCTCCCCATAGGACTTGTATTGTCTCCCTATAGGACTCCCTATAGCACTCATCCCACCTCCCCATAGGACTTAACCATCTCCCTGTAAGACTCATGCTGTCTTCTTATAGAACTCCCTATAGGACTCAATCTGTCTCCCCATAGGACTCATCCCATCTGCCTATAGGACTCATCCTATCTCCCTGTAAGACTCGCCCTGTCTCCCTGTAGGACTCCCTATAGGACTCATTCCCATCTTCCTATAGGACTTGTCTTGTCTCCCTATAGGACTCATCCTGTCACCCCACAGGACTTGTCCATCTCCCCATAAGACTCATTCTGCCTCCCTATAGGCCTCATCCCATCCTCCTATAGGATGCCCACAGGACTCATCCCTCTCCCACAGGCGCTGTCCCCTCTCCCCGCGGGACTCAGCCCATCTCCTATAGGACTCATCCCTCTCCCCATGGGACTCAGCCCATCTCCTATAGGACTCATCCCTCTCCCATAGGCGCTGTCCCCTCTCCCCACAGGACTCAGCCCATCTCCTGTAGGACTCATCCCTCTCCCATAGGTGCCCCCAGGACTCAGCCAGGCCCCCAGGCCGGACCCTGGCCCGCGCCGCGCCGCGCCGGGAGGGGCCGCGTTACCCAGAGCCGACTTGGCGGCGGCGGAGGCGACGCGGGGGTCGACGACGGAGGCCAGGAAGGCGACGGTGCTCATGACGGGGTTGCCGGACTGGCTGAAGGGGATGGGCTGGTAGGCCAGCGGCCCCAGGGACGCCTCCGAGTCCTCCAGGTAGGGGTCCTCGATGGGCAGCCGCAGGAAGTGCAGGATGCACTCGTCCTGCGTCCGGCTGCCCACGTGCTCCGACACCTTGTTCCAGTCGTCCTTGTACATCTCCAGGGCCTGCGGGACGGAGTGGGGGGCGTCAGCGGGGTCCGGCGGCCCCGTTCCCCCCTCCCCGCGGACCCCCACTCACCTCCAGCAGCAGCAGCGTCTCCTGCTCCGTCCACTCCCGCGTGGCGCTGGCGGCGGCTTTGCTCTGCGGGGGGAGAGAGGGGTGAGCGGTGGCGGGCAGGGGGCTGGGGCCGGGGCCGGGGGGCGCCCACCTTGGAGGGGACGTTCTTCTTGGTGTACATGTCGGTGCGGAGGCCGAAGTTCTGCATGTCGGCCGGCTTCTCCTTGCTCTTGTCGGGGAAGTTCAGCATCTGCTGCGAGGCCGAGGTCTGCTGCCGGGGGAGGAGAGGGGACGCTGGGGACGCGGCCACGGGGGCCAGGCCGCGAGGACGCCGGTCCCCCCCCATCCCAGAGAAGTCGTCGTGCCCCGTCTCATCACGGTGTCCCCCCCGCGTCCCTGCTCCCCGGGGCAGGGCGGCATGCGGGGCGCGAGGGGGAGGAGGGAAGGAGCCTTCCTCGGCCAGCGGCGGGGGGACGGACCCCAAGGAGCCGCCTACCAGCTCCGGCTTCCCCTTCACCGTCTCGGTGACAAGGTCTTCGATCTCTTTGCTCTTGCGGCCCGTCTTGGCGTCGCCGTCGCTCTGCCGGCCCTGAGGCACGGATCGAAGCTGTGCGATCCCCCCACCCCCCCACCCCACCCCGCGCCCGGCCCCCGCGGGGACCGGGGGAAGGCAGAGGGGGGACGCGGCTGGGCGAGGAGCGGCCGCCCCCGCGCACCCACCTGCGGCGTCTTGGGCTGCAGCGGCACCAGCCCCGAGGGCGTATCGGCCAGGACGTGGAAGTGGGAGGTCGGCGGGGGGCCCATGGGGGTGGGCCGGCTCTCGGCGTCCACCTGGTAGTTGATGAGGCCCCACTGCTCCAGGAAGGCGTGGACCCTGCGGAGAGCCAGGGCTCAGACCCCGCCGGCCCCTCTGCCAGCGCCAGGCCGCCAAACTGACCCCCCCTGCGGCGCCGGACCCACCGCATGATGGCACAGACGTCCCCGGCCAGGTTGCGGCGGCACGCCGTGGAGGTCAGGTACTCCTGCGGGTTCAGCCGGTACGTGTCGATCATGAAGTTGCGGTAAGCCAAGTATCTGGGGGACAGCGGTGAGGCGTCAGCGCCGGCCGCGGCCCCGCCGGCACCGGGAGGGACGGGGAAGTGTGCGGGGGGTTTGGCCTCACATTTCGGGGGTCTTGGATTTATTCTTGCCGTTGAAGAACTCGGGCAGGGCTCGGCGCTCAATGGCGTGGACGCTGCAAGACGAGACGCTCGGGGAGGGCCCGGCGCGGCGGCCCCACACCGTCTGGCTGGGGCCCCGGGGCACCGTCCTCGTCCTCGGCTGTCCCGTACCTGTTGTAGTCGAACCAGGCGGCGTAGCTGGGGATGATGATGTGGTGGGTCTGCTCCGTCACGTTGTCCTCGTGCAGGTCGGGGTTCTTGGCCTGCTCCCCCTTGCTCCCGGTGCCGTTCTCCTCCTCGTCCTGCCAGAGACCAGCACCATGTGGACCAGGGGGTCCTGAGCCCCCCTTTTGCACCTTCCCTCATCCTCACTGAAAGCAGGATGAGGCCATTGGCCCAGGGCAAAGCCGCCTGCAGCCCCAGGGGCGAGGGGAAGGGCAGAAAGGGGCCTTTTTGTCCCCAAAAGAGGGACAAGGAAAGAGGGAGAAAGAGGCGACCATCCAGCGATGGCGACCCCCGTGCTGGGGTGGGAACCTCTTCCCTGAAGGAGTGTTGGGCTGGGAGGAGGGGACGGCCGCGGGCCTCACCTTGCCGGCCGTCTCCATGCTCTCATCCTCCTGCTCATCTGGAAGAGAGGAGAGCAGGGGCGGTTCTGGGCACTGCCAGGTCTGTGGTGCCGGGGGCCCTGCCGCGGCACTCGGCCCCGGCGCCTCGGACTCACCCAGGTCTGTCATGGTGCCCCCCTTGACGGGCGCAGACTCCGAGTCCTTCTTGGTGTTGACTGCAGCGGAGGGAAGCGGCGCTGAGCACCCCGAGGACGGGCACCCTCCCCAGCCCACGCTCGTGAGGGGGGGACCCCGCGGGGTGGCTGCCGGCCCCCCACCCTGACCTGTCTTGGGCAGGGTGACCTCCTCCACGTTGGGGACAGGCGAGGGCTCGTCCATGTCCTTCGTCAGGTCCTCCTGCTCCTCCTCGCGGTGCCCGCGCTTGGATTTGTTGTAGGGGGTGGAGGGGCTGCGAAGGGAGAGACCCCCCGTGTCCCGGTCACCACCGCGCCCCAGGGCCGGGCTCCCCACAGCCCCCGTCGCGGGGCTGGATCCGACCCTGCCGCCCCCCCAGCCCGGGCTCACCCCTTCTTCGCGTTCTTCTTCTTGGCCTCTGGGGTGGGCGAGGGGGAGGGCGAGCGCTTTCGCTTCTTGTAGTTGCCCCCCTTCTTGTCCCGCCGGTCCGAGTCGGGGCTGTTCACCTGGGGGGGGACAGGGGGGTCGCTTGGTCCAACCGAGCGGGGTGGCCAAGCAGGGACCCCCATCGTCCCCCCGCGGCTTTGCCGCCCCGCTCTGACCTCGTCCGTCAGCGTCTTGGCCGAGATCTTCTTCCTGCGGGCGACGGGGCTCTTCTCGTCCGTCACCTCGTAGTCCTCCTCGTTCATCCACTCGTTGAAGGTGTCCGTGTCCAGGATCCACTTGGCGTGGACCTGCCAGGCAGGGCCGCGGGCGCGTCAGGCACCCAGCGGGCAGGGGAGGGGGCTGCAGCCGCCGTCCCAGCCCGGGGCACCCCGTTACCTTCCGGGGCTTCTCCGGCGTCGGGGCGTCCTCCACGGAGGCCTCAATCTCGCTGGCGGGGATCCAGGTGTCGTAGCTGCGGCGCAGAGGGACGGGGTGAGAGCGGCACCCACAGCGGTGCGGGCGCCCCGCGGGCACGGGGGGCTCCATCAGGCTCCAGCCGCGTCCCCAGAGCCCCCGCCCGGGACCCCTCACCTGTCGGGGTAGTAGCCCCAGTGCAGCAGGACCTGCTTGTCGCGCTTCATGACTGGCCGGACCCACTCCTCTGCGGGAGACATGGAGCGGGGTCGGCGCCGAGCACGGACACGCCGTCCCACCGAGAGCCGCCCGTGACGCCGAGCAGGGTCTGGCCCCCGAACACCACCCCCTGCCGGCGTTTCGCCATGAGCTCGGAGCAGGGGGCTCCCCCTTGCACCCACCTTCCTCCAGGTTCCCGGGGACAGGGCAGACGATGTGGGACGCGTTGCTCTTGTCCTCGGTCACTGTGCCCTGCGAGGGGAGCAGGGGAGTGGGCCCAGGGCTGAGTGCCGGGACAGGGCATTGGATGGGCCCCCCCGTGCCCCCACCCCGGCGCTGCCACCGACCTGGTGCCTCTTGACGATGTCTTTCAGCTTGCTCAGCAGCTTGGGCTCGATCTCCTGGTGCAGGAAGATGTTGGGCCGGGCCAGGCAGTTGTTCTGGGGAAGGAGAGCAGAGCGGTGAGCGGGTGGGGGACAGGGGGGTCCCGAGGGGGCAGGGGCGGTGCCTCTTACCTGCACCAGGGATTTCTCGATGGTCATGAACATCTCCACGTTGCGGTCCATCCGCGAGGGATTCTGGAAATCGAAACGCCGCCTTATTGGAAGAAAAGAGCGACTCTCATGAAAGCCACAGCTCAGGTCTCCTCATCAGCATCCAAAGCCTGGGGGGGCTGGGGGGGGACACGCGCCTGAACCCCATCGGGGTCCATGGGGGGGGGGAACATGCCCGGCACCTGCTTGCTATGGAGGCTGGTGCCCTACAACCAGCCCACCCCCGTGCAGCCCCTGGCCGAGGCCACCCCAGGGCGTTCCCATGGAGGGGACCCCCCACCCCTGGCCCCGTGACCCCCACCCCGGCTCCCTCCTGCTCCCAGGACCCCCAGCCCCAACAGGCGCAGGCGGGCGCTCACCATCCTTGGTCGCTCTTGAACTTATAGGCCGCCGCCAGGATGTGGCACAGGGCTCCTCCCGCCTTGAAATCCAAGAAGCATTTTATCTGTAACGGGAAGAAAAGGGTCGGGGGGGCGGCCGCAAGGGGTGGGCTGCGTCCCTGCTGCGGCGGGGAGCTGGGCGGGGTGCCATCCCCTCGTCAGGGTGCCATCCCCTTCTCGGGGTGCCATCCCCTCGTCAGGGTGCCATCCCCTCGTCGGGGTGCCATCCCCTCGTCAGAGTGCCATCCCCTTCTCGGGGTGCCATCCCCTCATCAGGGTGCCATCCCCTTCTCGGGTTGCATCCCCTCGTCGGGGTGCCATCCCCTTCTCGGGGTGCCATCCCCTTGCTGGGCTCTGTCCCTGGGTTGGGACGCAGTCCCTGCGGTGTTGGGGCACTGTCCCCTGTTGGGGGACCTGTCCCTGTGCTGGGACACTGTCCCCAGGTCCTTGGGGCGCTGTCCCGGGGTCCCCAGGGCAGTGGCCCCAGGTCCGTAAGGTGTTGGCCCCGCGTCCTTGGGGTGCTGTCCGTGGTCGGGGCCCTGTCCCAGTGTCGGGGTGCTGTCCCCGGTGGGACGCTGTCCCCTGGTCCATGGGGCACAGACCCTGCCTGGGGGGCAGTTCCCAGCAGGACAGTGCCCAAGTGTCACCGGGACTGTCCCCAGGGCGCTGGGGCACCGTCCCTGCCCAGGGCGCTGTCCCGCCCCGGGGCACTGTCCCGGGTCACCGGGTGCTGTCCGTGGTCGGGCGCTGTCCCTGGGTCCCTGGAATGCTGAACCGGGTCACCGGGGCCTTGTCCCCAGGTCTCTGGGGTGCTGTCCCCGCTCGGGGCCTTGTCCCCAGTTCACGGGGGTGCTGTCCCTGCTCAGCCTTGTCCCCAGGTCTTTGGGGCCGTGTCCCCGGGTCATTAAGGTGTCGTCCCCGGGTCTTTGGGGTGCTGTCCCTGCTCAGGGCCTTGTCCCTGGGTCATCAGGGCTCTGTCCCTGGGTCATCAGGGCTCTGTCCCCAGCTCACTGGGGCTCCGTCCCCGGGTCACTGGGGTGCTGTCCCCGCGCCTTTGGGCACTGTCCTTGCTCAGGGCCTTGTCCCCAGGTCTTCGGGGCCTTTTCCCTGGGGCTTTGGGGCGCTGTCCCTGCTCGGCCTCATCCCCAGGCCCTTGGGGCGCTGGCTCCGGGTCACTGGGGCCTTGTCCCTGGGTCATCGGGGCACCGTTCCCGCGTCTTTGGGGCACCGTCCCCCGCGTCTTTGGGGCGCCGTCCCTGCGTCTTTGGGGCTGTCCCTGCTCGGGGCCTTGTCCCCAGGTCCCCAGGTGTCGCTGGGCCGCGTCCCACACCGGGGCGCAGCCCCTGGCCCACCGTGTCCCCGCCCGTGCCGCGGCGGGGGCTCACCGGCAGCTTGGTGAGGGGCGCGTTGCTGACGTGCTTGCCGAAGACCTCCTCCTGGAACTGCAGCAGCTGCACCACCAGGCTCGACAGCGACTTGTTGGTGGGGGGCTCGGCCTGGATGTACTGCGGGGGCGGGGGGTCAGCGCCGCCGCCGGGGCCGGGCCCGGGGGGCCGGGGGCGGCGATGGCGGCGGCGGGGCCGTGACAGGCCGGGCCCGGCGGGGCGGGGGCCGGTGCCGGCGCCCCCCGCCCCCCGCCGCGGCCTACCTTCTTGTAGTTCTTGCCGAGCCAGAGGCGGACGTTGTCGAACTGGCTGACGGTGTCCGAGGCCTCGTAGTACTTGACGTTGGGGCCGCCGTCCTTCTTCCGCACCGCCATCTTCGAGCGGGCCGGGCCGCCTCCCGCCGCCTCCCGCCGCGCCGCGCCGCGCGCGCTCTACCGCCCCCTGCCGGCCCCGCCCCGCGCCGCGCGCGCTCTACCGCCCCCTGCCGGCCCCGCCCCGCCCCGCGCGCGTCCCAGCGCCCCCCGCCGGCCCCGGGGCGCGCCGCGTTCTCCCGCCCGCGCCGCGCGAGCGCTGCCCGCTCGGTACCGGCGCGGCCGGGCCGCGGCGCCCCCTGCCGGGTCGGGCGCTCGGCGCCGCCCCCCCCTGCGGGGGAGCCGGTCCGGTCGGGTGGTCCCGGGGCGGGGGCGCGAGCGGGGCCGGGAACGGCGGCGGGGCACCGGGCGGGGCGGGGGGCCGGTCTGAGCCGGGGCGCACCGGGCCGGGCCGGGCCGAGCGGGGCGGGGCGGGCGGCGGCGGGGCCCGGTCTAGGCGGAGCGCGGCGCAGGGTGGCGCGGGAGTCACGGTGGCCGAGTGGTTAAGGCGTTGGACTCGAAATCCAATGGGGTTTCCCCGCACAGGTTCGAATCCTGTCCGTGACGCCACCCCCGTTTTTGCGCGGACTCCCGGGGCCGCCTCGATCGGAGCCTCCGCGGGGCCGGAGGGGGGGCGGGTCACGCGTGGGGGGCCTCACACCCCTCGTACCCGCTCTTTTAACGGCGGGGGCAGCGGGGCTCCGAGGGGGGTAGTCGTTTTGGGGGACCATGGCTCGGGGGGGCTGCAGAGGCGGGTACAGGGGACACCCCCTGCGGCCGGAGACCCCCAGGACCCTCAGCCGCCCCAGGGAGCCCCGCGGTGGGACCCGTCCCCCCCGGGGAGGGTCTCCGGCCGGAGGGAGCCGCAGCGGCGGCGCCCGGGAGAGGCGTTGACTGATCTCAGCGACACAAAGGGACGGGAGGGGCCCCGCGGCCCCCCCGAGAGGGGGAGGACCCCCCCCAAACCCACCCATTTGCACATGGGACTGAGCCCCCTTGGCAAACACCCCCCGTGTCCTCCCTGGCGGGGGGTTTCGGGGAGCAGGCGCAGACCCCCAAGGCGCAGAGCCGCCGATAAAGCAACCAGAACGCTGTTTATTGATCACGTAAATCCCCGCCGCCCGCCAGCCCGGCCGGGCACCGAACCGAGCGGTACAGACACCGGAGGAGGAAGTACTGTAAAAAACAACAAAACAAATGCAAATAAATTAAGTTCCCAACAAGTAAACGTAACCAGGTTCTGAGGTGCCTGTCCACGGTACTTCAAAATAAAATAAGAGGGGGGAAATAAGAAAAGGCCAAAAAAAGTACAAAAAAAAAATACAGAACCACAATCACAAGTGTCTGGAAAAGTAACACCAGAAAGAGCAGAGAAAGCGGAGCCAAACACCGGCAAACGCGGGGCAGGACGGCGTCTCGGGGCAAGGTGGGAGACGCCCAGGGGGCTGCGAGCTGGGGGGCGAGCGCGGGGGTCCGGCCTCTCCCGGGGAGGAGAGGGGCTGGGGCATGCACGGAGAGGGGGGCCCGAGGGCGGCACAGCCCAGCGGGAAGGGCTGGTCCCTGACACCGAGTCCCCCCGCGCGGTGCAAGGCCCAAGCCCTGGGCAGGCGCCGGGGGCTCGTCCGCGGCTGGTTCGGCTCCAGGCGGCGGCAGGGCCGGGCAGGGCTTGGGCAGGGCCCCGGGGGCGACGCCGACAGTTCGGGGGCTCCCCCGGCCAAGCCCCTTCCCCAGCCCGCAGGAGGGGAAAACGGACCCCGCTGCTGCCGTACTGCGCAGCTGGAGGCTCGGCTCGCAGAGACGGCGGCACAAAGACGCCGGAGAGCGAGGCGGAAAGTCCAGAGGGGAAGATAAAGCCCAGGGAGGATTCGGCCACGGGACAAGCGAGAGCTGCCAGGGCCCGCGGGGTCAGTCCACAGCGAGAGCAGAGCTGGGCCTCTGGGTCTGCGCTGGAGCACGAGCCGGGCTCTGGGAGAGGCACCAGCACCCAGAACGCAGGCGGGGGCTGAGCCGGACAGTACGTGTGGAGCGGCTGCTCCTTCGCTCCGTGAAAGACATCGAACAGGGAAGCTGATCTGCAAGGGGCGAACACGGAGGAGCTGCAGTGTGTGCTCGCCGCTGGGCCAAGTGTTTGAGCAGTATTTACCAGAGGCATTTAATCGTTTCAGCTAGGAAGCAAGAGGTTCGAGGGAACAGTGCCCTAAGAAAACCATGTCGGTGACGAGGGAACACCAGCAGTTCTGACCGGCTAACCCTGGTCTCCACCTCTGCACCTTCCCCCTCCTCTCCCTCGTCAGCACGAAGCGTTTCTCTTCCAAAGTCCTTAGATTTCCTCCACTCCGTGTGCAAATATCATCACCAGTCCCGGCTCTAGCACCATGTCCTCGCCCATGTGCTGGTTTTCGCAGGCCATCACCACCACGGCCTGCTTGCCGGGGATGCGCTTGGCCACATAGTTCTCGTAGTACCGCCGGTTCATCTGGCGCGTCTCCAGCGTGGCCAGGCCCTGCGGCCAGTTCCGCTCGTGGGCGTTCTCGATCAGCTCGTTGATGATGGACGTGGGGCAGCCGCTCTCCACCAGCGAGCGCTTGATGACGGCCTGCAGCACCGCGTCCGGCGTGGAGATCATTCCACCCCACCGCGTCACCCGGGCCGGCTGCAGGGAGTTCACCCACCTGGGGACAGACGCGGGGACAAAGCGGTCAGTGCTGCGCCTTTTCGGTGGCTCCCACCAAAATGGGGGAACTGCTCCGCCTCGGGCCTGCTCCGCGCTCGGGAGCAAGGCTGGACGGGGAGTGCCTCCATTTCCCCACCCGCCGCTCCCCCGTTTTCACCCCCGAGCAGGGCCCGGCTGCGGCATTCAGCCCTGCTCCTCCCTCCCCACAGGGAGGGGAAGAAAGGGTCGGATGAGAAGCTGCTTCCTCGGCCTTTCTCACAAGGAGGAAGGAATCTGGCAGCTTCCTGCTCGTGAGCAGGATGCAGGTGGAAGAATCAAAATGCTCCGAACCCATTGTGCAAGCAGCTCACGTGCTGCTCCCCAGCACAAACACCCCGCAACTGCCCCCGTGCTTTTGAGAAGCGTTCTCTCCCCAAGCCGTGCCTTTGCCTCGGAAGGCGCTTTACCCCCTCTCAAATCTGTCAGCAGACGCCCAGCTCCACTCGCGCCCCGACGCAGGGCTCCCCAGTCCCTCCCCGATCTTCCCGGGAGAACCAGCACTTACTCCAGGATTTCGTTGTACTCGATGGTCTCCTCCAGGTTCTGCAGGTTGGGGTTGACGCTGCGGATGGCGCGCATGTAGGCCTTCAGCAACTGAATGTCCCGCTTCTACAACAGGCAGGACACGGCGGGGTTTGCAAAAGGGAGTCAGCACGTCCCGAGACCCGACCTGCGCAGCGGCGGGGAACGACCCGTCCCTGCCCCGTCCCAGCAGCGGGACGACAGAGGTGCAGAACAGCAGCAGAGCCCTGGCTGCGCTCAGCTCGGGCTCCGCTGCAGCCGCTTTCGTCATCCACAAACCTTTTTTTTGGCATTTGGCGTCCACGCAGGCGAGACTGACCCTTCCCGTGAGAGACCCCGCTGCGAGACAGCCCCCGGCACACGCGCACCCACCTGCTCGGCCAGCTGATGCTTGTGCTCTGCCGAGGTCTTCTCCAGCTCGGCGATTCTCGTCTGCTGCTGCTGCACCACGGACCTCAAATGCTTGATGCAGTTGTGGTTTGGCAGCTCGTCTTTGGGCATTTCCAAGCTGCGGAGCAGTACAAAAAACAGGTGGAGGCCCCACATTAGGGAAAGCTGCACACCAGAGCGCTTGGCATAGGCACGTCAACAGCCTCCAGGGCAAATCCAGTCTTGGAGGACTTGCCAAGAGGCCCGGGAAGCCCAGCGCCGCAGCCTCCCACAGCTGTAGGAAGGCCTGTTCCCTGCCGTGTCTCGGGGCGAAGCCAAATGGTCTGGGGGAGAGCTACAGGAACAAACCCCCACCAGGTCGGCAGGCGATGGGGAATTCCCTCCTCCAAAGCGATCAGGGTTCAGAACCAGGTCCCACACTAGGCAGCCCAGGGCCCCGGTCCAGCCTCTGACTTCATCCAGGGAGATCCGATAGTCTCCAAGCCAACAGTCCCTCACCACCTGGCTGGATGCTTGCACCATGTGAGTGGGAAGGGTATCGGCACCAAGAGCACAGGTGCCGAGGCCAGACCAGGCACCCACCGCTCCTGGCTTTCGGCGACACGTAGGAGGGAGCAGAGCTCACGCTGGAACTTGTCCCGGGGGCTGGAATGGCTCTGGGCGGATTCACAAAGGCTCCAGCACCCCGTTTCCAGCAGCCAACCAGCACCTAAGCCCCAGCAACGAGCTGAAGAGACAGGGGCTTTGAACCAAGTTTAAAAAGAAATGGGTTTGACTAAAAATCCTTCCCAATCCTTTCTGCAGCACCATGGCCTTCAAAGCCCTGCTACCCCCGGAGCTCTGTGCCCAGGGCGCAAAAGGGTGCCAGGCACCGAACCCCGGGTTTCTTCCCCGAGCCTGTGGCCCCTGCTCTGCCCACCCTCTGCGGCAGAGCCCCCCAAGGCCATCCTCACCCGCATCCCTGCTCGCAAGTCACCGGGCGCTTTGGATTGTGCTCGCAGTCATTGAGGTGAGACATCAGGTTGTCAAGTCGCACAACTGCCGTACAGCCGAAAACAGCGTTGTCGCAAGTGATCTGCAGCTTCGAGAGCATATTACGCATGATCCGCGGGACGGGGCGGAGGTGGGCAACCGTCACGACGCTGCGGTCCACGGGGCACGTCTGCTGCTGGGAGAACCACTGGGTGATGCAGGCATTGCAGAAGGCGTGCTCGCAGTGGGGAGCCTGCGGAGGGGCAGAGAACAGCCGCGCGTTACTCAGACCCCGCGGGGAAGCGTTTGCTGGCTCGTGCGTGGAGGACAACCTTGACCAGAGAAAGGCTCTTAGTCTTTGAGGGGTGCACAGCAGCGACGTGCTGCCTTGGGGGAGGAAAGCAAAGGGAGGAGGTGCCTCCATTACACAAGCAGGCGCGATGCCCACAGAGGGGAACGAGACACCAAAAGCCAGGCCTGTGACGACCAGAGCCGCGCGCAGCACCTTCCGCTGCAAAGGCAAGAGGCGCTGCTGCAGAGCCGTCCTCCCTGTCCTTGGAAAAGCAGGTGCCCACCTTCATCCACCTCTGGTTTTAATTTGCGTGCCCAGCCCCACCAAGGTCCTCTCTCCCCCCCAGAGACGTGGTGTCTGGTGAGCAGATCAGCTCCCTGGGACGGGGACCCTCAGAGCATTGCTCCTGCTCTGCTCTGTCCCAGGTAATGCTGCCTCCGGAAAGGGCTGAGGGGGCAAGACAGATCGGGACGCTAAATTTAAACATTTTTCCAGGGCAGATTAGAACATTACTTCACCGTATTTACACAGCTGGGCTCTGCTCTTGCGTTCAAGCTGCAGTTGAAAGAGTATTAAGATTGGGGAGGGGGAGCGGGACAGACGCCAGCTCTTCGGACAACACTGAGCTTTCTTCCACAGAGCAGAAACCCAGAGTTACAGGAAGGTCAGACGCGTTCAGGGCTAAGGCTCATTTACAAGCTGTTCCCCCAGCGCACAGTGCCTTGCAGGCTGCCTTGCACCAGCCGACAAAGGCAGGCGACGATTGCGGGACGTACGCTGAATTGGGATTCACCCGTTTAAGCTACAGGACCATCTTGGGAGCTTCAGTGCAGCCCCTGTGGCAAGGCAGCGTGAGCCAACCAGCCCAGCGTCTCTGAGGCAGCTGAGCCTGTGTCAGACAAGGCTGCGGGTGCCGGGCTCCGGCACAGGGACAGCCGCTCCTCTCCCTCGCATTTTCCTCAAGTCCCGCTCTCCGGGGCTTCGGCTTTCCGCTGCCCTCCACAACGCTGGCCGCTCTGCTGCCCTTGCAGCGTTTTAGCGTCTCAAGCCCATGCCCACCCCCACGAAGTGTAGTGACTGGGGTACCCCAGCATCACCCAGCGCAGACTGGAGATGTGACAGATAAATCACACACGCTACTGCACACAGAGGGTCACTCCGTGCCCGTAACACAGGGACGTGCCCTGGGGAACCTCCATTCTTGGAGACAGGGCCCTGAGCCCTCCGAGATATCACTGGAGGTGGCCCTGCTTTGGCCAGGCAGAGGGACCTCGCTGGAAGGGAGGAACAAAGAGGGAGTCCTCAGGAATTTGCTCCCTTCAAACCACGGCTTGTGCCTTGCTACGAACAGCCTCATCGCAGCTCCAGCTACTGCGGTGCTGGCAGGAGGGCTGGTATCCCCCAGACAGGCTGTTAAACACGCTCGAGAAAAGCCTGGGAACAAAGGAGTTTGCGATATCACATTCCCAAAAGGAGATTTAAATAAACCTGCTTAAGAAAGCTGCAACTTTCCCTTTTGTGCGATGGCCTGTGATCACGTTCACATGTTGACAGACTTTTTAAAAATCAAAGCTTGTTCGATGTAACAGCTTAGCAGAGCTGGAAGGTGCTAACGCACAACTTTAACTACAATAGATTGCAGTTCCACGCACCCCCAGCCCACTGGCACAGGGAGGGCTACGGCACAGGGCCCCAGCCTCTCCAGGATCCCCGGCGGGCAGCTTACCAGCACGGCACAAATCACAGCTTTCGTGATGCGGTTCATTATTAATCGATGAAACTGCAATAATTATGCACGTTTCAGATTAGCTCAGTTTTATTTTAATCCGTTTTATTTCAAAGGAAGCTGGATTTACGCAGAGGGTACTGAGCTACCCAGCACACGGCCACAGCTCGGCCTTCCTGAAGGGAAGGGGCAGGGACCGGTGGGACAAAGTCCCACACAGAAGCCAGCGGCACTCCACTCTGGTCAGCACTGGTGAGGGGGCTAACAGCCCCACCCACCTCTCCCCAAGTAACGAGGCTTTGCAGGACACACTGACAAATACAGCCCTTGCAGCACGGAGAGGCAGAGGAGAGCTGGAACCACGCAGTGCTCCAGAGGGACGCTGCGCTGGGAGAGCTCGTAAGAACAGAGCTCACAGGAAAGCCCCGTCCAACAGCCCTTCCGCTTCGCGGGAAGCGGAGGGAGGAGTGGAAGCAGCAGCTCCCCGTGCTCACCCTCCCTCCCCGGGCGGCTGCACAAGCTGCAGAGCGAGCCGGAGGATCCGCCAAACCACCCGGCTGTGCCAGGCCCGGGCGAGCAGCGTGCTGGTACCAGGGCTGTGGTCTGTCCATCCTCCGAGCTATGTTTGGTGGCAGGAGAGGAGAGGGAGAGCCGGGCCAGGCTCCCAACAGCAAGTAAAACAGATCAGCTCTGTAGCGTGGAGGACACGTGTGCAGGGAAGCAGAGAGGGTCAGCCAGGCATGAAGCCATAAGCAAGGGACCGATTTTAGCACAGCTGCTGCCATCTCTGCCTCGGGACACCATCACTGGTACGCAGCTGCATCGAGCTTTGGTACAGTTAAGAAGGGAGTAAGGAATGAAAGAGTAAGGGAAGCCTGTCCCAACACAAGCTTATCCCTTCCTCCCGTCTCCTTGCTGACCCCAGGACATCCCCCAAACCCAGAACTTCAGTTCATTTCCACCAGAACTTGCACAACTGCAGACTTTTATCCCTGGTGCTGCTTCCTTACCTGTGCTGTTGCCTTAAACCGTTAGTAGGAAAGTTAAGAATCCATTGAGCTCCCCTAACGCACACCCTGTGTGCGGTGCCCATCCTCTGATCAAGACATCTAGAAGTCTGGAGCTGCAATCGGAGGCTTTCGGTAGCCACAGTCAGTGCTCAGACAGAAACCTACCTGAACCGGCTCCTCCAGGACCCCGCTGCAGATGGGGCATATAAGGTCTTCATCAACATCCCCCTGAAAACGTGCTACATCATACCCCATTGCTCATCACCGATGCCAGAACCCTGTGGAGGGAAGAAGAGGAGCAGGTGAGCATCCTGTGGTGTCTGGACAGAGCAGGTCCGGGCCCTCACAGCATCCTGGCTCCCAAATTCCTGCTCTCTCCTCCCAGCGTGACCAGCTGCGGTAGCCCCGGGCACGGCTGGAGCTCACAGCCAAGCACCGTACGGAGGAGCGTGCAGGGGGAAGCGGTCTCAGCCCCGTTTGTGCGTGCTGAACTGCCCCTCCGTTTTGACGCGCTGCTGGCATTGCTTCTCTCCCACACATGTTATTACTAATCCTGCTGCAATTTTTCTCCTTGCTGGTTGCTGGGTTTGGGGTCGTTGGGTTTTTTTTGCACAGTTCTATTTGGTTTGTGGAGGAGAGGACAGCACAGGGGCACCTCCAACCTCAGTCCTGCAGGCTGAGCGGTGGGACGTGTGCCAGGGACCGTTCCTGGGTGCAGCCAGACACCCGCCAGCCTCGCCGCATCGGCTGCGGAGGAACCGGCCCCTTCCCTGGGGACAGTGGCCCCGCTGGCTCCGGGCACCCCAGCTGCCTGCCGCAGGCGTTGTCCCCTGCTGCCGTCTCCAGCAGCTTTCCCACTCGGCCGAGCAGATGCAAAGCAAAGTCGTGACCTCAGCTGGGGTTGCAGAGCCTGGACGAGGAGCCCCCCATGACTTGCCAGAGCTGTCGGGGCTCCTGCTCCCAGCACGGAGGGCATGCAGCCCCGAGAGCAGCCCCTCAGGCACCACGTCCCCGTCCCTCCCCGCCGAGGACGGCATTCCCAGCTAACACTGGTCACCAACTTCTCACGCTACCTGCCAGAGGCCGACCTTGAGCTCTGCCCTGGCACACCGGCAGTTACCGGTTCCTCTGCGGCTTGTCCCTAAAGACCCAGCTCCTCCTCTCCCATTCTCACCAACATCAAAGTCGGTGACAAACCGCCACACAGATTCACACTGCACTTGACTCCAGATAAAGGAGTCCCCACCCCAAACACAAGCAGGAGCCAGGAGGGGATGGGAGGTGTGCGAGGGCATGCAGATACCGCACAGGGCTCTGAAACCACCATCCACGCGGTGAGAAGACTGCGGCACGGCAGCGCTTCCAGCTGTGCAAACACCAGGAGCATCTACCTGCTCTGGAGGGCAGGTAGGAACTTGCCCTGCTGCTGCTCCGCAGCCAGATGTGGCCACCCCGGCACGGCCAACGGTGCCAAGCTCCTGCCCCTTGGCCGCGTTGCTTGCACAACGCCACGTACCTCCCCAGCCAGCTCCTCGCAGCCGAAAGAGCTTTGGCTCTAGACAGACGCAGCAAGCAGAGCTGGTTGTGGAAACCACTGCGTCTGCTCAGCTAGAGCAGCAAGGGAGGAGAAGGTGATGGATGGACAGAAAGGGGGGCCATAGGTAATGCAATCCCTTCGTGGTTGGCCATTGGGACCCTCCCCAAGTCAAAGGGCAGCAAGGAGGGACTTTAATCAACTCGCTGGACACTGGGAAAGTCAAATGATAAATCAGCTCCACGTGCGGATGGATTCTTTGCTTCCACAGAGCAGGCACAGACAAAAGACTCCTCTGACGAGGCTGGGGTGGGGAAAGTCCCGGTGTCAGAGTTTGCAATTCAGATAACAAGATTAACGGCTGCAGGCTGGAGGGAGAACGGATCTCCGAGCAACTAGATCAGTTGCTCTTAAACCTTCCCACGCCTTTGGACAGATGCTGCTCTCCTCCACTGGGAAGGAACCCAAATTCCTTCCCATCCCTTTATGAGCCACTCGCACTGCAAGTCTCAGCACCTCCAACACATTTACATTGGGTTCAAACCAACTGGAAGGGCAAACACGGATGCGGAGGACCCAGCACAACAGCTCCTGGCTGCCAGCTGAGCCACAGCACCCGTGCAGCCTGCTGCCCCCCCGCAGAGGGGCTTCACTTCGCAGCTGGTACCACTCAGACTTCTGCCGCTCAGTGCTCAGGCACCGGTTCATGCTCTGGCGTCTTAACGCGTCTCTGAATCCACGAGCTGCTCCACTAACAGCCTGCCCTCTCCTGCTCGGGAGACACAGCACCTGCTCCTGCACAGGCACTCGGGTATCGAAGTGGAACTGCACTGGGCACCGCGTCTTCACAACCGCACTCCTCAGCAACTCTTTCTTCGTCTTTTGCTTCCAAGTGCCAACATCATCCTTCCAACAAACAGCTGGGCAAGACACTAAATGTCTTCACATCCACTCAGGAAAGAGCCGAGCGGAGGGCAAAGCACAAGCACTGAAAGCCAGCCTTGCCATCTGCCAAACAGAAGCCACATCAAAACTTCCTCCAGAAAAATTTCAGCACCTGCACGAGTCTGAGCGCCTCTGAATTCTTCTCGTTCCTCGACCCAGCTGTTCCCCCTTCTGCCAGAGATCGTCTGTGGGGCTCTGCCAGCACGCTGAAGCAAGGAGCACCCTGCTGCTATCGCGAAGCAGAAACAGGAGAGCTGAAAGCGTCTGAAAAGGCTCGAGTGAGATGGAGCTGGCAACGCAGTCTCCCTCCTGCTCGATCCAGAGGTGAATTAATGGCCTGGCCCCGCAGGATACTGGATACACTCATTCTTCCCTGGGCTCAGCAACCTGCAGGATGGCCCCAAAGAAGGTATCGCATAGCTCATATCACATGAGCAAGCCCTACTTGCACAGTGCTACTCAGCAAGAGCGATGATTCACAGGCTGCAGGGATCCATCATGTGCTGAACCAAAGCACAAAGAGCTTAAAAAATACCTTTCCTGGAAGCGCGTGCAGAGGCGCTCAGACACCAGGGTGAAGTCGAGCCAAACCATCTGCAACACGGGCACGACACGACACAGGGGAGTGAAGGCTGAGCAGGAACCCAGACAAACCCACTGTTACAGCAAATTGCTTCTGCAGTAAACAGCAACTGCCACCTATGATTATACTTGATCTAAGCGAGCTTCCCAAGCCTGCCCTCTCCAAACACGCACAGCTTCCTCACCCCAGCACCATCAGCCTCCCTAGGGCTGGGCAGGGAGAGGGGATAGCTCACACAGGCCATAGACCAGTCACAGAACTGGGCTTTAGCCCGAATTACAGAGAAAACCTGGGATAAGTCACTTTTCCCCCCCTCTTCCCTCCACTTCCCTTGTCATCACGCTCCTGCCTTGTCTTTGTAGATTGTCATCTTCTTGGCCTGGGGACTTCGAGTGCCTGCACAATACAGAGGAGATCTACATAGCAACAAGGGCTTGAGGTATCAGAGAGGATCAGCAATTAACAAGTCAAAAGCACTTTGACATTCCTACCCTTACCCAAAGCCTCCTCAGCATCCACCAGCCAAGACAAAGGTTCCTAATAAGCCCTTGGGGAAGTAGAGAGAGGAAGGTAACAACTCACTCCCCAGCTGGTTAGAGCAGCGCTGCACCAAGGACAGCCCCAAGCCTGTGGGATCCCCACAGCTCCCCGATTGCTACAGAGGGGCCAGCATCTCGTCTCAAGCCCCAGCTTGTGCTGCTCTTCCATCCTCCCCATAAACCTGCCACTCAAATAGGCAAATACGACACCTAAAGTTAAGGCAGACCCTCACCGTGAACTCCCCCGACTCTGGTCACGGGACATTCATTCCTACATACCCAATGCATTTCAGTTTTGCTCCAAATCTTGGGCAAAAAGGGGCTTCACTCAGTTGTCTGGCACGAGATTACCTCCGCCCTTCAAATGGCAGCGCAGGATCACAGCGAGCAAGGCTGGGGCTCCTCTGACCCAAAGCGTTTCTGCCCATCTTTCACGTTAGCAGCGAGATACAGATAAGACTTCCCTGGTAACACTGTGCTGTCTTCCAGCGCGATAACTAACTGTTCCTGCCCCCAGAGGAAAATTCAATTGCTGAGAATATTTTTTCTGTTGACAAAAGGAAAATTAATGGCTTAAAAAAGCTCCCTCTCCTCCTGAAAAAAAAAAATGTCTGCATGGGAGCCCGTGGATTTGTTCCACAGCCCCCAAAGCACATGTTCACATGTTCCCTCCTTTTTGCCACAATATGTTCGAGCCGCTGGATCCCAGACACTCCAGCTGAGCCAAGCTTTCTGCCTGGTCGACCGCTCCAGGCACAGTCTGTAGAGCAAGCCAGCATCTACCGGCTCCGGAGGAGCTCTCCGCTCTGCGGGCACAGGGAGGCTGACTCACCTGGAGCTCGCAGGGTTGCACTTCCATGCTCCTGCTCACCCACACAGCCGGCTCTCCTCGGTCAAGAGCTGTTCCAGGCTACAAGCACACCTGGGCAAGGATCCAGAGCAACCTGGAAAGGGCCTGGCCCTAGACAGCTTTGCTGGGAAAGCAGCATCTTCCACGAGATCTCACCAGCACTGCTGGCCGCAGGCCCCGGGGCAGGAGCAGGCACCTGCACCGCGCAAACAGCCTGCCAGGCTGTGGGGAGACACTGACTCACCCCCAGGAGCTGACGAGCACAAGTATGAGCAACACGAGCAAGGGCCAGCACAGAGGCAGACAACAGCACTGGAGGGAAGCGAGTTTCACCCAGGTAAACGATGCGCTGGCTACAAAACTCCCGGGGCTCCCAGCCGCCCAGAGCCTGAGAAGGCCAAGGTTTGAAAGAGGCACCGACCCACGCCGCTGTGCCAAGCACAACAGGCGACAGGGACGACTCTGCCCGCCCAGCTAGAGCTCACCGAGGCAAACCAACCTGCTCCAAGGCAAACGATAAATGACAACAGCGAGAACAATGTGATCACGGGAGCGGAGCCAGCACCTACCTACTAAACACATGGCAAGAAAATACCCGTGGAAAATCAGAGCACAATGGTCATTAAAGCCAATGACTGGATGAAGAGCAGCGACCGCCCCAGGGCCTTGTGCTCGGACGCAGGGGTGTCCAGCTCCTCCCCGGGGAGCGCAGGGGTGTCCAGCTCCTCCCCGGGGACACCAGCCGCTGGCAGCATCTGCCAGCTCCGCTGCCTGCCCTCCTTTTAGCAGCAGATCCATGAGCCAGCCCCTCTTCTGAGCCAGTATCTGGTGCCAGTTCACTAGGGAAGCCCATCCCTTCTTTGGAAATACAGAATACCAGACAGAATCCCTTAAAAAACTAAAAACAAACAAACAAAACAAATCAAACTTAATTAGCCTGTGCTGGAAGTCTCCAGTGTCAGGCTTTGCCTGCTTCTCGGGAAAAAGGACACCATTTTCTCATTATTTCCAATATAAGTGTTGCCCACAGATACCAGAGCTGCTTTGCAGCTGGGATAGCTCAGGAGAAACCTGTTCTGTGAGCAATGGTGGTTTTAATAATCTTTCCTAATTTCATCAGCTTTGTGAGCCAAAAGAAATAGAATTAAAACCAGAAAGCAAGGGGGAGGGGAGGAAAGGGAGAGAAAACAACATATGGATGCAAGAGGGGCTGTTCTGTAGCAGTTAAAGCCCGGCATGGGAGCCAGGACACCAGCGATCTTCTCACTGGTTTGCACTGTGTGTGTTCTGGGGCACCATGCTTTGTTGTCTCGGTTTCCCCGCTGTGAGTAAATACATAACATCTCGGGGGGGCTGCATGGTTTCTGAAGCAGTCTTGCTGCTGCTGGAATGCTTCCAGGAGGAAAAAAGTGACCCAGAAACTTAAAGAAGTCAAAGTTTTGCAGCAACTGGCTCCCAGCCCCCAGGATCTGCATCCATTTAAGATGGCCTCTGCTCCCAGGAGTCCAGGTCACACCGAGGAAAGAGGCTGCTGGCACCGCCGGCAGGATCTGCAGTCGCCGGGACAGAGCTGCGCAGCAGAAGCTGCCCCGGGAGGGGGCACAGGGGCTCTGCGGGGGGCTGAGGCGCTTTTCCGAAGGCATCTGCTGGGCTCCATCACCCAGGCCAGGTGAGGCGGCTGCTCGGACAGGATCAGGGCTGGCGCCAGGACGCAGGCGAAAGGGCTCTGCTCAGCCAGATCTCTGGTCTGACAAGCAGATTGAAGACAGAAGAGTCATCAGGGTTGAAGCTGTGCCCACGTCCGTGCCCTGCAGCTTTAAAGTGGCTCCTAACTGACCTGACACAATGGAAGTTTCACAGGAAACCCTCACGTCAGCAACCAGAGCTGGCTCCGGCGACAGCAGCCTGTTCCCGCACAACGGGAGAGGTTTCACCAGCCCGACGACAGTCAGCATGCAGAGCTGTGACGGTCCATCGCTCTCCTGCAAGCGACCCAGTTCGTGCAGCCCAGCTGGCAGGGGCTGCTTGCCAAGCCCGGGTGATGACTGGCCTGCCCTCCCGCCAGCACGGCTCACGGCGTCCCCCGGCATCCGAAGTCTGTGTGTTTTGGAGCACAGCGTGGTCAGCAGCTGTGATGAACTTGCTGGGCCCCTGCAAGCCACACACTGGAGTGCCCAGCACATGGCCACCCTGCTCCGGGTTAGAGCCACCCGGCAGCCAGTGCCGTAAATGGCCCCCAGTGTCACACAAGAAAGGAAGAGCCATCTGAAGCTGAAGATTAACAGGAACAATATTGAATCCGAACACGCAGCATAATCTAAAGCTGGCTAAAAGTCCCTCTGCCTGACCCAGTTGTCCAGCGACCCAGTTTCCAAACCAGGCAGTACAGCGGGACAGGGACGAGCCCAGCGCATGTTGTGCATTCCTGGCTGGAGCCGCTTCCCTGCGCTGCCGGGCCTGGCAGGGAACCGAAGCAGGCACTTGCTGGCACAAGCTGAGCAGAAACCCAAACTTTGCCCTAATCTGGAACTACGCGCTCTCTGCTCGGATACAGGCCCCATGAGGATTTAAAGGCAAGGAAGAGCTGGCACAATGCGCACCCCGTAGCTCCTCTGGAAACAAAACACCAGCAGCGCGGGTCCGGCTGCCGTATCCCCCCCCCACGGCTCCTCCGCCCGGGGCTGTGCACCCAGCGCCCACGCGGACGGGACTCGCACGGCTGTGCGTTACGGAAAGGCGAAGGCAGCGAGGAGAACACACACTCAGTCTCATGAGATCCAGGCTGGGGGCCAGCCCCCCTCCCTACCACGCTCTCCTCACTGCACGGGGCTTCGGCAGCTCTGGCGAGCCCGCAGACCTGGCCAGACCGTTCCAAGCCACTGCATTTATAGCCTTGACTCGTGTCAGACCTTCCTGGTTTTTCTGATCATTACCTTGACTGTTCTGGTACAAAATTACACCCTGCGCCCACTCGTGTTACGCGCTGCTCGACAGAGCGGATCTGATTTCAGAAGCCAGCACTGGAACCGAGGGGGTCCAGAGTCCACCCCGCACGGGCGATCCCCGGGCTCAGCCACACACTGTCTCGTGCTCAGCGCTACCGGCGAGGTCTGGAGAGGCAACTCAGCGGCCGCAGGATCAGATTCGTGGCATTGCTCTGCCTGCTCCTTTGCTTCTCCTCATTTTGTTGGCATCTGGCTTGCCTGCACGTGTGGAACGAGCCTGAGTGGTTTAGTGGTTTTCCCCGGAATTTCTGCATACGTTTGAAACATCTACAGGCCACGAACTTAAAAACCGCTGGCCCAGAGGAGAGTGCTGGTCTGCAGGCCAGGACAGTCGCTTCACCTGCCCGACTTCAGCTTCTCCATCACGAGTAACTGGCGAAGAGCAGCAGATACAACAAACCAGTTCTGCCTGCATGCACACCACCAGTAACCACCAGCTGCTGGGCATGTGCATAATTCACCACCCCACTAATGACACCATGGACCAGCAGCACTCCCTCCCCACCAAAAAAAAAAATCGATCAGACACTCAAAACAGCCTCAGCTGAAACGTGACTCATTCGCTCCTCTCCAGCATTAATACATGGGGCCTCTAATTGCTGTTGCACATACCCAGGAAGCAGACAGCAATTTAAAGTAATTTACGCTCCACTCGCAGGAAAAGCCAGCGAAGCAATCCTAACAGCAACCCCGGTTTCAGGGAAGAGACCAGCAGCCTTCGTGCTCTGCGATACAGCAGCGCGACTCGAACCCGCACACGGGCCGGTACCGCAGCCGAGCCACAGTCCAGGCCCGAAGGGAACAACTCCACCACGGCGCTGGTTTGATTGATTTACACGACGTAACTAGTATCTCGATTCTCGCTTACTAATCTTTTAAAGGGTTACCACCCACTTCAACATAGCTGTTGAGCTCGTGTACTTGATTCGTGCCTTCTCCAAACCGTGTTTCCTTCGGCGGGAGCAAACCCGATGGATTCGGTGTGCTCACTGCAGTCCCTCCACACCCGGAATAATCAATATCCCCCGGGCCTAGAACTCCTCTTGGGTAGAGGTGTTCCTTCAAAGCGTTTTAACCAGTTAGCAGAGACTTCAGGAATGACTGACTAATCCACAAAGTTTTACTACATACTATTTTGATTCAAGAGGCCACAGGCAAAACACATAAAGTATTACTCACTATTGGCTAATTAAAAGCCAAAAGCACTGAGAGTACAAATCTAACAGCTCTTTCCATAAAGATTTTTCCTCCAGCGTTGATCTTCTGTTTGACATGAGCTCACAACCAGAGAGCAAAACTTTCCAAAGGAAAAAAACCCCACTCTGAAACAAACAAACAAAAAAATCCCTTTTTCTAAAAAGCCTTTCACGAGTCAAAGGAAGCTGTTGCCCAAGTACGCAGGCAAACAAGATCAAAAGGACAGCGGGGTTAAACAATCATTCTCGGTTGTATAATAGGAGGAAAACACACATCAATCGCGAGGCCCTACCCACGTTCAAGATCCCGTTTCGGTAGCTGGTGGAAGGACAAACAAGGTGTTGAAGAGCTGCTATTGCTTAACCCCTGCAGAATCGGGCTGGAGGGCCTTGCCACCCAGCAAGGCCATTCCGTATTCTGGGAAGCTCTTTGGGATCATTAAAGCCCGGCTGATAGTCCTGGGAACATCTACGGGCATCGTGCCCAACGCTGGCAGCGCCTCAAAGTCCCACGACGTGAAACAACGCTACTGGTACCGAAAAAGCGCAGCCAGCCTGCAGCCTCTCCCAGCGGGGACCCAGCAAACTCGTCCCGTTTTCCATAATTTTAATGCGTTGAAAGGATTTAAGTGAAAGAGGCTGGAGGCAGAATAGCTTGCCGAGGAAATCAGCCACCTCAAGAAAGGAAAGCCAAAACCAAAAATCTTTGGGAAGTTCCTCGAGGCGGCTGCTGAAAGCGGGGCAGCTCTCGGCACAGCCGGCTCACACCGCGCTCTGCGGACAGCGTCACCTCCGCGCCGACAGAAGCGAAGGACGATCTAACAGGGCGGTGGACAACCCCGCGTGCAGCCGTGGGGCAAGGCCAGTATCCCCTCGGACTGGGCAAGGCTCATCTGAGAGAGAAAGCCCCGGCAAAACTCGGCAGCGCGATGTCCCTCCTGCCTCCCGCACAGCCTGCTCGGCACAAGACAGCTCTTGTCCATCCCATCCCCGGTTCCACAGCCGGAGAACTGGAACAGCAGCGCTCTTCCAGAGCCTGGGATGAGCCAAGCAACATCCAGACCAGATCAGACCCCTGCTCCGCTCCAGCCGCCCTTACCTTCAGCCTGCGAGGAGCATGACAAGATCTCCCAAGTGGCCAAGTCCTTGGCGCTGCGTCAAGTCCTACAGCCCTACGAAATGCATAATCAAGAGTCGCAGCTGACCGCAAGCCTCTGCTTCGCAACTGGAAGCGGCTCAGGGAACGCAGTTTGTTGCTGCAGGTTGCTAAGCCGTGGCAACGACTTCTGGGGGAAAAAATAAAAATCACACATTGTTTCGGGAACATCAAGGTCCTGCTCTTTATTAAGACATTCTGACAGGGTGGCCTGACCTGGAGCTGCCCACCCAGTTCCTGCCACTTCCCTTCTGTACTTTTTTCAGATCAAGCCCTTCTAAAGCTCAGGAATTCGATCTACAGCGCTGCGAAGGGGCTTCGACGCCTCAGGCAGGACTGCCCAAGGGGCGGAATATGCAAACCCCACAGATAAGCAACAACACAGGGACGACTGGGAGAACACGCAAAGGTCAGCACCATTTTCCTGTCGGGGACGGAAACCTTGTGGCAGATTTCCACAAGACAGCATTATATTCCTCCAAAAATATTCCAACAGGAGGGGGACGCGCTCCTTGACAGGGCTACACCCAGCTTCGTCTCCGGCCCCAGCCGAGCACTCGCCTGCCTTGCGGAGGCTGCAGCACCCCGGCTGCAGCGCCGGGGCAAGCCCCTGCCCGGGACCGTCCCAGCACACAAGGGCTGTCACTGATCGTCCTCAAACCAGGGACACGCTCGGTCCGGGTATCGCAAACAGCCACAGCCTCCCTGTGGGGTTCCTATGCCCCAGGTTTATCAGAAGGGAAATGTCCAAGATCCAGGCAGAAACACACATTCTGGGTTTTGTTCTTTCTGCTACGAGCTTAGAATATTCTTCCCACTTGCTGCACTTCGACACTGCAAAGACTCTTTGTTTCGCTTGAGCTCTGCCTGCAACAGCTCCTGCCTACCAGGGACCAGGGCAGGAACTAAACGAGGTCCCACTAAAAACCGCTCGAGCCACCGACTGCCCTCCCCAGCTGTCGCCTGAGCTCTGACACATCCCACAAACCCCAGAGATCGGAGGAATGCGGTGCAGCGCGCTGCTGCACTGTGTCTACAGGCAGATGCAGCAAGACCAGAGGCAGACGTTGCCACCGAGAGCCCAGAGGCAGGAACCCGGCCTCATCCTCCTTCTGGGGGGCTGCACGTCCCTCATCCGCGACGGCAGAGACACCGGCAGGCTCTGACCGGGACGGGAACTCGCGCGTGTGCCGGATCCTGTGCCCACGAGAAGCCGTTTGTCTGGAGAGCGTTCATGGCTACAGACAAGGCAGAGAAGGACGCGAGGGTCTGCGAGGCGGGCTTCCCGTCGTTAGATAAGCGGAACAAGCCACTTGTTAACGGCTGGGGCCACGCTGGAATTACACAGCGCAGCTTCCATCCAGCTCTGCCAAGCCTCTTATGTTCTGGTCCGTTTCTTACGGTGTCAAGACACTAAGAAAATGAAAAGCCTAAATCTGAAGTTAAACTAGTTTTTTGTTTGGTGTCCCCCCCCGAAACAGCAGATGTAAATCACAGCCAGCAAAACGTCTAATACGCACGCTCGGTTACAAGAAGTATCCCGCATCGCTGCTCCATCAGTAGCCTCTCCCCTCCCAGCTCTAACAGCTCCGCCAGAAGTGGAAGTGATGCCTTGTCCCAAAGGAAGCCACACCAGGCAGTTGGTTTAGACAGGGCCGACCCTGGTACCTGCCACAGGAAGGCAGACCGGGCAGGCAGGAGGATGCCGGGAGCCGCCACCTCCCCCAGCAGCACCCCAAGAGGTCCCAGCTCCTCCAACAGAGGATTCCCAGGAGCCGCGGGCAGAACCTGGGCCCTCGCCGGGACAGCCCAGCAGCCTGGCCCACGCACGTCGGCCGGGTCTCCACGCTCCCGGCCAGACCCACCTTCGACTGGCGGCACTACCGTGGTACCGAGCGAGCCCAGACCAGCTGCCACGTGGAAATCATAACATGAGAAGACCAAAGAGCTTTCTGCCTTCAGTCTAAAGCATTTGGATGCGAGGGATCTCATCAAACTCAGCGACTAATCCCATCCTCGCAGCAGAACAGCACGGATCCTATTCAGTAAGAAGTGTTTCCTGTTTTCTGCTGCGAGGAGCCCACACAAGCTGCGAAGCCCCAGCAGTTGGCCCGTCACCAAGCTGACTGATCAGCGAGCAAACACAGGCAGAGCGCGCTGAGCGGCGCAACTCGCGGCTCGCTTTTACCTTAGCTCTGTCTGAAGTTGGCTTTGCATCGCCTCCAGCTGTCTCTGCAGCCTTTGGGATGCCTTTCCAGAGCTCCAGACTCATCAGTGGGTGTCGTGAACAAAGCACTTTCCCTGCAAGTCACGGGAACCTCGCTCTTTGGAGAGTGCTCTGGGAGTCCCAGTGTCTGCCCTTCTTCCAGAGCTCCAAGTGAAATAAGAGATACAGAAATCAGGCAGGGGCAGTTTTTCAGCCAGTTTGGCAGGACTTATTTTAAACCTCTGAAATTTAAGGAAGATCTCGCTATTTCCCTGTAGATGTTAATTTACAACAAAGGTTCTTTAACGGCTTCAGAGCCAGAGCTGCGTCCTCCGCTGTGAGCCTGCACAGACCCGCGGACAGCAGGCCGCGATCTCTCAACGGTGACCTAGGCAAACCTGCCGGAGGAGAGATCGGGCAGCCACGCGCTGCGAGAACAGCCGTACACGCTGCACTGCCAGCTGCAACAGGGGGGCTGTCACGACATAGAGATCCTTCTTGTTAGCAGAGCAAAACCAAAGTTTTCAGGTAAATATGACTTCAAAGTTATCGGCAGCAGCCAACCGAAAGCCCTGAAAGCATACATAAAGCAACACCCCATAAAACCGCTGATGTAACTCCAACCGTTCACACGTCGGAGGCTCCACGTGTGTGGAAGGAGGACTTAAACTCATCCCCCATGCGCAGATGGAGAAAGTTTTGAGGTACTTGATTTACCTTCCGCGGCAGAATTCCTCCCTAAGTAGCGAAGAGGCAGAGCTGGGCTGGGTTTACTCTTTTCAGGGAGACGCTCCCAATGGCCCATCTTTTCCCCTTCCTCTTCTACAGTTTAAAATGTCGTTCTTCAAGGGCCACGAGCCGCTGCCACGCAGGAGTCATAAGGTCAGACAGGACAGATCTAGTCACAGGGGGAAAAAAAAAAGGAAGGAAAGATAAGCATGGTAAAAACCGAGGTGGAAGGCTGTGCCCTGCCCTTCACCCCCTCTCAGGGCCCAGACGAAGACGCCTCTCGTCCTCCACACACGAGCCCAGGCCTTCAGCCGCACAGAAGAGAAACCTCCATTTCCCGAAGAGCCTTTGCAACTCCCCTAAAAAGCCGAATAACTTGTGCAGAAACCACTGAGAGCCTGCAACACGAGCCCCGTGTGCCTCCGACGCAGATCCACGTCCCCCTGGGGACAGGCGTCCAAAGCCGGTCATGAGAACGGAGAACCAAACCGCACCTCCGACCGCTCCGTACCTTGTCTTCCAGCCACATTAAAAATTACCCCACCTTGCCTTTTTTTTCAATTTAAATGGGAAGAATAAGGGTCCCTCTGGAGCCCCCGGCCAGTCTTAGCGAGCCCTCGCGCATCCCAGCCTCCCCGACAGGCTGAGCACGACCGAGCCGGTGATCTCAACATCGGTTGCCTCCCCGTGGTACTTTGCTTCGGGAATTCCGGCCTTCAGCCAGAACTCTGCTCGCCTCAAACCCCCACCTCGCTCGGCCGGGAGAAGAGCTGGGACGAGAGGCGTTTCCAGGAGGATCGCACCGTGCGCAGGGAAAGAAACATTTGCCCAGTAGGTAAAGTCTCAGCTTTTAAGTTACGCAATCCTGCTAAAAATAGTTTCCCCAAATGCCACCTTAAGATCTTCTGACACAAATCCAAGTTTTTCTTGCAACTCCTCTGCTCGCTCTAGCGTTGCAAAAATTGACAGCAGGGAAGCCTGAATCTGAAAAACTGCTTCAGTTTTATCTGCTGGTCTCGGCAACAAGGATAAACCCAGCTCAGAAACACCCCTGGACACCGGCACCGCGCTGAACCGGGCATGATCACACCGGGCCCCCGAAGCCGCCACAAGCACCTCTATCATTATTATAAGAAGAAAGCGTATCTGGTGCTGTTCCGTTTTTGTACATTTTCACATTTATCACTGAAAACTGTACTAAAAAAGAGCAAGGCCCTTCCTGTCAGATGAGACGCCGCCCGGCTCAGGTGCTTACGGTCGAGACGAGCAGCAGCACACGGCCTGCTTTGTGAAACCTCGTCGCAAATAAAGCCTTATCCCATTTAATTACCGGCTTCCCTCTGCTCCCTCCCCAAAGACCAGCCAGGCCGCGCGACGCGCTCTGCGGGCCAGGCCTCCAAGAACGGGGAAGCCGCGCGCGCTCCCGACGGGCGCTCTCCTGCCGGGGCTGCGGCGCGCGGGGGATTCCCCACCCGGGACCAGGACACCCGAATCCTCGCCGCGCTACAGCAGCGCCCAGACGCTGCAAATCATTCGGCGTCGGAGCAACTTTCAGGCCAGTTAAAGCCTTTCCTCCAAAAGCCGCCGGAGGAGCGGCTGCCAGGGCAGCCCGGGCGTACCTGCGGCACCGGCACCTTCCACGGCCACGGTGGTTTGTTCGACTCCACCTTCTCGGCCGCCGCTTCGCGCCGGGTGGGCCAAGCCCCGCACGCGTGTCCGAGCCCACCGGGGCGGCAGCAGCCGGGCACCCGGGACACCCACCCGAGGCCGAAGCCCAGAGGTTCTGCTCTGGGCCGGCTCCCAGCCCGGCCGCCAGAGACGGGCTCCGGTGGCGCGGAGACCCCGCCGCGCCGGGGGCCGCGCCCCCCTCCCGGGCTCTCTCCTCCCCGCGGCGCCGTGGGGTCTCACGCCCACCCCCTCCCCACCCCCGCAGCGGCCCTCGAGGCCCTTCCCCGAGACCCCGGCACCCCCCGCCCGGGAGCGCTCCCGCCGGCGGCCACCGCCCCGCTCCCACCCCGCCGCCCTCGGCGCTGCCGGGGCCGCATCGCCCCCCCGAGAGCCCCTAACACCGCCCCAGCGCCCCCCCGGGGCTCCCCCAGCACCGCCCCCCCCGCAGAGCCCGGCGCATCCCCGGGGCGCCCCGCGCCCTCCCCCGCCCCGCAGCCGACCCACGGCCCCTACCGCCCCCCTCCCCCCGCAGCCCCCCGCCTCACGTACCGCCTGCGGCCGGGCCCGGGCCGGCTCCGGGACGCCGCGGGGCTCAGGGGCGGCCGCGGCCTCCACCGCCTCCCCCCGCCCGGCCCCGCCGCGCTGCTACGCAACCCCCGCCCCGCCGGAAGCGCCCGCCCCACCACGGGCCGGAAGCGGCGCTCTGGCCGGCGAGAGGCGCCGAGGGGCCGGAACTCGCTGGTCGGGGCGGGCTCTATGACCCGCGCGGGGCGGGACGGAGGCGGGGCTTACCGGTTACCTCGCCCCCTACGGCCCGCCCCCTCCGCACCGCCATTGGCCAATGGAGCGGGCCGTCCTCCGCCCCCCGCGCGCTGATTGGCTGCCCGGGGAGGTGGCCGGCGACTTCCGGGAGTGCCCGCGGCGGCGGCGCTCCGGCAGGTCAGCGCGCGCAGCGGGGGGGGGCAGCCCCGGGGGAGGCGGGGCGGGAGGTGCGAGCGCCCCCTGGTGGAGGGGCGGGAGGGCGGGGCGCCGAGCAGGCCCGGGATCGGCCCCGGCCCGGTGCCCGGTGGCCCCGGAGTCCCGTCCCCGGTAGCCCCGTCCCCGGGGGTGAGTCCCCGCGGTCCCGTCCCCGGTGTGGCCCCACAGCCCGGCGGTCCCGTCCCCGCGGTCCCCATCCCCGGCGGCGCTGCCCCCGTGGCCGGTTGCGCCCCAGCCCCGTGGGCCCGTCCCGGGGGTGCCGCGGCCGGTGTCCCCCCGGTCCCCCCGCCCCGGTGTCCCCGTGCGGGGCCGGGGGTGACGGCTGCATCCGCAGGGCCCCCGCGGCACCATGAGCACCGAGACGCTGGTGAAGGACGTCAAACCGGGGCTGAAGAACCTCAACCTCATCTTCATCGTGCTGGAGACGGGTGGGTGCGGTGGCGGGGGCCGGGGTCCCCGTGCCCCCGCCCCCCTGACGCCCTCCCGCCCCCAGGCCGGGTGACGAAGACGAAGGACGGGCACGAGGTGCGGACGTGCAAGGTGGCCGACAAGACGGGCAGCATCAACATCTCGGTGTGGGACGATGTGGGGAACCTCATCCAGCCCGGGGACATCATCCGCCTCACCAAGGGGTAGGCTGGGGGGGCACCCCGGGACCCCCGGTGCCTCGGGGCTCCCCCCGGCCTGACACCCCCGTCCCTCCCCCTCCAGGTACGCGTCCGTCTTCAAGGGCTGCCTGACCCTCTACACGGGGCGCGGGGGCGACCTCCAGAAGATCGGCGAGTAAGGACGGGGCCAGGGGTCCCGCCGGAGCCAGGGGGGCTGGGGGGGGGCCGGGGCACGGCAGGGGGACCCCACCGCCCCCCTCTGCCGGCAGGTTCTGCATGGTCTACTCTGAGGTGCCCAACTTCAGCGAGCCCAACCCCGAGTATGTGGCGCAGCAGTCGCAGAGCAAAGGGGTGAGTTGGGGGGGGGGAGGGATGCAGGGGGGCCGGGCTAGCACCCCCGGGACCCCCGGCCCCCCGAGCGCAGCCGCCCCGGCTCTCCGGCACACGGGGCGTCTCCGTCTCCTCTGCAGGCCCAGAACGAGAGCGCGAGTCCGGCTGCTTCGCAGACCAGCCAGGGCCCCCCCGCAGCACCCCCAGGTAGGGCGCGCAGCCCCCTCCCCACCCCGGGGGTGTGGGACCCCCCCGGTGCCACCCCCCCGGCTCGGGGGTGCCTCCCGCCTCCCCTTCCTCCCGGTGCTCTGCTCTGCTTCCAGCCCCCGACAGCCCGAATGGGAACGGGCTGAGCCCGGGGGCGCCCGCGCACCCCCCCAGCGCCCCCGCGCACCCCCCCAGCGGCCGCATCACCCGCAGCCAGCCCGGCCACCCCGGCCCCGCCGCCGGCCCCGTCAGCAACGGCAAGGAGACGCGGAGGAGCAGCAAGAGATAACGGGCCCGGACCCCCCTGCGGCCCCCGGCACGGTCTGGGGGGGCTCCCTGGCTCCCCGGCTCCGGCCCCCGGCCCTGAGCAGCCCCCGGGGCGAGGAGGGGGCCGGCCGGGCCCCGCTGCCCCCCACTCGCGTGCCTCCGGGGAGGGCGGGGGTGGCCCAGACCCCCCTGTCCTGGGCCGGCCGGGCTCGGGGGTCCCGGGCAGGACGGGGCGGAGCCCCTGGGGCCGGGGATCCGCAGCCCCCCCGCCCCGTGCCCCCCAGCCCCCGCCTGCCCTCGCCCACGCCGAGGCAGGCGGCCAGGACCTGTCGGGGCGGGTGTTAATAAAGGTTGACCTCCTGCCTGCGCCTTGCCTGCTCCCTGCCCGCGGCCCCGGCCCTGTCGCGGGGGGCCCGGACCCCCCGCGCCCTTTAAGGCCCTCCCCGCGCGGCCCCTCCCGGCGCCGGGGCTGGCTGCGAGCAGCGCCTGGGTGACCCTTGGCCCCCCGCTTCGGGCGCAGCAGACGGCGCGGCCGCGGCACGGGGACGGGGGCCGGTCAGCGGCGCGTCCCCCGGCCCCAGCGACTGGCGCAGCGCAGCCCCAGGTGAGCCCCTGGGGGGGGCGGGGGGGGTCCTGGGGGCGCGGGCGACGCCAGCACCGCGCCTGGCGGGAGGGGGCCCCACGCGTGGGACGACACCGGGGACCGGGAGCCCCACCTCGGCGGGAGGGGTCAGCCCTGGTGAAGGTGGGGGCACCCCTGGGACCTCATGCCGCGGTGGGGATGACAGTGGGGCGCCAGCTCCCGGAGTCACGGGATTTTCCCAGCCCCACAGCATCGGCAAGTCCCACGTGGAAAGGGAGGACGGGCCCCACGGCCGTCCCGCCCGCGGTTTGGCGATTCCCATCACTGTGCAGGGCTGTTCCCGTGTCCCCGGCAGCGGGGTGGGAGCTGGGGGGGACATGGCTGCACCAGGCGGGGCTGCGGGTGGGTGCGTCGGGGGCGCGGGCAGGTGGGGTGGGGGTGCGAGTGCCCTGCCAGGGGGTGCCGCTGGCGTTATCTCCCCACCCGGTGAAACATTAACCCCAACACAAAACCTGCCCCAGTTGCAAAACCTCCCCTCAAGGACGAGTGTCACCGTGTCCCCCCCAGCGTTGTCCCCCTGCCCCCCCCATCGCCCACCCGGGGGAGCCTGGTCCCAGGGGGGCACGGGGACGGCGTCTGGCCCTGCCCGGCCCCCGGCCCCGCTCCCCGGGTTGTCCCCAAGCCCCAGCGCAGGGACACGTGTCGCCGGGCCGTGACCCTGATGCCGCCTGTTGCTTTCCAGCCGTCCCTGCGGACGGACGGACGGACGGGCGGGCGGCAGGAGGGTGCGTACCCGGGGCTGCTCAGGGGGGGGGACGCTGCGTCCTGGGAGGGACCCGCGGGCACCGGGGCCTGCGCCCCACGGGGCCGGGGCCGCCGCAGGCTCCCGCCGCCCTCACGCCAGCCTCCGTCTCCCCCCAGCTCCGCCGGGACCCCCCTGCGCCGCCTGCGGGATCCGGCCCCATGGGCCCCCGCGGGCTCCTCCTGGGCGTCCTGGGGCTGCTGGCTCTGGGGGCCGCGGGGGACGGGGGGGGCCCGGGGCCGCTGCCCGAGGATGCGGCACAGGAGCACGGCTACTACCTGCAGCAGCTGTTCGGGCAGTACGGGGCCAACGGGACGCTGCCCTTCGAGGGGCTGGCGCGGCTGCTGGGCAGCCTGGGGCTGGGCCGGGTGCAGGTGGTGCAGATCCAGCACGAGGAGCTGGGCCACGGCCACGTCAGCCACCTCGACCTGCTGGAGGTGCAGGAGGAGAAGCACCGGCACCGGCATCCCGCCTGGGAGCACGGCGGGGACCCAGCGCCCACCGCCCCGACGCCCTCCCGCCCCCCCAGGTACCCGGCCGCCCCCTCGCCCGCTCCCGGGGGGCTGCCCCCCCGCCCCGGCGCGATGGCGGGGGGGGGGGGGGCTCACCTGCGCTCGCCTCCCCCAGCCCCCGGCCCTCCCAGACAAAAAGCTGGACGGAGCCGTCGCCCGCCGAGCCCCCCGGTGCCGGGGCCACCCCTGGGAGCCGCGGGGCCCCCCCGCCCCCCCGGCGGGACCAGCCCGGCCTGAGCCTGCTGGGGAGGGTGCTGGGCTTGGAGCACTCCAGCGCCGACCACCCGCACGACGACGTGAGTGGGGCCGGGGGGGGTCGTGCCGTCCCGCTCCGCTCCCCCGGGGAGCCCCGGCTGCTCCTCGTCCCCCGGCGGGATGGGGAGCCCCGGCCCCCCCGTGCCGCTCACCGCCGCCCCCCCGCAGTGCCTCAACGTCACCCAGCTGCTGGTGAATTTTGGGCTGGACTCGGCGTCCCAGCTGACGCCGGAGCAGTTCACCCTCCTCTGCCCAGCCCTGCTCTACCAGATCGACAGCCGCGTCTGCATCCAGCACAGCGATGAGGTGACGCTGCCTCCCCCGGGGGGGGCCCTGTGGCCAGGTAACCCCAACCCGGGGCCCCTCCCTGGCCCCCAGCCCCAGGTCATCCGTCCCTGGGTCCCCTGTCCCTGCAGCCCCATCCCCAGGCCCCCATCGGCCGGTCCCCGGGTCTCACATCGCTGCATCCCCATCCCAGGTACCCCATCGTCTGGGCCCCGTGTCCCCTGTCCCTGCACCCTGAGCCCCTGGTCCCTGCGGACCCTGTCCCTGCATCTTCATCCCTGGCCACTCCGTCATCAGCCCCCAGGTCCCCTGTCCCTTCATCGCCATCCCTGGATCCCTCCAGCGTCTGGTCCCCGTGTCCCCATTCCCTGCCCCCCCATCCCTGCGCTGCCCATTCCTGCAGCACCGAGTGCCCCCTTCCCGCATCCCCCATCCCCAGGTTCCCATCACCCCACATTCCCGGTCCCGGGGTCCCCATCCCTGCATCCCCAAGGACCTCTGTCCTGCATCCCTGTCCCTGGGTCCTGCACCCCTCCGCCCCGGCCGTGCCCGTCTCACCCGCCCCGCAGCGCTGGGCTGGGGGCTCCTGGCCGTCGCCTTCGTCAGCCTGCCCTCCGCCCTGGCCGTCCTCCTCGTCCCGCTGCTGAGCCGCGGCGTCTTCCGCTCGCTGCTGGCCTTCCTGGTGGCGCTGGCCGTGGGGACGCTCTGCGGGGACGCCCTGCTCCACCTCTGGCCCCACGTAGGTACCCCCGCCCCGGCGGGCCGGAGGCGGCACAGAGCGCCCGGGGGGGCCGGGGGGGCCGGGTCCCCTGAGCCGCCCCGTCACCCGTGTCCAGGCCCAGGGGAGGCACCAGGAGACGCTGGCGGAGCCGGGGGCTGCGGTGCTGCAGGGGCTGGCGGTGCTGGGGGGCATCTACCTGCTCTTCCTGGTGGAGCTGCTCCTGGGGATGCTGCGGTGGAGCCGGGAGGCCACGGTGAGAGCCGCGGGTGCCGGGGAGGGCGCGGGGCTGCCACCAGGTCCAGCTTTGCACCCAACGCCTCTGTCTTCCCCAGGGACGCTCCCCCAGAGAGCCCCCTGACGTGGCCATGGGGATCCTGGCACCATCGCGAGGCGGTAAGAGCCCCTCGCACCCCCCAGCGCCCCCGGCCCCCGGCTCGGCACCCACCCGTCTCTCCCGCCGCAGGGGCTGAGCTGCAACACCTGACGGCACCAGAGCCAGAGCTGGAGCTCAAGCCCCACGGACACCCCCACGGACACTCCCACGGACACTCCCACGGCCCCGTGCTGCCCCCCAGCCCCGGGGCCACTGACATTGTCTGGATGGTGGTGCTGGGGGATGGGATCCACAACCTGACGGACGGGCTGGCCATCGGTGAGGGGCACGGGGAGGAGATGGGGGGACGGGGAGCCCAGGGACGGGGGTGCCCAGGGACAGGGGTGCCCAGGGACGGGGGTGCCCAGGGATGGGGGGTGTCCAGGGACAGGGGTGCACGGTGCATCGGGGCACAGGGCCCGTGCAGGTCCGGGGCGAAGGACCCTCTTCCCGCAGGCGCCGCCTTCTCCCACAGCCTCTCCAGCGGCCTCAGCACGGCGCTGGCCGTGCTCTGCCACGAGCTGCCCCACGAGCTGGGTAGGTGCCTGCCCTCCCGTCCCAGCCGTGGCACCCCCCGCGGCCCCCCGCCACCCACCCTCCTCTTGCCGCAGGTGACCTGGCGGTGCTGCTGCGGGCAGGCACGGCCCCCCGCACCGTCCTGCTCCTCAACCTGCTCTCGGCCCTGCTCTCCTGCCTGGGGGCGGCGGCGGGAGCGGCCGTGGGGCAGAGCGCGTCCCACCTCACCCCCTGGATCCTCACCGCCACCGCCGGCGTCTTCCTCTACGTGGCCCTGGCCGACATGGTAAGGGGGCAGCCGGGGGGGCGGCCGCGGGGCTGGGTCTCGTGCTGGCCCCGCTGAGCCCCCCCTGCTCTGCCCCAGCTCCCCGAGGCGCTGCGGGGTGCCGAGGGCCCCGGCGAGGGCACCTGGGGCCGGTTCCTCCTGCAGAACGCGGGGTTCCTGCTGGGCAGCGGCATCATGCTGGGCATCGCCCTCGCCGAGGGACACGTCCGCGCCTGGCTGCAGCCCTGAGCGGCCCCGGGGCTCGGCCCCGCTCGCCCCCACCAGCGACCGGAGCGGGGAGCCGCGGCCGGAGCGAGCGGCGGCCGAGCTGGAAGGACAGCAGGACGGCGGGAGCCCCAAATGTGCCCCTAAGACTGGACTTTCTCCCCTCCCCCTGAGACCCCCAGCGGCATCCGCCGTCCCCGGGAGTCTCCTCGGCTCAGCCCTGCGCGGCCCCCGCAGCCCCTCGGTCCCTGCGGGGAGGGGACGTGGGGTCCCCTCGCGCCCCGTGTCCTCTCCCAGGGGACCGGGGCACCCAGCACCCCCCGGGGCGGGACGGCACCAGGGGTGAGGTCCCGCTCTCCCCGGACCAGCCGCTAGCGGAGAAAGGACGACAGGACATAGAAGCAATAGCATTTTAATAAACATAATTGATTCAAAGCCACAATATGAATAACAGGACTTGGTCGCAGCTTACATTGTATAAAATAGATCAAGTCTGAATGCTTTTTTCTTTTTTTTTTTTTCCTTTTTATTTTTTAATTTCTTTTTAGTTCCTTTTCCCCCCTCCCTCCCCGAAGGTGATGCAGGATTTCTGAAAATACATATATGGAACATCCGAGACAAAAGTAACTGCTCACTAGGCTCAGGCGGGGTAAGGAGGAGGCCGACAGGATAGCGTCTGCGCTGCGGGGACGGATGGCTTGCTGGGCTGATTTCCTTCTTCTCCTACGTACCGCCTCGTTCGCTCCCTAGAACCGCGAGGGGGTTGAACGGCTTTGTGTTTCCCTTGCACGACACGAAGGGATTTTGCTTGCTCCAATTTCCTCTACCCAGAGACAAGTGCTTCGCTGGTCAGGACTGATTCCGGGGCTCTCTGGGGCGCCTGCTCTCAGGAGAAGGGCGAGAAACCAGCAAGCTCGGGGGGACATGGCTCAGTTTGCCCACCAAGGCACCCGGCACCTCGAGGCCACCGCGACGACCCCGGGGGGATTTCATACGTGTGTTTTTTTTTTTTTTTTCTATTTTTAAATTGCACATCAAAACTCTACCCTACTTGCGGCGGGTCTCCACGGGGCAGGCGTGCGGGGGGCGAGGGGCCGGGAGCCCCCGTGCCCTGGGGAGCGGAGCCCTCCTCGCCCCGCCGCCCGCCCGGCCCCGCCAGGCCACGCGCTTGTGCTTTGAACCAGTGGTTGAAGGAAGAAGCACCTACAGAGGGGAGGGAGACGCCTGAACCGCCGACGCGGCGGCACCGGGATCCGCACCGCGGGCGCCGCGGGATGGGGCCAGACCCGGCCACCGTCTCGGGTGGGGACGGTGCCGATGGCACTCGCTGCAGGGATGCTTGGGCACGGGCACCGACCCCTCGAGCTGGCGCGCTCACCTCTCCCTCCCTGCCCAAGTACAAAGGCATCCACGTTAAAGGTCCCCAGCAAGAACGACTGCCAATTAAGGCCTCGCCGCTGACGAGCAACGGCACGGCCGCACGCTGGTTTTTGCTCAGCAGGTTCCACATTTCAGTGCACTGGAGGGGAACGAAGCCGGGGAGTTAAAGTAAAAATACCGTCAGAGGCGACGAAGCAGCTGCTACACAGGGACGCGGGCGCAGACACGGGGCCGGCGGACGCCGGGGGCTCGCTCGGGGCCGCTCTCCCCCCCGACCCACCCCCTGCAGGGAGAGGAGCGCTTGCCCCTTACCGGCAGACGCGGGCAGAGCCCGGCCGTCCTGCCCTCGCTCAGCCGCGCTCGCTACGCGCGCCGCCGTCTCGGTCCGGCGCTGAGGCCGCGCGCCCGAGAGGCGAGAAAGCGCTTCCCCAGGTCTGTGCCCCCGCCCGGTTATTGCCAGAGGTAGGTGTGAACAGTGCAGAGAAGACGCAAATTAAAGCAGCTCTTCGTTATCCAACCACCCCACAAACAAGCCTAAAGAGACTCTCCCATCCCACGCCGGCTCTTCCCACGGCACAGAAAGCTCCTGGCTGGGTGCAGCCGGCCCAGCCCGGCGCGGGGCAAACGGGGGGACCGGGGCACCCCGTCCCTGGGCTGGTCTCACACCGGGACACCCGTGAAGCGTGGGGCACAGGGTGCCCAGAGCCGACAGAGCTGGGAGAGGAACCAGCTCGGGCCCTTTCCCCAGGGAACGCCACTCTCCGCTCCCTGCAAAGGTCTGAAACAGCCAAAAAACCAGCGCCAGGGACCGGGGTCTCCAAGGCCCCGGGGTCTCCAAGGCCCCGGGGTCCAGCCAGCCCCAGGGCAGCCCCAGGGACGGTCACGGCGCAGGCGAGCGAACGTCCCTGCAGCTGCCCCAGCCCCGGCCCCGCGGGGAGCGAGGGTGGGCTTCGGGCCCCGCAAGGGGAGCCGGGGACGCCCGGGAGCGGCTGTGCCGAGCGCCAGCGCTCGCTCCCCGCGTTTGGCACGTCTGCAGCCGGACAGGGAGACGCCCGAGACCCCTCCTCGTCCCATCGCCGTCCCCTGTGCCGGACACCCGCGAGGGGATGGGCAGAGGAGCCACTGCTGCCTCCTCGGAGCAGCAGGAGGGCACCGAAATACGGTCCAAGCGGGATGTTAACAGACATCGAACCTGGACCGGCCGGCGGGACGGTCTGAAAGGCTGCGGGTCACCCAGCACGAGACCCGGCTGCAGCAGGGACGGGGGGCTGAGCCCTTCGCTACCACCCTGGGCTTCCCTGACACCGGACGGGTGAGAAATGAAGCAAATCTCTGTAAACTCCCTTCCATGTCTACCAAGGAGGAAAAGGGAAGGGAAGAACCTACCGAATGACTTTAAAAGGACTTTGAAAGAGCTCTTAGAGGACTTGGAAATCTTTAAAGCTAAGAGAGCGCCTGCTGAAACCGAGCACATGCACGCCCACGGGCATACGGACCCCCACGCCTAACATCCACGCTCCGGACCCCGGAGAGGGTGAGGAACGCCGGGCACCAGGAGCCAGGAGGCCTCTGACCGGCAGCGCTGCATCCTCCCTGCAAACAGACACTATTTCTGAACGCCCAGCCCTGCCCAACGCCAGCTCGCTGCTCCGAGCTCACGCTAAACCCCAGCCCATGACGGAATCCAGCCCGACGCCAGCAGCATTTAACAAGATTTCCTGGACACCAACAGTTTTGGAAAGAGCGGGGAAGCATCGCAAAGCCCGGCCGTACCCTCCGCCGTGTGTCCGGCGGCTCCCTGCCCCGTCCCTGCTCTGCCGCGCTGGGATGGAGCTGAGATCCGCAGGGAGAGGCTCTGGCCTGAAGCCGGCTCTCGTGGCTCTCGCCACTGGGGACGGGAGCCTCGGCGGGTTTGGGGCGCGCAGGAGGGGGAACACAGGCTGACGGGAAAAACTAAGGGCTCAAAAAGAAATCTAGAACTGTTGGAGGAGGAGGAGGAACTGGCACATAACGATTTCAGTGCAATTTTCAAGCCCGTGCTGCAAAACGCGACGGCCGTAGCAGGTCGCTTCAGGACACACGTGCCCACCAGCTGCAGGGGGGCACGGCCGCCGCGGGGCACCGGCCGGGGGGACAGGCAAGGAGGTGGCCCTGGGCAAGGACCTGCCCGCTGGAGGGCTGGAATTCGGGCTCAACCCTCTTGCAAAAGCAGCTGGGCCGCAGGTTTCGCTCTCAGCCTTCCTCTGCCCACCCCGCCTCTTGTCCCCGCAGCCGGGTGCCGGGACGCGCGACAGGGGACACGAGAGCTTTTGGGGCCCAGAAGGACGAGGACCAGCTCCGAGCACCGCTCCCCTCCCGGCCGCAGCCAGCCCCTGCACAGCACCGCCCGCCAGCCCCCACGTTGCGGAAAGCAGCCGTGTTGGTTAGTACCTTCAAGTAGGAAAAACATTCTCAAGTCCAGCGCTCAGGACAGGCTCTGGGTTTGCCTCAATGCCCTCCGAGCTCCCCGCACCGCAGCTCCCGGCGCGTCGGGACCCTCTCACCCACGACCGGCCTGCGTCACCTTCGATTCTCCTTTTGGTCAACCCCCCCAGGTCTCTCGAGGCAGGAGCCGGGCAGCGCGTCCCCTCCCCGCTCCCCCTCCTCAACTGGCCACGTTTCACATAGTGCAAAATTCAGGACTGGAACAACGCTGCCGGCACCGAGGCGCCCGAACGCTGCCCCAGCGCTGGGAGCCCTCGCCCCGTCCCGCAGCGGGGCTGGGGGGCCGGGACCCCTCGCGCCTCCGGCCCCCTCCCCGGCCTCTCCTCCCCGCGGGGGCAGCCACCGCGCTTCATCCGACTCGGACTAACCCGACCGGTGACTCCATCCACGTCCTTCGCCGGAGGCAGAGCTTGGAAGGGCTCACTCCCGGGGCGGGGAAGCCGGCGGCAGGTCGCGCAGCACCCCAGGGCTCTGAGGACCGACGACGACCCCTGGAAACTAAGTGCAGAGCACCAAAGAAACGGCAGTTTTGGTCAAGCCGTGAGGAATTCACTCCCTACGGCCTCAGGAAAAAAAAAAGCAAGGACAGGAGGAAGGAGCAGGCGCGCGAGGCAGCAGCCGCCCACCCTCCGCAGCTAAAGGAGAAACTCCGGCAGGACCGAGAGCTTCGGGACGCGCAGCACGAGACACTCGGCACCCTGGATCTCCGAAACATCACACCCACGGTCACGCGCCGTGGCTCAGCTAGAGGTTTCCATGCATTTACTTTATTATTTTCAAGTTGACGAACAATATCGATACGACTGGATCGAGTAAGGCTATTTTCCTCTTTTTTCCCTCCTTCTCCCCTGCACGGGAAGCTCAGACAATGCCCAGACACACGGACCCGCACATGAACCGCTTGCACGCACACGCACGCCGGAACACCGAGACACAGAAGAGGAAGAGTCGTTTATACCTGACTGGTGATGAGGTCTGTCCTATCTTATTCAAAGAAATGTTTATGTGCATAATATACAGAGGTGCAGCATTTACACATAGGATATTGTAAAGACACAGAGCTTGCTACAGATGCCTTCGAGTCCTCGGAGACGCATCCCCCTTCCCACCCTGCCCCGCGGGGGCTCCGACTCCATCCCGTTCCAGCCTCCTGCCGCGACTCTGAGGATTTTAGTTTAACTACAGAGCCGCGACGCAGAGAGCCTCTGCTCGCCCTCGGAGAGCTCCCGGCAGGTCCCTCGCCTCGTGCATACGTTACCCTCCGCCTCCCCGCTCCGAAGCTCCCGCCGACGCTTCGGCCGAGTCTCGGCTTTGTTGGGTTTTTTTCTCCTTTCAAACGCACCCAGCACTGCTGAGCCCAGAAAAATTCAGCCAGGAGAAGAGGTCTGAACAGCTCCTCGCGTCCTTGGAGAAAAACAAACAAACAAAGAAAAGGAGGAAAAAAAGGAAAGAAAGAGAAAAAAAAAACCCCGAACCAAAGAATCCGCGTGTCCGTGCCAGTATCTCCAGTGGAAGGGGTTGGTTTTTCCTTTGGTTTCTTACTGAAGGCAAAGGCGAGCGTGGGCTGACAGCCCGCACGGGTCCGACCCCGACGTTCACACCTGGGGGGACCGCGAGGTCCCCCCGTCTGTGGTCCCTGTGGCAGGCGGGGGCGCGGGGACCCTCGGGGGGGAGCTGGGAGGGAGCGGGGGAGCTCCCTGGGCCCGTCCCCCGCCCCGCCGAGCAACAGAATAAAATCAAAGAAAAAGATTGTTTCTTGGGTCTTTGCGGTTTGTTCTTTGTTTTGGTTTTTCGCTCGTTTCTCACCGACCCCCTCCCCGCGCCGGGGGACCCCGGAACCGCTACCACACTCAGAGTGCTCAAAACAAACAAACGGAAAAAAGACTCGTTCCGTGGTTTTGGAGATTTCGCTTTGTTTTTAGTGCTACTTTGATATCTGCCGGATTCCAGCCCCGGGACGTGGTCGACGGGGCCGGGGACTCTCATCTGCATCTCGCTTTGGGTCGAGGGAGCTCCTCGCTCGTCTGGGGCGGGGATGGGGCGGCGGGGAGAGGGGACGGAGCGGGGGGAAACATTTTCCTCAAGAAAAAAAAAGTTTCAAATTGCGTGCAGCTCGGGAACAGCAACAGCAAAGAAACACCACCCAGATTCTCGTCATCGTTAGGTTATTTCTGAATTTCATTGAAGTGCCCGTCGAGAATAAAGCCAACCCCGGCCCCCCCGGGCCGCCCTCCGCAGGGACGTTACATTCAGTGTTTGTCAGCAGTTTATATGGCTCAGCGGGGCCGCAGGGCCGGCAGCCCCTTGCTCTAGCAATGGCAGTGCAAATACACCTTTTGAGTTGAAATGTATTTGTGCTGTTTTGTTTTTTTTTTTTTCCTCTCAAAACACAACTTCCCTTTGTTCATTCATTCCCTAGAAACAAACTTTTTTTTTTTTTTTTTAAATTAAAAATGAAAAAATAAAGCCAAAGACACTCTCTTATCCCTTCCGCTCTTGCTGCTCTCTATCCCGTGGGATGCTAAAGGGAATCCAGACTCATGCTTTAACAAAAGTGCTTATTACTTGAAGCAAGTGCTTTGGACCAAGGGGGCGGAGAGAAACTTCCTTTTTTCGGAGGTGGGGGCAGCGGAGGGGACGGGTGATCCGGTGCCTGCGTATTCGAAACCAAGAGATTTAAGGAGCATGGAGGGGGGAAGCCGAAAAAGTCGCTGCTTGGTGAGAGCTACACCAACGGGATGCCGGGCGCCGGACAGAACGCTAAGCGGGAATGGTCCAACTTTGGCATAAAGGTCCGTGGGAAGGAAGATTTGGGGGAGCCCCCGTCCGCCGCCCCACGAGGGGCCGGGGAGGGAGCAGGCGGGGCAGCGGAAGTTTCCCTCCATCCCTCTTTACAATGCACTAGGGAAACCATCACAAATCTCGTTTAGCAAAATAATGCATTATTACCAAACACTTTGATTATTACTTAAATTGTCAAGCTGTGCTGTCAAATGTATACAATACAGCGTTAAAGGAGAACAAGACTGGTACCTGCAAGGAAACTGGCCGCACGTCCCCCTCCCCACCCCACCCCATGTTTCCTCCCATGTGCTCCCAGACCACGGATGCGCTGCTGAAACCTCGTTTCTCTCCCTCATTATTATTATTATTATTATTATTTTTAATAAGACACAAGGGGAGGGGAGAAAAAGATCCTCACTAAGAGCAAAGAACACACATATATAAAGCACGGTGCTGCAGAGAAGAAATGGAGAAGCCCTTACAGAGATCACATTGATTGTCTCGTCATAGTTTTAGTCGTCATGTTGAGCGGAAGGTAACACGTCGTAGCACAGAAACAAGGCCAAAAGAGAGATCAGTTTTCTTCTCTAAACAAAGAAACCGAAGACCACAATAATACTCCAAAAATAAGGGGGGGTGAAGGAAAAGCAGCATTCTCCGTGTGCTCTAAGGAACGCTCTCACCCTGGCTACAGGAAAAAGCCGTGTTCAAGTGAAATGGCGCTGGAGTCCCGTCCCCCGTCCGCGATGCTAAAGCCACACGGCATCGAGGACCAGGGCACGAGGGGCACGGCCGCGGGACGGCCCGGCTCTGCTGGTGCCTCCGAGCTTTCCCCAACTGCCTTCGGGAGAGCCGGAGCATCGCTCAAGAGGACGGAGCCATCACGGCCCCAGGGTCTGCCCCGCTCCGACCCCATCTCCGTCCCGGGGAATCGCGGCCCGTGCCGGCGACGGGAGCCAAGGCCGGTGGCGGCTCGGCCCCTCCGTGTGCCTGAAAAAGTACTTTAGCCCTTGAAGACGACGGCTCAGGACTTTGGACCCATTTTCCTGCCCCGCGGGGAGGGTGAGGGCCAGCAGCGAGAAGAAGAGATAAAGTGATGCCTAAATTCCTCCCAGAAAGGGAAAGAGCTGCAAGAGGCAAGTGCGGACTCGACAGCAATGTAAACAAGTCTCTTTTTCCAGTTCTCCTCTGTAGAATACTGAAAAGGATCTTCAAAAAGGATCTTTTAATTCAAGTTTCGTGAGTTTATTCTGGTTCCGAACTGAGGTATTCGGTGCAGAAAGGTTAACACTTTCTTTCAAGCTAGAGGGTTGGGGGGGAGCGGGGAGGGGGAGACGCGATCGGCCAGGGACACGATCCTATGCCGGCACCGAAGGAGGGGACCCGCTGGCCCAGCGAGCCCAGAGCGGGGCCGAGGGGGCTCGCGGTCCAAAAAGGGAAGATCCCTCCGGAGCAGCCAGAGGAGCCCAGCCCCCACCGCCCGGGGACCGGAGCCCTCCAGGACCAGGCTGATCACCGCTCCTGCTCCGAGATCTCACTGAGGGCAAATTCCTCGAGTGCTTTGCTGAACGAAGTGCGGGTTGGTAACGGGACGGGGAGACCGAGCTCCGCCGGCGAGCTGGCGCCGAGCAGGAGCAACGAGAGGTCCCCGACCTCGCTCCCCTCCAGGAAAAACTCCTACGTGAAACGCGAAGAAAATGTGCTTATCACCCAAAGGCCAAGACTGAAACTTCATATTTGGTTCTAAGAGTTTGGCTTTGGTAAAAGAAAGAAACAGTGCGAGGGGACCCTCCCCGTGGGCTGCCAGCAGCACCCTCGCCCGCCGGGAGCCTCCCCGGGAACGGCCGGCTCCGATGCCTGCTCCACACCACAACCTAAACCCGACGAACGCCACCCTAACAGGAGCCACCTTCATTCAGAAACTATTTAACAAAAAGAAAAAAAAAAAAAAAGAAGAAAAAGGACGTAATACCTTATTTTGGTTACAGAAATGCTTTTTCTCTCTGAAACGCCGGGCAGAAGAGCCGCAGCGCAAGGCTCGCGCGGTCCCGCCGCGGTCTCGCCGGCAAAGAGGCGGCAAGTGGCCACCGAGGACTCGGTGGGAGACGGGGATCCTCTTCTCCCCGCTCCCGTCCCGGAGGGATCACGCTGGGACGCCCCCGGGGTGGCCACGGGCGGGACCCTCGGCCCCAGCCCCCCGCTTTCGGCGAGGCTGCGGAGGGAAAGGAGGTCGGGGGAGAAGATGGTCCCCGAAATCCCTGTTGCCCTGTCAGCCCGTTCTCGTTCTCTGCATCCCAGTCTTTGGCTTTGAACAGACTCGTGATATGGAGAAAGAGTATTGTTTTTTGCACATGATACTGTTACAGTAATTCAGAAGGAAAAAAAACCCCAAACAACGGAAAAAAACAGTGCAACATTCTCGAATGCTTCAAACCTGCATTATAAATATGATTTCTAAAATTAAAAAAAGAAAACCCAAAACAAAAAACAATGATCCCACATACACGCACGCTAATAAACCTGCCAAGATGCTGCATTAGAAAAATAAACACAGACTTAGTTAGGGTTGTGAATAAGGACTTTGAAGTGCATTTTTTTCCTTATTTAAAGGCTAAAACTTTCAGAATTTTTTTATGGTTTTTGTTGTTTTTTTAAAGGTAAATGCTCATTTCTTTATAAATAACTTTTTTCTTTTTTTTAAAAAAAAAAAAAAAAGCAACACTGACTCTCGCATGGAAACGGCCACGCAAAACAGAGAACGAAAATTCAAAAAAGAATCGTTTCTTAGGATCCGACATTTTGCCAAGAAAAAAAAACCAACCAACCAACAGAATCCCTAAAGTGCCTGGTGTGGGGAGGGAGGCTCCAGCAGCGCATCCGCAGCCAGCCGACCGCGGGGTTGGGCAGCAGCACCCGTTTTTGCATATAAATGACAGCTGCCAAAAGGATATTTTAGTGTCCCAGGTACAGTAGATCTTGATTCAAGTGTTTGTATTGGAATCGAAGGATGAGCGTGAGAAAAAAGTGATTGCGAGAGAGGAGCAGTTACAGTGGCACTTGGCCAGGAGCTAACACCCACCCCAGCGCCTGCAAGACCAGCCAATTCCCAGAGACTCCCACCCCCCCATCCCACCAAGAGTTCAGGCTTCCCCGTCCCGGCCGGCCGGAGCGCGGGCTCGGGGCAGCCCCGGGGGCGTCCCGGAGGCGAGGCGGGGCGGGCGGCCGCCACGGGGCACCGGGAAACGCCGGAGCCGGTTTCAACCCGCCCCGAAGGCTGGGGCACAAACCCCCTCCTGTCCGCGGGCCGGCGACGGCGGCGCCCGCCTCGTCTCGGCCGGGCGAAGCCCTGAGCCCGCAGCATCCGTCTCCTGCCCGGCCGTCGGAGGGGCGCGAGCGCGTGCTGGCCAGGAGAGGATGGAGAAGGGGCGGGGGACGGGACCGGCACCGCCAGCTGCTCGTTAAACCGATTAACAGCTTTGGCACCGCGCTGGCAATCCAGCGAGAAGAGGAAGCGCTGAACTCTTGGCCTACCCGGCCACGCTAGAAGGCCTGCCCAGTCTTGTTCTCCTTTAAAGTGCCCTATATTTATAGAATTTCTAAATAAATATAATAAGATATTAGGTCACCCATAGTTTAAGCTACTCCGAGTAACAGCCGTCCAAGCCGATGGCATTGTGCCGGTCCTTGCTGTAGGGGCAGGTGCTGCCGTTGGGCAGGGCCCCGCAGGCGGCGGTTTTGGCTGCAATGCCGCAGTTCTTGAGGAGGTTGAAGCTGAAAGAGCTGATGGCGTCTTTAGGTGGGAAAGGCTTCATGGTGGAGAGGATAAGTGCCAGGCAGTCAGCGACGTCCTTGTTGGGGGCACATGCCAAGGCTGGGGTATGACCTAGAACAGAGCCGGGGGTGAAGAACCGCCCCGGACGGGCGCCTTCCCCGTGGAACGCTTGGACTGGGGCAGTTTTCACCCCTGCACCGAGGGGCCAGGACATCTACTTGTCTTTATCTCAAAAGACCCTGCTCCTGGGCACCGTCAATCCCTGCAATTGCAGCAACCGCTTTGAAGTGTGCCAGGAGCAGCAGGAGACGAATAAAAAGCCTCAGAAGCCCTGGCAGCACGGCAGACACTGATATTTTTCACAACTTAAAGGTATTCCAGAAGAGCAAGAACTCTGCTGGGAAAAAACGCTTCTGGCCACAACCACCAGTTTCTGCCAACTTGCAAGTGAGTCAACAGCTTATCGCTGGCTCAGGCTGGGCTGGTTTTGTGCCTGCCTGCAACTGGCAGGAGAGCCAGCCAGCCTCCAGAAGATGCACGGGGGGTAAAAGATGTATTTCAAACACCTGTGGCACCTGGAAATGCCGTTACAGGGGGTCGCAGGGTGTTAATAATGTCCTCACCCAGACTGTTCCTGCGATGCCGTGAGCTGAGAACGTGCTGCTCAGGCATCGAAAGGATGTGGAAATCCTTCCGATCCCGGCTGAGCGCTTCCCCAGGCAGCCCCCGTCCCCCAGGGACATCACGCCGAACCCCCCCGGGCGCCCACGAGGAACACGCACCTTCTTCATCCACAGCCAGCACAGTGGCACCTCTGCTGAGCAGGGCCTGGACGACGGAGGCCAGCCCGTTCCGAGCCGCGATGTGGAGCGGCCTGGGGGGAGAGGGAAAGGCAGCGTCAACCCGGCGGCGGAGCCGCCTGCCTTTAACACCTTGTGCTAAAACAAGGGGCCCCTGCGCGCAGCTTCAAGGGCAGCCGCTCGGGGCCTGACTGCTCCCGAGCTTACCTGCTCGCACACCCACCGCTCGCACCAGGAGCAGAGCTCCTGCCACCACCCTTTTGCCGGCGCATCACCCCCACCCAGCCAAGCCCTGTTTTCCCCACCGGCGCCAGCTGTCCAAATACTCACATCTGCAGAGCACTGTTACTTGCATTGATAAGGCCAAGGTCTTGGGTTTCCCCCAGGATCAACAAGGCACACTTTTCATGACCCTGGAAAGGAGACCAGACTGCTTACAGCGCACGAGCAGCAAGGCAGGGGCGGTGGGGGGGACCTGGTGCTGTCCGAGTGGAACACGATTCCCCGGGATCCCTAAGCCCCACCTTCTACGACAGTTCACCACTTTGGCAGGGCCTGAGGAGACAAGCTGCTGTCCCCTCCGCCTCCCCCGCAGCATCTCCTCCTTCGCGTGGACACACTGACCACAAGCCTCCTGCTCCCACCACACCGAGCTCGGAGAGGGGGTCCCCAGGAAAAACACAGGCGGGTCTGTGCTACAACCTAAGCTGCCCGAAACTGAATCAGGAGCGTCTGTACAGGTCAAGACAGGTAAAGCAGGCAGGCAGAGCAAGCCCAGGGCCCTCGCCTCTGCTCTGGCGGGGCAGGAGTAGGCAGACAACCCCTCTCATTAAGGTGGCAAGGCTGAAGGTGACGGTGATGCAATCACGGCTGCGAGCGGCCGGCTCCCTACCTTGCTGCAGGCCAGGTGAAGAGCTGTGTTCTTGTTGACATCCAGCACAGTTATATTTGCTTTTGCTTGGTACAGCAGGAACTCTGAAACGAGGAGGGGATAGCTGCTGTTGAGAAGCAGCAGCACAGAGCCCGGCAGTGGGGGCAGCGGCCATGTGCTGAGGGGACAGAGGAGAGGGGCAGCCGTCCCAGCGTGCCTGCGAGGAGAGGGACAGCCTGGCTCCCACGGGACCGGTGACGGAGGAGGCACAGGGAGGCTCGCACCCCATCCCGGGGAAAGCGGCTGCCAGCCACGTACCGACTGCTGCGGTGTGCCCATTCTCAGAAGCCATCATGAGGGGAGTCCTCCCCAGCTTGTCAGTCATGTCCACCTCGGCTTGGTGGCGCAGAAGCAGCTGTAAACCGTGGATGTTGTCTGCAAAGGCAGCAGCGTGAAGGGGTGTCCTGGGAAGAGGAGAGAGCGGGTAAAGAGGAGGGCACAGCACCCACCCCAGCAGGACTGCCCAGGCCTACAGACATGTTTGGGGACGTCGGAGTCCCTTTGCGCCATGGGAAGTCATGTGGAAATCACCGCGGGAGTCACAGCCACCGCCCAGCAGCACCGGGGAGTGGGTGACGAGAGAGGGATGAGTCTGCGCTCACCTTCCTTTGGCATCTCTGCTATTAACAATCTTGGCACCTAATGCTTCCACCAGCATTTCAGCAGTGCCGTCCTGGTTGTTAATTCTGCAGTGGAGACGAGAAGGAAAGTCAGAACAAGACTAAGCACCAGAAGAACCCAGGGCAGGTCCCAGCCGCCACTTACACTGCACAGTGCAATGGAGTAAAGGGGTTTCCTTCTAGGTACGCAAACGGATTGTGTTCAAGTAACAATTCAAGACAATCTTCATGCCCTGTGAGGAGAGAGGGACAGAAATACATCAGTACCCAGCCTGCGACGGAGCAAGAAGGGACTGAAGGCCCCTCTGACTCTCCCCATGTCCAAAGAGCCGAGGCCCCAGAGGCTGCACAGGACCAGAGGCACCACGCGCCCAAATCAACCCGTTCCCCAGCACAGAGGGAGCGGTTTTGTGTCCTCTCTGGCAGCAAAGCTGCTGCACTTCAGGAGGTTTCTAATTCCACACCATCTCCTGAAGGACTTCACAGCCACATCGCTAGCTTCCCCCTGAAACGCTGAGACATCCCTTCCTGTTGCTGTGTCAGTCCCACCACTCCCTGCAGGCAGGGTGACAGCCAAGTAATCCTATAAATCCAGCAGTCCCGGAGGAAGCAGCCTCAGCTGTTCTATAATAGCTGTTTTCCTATTTCATTCCTTTTTTAAGGAGCTTGGCAGGGGGAGAAAAACTCCCTGCCGCCCTCCCAGATTTGTGCCGTCCTTTCCACCAGGCTGAACTCGCTGCTGGGCTGGTGGCTCCCAAAGCAGTGGGGGCCAGAGGGACAACCTGGCTCTTCCTCGCTCCCTCCTCCCCATCAGTAGCCAGAGCAGAGCAGAGTTGGGCAGGGGCCCAGCCCAGGTCCTTACCACTGTATGAAGCCCAGTGCATCGGTGAGTAACCGCTGTAGTCCACCACAGAGTCCAGAGGGTCAGTAGAGAGGGCTGCCTGCAGCAGGGTCCTCAGGATTTCTAAGTGCCCGCACGCCGACGCAAAGTGGATCGGGGTCCGGCCTTTGAAATCCCGACACAGAACGAAGGCATCGTGGTCCAGCAGGGCAGCCAGGCAGTCCTCACAGCCCGTCACAGCCTGCGGCCGGGAAAGAGGACCAGGAGGTCAATCATTTCGCAACAGAACTAACCCCTTTTTCCACAGCTTCCTTCTCAAATGCTGTATCTCAGGAAGGGAAAACGGGCTCTTTCACTGAGGACTCTCCCTCCCAGCAGCCTCCGCACAGGAGGACGAGCAGAAGCTGCAGCGCTGCAGGACCCCCGGTCCCAGGGACGCACTCACCCCGCGGTGCAGGGCGGTCCTTCCCCTCTTGTCCGCTGCATCGGCCGTGGATCCCTTCTCCAGCAGGAGGTGGACACAGTCAACGTGGCCATTCATGATCGCCAGCATCAGTGGGGTTCTGCGGGGGAAAAGGCAGCAGGGAGGAGAGTGGGCTTGGAAATCAGCTGGGTTCGAGTATTGCCCCCTCTCCCCTGCCCCAGCCACCCTGCAAGGGGCCCGACCCTGCGCCACACAGATCCCAAGAGAAACATCCAGACAAACTCACTGGCCGTGGATGTCCATGACGTCGGTGATGTCTGCCCGCTCCCCGCTGTCTATCAGGAGGTGCAGGGAATCAGTGTTCCCATTGGCAGCTGGAGACAACGCACGAGGAAAGGAGGAGTCACACACACGTTCAGATGGGTCCCCTCCTTCCAGCCACCGCCGCAAACCAAAGGAAGGGGCTCGTGCCCAGCAGCCAGGCACACGTGGCTGAGCCAATTCGTTATGTGGTTGCTAGGCTGCAGCACTGATTAGCACGTGCACAGCCTGAGCTGAAGACACGTGTGTGCAGAAGCTGACGGTGTCTTCTCTCCCACCCGCTGCTGAGCCACTTGGCCCCTCAGCTTCTGCGGGCACATCACAGCAGGCCGCACCGGCCCCATCCTGCCTCTAAGCACCATCTAAACTGCAGCCCCTTCCCTCCCCCCGAACAGCAGCCGGGCGAACGGGCATCCTCGGCAGCGGCGGCACCGATGGCCGAAGGTCTCTGGACACGCTCCCTCGCTGCCCCCGACCGTGCCCAGCCCCGTCTGCCCTCCGTCACCTGCAGCGTGGAGAGGGGTCCACTTCCTCTTCCTCTCCTTCACCAGGGCGGACGCGCCGTGGCTGGTGAGCACCTCCACGCACTCCGTGGAGCCTCTCTCCGTGGCGAGGTACAGCGCCGTCCGCCCCTTGTGGTCCCGCACGTCGAGGTTCACGAGGGTTTCGGCAAGTGTCTTTAGGGCTTCACAGTGACCATTATAGGCCTGAGGACAAAGCAGACCACGCTAAAGTGGCGCCTGGAGAGGCTGCACCCACAAGTGTCCATCGTGTCCCCCCCCCGGGACAATTCCTGCTCCCTGGGTCCCTCCAGCCAGACGAGCTCCTGCCCAGCCATTGCCTCTCGTCTGCATCCCGGTCCCACACAAAGCCCTCGCCCACTCCTGCCCCTGCCCACACTCAGACAAGGGAGGTGGCTCCAAACAGCAGCAACCAGAAAGCCCTGGAGAGAGCAAGGAGTTTAACATACAAATCAAAGGGACTTTGACGGACAGCCTGTGGGGAAAGCTGCTCCCAAGCCACCGGCACCTCTCCTCCTTCGCCCCGCTCAGCACCGGCAGCTCCAGGGACCCAGCCCGCGCTGCCCGGGAGCAGGCACCTCTCCAGGACTCAGCACGAACCCTGCACGGAGCCAAGCACCCTCCGCAATCCTGAGGTTGGGCCAGCCGTACTTACAGCTAAGTGCAAAGGGCTGACTGGAATGGTGCTTTCCACATCCTCCAGGCAGTTAAAAGACATTTCCAGGAGCTGCAACAGCAACAACACAAAACCGTAACTGATCCTGGACTCACGGAGGCTTCAACAGACACCCTGTCCACCAGCAGGCTGCAGAAAACCTGCTCATCTGCTTCAGAATGATCTGAATTTCAGGGAGGGACCTTCCTTAACCTGGCTTTGGGCCCTGCGTAGACAGTCACATCACGTCCCTGCTATCCAGAAGCCTCCCCACTACTCATATGATTTCCTATACGCACCCGACTGCAAGCTTACCCTGTAACAATGCAGGCATTTCAGACAGTTACGAGGCATTTTCCGTACTGCAAGAGCTCTTCCTTGGCACAGGTCCTCAGGCTGTCTTTTAAAAGCCCAACCTTGCTCTATTGCCAGGGATTTAAGCAAGATATCCATACGTCGCCCTGCGCCGGGTAACAAAGCTCCTTTCTCTGAGGCACCTCACTCTGGCCCAGGTCTCTCCTCCGTGGTATTCCCAGCACAACAGCTCCCCAGGAGTGCCCACGCTTTTTAATCAAACCCATCTCCCTTCCTCCTGGGCAGACCCTGACACCATAGTGCCTACAACACACACAGTCCTTTAGCCACGCCTGGACACTGCAGGGCTTGACTTGTTCCTTAGGGGGGCCTTCCCCCCCTCTCCTGGCAGCACAGAGGGTTTTCTCTGGCTCACTCACCAGTTCGAGGTTCTGCCTGTTGCCGTACGCAGCTGCATAGTGGACAGCGGTATATCCCTGCTTGTCCCGGAGGGATGGGTCAGCACCATTATCCAGCAAGAACTCTAAACAACTGCAATGAGCAAGAGAAAGGGGAGATGAAGAAAAAGGGGAGACTGGGGAGGCCGAGCTTTGCAGGGACCCCCCCGCTTTGATCCCAGAGCAGATGCTGTACTAATCCCCTCAAGACGCAGAGCACATGCAAAGCCCACTGAAGTGAGGACCACGAAGCAACAGCCAGGTTTGCCTGGAGAATCAAGTCAGCAGATGTTTCCTCCAAGGCATCACTGCTCACTCAGCGTAAGCAGAAGCGAGGTATTTCTAGCGACTGCATGCAGGGGTCTGGGGAAGGGGTAAACAACAAACAACTGCCAGATGGGGCTGTGGCGCGGACTCACAAGAATGCCTCCTTCAGCCTGGACTCCTTCAGTGGCTCCTCATCAGTGTCATGGCTGTTTCCTGAATGAGTCTCTGCTCTGAAAGGTCAGAGACCTGCATCAGTTTGCTGATTACCCCCTCCTACCCACGCTCCTCGAAGCACTCCCCTCTTCTCAAACCACTCAGCACCAGCTGCAGGGAGGTGGCCAGGGAACAGCACAGCATCGCCGCCCAGCACTGGGCCATCGTCTCCAGCCCCAGCAGCGAGGAGCGCACGCCCCCGAGACTCTCACCTCCTGTACGTGTCCGAAGCAGCAGCATAGTGTAGGGGGGTACAGCCTTTACAGTCAGCCTCGTTAATACTGGCTCCTGCCGTGACCAGCGTCACCGTACACTGATAGCTGCCGTTGGCAGCTGCGTAGTGCAGTGGAGTCCTGGGACGGGGAGACGAGAAGGGGGTTTAGCAGCGCTGCCTCTCAACCAGACGGAGAAACTCGCCCGGCAGCAGGCAGGACCCAGGGAGCCACCCACGCCCCGTGAGCTGCGCCCTGCTCTGGCTCAAGGGTTTGGGCCAGCAGCTCCTTCTGAAGAGCCGGACCCCTTGGGGCGAGAGGGGGCGGAGGAAGCAGCTTTAGACACCAAATGCCACAAAGGTCTTGGGAAGGTCCCAACCCAAACCCAGGCTCTGTGCGCTCCAGCTGGTTTGGGGCTGGAGGAATCACCCTTGCTCCCTTGCAAGGCCCACAGCACACTTACCTTCCAAATTTATCTCTCCTCCTCAAGTCAGCACCGCTGCTCAACAGCAAATTAAGACATTCAACGTTCCTACAGGAGGTAGGGAGGTGAGTTAGGCACAGATCAGAAGGGACCAGAGCAGGAACACAAACTCCTCCCAGTTGCAGACAAGACAGCTACGCTTCTCACCCGCACAGCCTGGACGTGCCAAAGCTCAATTCAGTCTGTCATCTTTGGGCAGCGCAAGAGCCGCAGCCATGGCTGGATGCTGCATACACAAAGCTCTTCCCTGCTCTCCAGTGAAATAACCCTTCGTGCTTCCTACCTTACCAGCGCTATCCTGCACTGCGCGGAGCTCTCAAACAGCCAGGCAATTACAGAGAGACATTAGCCATGGCATCAGTGCAGCTGACGCACTGGATTTTCTGCTACAAAAAAGATCTAGGATTTCTGGCTTCTGCGTCAGTGCTTTGCTCCCGCCGCTCAGGCAGGGTAACAGCGCTGCGATGCCGAAGGACGGCCCCGTGACTGGCTCTCAAGCATCGCACAGACATAACAGAAACGAGGTCCTCGACAGGACTCTACGCCTCTGCCATAGCGCTGCAGCCGCGTTCGCTCTCAACGCACCGCGTGAAATCAAACTCCCTGGCAAACAATACGAGGCATTTACACAGCCAGCTGAATCCCTGCTGCTTTTCAGGCATCAGCTCGTGAGCCCTTCACGAACCCCCAGCCAAGGAAGCGTTTTAGCCCCGTTTTAAAGAAGGGTAAACAGCCGCGGAGGGGAGCGACCGGGATGAGTCTCGGAGTCAGCAGCAGAACGGGGCCAAAAGGTTTCCATTTTCATTCCTGCTCTAAACACAGGTCTCTGCGCTCTCTCAGAGCTGGAATCAGCACCCGGGGGTCCAACTCCCAATCCTGACCAAAGCACTGCACTGGGCTGCCCACGCTGTAGCTCACGGGCGGAGAGGAGGGTTACGGTTTGGGCTGGGGGCAGCCAGCGACCTTCCTGCACGCAGTGTGGGGCCAGCGCCCCATGCACAGCTCACCCTCCAGAAGCAGCAGCGTGGAGGCAAGTCCTCCCGAGGTTGTCAGGCGTGTTGATATCGAAGCCTGCAGACAGCACGTGCTCATTGCTCAGCGAGGAGACGATACTGTACAACTGACCTGGGTGGCAGCAGAGACGGGGAGTCAGGGGGCAGCTCGAGGGTCCCCCGAGTGCCCCCGCCGCAGGAGGGGCGGCCGAGCCACGCACCTGAGGAAAGTAGCTTACGACAACAGTCTGAAAATCCAAAGAGAACAGCTAAGTGCAGAGGGAACATGTCGTGGATCCCACGCCTGCCAGGAGACGAGAAGGGAGTCAGGATGGATCATTTCTGCATCCTCCAGCCCAGGGCAGGGAAAGGGAGGACGAGTCCTTCCTTACCTTGCAGTGTCAGCACCATTCGTCATCAAAGTACTAATTAGCAGCTCGTGGCCATATCTAGCAGCAACATGGAGGGGGGTATTGCCGTATTTGTCAGCACAGTCAATCTCACTGCCTAGAAAGAAAAAGCCAAGTGCTTTGCCAGTGAGTCTCTGTCCTAGTCCTGAGCAGCCCAGGCTGTTCTGATGGCCACATCCCCATCTCAGGGACACGGCTAATAACTCGAGTCCATGCAGCATCGTGCAGGAGAAATGCAAACTGCTTTCTGAGCTGAGAGCCCACTTGTATCCCGCAAGCCCGGGGCATTAGATCTCTCTCCCTTCCCCCGGGAGGGGATGCGTTCAGCCCCCGAGGTCTCTGGCTGAACCCCTGGGGTCTCTGCCAAGCCTGCAGCCCTCTTTCTTACAAGAATACTGTCTTTCAGGCTGGATGTGGCAGTGGAAATGTTCTTTGGCCGCACCAGCTCTGACCTGGCTGGAATTTCAGTCCCCTGGTCTGTGCTTCGCTGCCCTCGAGGGCAACGCACGCTCCCTGCCACCCCTGAGCAGCACAGGGCCACCAGCAACAGCCCCAGGAGCACAGAAGTGAATTTGAGTGATAACTGTAGACCTCTTAAACCCTCTGAGCAAACGTGCAGGGAGGTGCTGGAGGCAAGTGCTGAGAAGCACAAGAAAAGGCTGGGGTAACTCAGGGACGGAGGAAGAATCCACTCACCGTTCTGAATGAGGATCTGCGAACGCGTGAACCGCCCGTGAATGGCAGCCATGTGCAAAGGGCTCTTCCCTTCCTTACTCTGCGGAGAGCAGAAGCGACGTCGCATCAGGCTTCTTACCACCCTCCCCGAGCACTCTCCTCGGGCAGCGCGTCCCCGCTCCCTCGTCCCCAAGCTCAACCCCTCAGTGCCAGACCTGAAAGTTGACATCGGCCCCGTTGTTCACGAGGAGCTCCAGGCACAGGGCCCCATTGGTGGAGACGGCAGCAAAGTGCAGAGGGGTGAAGCCCTTCTCGTTAGGCTGATTGACGTTGGCGCCGTAATTGACCAGCTCATTGGCCACGGCATCTTGGCCCATGTAACAGGCAATGTGAAGTGCAGTGTTACCGAAGGAATTTGGTTCATCGATCTGTGGGAGCAACAAACCCCGGAGGATTTGGGGATTCAGGAAGGAAAAAAGGCAGCCGAGAATCAGCCAGGGCTCCTGCCACCACCCAGCACCCTCTCCTGCTCCTGTCTCCAGACTGGCCCGCACCCGAGCCCACCCTGCTCACAGTCGCGGGGCTCTTACCTCGACTCCCAGCCTCAGCAGGTGACGCACAACTTCAATCTGGCCGCTGGCCGCCGCGGTGTGCAGCAGGGTGTAGCCCTTCTTGTCCTTACACATCACGTCAGCTCCCCGGGCCACCAGCAGCTTCAGAACTTCCAAATGCCCTGTCCAGGAGACAGCGGTAAGAGCCAGGGGACCCCAGAAAACGGAGACCTGGGCACAGCAGCCTCTGGGGAGCCCTCGCCAGCCTGAAAGGTGAACGCGTAGGCAGCAAGCAACGTGGGAAAAGAAACCGGAATGATGTTTGCGGGGAAAACCCTACCTAGGAAAGCTGCCCAGTGGATGGGCTGGCGGTCCTTCTTGTCGCAAGTACTCAGGCTGGCCCCTTTGTTCAACAGCAGGTTCACCATCTAGACGGGGAGAAGCAGCGAGAGGTAAGGCTGCAAATCCTCCCCGCTTGCGCGGGCAGAGGCGCCTTCGCCACCTGCGAAGCCCAGCCCCGGGAAGGGGGAGACGCGCGGGGTCCCCTGCGCCCGAGCCCGCCTGCCCACCTCGAGGTGGCCGCTGTGCACAGCGTGGTGCAGCGCCGTGCGGCCCGTGCGGTCTGCGACGTTGACAGTGCTCAGCAGGGGGATGATGGCCTCCACGCACTTGGTGGCCCGGTTGGCAGCGGCGACGTGCAGAGGCGTTTGCCAGTACTTGTCGCGGGCATTGACGTCTGCCGAGTGCTTCAGGAGGAGGTGAAGTGCCTTCTAGCAGGAGCAGAGGAAAGCAGAGCTCTCACCCAACCTGCTGGAGCCCGCAGAAGCCCTCCAGCCGGGTGGGGGAAGCTGCAGCTCGGTCCACCTCATGCTTTCAGCACACATAGGGATGCCCAGATCCGCACCAACCTACAGCCCCGAGAGCCAGAGCTGCCCTCGCGGAGCTGAGCCGAAACCGCTCCGCACGCTCACAAGTACGGCTTCTCCCCGTTCTGCCCAAGGGAAGGACTTGTTTGCTTTTGTGTCCCCGATGACATTTTGAAGCCCACGTATGGCTGTGTTTCAGGATGTTATCACAGAAAGGGTGAGAGGGGTAAAGACACAGCGTGAGAGAGACTCCAAGAATGAGCAGGGAGAAGGAGTCTTCCCTACACAATCCCTCCAGCCCTCACCTGGGCTGGTCCAGCTCCTTCCAGCCTGGAGTTCGGTGTGTGGGACCTGAATGAGCCGGGCTCATCCCACCTGAGTGCGGCTGCGAAACACGGCTGCACGGGGGTACCGGCACGGGAGAAATACCTCCGAGCCTGTGATTTAACTGGGAGTGAGTGTTCACCCGTGACTCACGAGGTGCGAAGCACCCAGGGGATGACAAATGTGACCCACTGACCTATATTTGATATTTATTTCCCCTTTTTGCTGGTTAGAGGCTGTTTGCTGCAACCCCCCATTTTCCATGCTGCGGTTTGCAGGCTGCCCGCTTCCACGCAGCGTCGGGGCAGCGCTTCCAACGATCCCAGCCCCGCAGCTCGCCGCTCTGCTCTTTTCTCCCAGGGCTAGCTGATACCGCTCCCGGCTGGGAGAAGCGCATGAAACGGCCGGGCAGTACATAAACCCAGCAATCCTGGAGAGCAGGCTCTAGGCAGGGAGAGCCGTGAAGCACACGGGCGGTTCGGGAAGGCTCCTCTCAGGAGCTGGGCATGCAGGGCACTGGCAGAGGCCTGTGCCAAGCACCCCGGGGAAGAACAGAACGAGGGAGGTGACTCTCCAGCACATCTGAGCAGAGGCAGAGAAGCAAACGAGCGTGCTCAAATTCACAGACAAGCAGCACTTCAGACCTGACAGCAAAACAGTCTTGGCTTGCTGAGCGCCCGTATTTTAGCGACCCACAGTAACTGTCCACACATGTTCACAGCAAACGCCTTCAGTAGAGGTTTACGCTAATGCGTTTCATCCCGTGTCTGCTGCCGATTAAGAGAATTCATGCAACCAGTCGATGTGTGGTAACTTGCCCTGCGTGTCAGAGTCAAGGTTTCGGATCCCCTGGCTCCAACCAACGTGACCACAGAGTTTCTTGCTCTCCAGCAACTCAAAACAGGACAAAGTTAAGTGGGATGAAGTTAAGCCCACAAAAGCTAAACGTCAGGAAATCTTTCCAACAAGATCTGTTGGAATCAGCTCCCGAGAGAAAGGGTAAGAGCCCCATCATCCCTCAAAGAAATGTAAAGCTGGATTAGACAAAGCCCTGGGGAAGGGGGAAAGGCAGGGAGGAGGATGTTGTGGGGAAAGCCCATGTGCTAACTCCTGAAGGATGGAGGGAAGCGAACTAAGGGGATTTTTTTTTTTCCAGCTCTCATTTTCAGCCTCCGAATTATGTGTTCGTCCCCTCTCCACTCTAATGAGACCACCCATCTCAGCCAAAACCAGGCAAGATGGAAAAGAGAGGGAGAAGCACAGTCATCGCCCACCGTCAGCGCTCACCACCCCCACGCAAGGAGCAGACGGAGCCAGAGGACACTTCAGAGGGAACCTACCTCGTTACGAGAAGCCGCAGCGCGGTGTAACGGGGTGAGCCAAACAGTGTCCTTCGCGTTAACATTAGCACCTGAGGAAGAACAAAAGGAAGGGTCAGGGGGCAGAGAGGTGACTGGCTCCAGAGTCCCAGGGCAGGTCTGCAGCCACCTCTGAGGCACCCGCCAGGCAACAGCGGGACTCTGCCGCAAGAGGGGACCCTGCACCGAGCTTTAGGTGAGACAGACCCCGTGAACTGCAAGAGCAACAAGCTACACCCCTTGGGAGGCTGTGCTGGTGCACTGCAAAGGGCACGGCAAGGCACGGGCTGCGAGACTGCCAGCTTCCCCACTGAGCCAAAAAACCACAACAGAGACCCAGCGAGCAGTTCTGCTCCTTGCTCTAAAACAAGGCCACTTGAGACAAAAAAACGGAGCATTTCACGTTGGGAGTTGTGGTTGCTGTGGGTTGCATCTCCGTATCAGAAAGGAAAGATGACAGATTACTGCCATCCCAGCTCCAGATTTGTGCTAGGCACTTAGGTCCTACGACCCCTGAAGCCCCTGCCGTTCTTTGCTGCTGAGAACTCAACGCACAGGCATTAAAAAATCAACACAGGGCACGTAAGGGCATCCCGTGCTCTGCAGACGGAGCTGAGCATCCCCAATCCTGTTCAACAAGCCCTCAGCAAAGGATTTTCCCAAATCTCTCCTTGCCAGGCTCACATAGGATCATGCCAGCCTCGGGGTTCCCCCACACCACCAGCAAGCAGCTGCGAAGCCCACGGTGCCCCGAGGCACTGCGCCGGTGAACGGCAGACGAGGAGACTCCTCTGCCTGCACCGCACAAGCACAGGACCCAAGCACAGGGCTGAGTGTCTCTGGAGGGAAACGAAGGGCAGCTTTATGCCAAGTAACGCAAGCCAAAACTGAGCAAAATCCCCTGTTTTTCAGCTGACCCCTCTCCATGAGCAAGTGAAACTCTGCTCCCCTGAGCGTCCTGCCGTTCAAGGCGTCTCCGAGGCGTGCATCCCCGCTGCACCCTCCTCCAGCACCTCCTCCTAACGCTGGACACCTTGCACACATCCCCCTCCTGGCTTGGTTTCCACCTCTGCTATTTCAGTTCCAAGACGCTTCTCCGTCTGAACAAACCTCTTAGGATTACAGCAACATTTCCTAATCTTCCCCTGGCTGCAACCCCACCGGCTTAAGCACGAGCCCACGGTTGCTCAGAGGGTGACCAAAACTTGCTCTGCACCCCTAAGGCCAGAGATCAGAAAGACGCCTTAAAGGCAGCGCCAGCACTTGAGCCGAGCGCCCTGAGCCTTGGCCCTTACCTGACAGTATTAGGAGCTCGAGGATTGCAACATCTCCTATGTAGGCAGCAGCATGCAGCGGCGTTCGTCTTTCTTGGTCCTGAGCAGGGATGTAAGAAACAAAAACCATCTGTGAGCTTCGAGGGCAGGGAGATCCCTCCTCCGCTCCAGTTTGCCCCAACGCCGCCCGTAAGCGTGTGCAGCACCTCAGGGCGCGGGACAGGGGGAAAACTGCTTAAACCCAGCACCCTCCTGTGGTGCTGCGGGGGTGCGCAGCCCCTGGGGAGCTCTGTGGGTGCTGGGGTGTACCCGCTGGCCAGAGCTGGGGGTAACCAGGGCCATAACCCCAGCACAAGACGAGGAGGCCGTGACAGCACCAGCCACTCACTTCTTCCCCCCACTGAGTCCCCGGAGACTGACCCAACCTGGCTCCAGCGCTACTGGACTTAATGAACGTCTGAAAGCACTCTGCGATCCGAGATGAAAGCCTGGCCGCGCTCTGACAGCGCACAGGCTGTCCCATTCTGCACACTTTTATCCTCTCGGCCACCAATAAAAACCACTCAGAATCACAGACAGCTCCGAAACCAGACTCAGACCTGCCGGCTGCTGAAGGCCAGGAAGGTGCAGAAGCCCCTCTCTGATCTTAGATTGGATTAGCCGAAGAAAAAAATACCTTTCACTTCTGTTTACTCAGGGCCGGGCCCTGGGTAACCTCTGCCTCCGGGCATTTGGTTCAGGCTTTCCTCGGGGAACACGCCATGTACTAAAGCCAGGGAGCAAACAAGTAGGAACAGGCGAGCACAACTCATTTCAAGCCCCAGATTTTGTGTTTGGTGGGGGGGAATGTAATTGCTTTTCGTTAGGTTAAAAACTGTTTGGAAAATGGTGGTGGTTTCATTTTTTTTTTTTGGTAACAACTTGCGCTGGCACAACCAGGCAGGAGGATGTGAAAGTGAAACCCAGCTGGCAGGTCACTGAACAAGCAACAACATTTCTAAACCTGCACACAAAAAGGAAATTAAGTGTTAACAATTGTGGTTTTATTCCTTCAGCAGCTGCGCGAGAGCTCAGCAAAACAATCCCAACCTTCTCTCCTGACAAGAGAGGACGAAGAGCTGTTGGGTCCCCAACCGAAGCAGCCACGGAAAAACATCCCCACGCTATCTCCGTGTAATAAGCTCAGATACGATCGAATCGTTAGTCCTGCTGGCACACGGGCACCAGCGCGGGGCCACTCTCACCTTCCCGGGACGCCGGCCAGCGTCCGCAGTGCCTGCCCTTGACCTCAGGGTTTAACACCACAAGGATCGGGTGTGCACCGGCACCGGCCCCGGCTCCGCAGGCTGGGTCAGGCGAACGCCCCGATGAAGCACTCGGCGCAAGGAATAGGAGCGTGCCAAAAAGCTGGCAGCTGCCTGCAGCACAGCTGGGAGCAGCACGGACGGGAGCCCCGGTTAATGCCACAGCTCAGAGGAGACGGTGAACCAGAACAGGCTGCTCTTGCCTCCAGCTCACAACTCGGCCCAGTTTGTGGGCTGGGAGCGCGGAACTGCTGACCCGGCACCAGTCCAACTGTGCCACCATGTCAGGCGGACCTGGGCCGGCGCAGTCCGGGCCGGCCAACTCACCAGCCCGCGTCGCAGCAGGCTGCGTTTCTTGTCTGCACATCTGCCGCTGATTTGTCAGCGGGAAGCTCATAAACCAGATCAAGGGAAGGCACGCTGACAAGTCGGACGGGAACGCTCACAGGCAGGTTTCACCCCTTCCCTCGCTGGAGCCTGGTCCCCGCACTCCACGTGGGGACAGACCAGGCTCGTCACCGCCAGGCTGGGGCTACCGAGGGCTGCTCCCCAGGAGCCAGCCCGGCCGCTCGCGGGACCAGGAGGGATGCATCCGAAGGGCGGCCGCCCCTCCCGGCCTCCCCACGTGCTCTGGAACGAGCATCACAACCACCCTCCACCACCGGGCTTTAGACGAGCGCAGCGGAAAACCCTGCTAACCCCTGTGAGGTGAACTCGGCTTTGCTGAGCGGCCCAAATCCTCCTCCCCCTCTGGGGAACACCCTTATCTCAAGCCAGACCTGCTGCATTCACACCGAACTATTTTGGGTCACCATCCCAAAGGAGAAGAAGGTAAACTGGCAAGGCAGCAAAGCCGAGCCTCTGTGAAAAGTCCTCCCACACAGCCCACAGCCTCTCAGCGATGCTCTGCACGGCCAAGAGCTTTAGGAGGCTCTCACCATCTCCTGGGGAGGGGCAGGAGTCCTGGTCTTCCATGCGCCCCATTTTACAGACGGTAAGATCGAGGCAACAGGACAAAGCTGCACAGCAAATGGCGGCCGAGCCGGGAGCAGAATCCAGAAATCTTTGTTTCAAATCCCCAGCTCTGACCATCCTTGCCAAAAAGAGCCCCCCCTTGACAGCACCCACATCTCACCCGCTGAGCCTCTGCCCTCCCCTCTGCTAAAGAACTGCACTGCAGGGAAGGAAACGGGGACAGCTGGGGGAAGGAAGGGGAGCGAGCGCGGCCGGGCAGCACTCACCAATACATTTATGTTCTCCTTCTGATTCAGCAACGACCGCACCTCCTCTATGTCGCGGTTGAAGATGGCTTGGACCAGAGGAGGCTACAAAGAAAAAGAGAAGCAAGTCGTGAAGGTGGCACCACGCGGAGGACACGAGAGGGAGAACGGGCAGCGTCGCGGCACGACGGAGACTTTTCACCGGCCGGATTCAGCCAGGACCTCGCTCCACAAACGAGCCCCCCGCGCCTGCTGCTGCCAGAGCCGGGCCCAGCGGCAGCACCCGGCAGCTTCCTCGTGTCCGTGGCTCAGCCAGCACCAGGGACCAATTTTCAAGCCAGCAAAGGTACTTTTCTGGGTTGTTCGTTGGTGAACAGACCAAGGAATCTCTGGAAAAGCCTCCCCGCTTCCCGAGTCCAAGGAGCGGCGCTGATCATGGCACCGGCAGCCCCCCTGCAGAGCCTCCAGCAGCGTGCCCATGGCCTGGCTTAGCCGGGAAGGCCGGTCCAGCTCCCGCTATCCAAAGCTTTAGCCACAGCCGGAAAATCCGCCCTCCGAGCTGGCAGAAGTCTCCTGGTACGGACAGACCTTTGCAGACAGTGAATCAGGTTTCCCAAGGCACAACGAGGCGACGCCTCATGCTCTCCTGCAGAAGGCTGTCTGCTTACTGCTGCTCTCCTACCTTTTGAGAAACACCTACGACGCTACGCTGGCTCAAAGAGCCTGGCAAAGCCCAGCCTGGCAAAGCCCAGCCTGCAGCTCCTCCTGTTTCCTGCTGCCCACATCTCGAAGAAGTTACCTAGCAGACCTCAGTAAAAACCAGGAGCAGAGCCGTAGCACAGGCCACGGAGCCAGCCGGTGCCGTGGGCTGCAGAACCGACGGCCGGACCTGCCAGAGCCTCCCGGCTGCCTCTGGGCAGCGGCAGCACGTCCGTCCCCGCGCCGAGGCACACAGCAGGGCAGGTTGGCGGGTTAGGTGCTGCCCAACCTCCGGGCACCCCGAGAACCCCGCACCCCGCTTCTTGTTTCACAGGCCTAAAAATGCCATTTTCAGGCAGCAGGTTCTTGGGGGTGGAGGCTGTGGTGCTCTAGGTCCGTTCAGCACCCCACGACTGCTGCCAAACCCGACGCTTCCCTGCTCCGGCCATCCGAGCCTCTGCTGCGTTTCGCACGGCAAGTCCCGGGCGCTGTGACGCCAAGCGAGCGGCGGCAGCCCCGGCACACCCCCTCCAGCTCTGCCACACGCCTAAGGCTGGATCTAACGGTCAAAACCGGCGAGCCCCGCTTATCTTGACCTCTCGGAGGAACAACAGAGCTTCGTTTTCAAGGCAATCCCTTCTCGTCCCTGCTGCCCAGCCAACCTCACACTCATCTGCTCACCCTACCATCAAAGTAAAAGCAGTTAAACACGGGGAACACATCCCGGGTCAGAGGGAACGCGTGAGTCATTCCCCTGGAATGCAGCAGACTCAGCATCACTCGTTAGACATTAAAAAAAAAAGGGTTTTTTTTTTAAAAAAAAAAAAAAGGGAAAGAATCGCAGACGATAATTATGCCCTGAGCAGTCTTCAGTGGCGCGCGGTTTGCAGCAGTGCTGGGTCTGACACACCCACCCACCATTCACAGGGAAAGCTAAATGTTTTGGTTACCAAAAAAAAAAAAAGTTCTATTTAAATCACAGATCAATCCCTCGTCTTCACCCCTCCCCTCCTTCATCCACCCTGCCAGGCTTTAAACACTCGCTATATTAACGATACCGCAGGAGCGGGGGACGAGGGGCAGGCGTAAATATTTGGTTTCGAGGGGCCAGCAGCCCCGATCTCCGAAATCGAGGTGGATAAAGGTGGTTTATGTAAAACGCGTGGGGAAGAGCGGCCGTCCCAGCCAAGGCGACGCCGGGGGCCGCTGCTCTGGTGACGGGGTACGGACATCGCACCCACGGAAGCAGGGCCACGAGCGGCAGCGTCCGTGCCGCAGGAGGAGCTCCCGGCCGGGGAAGGCGACGGGGCTGCGCAGGGACGGGGGTCCCAGGCGAGACCCCGTGACAGGCAGGGCGGGAGCTGGGCAAGGGCCACGCGCCGGCGGCACCGGGGTGGGGGCTGCCTGGAAACCCGGCGTGGGAGACACCCTGCACCCCAGGGGCGTCCCCAAAAACCGACGGAGACACCCTGCACCCCAGGGACATGCACAAAACCCAATGGGGACACCCTACACCCCAGGGGCATCCCCAAAACCCGACAGGGACACCTTGCGCCCAGGGGTGTCCCCAAAAACCGACAGGGACACCCTGAGCCCCAGGGGTGTCCCCAAAACCTGATGGGGACACCTTGAGCCCCAGGAATATCCCCAAAAGCCGATGGGGACACCCTGCGCCCCAGTGACACCCCCAAAACCTGATGGGGACACCCTGAGCCCCAGGGGTGGTCCCAAAAGCCGATGGGGACACCCTGCGCCCCAGTGACACCCCCAAAACCTGACGGGGACACCCTGCGCCCCAGGGGTGGTCCCAAAAGCCGATGGGGACACCCTGCGCCCCAGTGACACCCCCAAAACCCGACAGGGACACCCTGCGCCCCAGGGGTGGTCCCAAAGCCCAATGGGGACACGACGAGGGCGCAGCGGGAGGCGCAGAGACCCCGGGCAGGCCGGGGTCCCGTCCCGGGGGTCCCGCCGCCGCCGGGCAGGGGCTGCCGGGGCGGGGATTCCCTCTCGGGGGCCCGCGCTCCCTGGGGCGGGGGGTCCTCCCCTCCTCGGGCCGGGGGTCCCGTCCCCGGCGTCCTGCCCTTACCGGGCCGGGGGTCCCGCCGCCGCTGGGCCCGGCTGCCGAGCCCGAGTCCCGGCGGCCGCGGGCGGAGCGGAGCGCGGCGGGCGGCGAGCCCCGCGCCGGGCCGGGGCTGCGGCGGGGCCGGCGCGGGAGGCCCGGCGGGCCCGAGCGGCAGGTGGGAGCGGGCCGGGCGGCCCTGCGCGGCGGCGGGCCGGGGGCCGCGGCCTGGGGCGGCGGCCGGGCCGGGCCCGGCGGCGGCGGCGGCGGCGCGCACTAGGCCGCGCATCCCCGGGCTGGCGTGGCGGCGCGGCCGGGCGCGGCGCGGGGGCGGCGGGCGGGGCGCGGCGGCGGTACCTGGTCCGTGATGCTGAGAATCCCCATCTCGGGGCCGCCCTCAGCGCCCAGCTCCCGGCATCGGGCTCCGGCCGCGGCGGCTCCGCTCGGGCGGCTGGCGGGGCGGGGAGCGGCTGGGCCCGCCCACCGCCCGGGGAGCGGCCGCCGCCGCCGGGCCGCAGCGCCGCCGCCGGCCGCCATCGCCGGGGCCGCGCAGCCGCGGGGGGGGCCGGGCCGCCGGGACCCCCTGCGGCGTCTGCGGGAGGGCGGCCCCGGGGCCCTCGTCCTCCGGGAGGGCAGCCGGGCCCCCGCGGGAGCCCCGCCCGTGCCCGGGGGATGCCCGGGGCTCCTCCCGCTCGGCTGGGCCACCCCGAGCAGCGGCTGCCCCGTGGGCACGGCTGCTTCCCCCGGCCAAAATCCAGCCAGCGGCCTCCACGCCGGGCGGGAGGGAGGCTGGGGCGGCGGGTGAGCGTCCCGTCGTGCCGCCACGGCTTGGGGACAAGCCACCCCGGAGGGAAGCCTGGCAGGAGCCGTGCCGTCCCTGCCCCGGGTCGCGGGGCCTGGCCGGCTGGAACTGGCCCCCCGGGCGGCTATAGCTGGTACCGGGGCGTCAATCGCACTGCTGTGCGCAGGCATCGCCCGCAAACCCTTCCCTGCGCCGCGCCGATTGCCGAGCCGTGCTGCAGCTCCAGGCCGGCCGGGTGGTTCGGTACCGGGGCAGGAGCTCTGCCCCACGGCTGCCCCGCTGCCTGCCCGCCCAGCAGCGCTGCCTGCGTCCCCGCGGCTGCCGTGTCCTGCCTGCTCTCGCCAGCACCTGGGACGCAGTAACGCGCTTCCCACTCACCGGGCTGGGCGCGGGACCAGGCGGCACTTTACCCGCTCCCCGGTTGCGTCTGGCCCCCGCGGTCCCTCCCAGCGCCCCGCTACGAGCAGGCAGGCCCGAAGCGCTGCCTGGCCGTCCCGCATCCCTCCCCTGCTCGGAAACAGCGTGAACGCAAGGAACCAGCGGTGCCTCCCGCTGCGCTGGGCTGCGCGGTTCCCGCGGGAATGGGGGATTCCTGGTTTATGGCCTCCTCTGCTCTGCGCGGGGTAGGAATGGGTGACCAGGCACGGCTCCCGCTGCTCCCCGTCCCTCGAAGCAGTGACCGGGGACGCACATGGGCTGGCGGGGCCGGGCCGAGCAGGAGGCGCTGGGGCCGGCGCTGGGGCCGGCGCTGGGGCCGGGGCTATTTTTATCGTGTGTTTGGACCCGTCCTTAGCCGGGTGTTCCCTAACCGGGAAGCCAAGGTGAAACGACAGAGCCCGCGAGCAGCTGCTGGCGTTTCCGCCCGGGAGGAGGGAGCCGCAGCACCGGGCGCTGCTCGGAGAGGCGGGCGGGCAGCCAGCGGGGCCGCGGGCCGGTGCGCCCCACCGGGGCCGGTCTGCCTGCCGGGGCGCCCGGGCCCCTCCGGGCACTGCTGGGCCCCGCGCCCGCCTCCAGCCCCTGGGCGGGAGGGGCGCGGGGACCCCCGGGCCCGGCCCGGAGGGACCGGGGGGGGCGGGCGGTAGCGGGCCGGGCCTGGCCTACACTTCCCGTCGTCCCTCGCGCGGCCCGGACTACAGCTCCCGTCGTGCCCCGCGCGGGAGGTGTTGCCTCGCTCCGCCCCTGTGCCGTGACGCGAGCGGGCTCTATGGCGACGCGGTGACGTCGCGGGCGGGGTGAGAGGTCACGGCGGCGGCAGCGGCGCCGGTGCGAGGGCAGCGGAGCCGCGTCCCGGCCCCGGTCATGGCGGCCCGGCGGCTCCGCGGCGCCCTCCAGCTCGGGGCGCGGCAGCGGCTGCGGGCTGCGGCGGCCCCGCCCGGCAGGTGAGCGCCGGCGCCCCGGCGGGGCGGCCCGGGCGGCGGCACCGGGCAGCGGCACCGGGCAGGGCCGCGGAGCCGGGGCGGCGGCACCGGGGCGGGGGCCCGGGGTGAGGGGCGGGCGGGGCGGAGGGGCCGGACGGGCCGGGGCGGGGCCGGAGCCCGGGAGGCTGGAGGTCATACAGGGCCCGGGGGCACCGGCGAGGGCCGCGGGGCAGGGACGGGGCGTCCGCCGGCACGGGGCGGGCCCCGGGGGGCGATCGGGGCCGGGGGCGCCGGGCAGGACTGGGGGAGACCCCGCGGGGCGAGCGGCCCGTGGTCCCGGCCCCCCGTGGCCCTGGGGGTCACCCGGGGGGGACCGTGCGGACACTGAGGGGACCCCGGCAGGGGCGGGAAGGGGGGGCCCGGGGACGCCCGTGGCCACGGGGGGTCTGCGGCCCCGGGCGACCGGCAAAGGCCCCAGGCAGAGGGGGGACTCGCTGCCTGCAGAGGAGCCCAGGGCCTCGGCCAGGGCCTGACCTTGGGCAAACCCCGCGTGGGGCCGTGGGGGCCGTGTCCCGGGAGCGGGGCCGTGTCCCGGGACCGAGGGCCGGGCAGGCGCCAACACCTTCTTCTTGGGTCAGGAGCGACGTCAGTCTCGGCGGCGGGTCGGGCGCAGGCGTCACGCTTTGCTGGCGCGAGCGGAGTGTCCCGGAGACCTCAGGCCACCCCGCCGTGTCCCCCGCCGGCACTGACCTCTGCGCCCAGCCGCGCCGGGCGTGGGCAGAGCCGGCGGCTGCGCTGCCAGCGCTGCCGTGGCTCTTGCCAGCTCGGGGCCGGCACTGGGCGCTCAGGGACAGGGTGGCTCTCGCGAGCCCCGGGCAACCAGCCTCACCGCCGGCCAGGTCAGCGGCGCGGGAGCGTGCCGTGGCACTGGTTTAGGAGCCGGCTCTGCTGAGCCCCGCTGCGGTGCACGTACGGCACCCAGCGCTGCCGGGCAGAGCTGCGGTGTGAGCGAGGAGGGGGGCAATTGCCTCGGGGCCGGCAGCGCAGCCATGTCTGCGGGGTCCCGGTGGTCCCGGGGACCCCCGGCTCCGTGCAGCCGAGGGCCGCAACTGGGGCTCGCACGGCTCAACCGTGCCGACCGGCCCCCTGCGCCGCACCGGCTATTCTGGGAGCTCGGGGGCTGCCAAGCGCCCCGGGTGACTCCTCTTGGCACAGGAGCGTCCCGCGGCTCCTGGGAGAAGCAGGACCTTTCTCCCTTGGCCACCAGTCCTGGAGGAGAGCTGGTGTGACCCGCGTGCGGGCGCATCTAAAAATACCTGCGCTGTCCCGTGGGCACCGAGCGCTGCCAGGTACGGCTGTCGCCGGAGGGAGCCCGGTGGGGCCAGCCCTGACCCGCAGCCCCACCGGCCCCGGGGCGGTCGGGGCTACAGCCCGCCACCGCGATGCCTGAGCCGTCGCCTTCCCGGTGCTTGGCGAGGACCGGCTACTGGGGCTTGGCCGGTGGAATGAAGCCAGAGTTGCTGATGGCGGCACCGTGGGAGGACCCTGCTGCCATCCCCACGGCGCCGGGGCTGGGCGACACGCCACCCGGGGCCCCGCTGCGCCTCCGGGACTTGGCCTCTCCTCGAGGACGTGGCAAGCCTTCCGTCCCTTCCCGCTGGCAGCGGCGGCACCATCCGCGCTGTGCCCGAGGGATGAGACGGGGCCAGGTCTGGGCCGAGCAGGGTTCTGTGCTGCCGCCGGAGCCCAGCGCAGGGCTGGGGCAGAGCTGGGGAGGGGCAGCGGGGGGTAACGGGCAGTTGTTCCCGCTCCACCGGCCCGGATTAGGTGTCCCCGAGGTCAGGTTTCCCCGGTCTTCCTCCTCTTGCGCAAGAGCAGCCCTGGCAGCAGCCCCGGGATGAGCGCTTGGACTTCCCCGGCCTCTCCCCACCGCAGGAGGGCTGGGGCCAGGGCCGGCCCCGGGCGTCTGCTTCGTCCCTGATCCCCCCACGCCCCCCATTCCCATCCTGGGAGGGACGTGGGCAGGTCTGGAAGGGGCCGAACATCGTGGCCATCCCGGGGGGGCTGCCCCGCTCGGCCCAGCGGCTCCGCTGCCCGGCCCGGTCCCGGTTCCTCCGCTGACGCCCGTCTCCTGCCCAGGCACACGTCCCTGTGCGGCCTCCGGCTCAGCCGGCTCGGCCGGCCGGCGAGCGGCGCCGAGTGGGAGCCCCGGACCCAGCCCAGCCGGTCCTTCCTCAACCTCACCAACAAGCGGAAGGAGTACTCGGAGCGGCGCATCATCGGGTAGGTGCGGTGCTTCCCCCGCCGGCCGGCGGCGAGGGCCCCGCGGCCCCGGCTGCAGCGCCCGCTCTGCCCCCAGGTACTCCATGCAGGAGATGTACGACGTGGTCTCCAACGTGGAGGACTACAAGAACTTCGTGCCCTGGTGCAAGAAGTCGGTGGTGGTCTCCAAGCGCACGGGCCACGTCAAGGCCCAGCTGGAGGTGGGCTTCCCGCCCGTGGTGGAGCGCTACACCTCCATCGTCACCCTCGTCCGCCCCCACCTCGTCAAGGTGAGCGCGGCCCCGGAGCGGCGGGACCGTCCTGGCCGTCTCCTCGCCCCCCCCTGACCGGCTGCTGCCCCTCCCCAGGCCGTCTGCACGGACGGGCGCCTCTTCAACCACCTGGAGACGAACTGGCGCTTCAGCCCCGGCATCCCCGGCTACCCCCGCACCAGCACCGTGGATTTCTCGGTAAGACCCTGCTCTGGGCGGGTCCCGGGCGCGAAGCCCCCGGGGAGGATGGGGGAGATGCCACCATGGCCATCAGGGGCTCACGCCGCCCGTTCTGTCCCCAGATCTCCTTCGAGTTTCGCTCCCTGCTGCACTCCCAGCTGGCCACCGTCTTCTTCGACGAGGTGGTCAAGCAGATGGTGGCAGCCTTTGAGCGCCGGGCGGCCAAGAACTTCGGTCCCGAGACCCGCATCCCCCGGGAGCTCATGTTCCACGAGGTCCACCAGACGTGAGGGCGGCCCGGCCACCGCGGACTGTGCCAGGGCCCCGGGGCCACCCCCCCCCCGCGCCCACCCTCCTAAATATTTATTTGAGTGCATCTCTGCTGCCGTTGCCTCAACGTCCCTCCCGGCCCCGGGGGCGAGAGGCGATGGTCCTGCGAGCGCGGGGGCTGCCGTGAGCCCCCGGCCCCACCACAAGGCCGCGGGAGCTGCGCCCCAGCGCCGGACTCCCTGGTTTTGTAGCTGATTTTGGTTTTAAGTTTTGTTTTAGTTCTTGGGAGCTCTTTTTTTCCTCACCTTTTGTTCCTTTTAACGCCTCGGCAAGGCCGGAGGGTCCCGGCGGCGGGGCAGCTCCTGGGCCGGCCGTGCCTGGACTCTGCGCCTCGCTCCGGGGGAGCGGGAGGAAGGTGGGTGTTCGCTGGCGGGGGAGCCCAGCCGGATCCTGCTGGGGAAGGCGAGAGGGGGGAGAGGCAGCGAGTGGCCAGGGAAGGACAGGGGGGCCCGGCTGCCGGGGCCCCCTCCCCTCCCGGCTCTTCCACGAACAGAAGGGAAGGAGAACGGCGCGGGGAGGAAGCCCCGGCGGGAGCTCCGCCGTTCGCTGGGCGCCGGAGCCGAGGGACCCCCGGCAGCGCCTGCTCCGCCGCCAGACCCGACGTCGCACAGTTTGCACAACTCACACGCACAGAGGGGGGGAGGGGGCGGCTGGTGCTGCCCCCCCCCCGCCACCCCCGGCCCCAGCACCCGCGGCAGGCCAAGGTGCCGGCGCCGCAGGGACCAGGATGGCCCCGTGGGGCCCCCCCCCCCCCGTTGTTCCTCGGTTCCAGCTCACCTTTCCTTGCCTTCGGCAGGGGGATGGGGGGGCTCCAGCCAAAAAGCCCACCGGGGGGGGGGGGGGGGGGACGACAGGGGCTCCCTGAGCCCCCCGGATCCCCCCACCCCGTTCCGTCACCGAGGGCACTGTGGCCTTGCTGCCCGAGGAGGGGTTTTACAGGCCAATAAAGAGCATTTTCCAAGGGCGAGCAGCCTCCTGGTCCTCATTGGGCAGCCGCGGGCGAGGGGAGCTGGGGCGGCGGGGGGGGGGGTGCTGCACGCCGAGACCCCCCAGACCCCAAACCAGGCTGGTACCTGCGGAAACCACCGAGCCCGGCGCTGCCGACTTGCCGAGGGCCCAGTGCCGCCACGCCGGCCCCAGCAGAGAGAGCAGGGCCTGGGGCAGCCCCGGGCGGGGTGGGGGCACCATCCCCTGAGCCCCCCCTTAAATCCTGCAGGAGCAACGCAGATCCCAGGGCGGGGGTCCTGCCCTGCGGGACCCTGTGCCTGGCGGGAGGAAGGAGGCTCCGGGTTTGTTTAATAAAAACATTTATTTTGCATTTTGTCGTTGTTTGTACAGAAGTGCCCGATACCTGCGAGGGGCCGGGGCCGGCGCGGGGGGGGGGCCGGCTCCGGCTGCCGGGGGCATCGAACAGGGGGATTAAACACAAACACGGGGGCGCGGGCCGGGGAGGAGTGTATCGAGTCCCTGCTGGGGGGGCTGAGACATTCGTTCTTCACCTGCTGCCCCGCGGGGGGGGCCTGGACACGAGTCGGGACTGAACCCCTCTCGGGGGGGTGGCTGCAGTGGGGGGGGGGATGCCCCACGGCCTCGCCGGTGCCGCCCCCCCCCAGCCCAGCAGCAGGGGAGCCAGGGGGCTCCCAGTGTGCGCAGTGCTGCCGGGGCGGGGTGGGGTGCAGGAGCCCCCCGCCTGGCCGGGGCAGAGCCAGGGAGGGGGCTCCGGGGTGGGAGCGGGGGGCGCGGGGCGGGGCGGACCCCGCGGCTGCCTCTGCCCCCTCCCAGGGCGGCCGGGAGGGGAGAGGAGCGGGGGGCTCCGCTCACACCACAGGAGACCCGCGGCCGGTGCCCGAGGGGGGTTCAGTGCCGAGTCCGTCCGGGGCCCGGCACGGCAGCGCAGCGTTCCCTGGGGAGCAGCGAGCCACAGCCCTGTCCCCGTCCCTTCTCTACCCAGACTTGTAGCCCACGAGCTGCATGAGGCCCTTCGTGCTCATGGACTTGGGCCGCTCCAGGGGGAAGCCCAGCGCCCGGCTCCAGATGAGCTGCGAGAGGACGCCCAGGGCCCGGGAGACCCCGAAGAGCACCGTGTAGTAGTTCATCTCCTTCATCCCGTAATACTGCGGGGGGAGAGGGGCATTAGGGCAGGGCAGCCCCACGGGCGGGGGCAGCCAGGAGCCCTCCGCCCCCCCAGGGAGCAGCTCTGGGGCAGGGCAGGGCCCCCGGACTCACCTGCAGCAGCACCCCGCTGTGGGCGTCCACGTTGGGCCAGGGGTTCTTGGCCTTGCCCTGCTCCAGCAGCACGTTGGGGACGATCTTGTAGAGCTGGGCCACAGCTTGAACATGGGATCCTTGGGCAGGGTGCTTGAGGGCGAACTCCCGCTGGCAGGTGTAGCGGGGGTCCGTCTTCCGCAGCACCGCGTGCCCGTACCCCGGCACCACCTGCAAGGACGGGGGGTCAGAGCCCGGCCCCGGCACGGCCCCGGCCCCTCGCCCTGGGCAGGGCCGGACTCACCCTGCCCGAGTTGAGCGTGTTCCAGATGAAATCTCGCAGCTTCTCGTCCGACACCTCCTGGCCCAGCTCCTTCTGCAGGTTGGTCAGCCAGAGCAGCACCTCCTGCGGGCACGGCAAGCGGAGGAGGGGGTGAGAACAGCGCCGTGCAGACACACAGACAGACGGACAGACGGACGCGCGGAGGTGCCCACCTGGTTGGCGAGGCCGTGCAGGGGCCCGGCCAGCCCGTCATGGCGGCGGCGAAGGCGAGGTACGGGTCGGAGAGGGCGCTGCCGACCAGGTGGCTGGTGTGGGCGCTCACGTTTCCCCCCCTCGTGGTCGCTGCAGGGGCGAGGGGGCGCGTCAGGTCTCCCCCGTCCCCGCCAAGGGCCCCCACAGCCATGGGGGGGGCCCCCACGGCATTTTGGGGGGCCACGATGTTCCCAGCCTGGCACGGCCCTGCCCTGGGGCTGCCCACGGCCCCACGCCGTGCGTCCGGTGACACCCCCGGAGCAGCCCAGACACGTCCCAGGACCCAGCCCATCCCTGGCGCCGGGAGCGGGGCCGAGTCCCCGCCTGCACCGTCGCCGGCTGCTCCTCCCGCCCCGTACCTGTGGATGGTGAGGTAGAGCCGCATCAGCTCGATGAACTGGGGTCGGTGTAGCCCAGCATGTTGGTGAAGTTGTGGGACCAGTCGAGGTTGGGGGTCGATGGCCCCGATGCTGCTGCCCTCGCGGTACAGGTTGTCGGTAGATCTTTGCGGCGACGCAAGGCAGCTTGGCGATCAGGTCCATGGCGTCCTCGTAGACGAACTGGGAAGGCAGGGTAAGGCGGGGCGGCTTGCGCTCCCCGGGGGGTGCGAGCCCCTGACCCCCCCCGACCCAAAACCTGCGCCCACACCCCGGCCCAAGCTCAGAGTTGGGTGGCTGAGCCCCCCACGCCGCACCGGGGCGCCCGGCCCCCCCGTACCTCCCAGTACTTGACACGGTGGATGCCCTCAGCGTAGGCGCGAGCGAACTTGCTCTCGCTGTTGAGGGCGGTGATGGCGGCGCTCAGCTGGGACATGGGGTGCAGGTTGGTGGGGAAGTTGTCCAGCATGGTCACCACGTGGGAGGGCAGCGCGGCGCGCCGGGCCCACTCGCGGGACAGCCAGCTCACCTGTGGGGGGGCACGGGGGGCTGAGCCGCGGGGCAGGGGGCCAGCAGCCCCCCCCGCTGCACCCTCCACCTGTTACCTGCTCCTGGGTGGGCACCTCTCCCGTCACCAGCAGCCAGAAGAGCCCCTCGGGCAGCGGCTCCTCTCCCCCCGCGGCTTTGGGCAGCAGCTTCTGGCACTCGGGGATGCTGTACCCGCGGAAGCGGATGCCCTAAAGAGCCCGGCACGAGCGTCAGCCGCTGCGGCATTGCCCACGCGAGGCGGGCGCCCGAGCAGGGCAGGATCAGGCCCTACCTCATCGGGATCCAGCACCGAGGTCTCGTATATCAGCCCCTTCATGCCCCTCATCCCGCCGTACAACTGGAGGAGGGTGGGAGGAGGCGGTTAATGGCTGCGGCACAGCCCGGCGGCCCCGGCACGGCAGGGACGCGGCGTCCCCCCACTCACCATGTCCACCGTGATCTGCCCGATGGCCGTGTTGCCGTGCTGCTGCCTGAAGCTCTTGATTTTCGCCTGCTCCTTGGGGATCATGCTGGCAAGGACATCTTTCAGGTTCTGGGAGGAGGGGAGGGGGCCGTGAGCCCTGGCGGCTGCGGCGGGGGGGGTGAGCACACGCTCCCCCCACCGGCACCGGAGAGGGCGACAGCGCGGGGGCTGCTCTTACCGTGGCAGCGCTGGCGTGGCGGGCGGCAAAGAGGACGCACGGTGCGTTCTGCGGAAGAGCAGACACAGGGACTCGGTGTTACCCGGGGAGAGCCCCGCCGCTCGTCCCAGCTGCCCCATTTCGGGGGGGTGTAGCCATACAAGTGGCCCCCAGCCCTGGAGCATCCCCAGCCCCGGAGCACATCCCAGCACCAGAGCAGCCCCAGGCCCTCGACGCACGGCACAGCCACCCGGAGCATCCCCGGAGCACGGCACAGCCCCCTGGACACCCCTGACCATCCCCGGAGCACGGCACAGCCCCCCACACACCCCGACCCCCCGGAGCATCCCCGGAGCACGGCACAGCCCCCCGGAGCATCCCCAGAGCACAGCACAGCCCCCCGGAGCACCCCTGACCCCCCGGAGCACGGCACAGCCCCCCAGACACCCCTGACCCCCCAGAGCATCCTTGGCCCCCCAGCACAGCCCCTGCAGCAGGAGCCGCCCCGTGACTCCAGTGAGATCCCGTCTCACAAGGACGCTGCACCCGGCAGCCGCGGTGGCTTCCCTCGCCCACGCGTGCCGGAGATCAGAGCCAGGCAGGTTCAGCCGGGCCGGGCGGTGCAGGGGGGTGGCGCGGGGCCCCTCGGCGCTGCATCGCGCTCATTCGCATCACGCACGACACCAGCCGCGGCCAAACCCAGACCCGCTGCAGAGCCGAGCGCTGCACCGAGCAAACCCGGCGGTGGCAAACGTGGCTGGCACGAGCGAGCCGGTGCCGCCGGCAGAGCCCTGCGAGGCCGGCACTGCTGCGGTTTTCCTGCACCGGGGCTCGGCAGGCGCCGGGGAAACCGATCTTTGTTCCTCGCCCGCGCGTGGCAGCCACGGGGACTCCGGCCGGCGGGAACGCCCTGACGCAGCCAGGGAGCCCGGGCCTGGCAGCGCCCCTCGTCCTGCCCGCGGCGGGGACACGGGGCTCGCCCGCACCGAGCCCACGCACAAACACCCGGGCGGACAGCGGGGGGGGGGGCAGAGGGGGCCAGGAGAAACTGCCCGGTGACAGGGCCAGCGCCGCCGCACCCACACCCGGCATCCCCCGGCAGAGACCCCGGGGCTGGGGTCACCCCCGGCACGGAGCTGCGGCAGCGTCTGCGGCACCGGCAGAACGTGACTCGTTTTTTCCACTGGCTGCCAGGGGGGACGGGGGGGGGACGGGGCGGGGAGAGCGCCGCAGCGAGCCCCCAGCCCCGCACACAGGCAGCCCAGTGCCCCGCGAGCCCCCGGCCCGGCCAGGGGGACCCCGACACCTCGAGCACGGCTGGAGCCGGCCACCTGCTCCGGGTGACCGCGCCGAGTCCCCCCGCAACAGGCAGCACCCAGGAAGGGAAAATGACGGCAGGAACAATGGAGGCGGCAGCAGGAAGCCCAAGGTCAAGGCGGCCGCTGCCGCCGCCGCGGGGCCCCCGCCGCACCCCGTGTCACCCCGTTCACGGGGCACCCGCACGGCTCATCCCAGCTGGGCCGGGCTGTCACGGAGGCACCGCTGGCTCAAGGTCACACATGTTGGCGGTGACACTGAGCACCGGCTGACGGGGCCGGGGCAGACCCAGCTGTTGTGGGACCCTTCCGGGTCCCCTTGCCATGGTTTGGGGGTGCAGGGGCCCCCCGGGCAGCGCCGGCTACAGCTCGGCGGCAGAGTGGCCGGGGTGCATTGGCACTGGCCACGGGGGAGGAGGAGGAGGGGTGGCAGCAGGACGGGGGGTTGGGATTAGGGCGCGAGCCGGCGGGGTGGCCCCGGCAGCGGGGGCAGCAGCCCCCCCGGGCGAGCGGGGCCAAGTGGAGCACCACAACACACCGGGCCAGGCCCCAGCTCCCAAAATAACGCCCGGTCGATATTCACGCTGCAGCGGCCGTTACGAAATGCCAGTGCCGCGGCCAAGGCAAACAGGCGGGGGGGGCTGGGGCCGCCCCAGCCCTGCACCGGTACTCGACCCCCCCGGGGACCCCAGCACCCCCAGCACGGCCCCGGGGCAGCACGGGGCCGGACGGGGGGGGCCCCTCCCGCTGCAACCCCGTTGCCCTCTACAGGCACCGGGCCGCTGGGGAAGGTCGAGGGGGACGGCGGAGGGGGACCCCCGCCCGCCATCCCCTCCCTGCCGGTGCTGCCCGTGAGAGCCTCCGGGGCTGACGTGGGCCCGCCGGCCCCCGGGCCCAGGGCTGCAGCACCGCCCCACAACGGGGGGCAGCGGGGCAGGGAGCCCCCCATGGGGGGCTGCAACAGGGCGGGGGCCCTCAGACGGGGCTGCAGACGCGGCAGAGCCCCCGGGGCGCAGACGGGGGGCGGAGCCCCCCCCGGGCCTCCCAACGAGGCTGGGGTCGCGGCCGGGGCCCCCCCGCTCCGACAGGGCAGCGGCGGGGCGCCCCCCGCCCGCCGTCGTTACGGGCGCTCCCGGCGGAGGCGGCGCCGGTGCTCGCACCCACCACGTGCTGCCGCTGCGGCGCGCGGCCCCGCACCCCCCCCGGGCCCCCCGGTGCCGCGCGGCTCCTTTAAGGCAGCGCCCCCCCCGCGTCGCCCCTTTAAGAACCGGCCCCCCCGCGGCGTCGCTCCTTTAAGGCGCGGGCGGGGCCGGGGCGGGCGCCCTCACCTTGGGCCCGCGAAGGCGCGCGGCCCGCCCGGCTGCCGGCGGCGAGGAGCGTCATGGCGGCACCGGGGTCGGGGCGGGCCGGGACGGAGCGGGGCCGGGCGGGAGCGGGGCCGGGGCCGGGCGGGAGCGGGGCCGGAGCGAGCGGCGGCGGCGGCGGCGGCGGCCGGGGGTCCTCAGCGCGGCGGGCGGGGCGGGGCGCGGCGCCGCACTGGTTATTAGCATAGCCCCGCCCCTGCCCGCCCGCTCGGGGCCGAGCCTCTCGCCATTGGCCGCGCCACGCGCCGCGGGGCGGGGATAGGCAAATGAGGCGACGAGGGGGCCGGGCTATAGGTGGCCGCCGCGTTCGCCTGATCTGGGCCTTGGGTGGGGTGAGGCGGCGCCCCGCCCCCTCTTGTGATGTCACCGGCCGCCGTGCGTGACGTCATGCCCCTGCGTCACACCCCCCCCCCGGGTGTTTCAGTGTCCCTTGGCTGTGGTACAGGGCAGCCTTGTGGTGTCACCAGGCACGCAGCCATGTGCTATGAGGTCACCGGGGCCTGTGATGTCATCCCACACTCAGCCGCAGGGGCTCGAGGTCGCCTTGTGACATTGCCCCCGGCTCCGCGGTTGACGTCAGGGGCTCGGGACAGGGGGCGGGGCACGGCCGCAGGGAACCGTCCCCGCTGACCCCAGGGCATTGCCCCGCCGGCCCCGGGGCAGCAGCAGCGGCAGCGCACGGGCTGCGCGGCGCCCGCGGGGACGGGACCCCCGTGGTGCCCCCGTGGCGGCTGCTCTGCCGGTGCCGGGTGACGCGGGGCCGCGGCAGGTAGACGCAGGACACGAGGGAGCTGGAGTCCCCGGAGGCACCGCGGGGACGCATGCGGGGACACACACGGGGACACACGGGGCTGCCGCCGGCGTCTCCAGCCCTGCCTGGGCTCCGGCCCCCCCTTCCCCACGCGCACAAGAGCGAGACCTGCCCTCGGGTGGGCCCGCGGCACGGCCGCCGCCGCAGCCCCTTTATTGCCTGCAGAGGGGAGGGGGGTTCCCACAACCAGCCCCAGCTGCCCAACCACCCCTCCCCGGTGGGGGCGGCTGAGCCCCGGTGTCCCCCGCCGCCTCCCCCGGCAGCGGCGGAGGAAGGTCCCTGGCTGGCAGCCTGCCCGCTGAAACGTCCCGGCAGGAGCCAGGATGCGGCCCCGGTCCCCGCAGCCGCCCCGTCAGGGAGCGGGGACGGCGTCCCGGTGCTGCCAGCACCGTGGCTGCAGCGGACGGACAGTGAATAAATAGGACGAGAGCACCAGACCGGGCGAGGCGGCATCTGCACCGGCTCCAGAGCCGCGCTCTTCCCCGGCACGTCTGCCCGTCCCGGCGGGGGCAGCGGGGACGAGGCGAACCAAGAGGTAGGGGGTGTCCGGACGGAACCTGGCGCCGTCCTGGTCCCGCGAGGCCGCCGGGGCGAGTCGGCACCATCCTCCGGAGGCAGCCGGGGCCGTCTGCGTCACAGCTCGTTGTGCGGGATGTGGAGCGCGTGGTCACACAGGTCTGCGGTGACAAAGGCCGGCGCTCTCAGAATGCGGCAGAGCCCCGTGGGCAGCCCCAGCCCGGGAGTGGGGACCCCTCCCCAGCGGCGTATCCCTTCCCGCTTGTCCCTGGACGAGCCACGCGCGGAGCGCCAGGCACAGCCGTGACCCGCACCAGGGGACACCTGTGCTTCCCCTTCGCTTTGTTCTGTGGTTAATCAGAAACGCGGCTGTTTGAACGGAGCTGTAGCTCGGCCTTTCCCTGGGTCCAGCACCCACAGCCGCCCGGCCAACCCGCACCAGCCTGGGGCAGGCAGGCTGCAGGCAGCGGGTGCCTGGCCGGGGACAGGCTGAGCCACAGGAGCAGCCGGCAGCACCGTGAGACCCCCAGGACCCCCCTGGGGCAGGAGCGTTTCCCCCGACACATGTGCCAGGTACAGAGGGGACCCGCCCTGGCCCGGCCCTGCGGTGCAGGTAACAAACGTGGGCCACGTTCATTAATAGGGAAGCGCAAAGGTCGCGGCGTGCCCTGACCCCGGTGTTTGCGAGCTGGAAATAGCCCTGCGGGAAGGGAGATGCCGCGGAGCAGGCGCCCGGCCATTGGCTGCGCGAGGAGCCCTGCGCCGGAGCAGCCAATGGAGCCAGCACGGCGCTGCCCTGGCTCGGCCCCAGGCAGCACACGCCTGGCCGGGCAGAGCATCCAAAAAAAGCCACAGGCAGCTCCAGCAGGCAGCGGGGTCCAGGCGCTGGGCTGGCAGCGCAGGCAGCAGGGAGGCGTACCTCGGCGCCGGGCTGCCGGAGAGGGGCTGCTCCATGGGGCTAAGGGATGTCGGGATTTCGGGGAGAACCTGCAGCTCCTCCGCGTCCTCCCTGCTCTGGGCTGGCAGCTCCTCCCGTCTCGGCACCGATAGAGCAGCTACGACCCCCCGGGCGGCAGGAGAGACCCCTCCCCAGGACAGCCCAGCCCAGCTCACCCGTCCGCTTGCTGCAGAGCCGGTCCTTGACGTTGTCGGCCTCGTGGGAGAGGAATTCGATGAGTTCGTCCTCGTACTCCTCGGCGATGCTCTCACACTGCAACAGGAGCCGCCAGCAGGTCAGACAGCGACCGCGCAGGGCTCGGCGGCACCAACAGCACCTGGGGGAGCCCAGAGCCGGGCCCCACACCCGCCCACCCCAGCCCGGGAGCAGCCTCCTCCCCTCCAGCCCCAGGAAGGACCAAGGGAAGCGGCCGGGAGCTGCCATGGGACCAGCTCATCCCTAGAAGGGCCACGGTTGCCCAACACAGCAGGTCCCGCCACCCAAAACCTGCACCGAGCTGCAACAGCCACTGCGAGGACCCGGTCCCCGCACGCACCGCAAACTTCAGACTGGAAGCCACATCTCCATCGATTTTGACCCCGGAGAGGTCCATCTTGGTCCCGTCATGGGAGATCACCCGGACGTAGCTCTTCCGGTGCGTGGACGGATCCACTTTTTCCCCGTATTCCTTCATCTTCTCACACACCCGCTCCAGCAGCTCCGTCAGATGTGCTTCTGACCGGGCGTAGGGCACCTGCGGCACGAGCGTGAGATCAGCAAGGTCAGGCCTTCGAGCGTGACAGCAGAACAGGAATGCCGGGCCAGCGCCTTTCCCCGGGAGCCGGGGAGCGCTGAGAAAGGGTCAAACATCTCCACGCACGCCCTGGGAACGCCGTGGGACTGCGCTGGCAATAGGCAGCGGAGGAAGCTGAGGCACAGGCGAGACGGGGCTCACCCAGCCCATGCAGAGCACCCGACGCGGGTCCGATCCCTCCCTCGTCTCCCCCAGTCTTCGACATGAGGCTGCTGCCCCGGGTCAGCCGGCCCCGCTCTGCCGCAGCCTCCACCCGACCTCCCGGCGCCGCAGGCAGGTCCCCGCCGGGAGATGTCTCACCTCCACGACCGACTGGCTGCCGTCGGGGTTGATCCGGAAGGAGCCCATCTGGATGGTTTTCCTGGGGTCGACCTGGGCGATCTCCCACTCCAGCTCGTCCACCAGCGCCCGGCACGCTGCGGGGGACGCAGGCGTCAACAGCCCGGAGCTAACGGCGTTGCCGGACCCCACCTCAGCCCCTGGCACTGACGGACCCGCGGCTCCCCAAAGCCGCTGGGAGTAACCGGTGCTGCCGGCAGACGGGGACGGGAGGTCTGCGGGGAGCGGGTCCCCGAGGTGCCCTGTGGCCCCTCAGGGACACCTGCCTGTCCCCGAGCAGGGTGGGCAGCAGCAGCCGCAGACCGAATGGGTCCCAACTGCACCCCGGCCCCGCACCACCACCCCGTCCCACCCTGTCCCACCTCCGCAGTGCAGGTCCTGGCTCCGGCGGGCGCAGGTCATGGGCAGCAGCGCGGCCAGGGCCACGGCCAGGCAGAGCGCGGGCAGGATGCGGCCCCTCATCCTCACGGCTCCGCTGCAGGGCGACCTGCGGGCACAGGCAGCCCGTGTCCCCACACCCTGTCCCCCCGGCTTCCCCCAGCCCCATCCCCGGCGGGGCCCCGTCCAGCCCCCCGGGCCCCCCTGTCCCCTACAGAGCCCCGCTGCCTATAGGGCTTTGCCCGCGGCGTCCCCCTCCCCAAGCCCCATCCCCTGCAGGGCCCGTCCGTGCCCCTGGACGCTGCAGGGACCCCTCCCCTACGAGGCCAAGTCCAGTAGCCCCTATAGAGCCCCCTCCCCTACGAGGCCGAGCCCAGAGCCCCCCACAGAGCCCCCTCCCTACAGGGCGGCGCCCACAGCCCCGCGGAGCCCCCTGCCCCGCAGGGCCTTGCCCAGAGCCCCGCACCCGGCGGGCCCGGCCGAGCCCCCAGTACCGCGCCGCTCTCCCGTCCCGCTCCGCCGCCCCCCGCCCCGGCCGGCTGCCCCGGGGCTGCCCGCGGCGCCGCCTGTCCCGGCGCGCCTCTCCGCCCAACCCGCCGCGGGGGAAGACCACTCGGAGAGGGCGGCGGCCGAGCCGGCCGGGGCAACGGAGCCGGTCGGGGCGGCCGAGGCCGCTCCTCGGCCCGCGGCGGGGCCGTCCCGTGCGCAGGCAGCGCGACGGGCAGCCCGCGGCGAGCGCCGAGGTCCCCGGCGCTGCCAGGGCCCGGTCCGCGTGGCGCTCGGCCCCGTTGAGGCGGGGCCTGCGGTGACTCCGCCCCCACGAGGGCCCCGGCCCCGCCCCCGCCCCGGCCGCGCCGTGTCCCCGGTGCCAGCGCCGGTCCCGCTCCCGGCCCCGCACCGCGTCGTTCCTGCCGCGGCCCCGCTCCCGGCCCCGCCTGGGCTCTTCCGCGCTGCGTCCCCGGTCCCAGCCCCGCGTCCTTCCTGCCGTGGCCCCGGTCCCAGCCCCGGTCCGGGTCCGGCTCCCCCGTGCCGTGGCTCCGGTGCCGGTCCCTAGCCCCGCGGCCCCGGAGCCAAGGAGGAGGCGGCGGTGCGGATGTCCAAGGCTGCTTTATGAGGGCGCCCGGGCCGGCGGGCGAGTGGGGGGGCTGTTTCCCGGTACTAGCAGGGAAAGGGAGGCCCGGGGCGCCGGGCCCCGGGGGAGGCCCGGGGGGGCCGGGCAGGGGCGGGGACACCCCCGTCCCCGCTGCTGGTTCCAGTTCCACGTGAGTCCGCCTCCCTCGGGGGGTCCCGGGGCTGCTCCTCGCCGGGGGACACGGAGTCCGGTCACAGGGCCAGCACGGGGGGGGTACACGGCCCCATCTGCCGGAGACAAAGTGGGGTGAGGGGGCGGGGGGGGGCGCGGGGGGGCGGGGGGCTGCGGCGGCGCCTTACGCTTGGGGCTGCTCTGGCTGTCGGGCTCGGGCACCTTCCAGTCCAGCTTGCGTCCCTTCTCGTAGAGGCCCTTGAGCACCTTGCGGAAGTCCTCGGGCTCGGCGCCCTGCGGGCTCAGCTCCAGGTACTTGCGGTAGAGCTGCAGCGCCGTGCGCGCGTCCTCGATGCTGTCGTGGGTCTCCCCCTGGATCTTCAGGTCTGCAGGGAGAGCCCCGGTCAGGGAGGGGGCTGGCGGGGAGCCCGGGGGGATCTGCCCCCACTCCTGCCCCTCCCGGATCTGAGGGTTCGGCCACTGACCCAGGAAGTACCAGGCGAGGAAGCGCAGGGAAATCATCCTCTTCCTCGGGATGTGGAACAGGTAGACGGTGTCGATCACCTGGTCCTTGGGCACCTGGAAAGCAGAGAGGGTCCTGCTGCCAGAGCAGGGGGGCTACCGCGGGGGGTGAGCCCCGGCCCTGCCGCCGGCCTCACAGCCCCCCCAAGACCCCCGCGCCCGGCCTGAGGGAGGGGGGCTCGGCCCTGTCACCATCAGGTTGATGACACGGAAGTCCTTCTGCAGCCCATGGCCCACGAACTTGACTCCCACGTCGATGAGGAAGCGCAGCTTCAGGTAGGTGGATTTGAGAGTGGTGAGGTGCTTGGAGGAGATCTTGGCATCCAGGTCTCCCGGCTTGATCCCCGAGTACTGGGTCAGGTAATCCACCACCTGCGGAGAGCAGGGCCCATGGCGGCGGGCTGGGAGGGCCGAGGGGCAGCCGCAGGGGTCTGCGTCCTCCCCGCGTCCCCTGCCACCATCCCGGGGAGGGTGCCGTCATTATTGCGGGTGCCCCTCCGTGGAGCGGGAGGCAGCGTGGGTCCACGTCCTCCCTGCGGGGCTGGGGAGCTGCGTGAGGCCAGGCGGGAGCCCCATACCTGCTCTTGGGTGGAGATATAGTCGTCAATGAAGGGGACACCCTCGTTAGGGCCCTGCCCGCGCACGCACGTGATCCTGGCCACCGACATCTGGCTGGGCTTGATGGTGGATTTGGTCCCGTCGCTGCGGAGCTCGGCCTCCTCCTGCGATGGGCGAGAGGAAAGCTCGGTGAGCGACAGCTCCCACAGTGCCCGCGGGGACCGGGCGCACCCAGAGGGGCTGCCCCTGCGCCCTGGCACCCCCTCCCCTGCCGCAGGGAGGCCTGACCTCGTTCAGCGTGACAAACTCGGCGTCCAGCCCCACCAGGTCGCCCGCCTGCGGCATCTCGCTCAACATGAGGGGGATGAAGGTGGCGTGGCACTTGCGCTGCTTGCGAGCCAAGGAGGCCTCCGCCAGCAGCACGCTGGCTTCGATGGGGTTCTTGACTGCAGGAAAAGGGGAAGGGAGATCAGCCGTGAGCCGGCATCGCTGGCCACGCAGCCACTTCCACCCCAGACACTCACTGACAAGGTTGTACTTGGCGTTGAGGTTCCTCCGGGCGTAGTACAGGATAGCCGGCACCTTCCAGCTCATGTCGAACTGCACCGCCTCGCACTGCAGGGGTGGGGGGACAGTGCAGGGGCAGGGCAGCCCAGCGTGAGGCGGGGTGCTCCGCCTGCAGCAGGAAACCCCCTCCACAGGGTCCCCGCAGCCACGGTCTCGCCTCGACGCAGGGCCGGTGGCACTGCCCCGAGCACTCACCTTATCCACGGGCTCGATGAGGAAGTCGTTGAAGAGGTACCACTGCTGGTGTGTGACTCCCTGGGGAGAGAGGCACAGGCACTGCCTTAGGGGCCCCCCCAGGCAAATGCAATGACTCCCCTACTCAGTTACCAGGGAAAGAGGGGTGTGACGATGCCATGTGGGAACTCCCGCCCTTCCTGGGACACGGTGGGGAAATCCCTGCTGGCCTGGGTGGTGACGATGCTTACATGAAGCGCTCGGGCTGGACAGGCACGGTCTCTGCCCGACTCCTAACCAAAACTCCACAGAGATGCAACAGATAAGAGACAGGGATACAGCCTTGACACACTCTGGGAACTCCTGGCTCGGGCATCTCCACCAGACAACAGGACTGCCCAGACCAGCCCCCTTTCCTCGGGAAGGGAGATGACGTCCCAGCCCTTACCTAGAAGCACAAGGACCTGCTGGCAACATGCCCGTGACTAGGAGGAACCAGCCTGAGTAAGCATGGGAAGAGCGCTTCTTCAGCCCTTCCCTCCCCGTAAGGTGCCCGAGCAGCACTTGGCTGTTCAGGGCTGCCTGGCACGTTCAGCCAAACACTCAACACTTGACTAAGAGACCCAGGAACGGGCCCGTTAAATGACCCGACCCCTGAGCAAGCCGTGGGCCGTCCCGCAGGGCTTCGCACCTCCTTCCTTTGGTGGTAAGTCTCTCCCACTTTGATGTGCCCCACCAGGCTGCCCCCGGTGCGGGAATCCAGGATGTGGACGACGGTGGCCATCAGATCGTAGATGTACACCGACTCGGGGTCGTCAGTCGGGCTCAGCTGCAGGAGGAACCGGCCCCAGGGAAACGTCTGAGCCCCGACTGTCTGCCAGGCAGCTCCCAGGCCTCCAACCCAAAGCCCAGAGCTCGCACATGCCGTCTCACCACCAGCCCAGAGGTTCCCATGCTCACCTGAGGTGTCTCCGAGACAGCCTCGTTATCTCTCACCCACACACGCTCCGCAGAAAGCGGTTCTGAAGCAGTTCTGCTCCCGCAGCCCCACGTGCACACGACCACGTAGCCCCAGAGGGATCTCGTCAGCCCTTACCTCATCGCTCTCACTCCAGTTGCAGACATCTAGCTCCTTGCTCTTGGTCAGCCTCATCTTGATGGCGTGGGGGATCCAAATGTTCTTCAGTTCCTCCACGGAAGGATACGAATGCCCCGTGTCGGGGTTCCCCAGCTCCTTCCTGCACAGAGAATCATGGAAGGCCGAGTTGGAGGGAGTCACGAGGTGTCGTCCAGGCCAACTTCTCCGGGGCAGGATCCCCATCACCCCACCCACCCACTCGCCAGCCTATTCCTAAACCTTCCGCAGGACAGATGGGGAAGCCAGAGCTGCACCACTTCCCCACAGCTGCCTAGAGCAGGATGCTGGGAAAGGTAGTCAGCTAATGTCGGCCAGAAAGGGCCGATACACGGTCCTGGGTCTTTTGTCAGTCTGAAAAGGGAAGGGGAATGAGGGCTGGGGGATCAGAAGTGGATCACAAGGGCATCTGAAGAGGATGTTGCACAGAGTGCCCATACAGGGTCACAGTCTCAGAGCAGCAACGAGACTGTTCCAGTTTAGAGCCCACGAGGGGCTACAGAGAGATTATCAAATTATCATTATCAGATGAGAAATGGCCCTGAGCTCTCCGAGGCCCAGAGAACAACCCAGAAGGCATCACTGCTCAGAGTTGCCAGCCCAGGAATGGTCACCTACCACTCTCCAAGAGAGATTTCTTTTCCTTTGGTGATCTCAAAGCCTCCTCTCTTCATCATGGCTCTCTGAAAGGCATACTGGCAACGAAACACAGGCAAGCGTCAGCGCGGAGTGACAGGCTGGGCTTGGGAACACGTGGGTGACAGCCAGGCCAGAAGTGGGGAAAAGACAGGGACGTTAAAGTCGGTGACAGGGAAAAAGACAGTGAGGGAAACCCAACTGTCCGCCCGCTCTCTGCTGGGCTTGTGCTCTGGGAAGCGGGCACTGCCTTGCTGCTCCTAGGTCCCGGGGGGCTGGGGGAATGAAAGAGTGACTCTACTGCAGTCCCGTCAGCTTTGTCACGGCAGGAGATCTTGTCTTTTCCAACTCCAAATGCACGGCTCATGCTACAAGCATGACCAAATACCAACATGTCCTCTGCGAACAAAGTAGGGTGACGCTCGGGTGGAGAGCGAGAGACTGTTAGAGACAGCGAGATCAGAGTGAAAACACCTCCGCAGAACTGGACACGCAGCAAACCCCGTGTGCCAGGGAGAACAAGCCTGCTTCTGCCCCAAAGTGTCTCCCCCACCTCAGCCTGTGTCTTCCAGAAATCTGCCTCCTTGGAGCTGTTCACCTCACAGTTAATGACCAGGACGTCCGGCAGGCAGCGGATGTTCCGGGTCTGGACCTGCAGAGAGAGCAGGAGATGGAAGCCGGGCAGCACCGAGAGCCCTGGAGAGGCTCAAAAACCAGATTTGGCACGTGCTACCCCCTTCCCTCCTCCAATGCCTTTGCCTGCAGAGCTTCCTCCGCACCGCCTGGCCAGGTTCCTGGTAGCTGGGGGTACTGCAAGAGCAACGGAGGCAGGGAGCAGGCTGCCGCATCAGAGCGGGTGTGCTCAGCTCCTGGGGGGGTTTACCTCTGCCCCCAGCCCCGGGGGGATTCAGCTGGGACCTGCGTGACCTGCGAGACGCATTCCAGCGCTCGCACAGCCCAGGAAATACCCTACGCCACGCCGGCTCACCGTTCAGGCCAGGAACCGAATCTCCATCATCCGCTCAGGAGGTTCCCCACTGACTAATGGAGAAACTGCCCCCGCTCGGCTGGCGGCACGGGGCGCTCACACCCTTCTCCCACACCCCCTCGTAGCCCGTGAAGCGTGACGTGCTCGCACCCCGCTCCCAGGCTCACCGTGGGCTGGTACTTCTCACAGTTCTCACACCAAGCTTGCGTGTTCTGCTCCAAGCAGATGCTTCGCTTTAAAATTTGGGCAAACTCATAATCTTTGACCGGCTTTTCTGAAGGGAGAATGAAGAATAACGTCACCTTCCAACACACAAATCTTTACCAATTTAGCTCAGCCAAACCTCTGGGGTTTTCCTCACAACCACCAGCAAGAAGGTCAACCCCCAAATCTGCCTTTCTGTAGCCAAAAGCTTGGCTGGTTGGAAACCCACCACTAGACCTCGGCTGCTGGGTCTGCCGCAGCCCGGGACAGACCACTGCAGAAGCTCCTCACTGCAGGTGTCTGTCGCCTGGAAAAGTCACGGCTCATCCACACGGATAACAAACCCTGCCCGGCTACAGAAATGCAGCAGCGTTAAACGTGCCAGGCCCTGCCCTGCCCGCCCACCCCTGCCTGTTACCAGTGCTCTCGGGGTAGGAGAGGGTGAAGAGCAGCGTGGAGGACACGCGAACCGTTTCCTTGCCACAGCGACACATGCTGCAGTTCTCCATCTCGCAGCTGAACAGCTGCCCAATAACCGAGTCCCCCGAGGACCCAAAGCTGCTGGAGAAGAAGAGCACCGGGATTAGCAGGATCCCCACAGTCCCTGCGGAGCGGGGCTGGCCGCTGGGGACCCACACATTTCGGGCTGCACAAGGGCCATTCAGGGCCAGCACCCGAATTCCAGCAGCTCTTGGGGAACCAGCCATTGGGCTTCCAGAGCTGGTGCCCTCTGCGCAGCCCCAAACGCCGAGCAGGGGGGCTAGGCTTAGGAGGGGCAGAGGTTCAGCACAGGGTTCAAACCCTGCTGTAGGGGTAGCCTGCAGCTCTGCGTGTTCCCGTGCAGCCCTCAGGGCAGACATGAGTGGCAAGAAAGCTCCTTCCCGAGCGACGGATGGGGCCTCTGGGAGCCAGCCTCCCTCCCCGGTTCTGTTACTCCCTGTCCTGTCCCCAGGCCAGGGACTTACCTGCTGCCAGCCCCCCGATACGCCTGCGGTCCCTCCTGCTCCTGGGTTTCCTGGTGCAGCTGAGTAAGGATGAAACGATTCCAGCTCTGAATCAGCCGCCCCAGGTTCACCTTCCCTGTGGCTTCATCCGAGTCAGCCAGGATCAACCCCAGTGCCGAAGCCTCTGGGATTGTGCGGAAAGCCCGCAAAAAGTTGCTTCCCTGGAGATGGGGCAAGAGCGGCATGTCACCGAGGTCAAGTGACAGGAGTTTCCACGCTGTCTGATGCCATCACCCGAGGACCTGGCCCCACCCGGCTCCTGCTCCTCTGCGATCTCTCTGACCCTTCCAGGCAGCCCAGCCCGCCGGCCCCACGTCACGCCTGGGCTCACCACGGACCTGGCAGGGGTCTCCTCGGGAGAGGTCCAGCATGTGGAAGAGCAAGCCCAGCTCACAGCCCAGGCAGAACTCCTTCTGGCACAGGTGGTTCTGGACCAGGCAGCGGACCGGCTCCAGGAAATACAGCACCTGGCAGAGACGGAGACGTCAGGGAAGGTCCTGGGGCCACGGTGGCCTGGGCAGGGCTGGGACATCTCCCACCTGGATCATGCAGTTGCAGTAGGCGTTGGGAATGTGGGGCTCCAGGCCCGCAAACAGCGTCTTGTTGTAATGCTTGAAGTCAAAGTCTTCCAGCCCCAGCTTGGAGTATTTGATCGTGACCTGAGCAGAGATGCAACATGTTAAACAGACACCTTCCCACACCACGGGACACTGGCGCAACGCCTGGGTGCTCCCCACAGAGACGTGGGCAGGTGCCTGGGCCCAGGCGGGTCCTTCGCCCCAGGCAAGCCCAGCCTGGGGACTCCCAGCCAGCACGCCCAGCGCCCCAGAGCAGCCCCAGAAGGCCACTACCTTCCTGTATTTCTTGGCCACCATGTAGAGGTGTGGCTCCTCTTCCCGCCCAATCGGGGACTCGGAGACTTGGCTGAAGCTGTCAAACTCATTGTCCGTCTCTTTTAACCGATAGGGAATCTGCGAGGGGGAAGAGAAGGGAAGAGCAGCTGAACCCGGAGGTGGAGAGAAGCACCACGTACTGAAACAAGCAACTCCTGGGCTTTCCTGCCTCCCCGAATGAGCAAAGGAATAAACCAGAAAGGACTGGGGCCCTCCCTTAACCTGCACAAGGTCTCCACACCTTCCTTCTTACAAGGGATTTATCACTGTGGGAAACTACAGCGGCGCTGCGGGCAAGGGCGAAACACAGCAGTGTTTTCCCAAGAGCGAGGGACGTGCCATAAACCTCCGAACCGGACAGCTCAAACCTTTCCTACCACAGAGCGAGTTATCGATAGAACTGGGATTCTGGCCCAAGGGGGAGACTCCAGCCCTCCCCCAGGGCTGGCTCCCCTGCTGACACTGTTCAAGAAAAGCTGCCGCCTCCAAACTATACACCTGCCTCCTGCGACACCCCAAGCCAGAGAACTTCATCTCTCACCCCTGTCCCGAGCCCTGCAGAAAGCTCTGAGATCATTGAGCACGCAGTGAGAGCTCCATCCCTCCCCGAACTGCACACCCCCGCTGCTGGCAGAAGTACCCCACGCCCTGCACAATCCCCTCCTGAGAGCGGGTACCTGGTTGCGGAGCTTGGTCCTTGGGTTTGGGGCGTAGCCGATGAACCCCACTTTCTTCATGGTGCGCAAAATCTCGGGATCTACTGGAGGGGCTCGCCTGCAAAACAGTGTCCACCGCCACTCAGAGGCTGCTCATTTAACCAAGCGCCTTGTTGGGTGTGCTCAGGGACCCACCAGTGGGTCACGAGGGTTTCCCCCACTCAGTCCTCCCCCAGGTTCATTCTCCGTCACAACAAAACACCCGGGCTACGCCAGAACGCAGCACAGTGCTGAGAGCAGGCGTGTTTGGGACAGGGCTCAGGCAGAGGAAAACCAAGAGTTTCCATGCAGGCAGAATGCGGCCAGGATCCCACCGGGATCTCCCCACCAGGAAGACGGAGGTTTGACTGTACCCTACCATCTTCAGACCTGCCCAGTCACTGCACCTCGGTGGTTCAGCTCCACCACGGGGAACTTATCTTGCATCTCACAGGGCACGTGACAAGGAAGGGCAGCACCAGCCACAAGATGGGGGAGCAACAGAGCCGCTCTCCTGCTCCCAAGAGCCGGGGAAGGAGAGGAACTCTGCCGGGGCCAGCTTTCCCATGCCGGTTTTCGCTGGGAGAGACTGGCAAATTACCGTGGTGCCGGGGCAGAGTTGGCAGCGGGCCAGTCGGAGAGCAGGGTGTCGCTGGTCAGCGGCACGGGGATGAGCGAGAGTGGCACGAGGTCCTGGTTCCAGTCCAAGTGGGGCAGCGTGTCCACGATGCAGGGCAAGGCAAAGTCGGTCTCCCGGGAGTAGGCGTTGAAGGTGACCTCCGGGGAGTCGGCCCAGAGGTGGACGCACCCCTCCGAGTCGCCGAAGGCCAGGGCCTGCTTGCTGGCCGAGACGTCGAAAGTCATGATCAGGGGCCCAACGGTGTTCACGTGGAAGATGTCAGCGGGGTTGGCGAGGCCGGTGGGCTCGCAGAACTGGCACTGGCCTGCGCGAGAGGGAAGCACAGAGCGACGTGGCACCAGGGAGCACGCGGGCAGCCGCACACGGTGACCCAGCACGCCCCTCGCTTACGGGGCCATTCGAACTGGCTGGACACGGGCCAAGAGCGCTCGGCCAGCTCTGTCCCACTGGGATCTGACCCTGAGCCCGGGGGATGCCAGGACCAGCGCCCCGCTCTCGCCAGGGGCGCGGCGCCCGGCCGGGCGGGGGGTGCAGCTTCGCCCACCTGTCTGGGAGATGATGGCCAGGCGGGAGGTGTAGGTGGGGATGAAGCGGAGGAAGAAGGGGTCGATGTGGACCTGCAGCGGGGTGGTGGCCCGCATCATGCGCAGGTCGTACACCTTCAGGAAGCGGTCGCAGGCGAGGCCGTTCATTCGGCTGGAGAAGCCGCAGGTCACCAGCAGGTTCCCGTGGACGTCAAAATCAGACAAACTGCCCGAGTATGCGTCGAATTCGTGCTCCACCACAAACGTGCGCAGATCGCGCAGGGAGACCTGGGAGGGCAAGACACGGGTGCTGGGTGCCACGCAGGCAGCTGCCGGCTACTCGGGAGCCCCTTCAGTTCTGGAAAAGCCGGACACCAACTCCAGGGTATCCCAGAGAGAAGCCGAGCACCAGCAGGGCTGCCAGGTAGGATGGGGCTGGTGTTACCTTCCCCGAGGTGTGCCCGCAGAAAAAGAAGCGGTTTGATTGCCTCATGATGGTGATGCCGGGAACCTCCACGGTGTACTGGGAAGGAGGCAGAAGAGCGGGGTGAGCGGGGCTGAGCCCCAGAACAAAGCACCTCCTCACAGCAGGGAGCGGCCCCCAGCCCGGCCGTACCTTCTGCGTCTCCTGGACGGTGTTGAGGTCTATCTCGATGACGTGGTTCTGCAGCCCGCCAACGAGCAGCGTGCTGCTGTCCGTCAGCAGGAGACTGTGCATGTCCTCGGACTCGTCCATGCTGCAGGAGAGGGGAGAGGACAGCGCTCGCGCTCCTGCCCAGCTCGGGGAGGCAGCGGGGAAGGGGGTGGAGGATCTGCCCTCGCCCTCTCCCAAATCTAGCTTTCACAGTGCCGGCGGAGGGGCCGGGACCATCTCCCCCAGCACAGGGGCAGCTCACGGGGCCGGCACGACCCGCCTGCTGCCAGGAGAAGGCACTCACAGGTAGTCAAAAATGATGAGGCCCCCTCGGGACATGTACTTCAGGTTGGTTTTGGTCAGGAAAAGGACACCGTTCTCCAGGCTCTGGATCTGGCGGATGTCGTCACTGCTGTTCACTTGGAAGGAGGAGTATCGCTCCAGCGTCGGGCCGAAGAAGGAGGTGGCGTGGCCCTAAAACCAGCCGGGGACAGGCTCGTCAAGACTCGCCTCAGCTGCACTTGGACACCACGTTGCCCTGCGCCAGCTCCCGGGTGGAGGCAGGCGATCGGCTGCCCTATGGGCTCAGCCAGCCTACAAGGGGGCTTCCTGCCCCCCTGCGTGCCCCCAGCTGCGGAAGGCTGCTCAGGCTTTTCCCCTTCTGGCAGATATACGCAGCCATGAGTAAAGAACCAGAAGTTCCAACAGCCCCACAGGTCAGGGCAGTAGTAACTTGGGAAACACCAAGAGTCTCTCTGATAGACAAATAAGCCTGAGTGCGCCCCATGCTCCGAGACGCCTCAGCCACCTCCGGGCAGAAGCTCCGCACTGGTGCGGCACAACCCCGGTTTGAGCAGGACCCTCCGGCTCAGCCCCACGCTGAACCGCTCTCCGCCCACAGCCAGCTTCCCCCCGGTCGCAGCAGGCAGGTGTCGGGCAGCGAGAGCAGCGCAGGCAGCCCGGCTGGGGCAGTGACCCTCCCTGCCCCGCTCCCGGAGCGGGCACCTACCCCATGGTTCCCAACCCACAGCATCTCTTCGTGCAGGTCGAAATGGGAGACGGAGACAGGCACCCCCACTTCAGAGACGGCCGTGTGCAGCTCGCTGTACATGCCCTCCATGAGATGCACCGACTCCGGCACCGCGATACCCTCTAACGGCACCCCCTCGGCATCCAGCTCCACGTTCTGCAGCAAGCTGGGGTTGAGATGGGGGTCCAGGACAGGGTCCAGCGTGGGGTGGAGGGGGGGAGCATACTCAGCAAGGGAGGGGTCGAGACCTTCAAAATTCATGGTGAAAACCAGCGACTCCCTTTGAAACAGAAAAGGAACTAAGTCGGTCAGCCAGAAACACCAGGGCGCCCCGATTCTTGGAATCGGCAGCAGAGGCCCGGTGACTCCGAGGGATGGAAAAGGCGGCTGGAATCTCCAGTGAGTGTAAGGTGCAGCGCTCCTGCCGGGACACCGGCAGCACCGAGCCCACGCAGGCAGCGGGGCCTGTAAAGTCCCTTCCCCAGGACACACTCAGTGCCCCGTCACGGCCGTGAGCCGCCGGGGGACGGGGCCCGCAGCAGCCCCACTCCCGCGCTGGCATCAGCCCCGGGCAGCCTCCCCAGGGAGCCGGACCCCCGCCCGGAGCCGGCTGCTCCCGGCGCTCGGGGCACCGGCCAGGCTCCCGCTGGCCCCTCCGAGCCCCCCCCCCCCCCGCAGCCCGCCCCCCGCGGGAGGCGCCGGAGCGGCTCCGCACCCGCCCCCTTTATCTCCGCAGGCCGACACCGAACCCACCGGCGGTATCGGCCGCCGCAGACCCGCAGCCGTTGGCGGCGGGGCCGGGCGGGGCGGGGCAGGGCAGGGCAGGGCACGGGGGGGCCCAGGCCCGGCCCGAGCCGGAGGCGCTGCGGGACCCCCACTCTCACCGCCGTGCTCCGAGCCCGGGGCCGCTACCCACAACCCCCCGCGCTGCGGCCAAGCATCCCACAGTGCCCCGCGCCCCGGGGCGACGGCGGCCGTTACCCGCAGCGCCCCGCGCCCGCCGTTACCGAGCAGCCGCGGGCTGAGCCCCGCCAGGGCCGCGCTCCCGGGCTCGTCCCGCTGCGCCGTCACGGCCGGGCCGGGGCCGCCGCCCCTCCCGCCGTCGCTATGGCAACCGCGCCCCCCGCGCTCCCGCACGGTAAACCGGCCCGCCTTCGGGACCCGCGTACCAATGGCAGCGCGGAGCCGCAGGTGTCGGCCAATCAGCTCCTGAGTGAGGCGGGACTAAGCGGCGCGGCGGGTGGCGTGCCGGACGGCGCGGCGGAGGGGACAAAAAGGCTGAAGTCGGCCGTTTCAGGGCGGGGGTGGTGGCGCGGGCGGGGCGCGGCCCTCGGGACGAGGCTGGAGCCGGGAGAGCCCGGGGGCGGGGGGGGGGAGCGCTCCGGGACCCCCCCGCCCTCCCCCCGCCTCCCCCGGTCCCTCCGCCCCCCAACACCGCACAGACCCCCAGGCACTGCCTGCCGGCTCCAGCGCCTGCGGCCCCGCGCGGTCCCGTGGCCTCCCACGGCGTCCCACCGGGCCCACGGTGTCCCCTGGCACCCCACGGGATCGCGAAGTGCCCCACAGTGCCTATGGGGTCTCACCGTGCCCAGTGGTGTCACAGAGCATCCCGTGGCATCCCATGACATCCCACCGTGCCCACGGGCGTCACGCAGCATCCCCTGGCACCCCGTGGGATCCCACCGTGTCCCACGGGGTCCCCAGCATCCCACGGGGTCCCACAGTGTCTGACAGGGTCTCACCGTGCCCACTGGTGTCACGCAGCGTCCCCCCACACGGGGTCCCAAAGTGTCCCCAAATGCCCCACAATGTCCCACGCTGTCCCCTGGCATCCCACTGTGTCCCATGGGGTCCCTTGGTATCCCACGGGGTCCCACCGTGTCCCACAGTATCCAACGGGGTTCCTCAGTGTCCCACGGGGCCACACGGGGTCCCACGGGCAGCACTCTGTGGCCGGGCCGTGGTGCTGAGCCCCCACCGACCCCGGCCTCCCCTTCCCAAACCCACCGGGGACACGATGCCACGGGCACGACCGCGGGCAGGGAGGGGAGGGAGGGTCGCCCTCCTCGCCCCCCCGGAGCTGGCTCGGCCCCGGGCCGGTGCCCGAGGCGCGGCCGGTGCGTGCCCGCGGGCCCGGGAAAGGCCGGGGGCAGCCCCGCCGGGCGGGAGCGGGAAGCGCCGGAGCCGCCCCGTCGGGGCCGCCGCGATTGCGGCGCCGCGGGCAGCACGGCCCGGCCCGGCCGGGAGCGGGACTGCCGGGGTCTGCGGGGGTCCCGGGGGGCGCGGACGGGGGAAGCCCCGTCGGGACACCGCGGCCCCGGGGAGCCGCCAGCCGCCGCGCTGGGGCCGTCCCGGATGATTTCCCGTTGCGGCCGGGGAGCAGCGGGGGACACGGGGGACACCGGAGGGGACACTGCGGGGGACACTGGGGGACACACCGAGGAGACACCAAGGGGACACCGGGGGACAGCAGGGGAGACCGGGGGGTCCCGCCCCGCCCGGGGTCCCCGGTGCGCTCGGCGGAACAGGCTGCGGGCGGGGCGGCCCAGGTGCGCCGGGCGGGGGGTCCCGGAGCAGGAGGGGTTCCCGGGGCGGGGGGTCCCGGAGCGGGCGCGGGGGTCCCGGTCCCGCCCGTGCCGCCGCCGCCGCAGTGCCCCCGGGCGCGGAGCCGCCAGGAACTGCCCCGGGTTTTCCTGCCCGTCCCGTCCCGGCGCTGCGCGGGGCCGGGCGCGGCGGGGCTCAGCCCGGGGACCCCGGCCCGGTATCGGTTCTGCTTTCGAGGGAGGCGGCGATTTCGCAGTAACGGGGGGCGGGTGCCACCTGCCCCGGGGATTCCCCACCTGCCGCCGCCTCATAAGAGCCCGGTGGCGGCGCCGGTGGTGGCACCGACCGGCCATGGCCCCGCTCCGCCGCCTCCGCCTCTGCCTCTGCCTCTGCCTCCCGCTGCTGCTGCCGCCGCCCGCGGCCCCGGCCCCGGCCCCGGCCCCCCGCACCGACTGGGCCGCCTGCGGGAGCCTCTCCCGGGAGCTGTTGCGGCTGGTGGCCACCCTCAAGGAGCCGCACCGGGTCCTGGTGAGCGCGGGGGGCTCGGCCGGGGTCCCGGGGGTCTGCGGGCGCCGGAAGGTGTGGGGCATCCCGGCAGGAGGGGTGCCCCGAGGGTGCGGGGTGCCGGGGGAGGCGGGGGGGTGCGGGGGACGTGGGCACCACGCTGACCCCCCCGCTGCCAGGAGGAGACGCACCTGAGCGAGAAGGACCCCAAGAACTGGCCCCCCCGGATCCGCTGCAGTGACGCCTGCGACCCCTCCACGCTGGACACCAACAACACGGTACTGGGGGACATGGGGTGGTCAGGGGCCATGGCGGGGTGGCCAGAGGGCCTGAGGGTGCCCAGCGGGGCACGAGCCTGGGGGTGCTCTGGGGGATGTGCCTGGGTGTCCCAGGAGTGCGCGGGGGATGTGCCCGGGGTTCCCAGGGGTGCTGGGAGTTCCCAGGGGTTCCTGGTGGTCCCAGGGGATGCTAAGGGATGTGGCCAGTGGTTCCAGGGGTGCTGGGGGTACCCACGGGTGTCCAGGGGTCCCAGGGAAGCTGAGGGATATGCCCCAGGTTCCCAGGGGTGCTGGGGGTACCCAAGGGTGCCCAGGGGTCCCAGGGAAGCCGAGGAATATGCCCCGGGTTCCCAGGGGTGCTGGGGGTACCCAGGGGTGCCCGGGGGTCCCAGGGTGCCAGGGGATGGGTGCGGGAGCCCCTGGCTCACACCCCACTCCCCGCAGCGCTGCCTGCGGCGCATCCTCCATGGGCTGCAGCACTACCGGGACCTGCTGGGCTCCGACATCTTCACCGCCCGCCGCCTGCCCCAGCTGGAGGCCGCGCTGGACCAGCTGCTGGGCCTCGTCCAGGTGAGGGGCTGGGGGGGCCTGAGGGGCCGGTGGGGGGGTGGCAGCCCCGGGGGGGCCTGTTCCCCCCGCATCCGGGGAAGCAGGTGCCCATCAGCCGCAGCCTCGGCCCCCCTAACCCCGCTCTCCCCGCAGCAGGAGCACGGCCGCCCCCCCCGGCACCCCATGGCCCCCAGCGAGGCCTGGGCCCACCCGCTGCTGCAGCACCTGGCGCTCCAGCGGCTCCAGTCCTTCACCGCCATCATGAGCCGCGTCTTCACCCACAGCGCCAGCCCCCGCTGAGGCCAGCCCGGCCGCGGCCCCCCCGACTATTTATTCCCCTCCGCCCCGAGGGGCTATTTATGTGCGATGCTCCCTATTTATCTCGGGTATTTATGGGTTTCTAATAAAGATCTGAAGATGAGCGGCTCCCTGAGTACGGCGCGACCCGGGTCTGCCCGCAGGCAGTGCAGGCAGCGCAGGCAGCTGGCAGGAAGAGGTTTATTTACAGGGGGGCTGAGGGAGTCACTGGAAGTCGTTGGCATCGATGTGGAGCGGGGGGAAGTCGGCGGTGAAGAGGGAGCTGACGGCGGGCAGCGCCGTGTCCTCGGGCTGCGGCAGGAACGGGTCACGGGGGTCCAGGAGCACGGCACTGCCTGGGGGACGGAGAGGTCAGTGCCAAGGGGACACCTCTGTCCCCTGCCCGGCCCCGACACTCACCTGCCAACTCGGGGCCCAGCCCCTCCAGCCCCCCGTCCATGGCCGCCAGCACGTTGGGCATCAGCTCTGCCGCCTCCAGCATCTCCAGTGTCCCCGAGCCCGGCTCCAGCTCCTCCACCAGCGACTGCAGGAGCTCCTGCATGTCTGAGCTCTGGGGTAGCGGCTCCAGGTCCCTCAGCTCCGGTGGCAGCATTCCCTGCCCCTCAGGGACCAGCAGCGGCTCCACAGCCCCTTGCACTGGCTGTAGTGTCCCCGTGTCCCCAGCCCCCACTTGCTGCAGCATCCTTGCGTCCCCGACCACCGTCTGCAGCGTCTCCAGCCCCCCAGGCGGCATCTGCAGTGTTCCCAAGCCCCCTGGTCGCACCTGCAGCGTCCCCTGGCCCTCGGGGACCAGCTGCAACACCAGCTGCGGCTGCACGGCTCCAGGTCCCACTTGCTGTGTCCCCTGGTCCTTGGGTCCCATGTGCTGCGGCATCCCCAGCCCCGGGGGCAGCACCTGCAGTGTCCCCACACCCCCTGGTCCCACCTGCAGCGTCCCCTGGCCCTCGGGGACCAGCTGCAACACCAGCTGCGGTTCCAGGTCCCCAATCCCTGGCTGCAGCATCTCCGAGCCCCCCGATCCCACCTGCAGCGGCTGTGGTGGCTCCAGGCCTTGGGGCCCTGGCAGCAGTGTCCCCAAGCCTCCAGGCTGCAGCGTTCCCGGGCTCGTGGCCATCACCTGCACTGTCCCTGGGCTCGAGGGCTGCAGCATCGCTGGGCTCCCAGGCTGCAGCGTCCCCGGGCTCCTGGCCACCACCGGCAGCATCCCCAGGTTCCCAGAGGTGACCTGCAGCGTCCCTGGGCCGCCGGGCTGCTGCGGTCCCAGGCCACCGGGCTGCAGCTGCAGTGTCTCCAGGTTTTCCGTGGCAGCCACCAACTCCTCTTCTGTCTGCCACAACTCATTTGCCTGCCTGGAGGGAGATACAGCGGGTCTGGGTCAGGGTCAGGGTCAGGGGGGTACGGGGACATGAGGCTGGGGGCAAGAGGGTTCTCCTTCCCACGGGGCCATGGAGGGACCGAGGCGTCCCCCTGCCTCACCTGGAGGACACGCGGATGAGGCGCCGGTTCAGGTATTTCTTCTGCTCCATCAGGTTCCCTGGGGACAGAGAGGAGAGGTCAGAGGGGGTGGCAGGCGCTCCCCTCGCACGGTGCCGTGCCGCGCCGTGCCGTGCCGCACCCTCCTGCCGCTGGCTGTAGTAGGGCCCGAAGGCCTCGTCGCGGGCGGTATCAGGGTACAGGAACCGGAGGGGGTTCTCGGGGATGTTCTCTTCCACCAGCAGCTGGTAGTCACGGATGATGTCGGGCAGCGCCAGGGACGCCAGCTCGGCCGCGGTGTAGGGAACCACCGCCCGGAACGCGGGGGGCCCTGCGGGGTGGGGGGCAGCTAGGGTCAGCACCCAGGGCAGGCCTGAGGCCGGGGTGAGGGGCTGGACCCCGGGGGGAGCAACGCTCACCGGTCTCGGGGTGCTCCACCCAGGTGCAGGTGACCCCCCCCAGGACACTCTCGCTGAACCGGATCAGGAACGTCCCCGTCCGCTTCTTCTTCAGCAGCTTCTTCTCTTGCTTCCGGCTCACGAAGCCCAGGATGAGCCTGGGGGAGGCACTGTCAGCCCCCGCGGCCCCCGGCCCCCCCGGCCCCCCAGCCCCACTCCTACCCGTCCTTCCAGAGCTGCTTGAGGTGCTCCTGGAGCAGCCCCAGGATCCCGTCCAGCCAGGCCCAGAAGGAGAAGCCGGAGGCGCCGTCCTGTGGGAGAGGGTGGGTGAGCGGGGCTGGGGGGCCAGGGCCATGGGGGGATGGGGGGACAGTGGGGCGGGCCATGGGGGACAGGCACCGCTCACCTTGGAGAACTTGGGCCAGGCCAGGGTGCTGTCCGGAGACGGCTTCGAGCCTTGGAGACGAGAGCAGGGTGAGGGGGGCAGCACGGCCCCTCTCCCGGCCCCGGGGGGCTCGGGGCTGGCACCCGGCCTTACCGAAGAGCTTCTCGGCCAGCATGAGGAGGTGGTCCCTGCTCAGGCCCCGCTCGGCCACGCTCTCGAACTGCCAGCTCAGCACCTTGGCCAGCTGGGGCCAGGGCGCCGGGGGCGGCGTGGAGAAGAACTGCTGCTCCTGCGGGAGACGGGGTGAGCGGGGCCGGGGGCGCGCGGCAGGGGCCGGGGACGTGCACCGGGGCAGGGGACGGGGATGCGACAGGGAGCAGGGGATGGGGCAGGGACTGGGGACAGGAGAAGGACCAGGGACAGGGACCAGGAACCTGGGAAAGGATATCGGGACAGAGACTGGGCAAGGAGCAGGGATGGGGCTGGGACACCAGGACCAGGGCAGAGGTAGACGAGGTGGGGACAGCAGGGCCGGGGGCAGCGGGGGGGTGGCGCAGCGCCGGGGGTTCCCGCTTGCCTTGGGGTTGCAGCTGAGCATGTTGAACCAGAGGATGGAGGCCCAGGCGCTGGAGAGCTGGTTATTGTTGGAGATGATAACAAAGGGCAGCGTGGAGGTCTGCGGGGAGAGCGGGGGTCAGGCTGGCAGCCCCCAGCCCCCCGGCCTCCCCCAGCCCCCCGGCCCCCAGCCCTCACCTCCAGCTCCAGCTCCAGCCCGCAGTAGGCGTACGCCAGCGTGAAGGTGATGAGGTGCAGCTCCTCCGTCACGACCAGGGGACCCTGCGCAGAGGTGGCACCGTGGGGCACTGTCCACCCCCGCACCCCACGGCCCCCAGCCCTGCACCCACCTCGCCGGCACCTTTGCTGCCCTTGCCCGACCTGCTGTCCTTCTGCTCCTTCAGCGTCTGCGGGGCAGGAGAGAGTCAGCCCGGGGCGGGGGCTGGGGGCCGGGGCTGGGCCAGGGTCCTCGCCCCGCGCCCCTGCCCTGTGGAGGACGTGGGGGTCTGGGCGGGGGCTCCTACGAGGTACTGGAAGTCGCAGACCAGCCCGTCCTGGGGACTGTCCCCTGCCAGGAGGGTTTTGCTGCTCGACGTCAGGATGTTGAACTTGCGAAACCTGCAGGGCAGAGAGAGGCCAGGGGTGGGGGGCCAGGACCCCCAGGGAGGCACAGCCCTGCCCACCACAGCCGGTGTTCGCTTGTCGCTCACCCTTTTATCTTGGGGGGGTCCCTGTAAGAGACAATAGGGCATCAGCGGGGAGTGGGGCCCCGAGACCCCCACAGCTGGGCAGGGGGGCCCACCCCGGGGGTCCCGACCTGTCGATGTGGATCTTGGCCTCCATGCGGTGGTTGCGGTCGTGGAGGCGGACGAGCAGGCGGGCGCGGGCCGAGAACTTGCTGGCCGTGCGCAGCACCAGCGGGCGCTTGCAGGCGTTGGGCATGCTGGGCTGCTGCTCCACGATGAAGGCGCTGGGGGCACCGGGAGGGTCAGGGCTGCCTCGGCCCCGGCTCCCCCGGCCCCCCCACGCCACCCCTACCTCTGCAGCAGGTAGGTGAGCTGTTCCTGCAGCCGCCGCTCCAGGAGGGGGGTCTCTGCCTTCAGCGGGTCCCTCTCGTAGGTCACCTTCTGCCGCAGGTCCCCAAGTGCCCGCAGCAGCTGCAGCAGCTGGAAGAGCCCCTGGCCCAGCTCCGTGAACCTGCGGGTGTCGTGGGGCTCAGCGGGGGCCAGCCGCGGCCCCCCCAGCCCGCCCCCCTGGCCCAGCTCTACCAGGTCTCCAGCGGGCGCAGGCAGGTGTTGGCGGGGGCCCCCAGGCAGGCGCGCTGCTGCCGCTCCCGCCAGGCCCCCAGCTCCTGCTGCAGGAAGTCCCGCAGGGTCTCGCTGCGCCCCAGAAGCTGCTGCATCTGAGCCAGCACCTCCTGGGGGGAGACGCACACCTGAGCGGGGGGCGCAGGGCAGCTCCGGCCCCCCCAGCCCAGCTCCGGCCCCCTCTCACCCGCCGCTGCCGGTCCAGGATCTGCAGCTTGGCCTGGAGGGCTCGGACCTGCTGGGCGTACTGGGGGTCGCTGGTCCTGTCCTCGCCTGCGGGCAGGGGGTGAGGGGGGTCGGGGGCACGGGGGGGGCGCAGGGCAGCGCCGTCCCACATCTGCCCCCCCCCGGGTGGGCAGGATTCGGCCTTACCCGGCAGGTAGTGCACCTTGAAGCAGAAGTCAAAGGCGTCCTGCAGGTCTTCCAGGTGCCGGAAGGCGCGTTCGGCCTCCTGGGGGCAGAGGGGGGTGAGGGGCCAGGCAGCCCCCGGGGGCCCGGGGGGGGGCCAGGGGGGCCGTTACCTGCAGGGCCGTGTGGAACTCGGCCAGGCGCCGCTGGATCTGCTGCTCCCGGTCGCTCTCCGGGGGTGTGCTGGGTGTCGGGGCAGCCCCCTCCTGCGGAGACACGGGGCGTCGGGCAGCGGCTGGCAGGGCCCTGCGGGGCGGAGGGGGACACCCCAGCCTACCTGCCCCCCCGCCTGCCCCAGGCGCAGGATCCGCCGCTCCTCCTGCAGCAGGTTGGCCACCAGGTTGGCGAACTTCTCCGGGCACTCCTCGAACTCGGCCTGCAGAGGGGCTGGGGGGTCAGTGGGGCGCAGAGACCCCCGGCCCCCCCGCCCCGGCCCCGCCACCCACCTGGAGGTCGCGGCGGGCCTTGCGCAGGTTGTGCTTCAGCATGAAGTCCTCGTCGCCCAGCCCCGGGCTGCCCAGGTGCTCGCCCAGCAGTGCCAGCAAGGAGTGGAAGAGCATCCGGGCATGGGAGGAGAGCGGCTCGGCCGCCTGGCGCCTGCGGCACCGCAGGCTCAGCACCGGCGCGGTACGCGCTGGCCAGCATGGCCCCCAGCCCCGGACCCCCCGTTACCAGTTCTGGTCCTCGATCCAGGCGGCCAGGCACTGCCGCACCACCATGGGCAGCGCCGCCCCTGCGTACAGCTGGTGGACCTGCTCCAGGTAGGCGTTGGCCAAACTCTGCACCTCCTGCCACTGCGTCATGCTGGGGGGCGGGGGGCGTCAGGGCGGCCCCACCGACCCCCTGGCCACGGCACGACCAGAGGATGCAAAACCAGCGCCTGTGCACCCCACCGGCCGCGCCTGCACCCCACGTACCTGCCTGCAGCACAGTGGTCCCACGGGTGCCTCTGCGCCGGCTCGGGCTGGGCCGCGGGAGCACCGTGGGCTGGCAGCCCCGTGCTGGGGCGGGAGGAAGGGGTGAGCCGCGGCAGAGCTTTCCCGCCTGGTGCCGGGTGCCTGGCGGCTGAGCTGTCCCGAGCTGCAGGGGCCGGGGCACACGCACCCCCCCCCCCCCCCAACCCCTCCGTTCTCCCCGAGGGCCCCCTGCACCCCCTGTGCAGCACCCCAGGTCCCCTCCCCGGAGGCACCCCGCGACTGGTCCCCCTTGGCACCCCCGCGGGCACCCCCAGACGAGCCCCCTGCAGGGATCCCTGGGGGTGGGTGCCCCTAAACACCCCCCACCGCAGGGGGACACCCCTAAGGGACCCCCCGAGGGCGATCTCTGCGTGCCCCAACAGGGACCCCCAACAGGGACCCCCAACAGGGACCCCCTCCCCGCCCCAGCAGGGCTCCCCGCCCCCGAGGCGGCGCCCTGCAGACGGGGCCCCCAGGGCCCCCCCGGGACCCCCCAGGACACCCCGGCGCCGCGCTCCCACCTCGGCGCCCTCGGCGGCTCCCGGCTGCCGGGGCAGGAAGGCCCGGAGGCCACGCCCCCTCCCCGCTCTGCGCGGCGATTGGCGGAGCGCGGCGGCAAGGCCACGCCTCCCCGGCAGGGAGACAGGAGTGCCAGCGGGGTTGCCCGCTTCCCCGAAATGACGTCAGGGGGCGGGGCAAGAGGGGGCGGGGCCAGCAGGGGAACCGGCGGGGCGGGGCGGGGCGGAAACACCAGCGCCGGTCCGGGACGGGCCGTGGCGACCAGGACAGGCTGCGGGGACAGGGGGACCGAGCCGTGGGGACCGGGACAGGGACAGGGCTGGGGCCATAGGGCCAGGGCCAGGCTATAGGGATAGGGGGACAGAGCCGTGGGGACAGGGCCAGGCTATAGGGATGGGGCTGGGGCCCCTAGGGACAGGGACAGGCCATAGGGACAGGCTGTAGGGACAGGGCTGGGGCCATAGGGACAGGCTATAGGGATAGGGGGACAGAGCCGTGGGGACAGGGCCAGGCTATAGGGACGGAGCTGGGGCCATAGGGACAGGGACAGGCCATGGGGACAGGCTGTAGGGACAGGGCTGGGGCCATAGGGACAGGCTATAGGGACAGGGACAGCCCATAAGGACAGCTGTGGGGACAGGGCCAGGCTGTGGGGACAGGGCTGGGGCCATAGGGACAGGGCCGCAGGAGCCGGAGCCAGGCGGGCAGGGCAGGGCCCGCCGGGCAGGACAGGGACGGGCTGGGTGGCACCACGTGGCCCAGGCAAGGCCTCCCCGCGGGGCCAAGGTCCCCGTGTCCCAGGGCAGGGCGGCCACGCATCGATCCGGCGCCAGCCTCCCCAGACAGGGACAGGGACACGGAGCCAGCTGCCGCACGGGGCCTTTATTCAGACGATGAGGACGGGGCCGCTGTGGGCGGTGGGGGCCGGCGGGGGGTCCCCGTCCGAGGTGAAGTAGTTGATGAGCGCCCGCACCCCGGCCTTGAGCCCCGGCTGCAGCCCCACCTGCAGCCCGAGGGCCACGGGGCCGCCGGCAGCGCCGGCGAGGGCGGCCAGGCTGGCGTAGCCCAGGTCCTCGGCGACCTCCAGGGCCCGCGTGGAGGCCAGGGCCTCGCAGCCCTGGAAGGCGTAGTAGATGCTGGTGCCCAGGTTGTAGAAGGTGCTGACGCCTGGCACCCACTCCAGCACCCTGTGGGCCTCCCACTCCCCCGGCGGGTTGCAGGCGGCCTCGTCCTCCCGCCGGCGCCGGGACTGGTGCCGGGCAGCGTGGCGGCACACGGGCAGCCGGGCACGGGCCCTGGCCCCTGGGAGCGCCCGGACCCCCGCGGCCGAGGGCCCTGCGGCCGGCACCCCAGGTGGGGTGGGGTGGGTGCCGGCCGCAGGGCCCTGGAGCTGGGGTAACGCCGCACAGGGCCATGCCGGGGCAGAGCCCCGCGGCCGCACCAGGCTGAGGAGGAGGGGCAGGGCCTCGGGGGCCGGGGCAGCCCGCAGCCGCGCCAGCCCCCGCAGCAGCGCCGTGGCCATGGGGGGGCCCAGCTCCCGAGCCAGCCCCAGCACCTCCGCCTCTGCCTGGGGCGCGCAGGCGGCCCCGCTCAGCGCCAGGGCCATGGCGGCGCGGGCCAGGGCGCGGGGTGATGGCGGGAGCTGGGCGAAGCCGGGCAGGGCCTCAGGGCGCAGGTCCTGGCACGAGACCCCGTGCCCCGGCAGGGCCCGCGGGGGGATGTGCTCTGCCAGCTCTGCCAGCAGCGCCTGCGCCGCAGCCCGGTCCTCGGCACCTGGCCTGGGGGGGACGGTGGAGAGGGCGCTGCCCTCCAGGCCGAGGAGGAGCAGAAGGAAGAGCAGAGCCTGGGGCATGGCGGCAGCTCCAGGACGGCCTGGGGAGACGGGAGAAGGGGCAGACCCCCGTCAGCCCCCGGCCGCCACAGCCCCCCACGGCCCCCCAGCGCCCCGGCTCACCCGCTCGCTGACGCCGGCGTCCCCTGCCCCGTCCAGCCGCTGCGGCTGCCACCCCTGCAGCCCCTTTATAACCGCCCTTATCAGGAGACGTTGCGACATGCAGGGCCTGGCCCCGTCCCCTTGCGCGGGGACAGGGCACCTCCCTGGAGCCAGGGCAGCTCCCACCCCAGCCCCCAGCCCCGCACACCAGACAAGGGCTAGAGCTGCATTTATTTATTTGGTCTCTTTAAAGATTTAAAAAGTGTTAGGAAAAAACCCAAAAAATAAAACCAGCTGAGGGAAAAGAGGGCGTTTGGGGTAAAACAGGGAAATAGAGACACCAGGACAGACACTGGGGAAGGGGACAGGGCAGAAAGCTGCCGCCTGCTTTCACAGCGTCCTTAAACACAGCTTTAAAACCTGCAGAAAACTCGGAAAAGAGCCCGGGGCCAGGCGTGGGCAGGACAGGGCGAGCCCCTCAATCCTCCTCCTCATCCTCCTCCACGTGGCGGACACGCTTCCGCCTCCCCAGGGGCTGGGGGTCCTCGTCCTCATCCCCCTGGGAGCGGGGGGCTGCGGGGGCCGGCTCTGTGCCTGTGGGTGGAGGGAGCAGGGAGGGGGCTGAGCCCACCCAGCCAGGGGGTGCGGGGAGTGGGGGTACACCCCTGCCCCCCCCGTCTCCCCAGCACCAGGGCTGTGGCAAAGGGGCCAGGGACAGGCCGAGGGTGACGCAGCAGCACCCCATGCCCAGCTCCCGGTGCTGCCCAGAGCACCCCAGGGGAAGAGCCGCTGCAGCCCCCCAGGAGGGACACGAGGGGCTGAACGCACCTGAGGTCCCGTCGTCCTCATCCTCGCTGTCGAGCTCCCGTCGCCTCTTGGCGCCCGGCTGCACCGGGCTGGGGCCGGGGACAGGCTCCTCGCTGCAGCAGTGGGGAGAGGGGTTGGCACCGCTCAGCCCCGCGGTGGGAGAACCCAGGGGTCCAGATCCCCCCCGAGTCGGGGACAGGACCCAGCTGCGGGGCCGGTGCACAGGAGCCCGTTCTCACCTCTCCGAGTCCAATCCCAGCACCGCTGGTGGCTGCTCTGCTGATGGGCACAAGAAGAGGGGCTCAGGGCCAGCCCCACGGCTGGGGGATCCCAGCCCGGCTCCCGCACCCCCAGCCTGGACCCTCACCTGCAGCAGGGTCCTGGGGGCACCTGGGTGGCTCCAGCAGCCCCTGGGGGGACCCTGGGGGGTCAGGGCCGCGGTGGGTGATGGAGGCGGCCGCGCGGCGGAGCTGCTGCGGGGTGAGGGCAGCCGGGATGCGCCAGAAGGATTCCTGGGCGGAGAGGAGAGAAGCTGGAGGGCCACACCGGGAGCAAGCGGACAGGGACAAGGACGGGGACAAGGACCCCACCTGCTCGCTGGCGGGGGGCCGGAGCCCCAGCTGCCGTAGCAGGGCCCGGAAGCGCCGGTCCTCCATGGCGTCCTCGTTCTCCTCCGAGAGCGGCACCAGCGGCACTGGGTGGGACGCGCCTGGCCCGAGAGCACCATCAGCCCGGCCCCGGCCCCCACCTCGGCCCCTGCCCCCCTGCCCACTCACCGTCCTCCTCGCGGTCCCCGGCCGTCCTCCTCAGGCAGTTCTCCAGCCACCGCAGGGGCCCGGCCAGGCCTGGGGACAGGGGAGGGTGAGACAGGATACGGCCCCGGAGCCAAGCCGGACCGGGGGGCTCAGAGCCCCTCGCCCACCTTCTTGATGTAGACGATGCGCCAGGCCCTGCCCAGCCCCTTCCTCGGGCACCCAGTGCTCCTCCATGGGGCCTTCCTCTGCTTCATCCTCCTCCTCCTCCTCCTCCTCCTCGCTGTCCCCATCCTCTGCCGAGCTGTCCTGGGCTGGCACTGCTGGGCCGCCTGCCGCACCCTGCGGGGACCAGCGGTGTTTGGGTGCCCGTGATGGGGCAGCAACCACTGGGCACAGCCCGGCCCCCCCCCAGCTCCCCGTACCGGCCCGGGGCCATGGCCCTTCCTCCGGCGCTTCTTGTACAGCTCCTTGCGCTCCGACACCAGCCCCAGCCCCAGCAGCTTCTCCACCACGCGAGCCCGTGACCGCCGCGCCGTCAGGTGCTTCATGATGTTCCCCAGGACGTCTGCAGGGAGGGGGGTCAGGGTGGGGGGCAGCGGGGGGCTGCCCCCCCAGCCCACCCCAACCCCGCTCACCCTCCGAGCCCTGGAATTCCTCAAAGAGCCGCGTCAGCTCCTCCTCCTGCTCCTGCGTCCACAGCACAAGGCGGGTGCCCTTCCTGGGGGGGCACGGCCGTCGGTCCCTGCCCCGGGGCGAGGCAGCCGCCCCAGCCCGGGGGTCCCTCGCAGGGGTCCCCGACCCACCTCTCCCGCGGGAAGTCCTTGGCGCTGCCGGCCAGCCCCAGCCGCACCAGCTGCTTCACCACCTGCCTCCGCGTCCACCCGGGTGTCGGGAGATGGGCCAGGATGGCGGCGATGATGTCCTCGCCTACGGGAGCGGGAGGCTGCAGGGACGGAGCCCCCGCTGCCCCCCGGGGGTCCCGCTGCCCCCCGCCCCAGGGAGCCCCGGTACCTTCCACCTCCTTGTACTTCCAGTACAGCTCCCGCAGCTCCTGCTCCTCCTGGGGGGTCCAGGGGGGGACCCGGCTCCTGCCAGCCCTGGGCAGAGGCGAAGGGGAGGTGAGGGGAGGTGAGGGGAGGGCGGCAACCCCCTCCCCAGCCCCACTCACCCCTCTCCCTCCTGCAGGGAGCCGTAGCCATCTGTCATCTCACGAATGGCCGCTGGGCTCTTCCAGAAGAGCAGCTCCACGAAGGCCTTCTTGTTGGTGGCCGCCAGCGCAAAGAACTTGCCCAGGATGAACTTGGCCAATGCCACCAGCTCCTGTGGGCGGAGGGAGGGAGAGCGGGGCTGGGGGGCACTGGGGATGGACCCCTCCCCGGGGGGTCGGGGGGACCCGGGACCCGGCTGACCTGGTGCGCGCCGGCAGCGGGGTCGTTGAGGAGGCGGTGGAAGAGGGCGAAGAGGGAGAGCTGGAAGAGCAGGGCCTCCATGTGCAGGTCGCGGGCCAGGCGGTGCAGCAGGCGAGCGGCGCAGTGGTTGGTGCGGGGGCTGTTGCGGGCGTACCCCCGCAGCAGCAGCACGAGCGCCCGGACCACGGGGGCACAGGCAAACCTGCCCCAGCAGCCCTGGTGAGTGCGGCCGCCCCGGCGAGCGGTGCCGCCCCGGACCCCCCCAGTCCCTTCTCACCGTTTCAGGTAGTCGAGGAAGTTGAACTCCTTCTCCGACACCTGCACAGTCTCTTCCTCCTCTTCTTCATTCTCCTCTTCCTCTTCCTCTGGCTCCTCGGCCTCAGGGGGCGCGTGCCCTGCGGTGGGACAGTGCTGAGGGCCTGGAGCACCCCGGCCCAGAGCCCGCCGCTCCCGGTGCCGCCGGCTGGGGACTCACGGGGCAGGGGAGCGAAGAGGATCTCCCGCAGCAGCCGGGTCTCCTCAGGCGGCCCCGCGTCAGGGGGTCCGAACACGTCCCCTTCGGGCCAGACGTCCCTGGGGAGAGGGGGACAGGCTGGCACTGTGTCCCTGCACCCCTGCCTGAGTGCGGGATGGGAATTGCGGTGCTGGTACCTGGCAGAGCGGAGCAGTCGCAGTGCCTGGGGGGCCTGGGCATCCCGCAGGCACTCCTGGATCCGCAGCAGAGCCTCCGCGCGCTGCTCCTCCACCGGCGTCTCCGAGGCGGCGTCGAAGGGCACCACGTCCTCAGGGAGGGGCACCTCGCCCTGGGGCAGGACACTGTCACCCCGCGCCCCGCCAAGACACCCGGAGCCCCCCGTGGGGCCGGATCCTTCCCCCTACCTGCAGGCAGGCCTGGAGCTGCGGGGCCAATCCTGCCCACAGCTCCTCCAGCTCCACGGCGCTGGGTGGCTGCGGGGCGAGGGCTGCGGGCGCCCGCGGCTTCTTCTTCCTCCGCACGCGCTTGCTCTAGGGGGCAAGGATGGGTCAGGAGGGGCTGCCCAACCCCCCAGGGACCCTTCTGGTGGAGCAGCCGCATCCCACCTGCACCACGAGGCTGGTGCGGCCCCGGCAGAAGCGCTCCAGCATGCGGAGGAAGAGATGGGCCGTCTCCACCAGGTCCCGCAAGAAGCTGCGCGGCTGCTTGGTCTCGTCAAACTTGCGGAAGAGGGCGAGGAAGAGCTCCCGGTACTCCATCAGGTAGAAGATGTTGCCTGGGGAGGAGGGGGTCAGCTGGGGGGGCTGGGGTTGGACCCCCCTCCCCAGGGACGGGCAGAGGGACAGGCGGACTCACTTTTGATGACCTGGCTGCTGTCCCGCACCGCCTGCTCGGGGGACCGGTCCATCTCCTGCACCGTCCGCAGCAGCTCCTGGTACGCCTTCAGGGCCAGGTGCATCCTGGGGACCGGCAGCGTCAGGGCAGGGCCCCGCGCCCGGGGGGTCCCAGGCACCCGGGGGGGTCCCAGGCGCCCACCTGCGGGCCCAGGTCGCCGCCTCCTTCTTGTCCATCAGCGCCATCTCGTAGTAGGTGGTGAGGTTCTGCTCGATGAAGTGGAAGGCGCGGACGCCCACCGTCTCCGACACCAGCTCGGGGCGGAAGCCTCGGCGGCGGTTGAAGGCCATGAAGAAGGCGGTGGCCCACAGGTAGTAGGTCTCGTCATGCTGCTGAGCCTTCTCCCGCACCAGCTGATCCTGGGGGCGGTGGAGGGGGGCTCAGCAGGGGTCCTGCAGCCCGGAGAGGGGGTCGCGGCACCCCCAGCCCCTCACCTTGACCAGCAGCATCAGGCGGTTGTAGCAGCCCTCCAGGAAGTCCTGGCAGAAGCGGCAGAGGAAGAGCCGGACGTTGCGGGCAGAGCGGCGGGGGGGCTCGGCCTCAGGGGCGGCCTGGCGCCGCCGCGGCACCCGCCGCGTCTCCTTGCCCATGTCGTGGCTGTAGCTCTTCAGCTGCGGGGGACAAGCACGGAGCAGACGGACTTACAGCCCTGTGTCATGATCGCCGCATCCCCCCGCCACGTCCCTGTCCCCGCGCTCACGTTGTGCAGCCCCTTGTGGAAGACGACGTCCCGGTCCCCGATCGCCTTCAGGCCCTGCAGGACGTAGGAGCCGCCGAAGCGGGAGTGCCTGGGGCGGGGGGACACGGGCTGAGCGGTGCTGGCCCCGCCACGGGGGTCCCGGCCCCGCCACAGAGGTCCTCCCCTCCTCACCTGGACGGGCGCTGCAGCGCTCGGGCCCTCCTCTCCGCCAGCTCCCGCTGCCGCAGGGCCTCCAGCTCCCGCGTGTCCTCCCCGTGCTCGGCGGCCGCCTGCCCCTGCCCCAGCGCCGCCAGCTCCTCCGGGCTCTGCGGGCAGTGCCGTCAGCGCTGCAGGGGGGGCCCGGGGGGGTCCCTGCCCCACCACCCCCCACCCCGGCTCACCTGGTCCCGGAACATGAGGGAGATGATCTCCAGGACGTGCAGAGCCCATTGCTGCTCTGCCTGGGCGCTGGCCAGGAACTTGAGCAGGTCGTCCATCCCGCTGATGTGCAGCGCCCACAGCACCCGGTCGTGCACGCTGGCGTCACCGTCCACGCCCTGGGGGGGGACGGTGTGGGGGGGGGCTCAGCAGGCAGGGTGTCGGGGTCCCCGGGGAGCCACCACAGCCCCAGACCTGCCGGGTACCCAGAGAAGGGCCCCGTCCCGGTACCTGCTCCTCCGCGGGGTCTGGGGGGACGTGCAGCACATTGCGCACCAGCAGCAAGATCCTCTCAATCAGCAGCGTGTCCTCCTCCTGCCGCTGCTCCCAGTCCTGGGGCGATGAAGCCGTGAGGGCTCCCCGCAGCACCCATGGGGACCCCGGCCCCGCTCAGCAGGGACAGACCCCGCAGTCCCCGGGAGCCACCCGAGGACACGGGACTCACCAGCTGCAGCAGGTCGTAGAGCTTCTCGCTGAGCACCCCAAAAACCTTCTCACTGGCGAAAGCCTACAGAAACCCCTGCATGAGCGAGGGGGGTATGGGCAGAGCCCCCCGCCCAGGGGCCCCTCCCTGGGCCGACTCACCTCTTTGTAGGCCTGGAGGTAGGACAGCACCTGGAGAAAGTGGTGCCGGGCGGTGGCATCCGGCGGCACTTTGCCAAAGCAGAGCAGAGCCGGCTGCGTCAGGTTCACCATCAGCCTGCGAGCGGGCAGGGTGGGTGTGGGACCGCAGCTCCACAGGGAGCCCCCCGGGGCCACCCCCGGCCCCCAACCCTGCCCCCCCCGGTACCTGACGACGGCGTCAAAGAGCACCTTGTCCTGCGGGTACTGGACCAGGATGGGCAGGAGGTCGTTCTGCAGGATCTGGGCTGCCCCCAGCTGCTGCCGGACATCCCGGGTCTCGTCTTCATGGCGCAGGTACCGGATCAGGTCCTTGACGCTCTCTGAGGGGGACGGGGCCGTGAGCCCCCGCCGCCCCCGGCCCCCGCCGCCCCCTGCCGCCCCACCTACCCAGGCAGTCGGGCTCCCGGTGGTAGACGTCCCCTTCCAGGTAGCCCAGGGCGCTGCAGGTGGCCAGCAGCTCGCAGTTCATCATGTACCAGTCCATGCAGCGCGGCGGGGCGCTGGGGACCGGGAGCCTTCTGCGAGACGGCCGTCAGCGCCACCGCCGGGTGCCCCCCCCCGTTCTGGGGTCCCCCCGCACCCCCTCCGCCGGTACCGGGGCACCGGCCAGCTTAAGGCATCCCCCACGCCTTCCCAGGGCACCAGCCGGCCCCGGTGCCGCGGTTCCCGGGATCGGGGCACCAGCGGGGATTCCCCTTCCCGGGGCACCAGCCGGCCCCGGCCCCCCCCGATCCCGGAGCGTCGGCCGGTCCCGGTCCCCCCGCCCCCCCTCGCTCCCCGGGCACCGGCCAGCCCCGGCGCGCCCCGGTACCGGAGCACCCGCCGGCCCCGGCCCCCCGCGCTCACCGCCAGCCCCGTCGCCGCCGCCCTCGCGGCCGAGCGCCCCGTGAACCGGCGCGGGGGCGGCGTTACACAACCGCCCCAGTTCCCGCGGCCAGAGGGCCCGCCCCGCCCGCGCGCTTCAAGCGGCAACGCCCTCCCGAGAGGACGCGGTGGGCTCTTGCCCCACACCGCCATCGACCGCCAAGGGCACGGTCCGGCGGCGCTATGCCCCGCAGCCCCCTCCCCTCGGGCACGGAACCCGCTCAGCCCCGCTCCCCCCACGCTGGTGCTGCGGGGACTGTCCCCGCCGGTGGCCCTACGGGGAAGGGGTGCGCAGGCGCGACGTCGCCCCTTTAAGTGCGGCGCTGGCTGGGACGCAGCCCCTCCCCCGGGGCGGGGCCTCCCCTGCGGGCGCGGGAACGGGCGGCTGCGGAGGCGCCTCCCGTCAGCCCCCGCGCGGTTGCCGGGGCGACGCGGGCCCGGGCCGGCCTCGGGGCCCCGGTTCCCCCCGGTCCCTCCCGGTTCCCCCCAGCCCCCCGGCGCCGGGCACGGCCGCGAGCGGTTACCAAAATAAAAGAGCAGGTTTAATTCACCGAACACAGAACTCCCGCCGCGGCGGGGCGGGGCGGCCCCGGCCGGGCCGGGTCCCGGGTCCCGGCAGCGGGGCCCCGCCGCCCGCCGCGCCGCACACACACGCACCACACGCACCGCGGCGGCCCCGTCACAGCAAAGCAGCGGGCGGGCGCGGGGGGCCGGGCCCGGCCTACAGGCCCTGCGTCTTCAGCTCCAGCGGCTCGGGCGGCGGCTCGGGCGGCGCCTCGGCGGCGGGGGGCTCTCCCTTGAGGGCGGCCAGGCGCTCGGCCAGGCTGCGCGGCCGCGGGCACAGCGCGAACTCGTACAGCACCGCGCCCAGCGCCGCGCCCAGCAGCGGGCCCGCCCAGTACACCTGCGGGGGGGCGGCGTGGGCACCGGAACCGGCACCCCGCGCGGCCCGGGCACCCCCCGCCCCCCCGGGGGCCCGCACCCCCCGCCCCGGCCTGCGGGGCTCCGGGTGTCCCCGGCTTCGGGGGCCCGGCCCGGCCGGGGGCTCCCCCAGCTACCTGTCCCTGCGGGGGCCCGGCCCGGCCGCAGGAGCGCCCACCACCCGGTGCGGGGGGCAGCGTGAGCGAGGGACAGCCACATCCCCCCGAGGTGTTGGGGGGCAGCAGGGCCGGGGGGGCTCCTCGCGCCCTGTCTGCGCAGCCCCCGGCACCCTGGGGTGCTGCTGTCACCCGGGTGGCTCCGGCAGCCGTCCCCCCTCGGCGGGGACGCCACGGCTGGGGCAGGAGCGGGACAAACGGGGAGGGAGTGGGAGGGCCCGGGGCAGGATGGGGGGGGTCCCCCCGCCCCACTTACCCAGTGGTTGGTGAAGTTGCGGGTGATGACGGCGGGGGCGAAGGAGCGTGCGGGGTTCATGCTGGCGCCCGTGTAGTGGATCTGTGGGGAGGACGGGGTGGTGGGGGGGAGGACGGGGCGGTGGGGTGCCGGCCGGCTGCCCCCAAGGCCCCGGACCCCCCCCCAGCCCCCGGGGTCCTGCCGGGAGGGTCCCGTGGACGCCCTTACCCCGAAGAGGTGGCCGAGGGCGAGGGAGAAGCCGACGGGCAGCGCGGCCGAGCCCGGGCGCCCGTCGTGGCGGTCGTCGAAGCTGGCCAAGGCGCAGAGGACGAACTGGGCGGTCAGGAGCAGCTCCACCACCGTGCCCTGGCCCAGGCCCACGCCGGGGTGCAGCTGCGCGAGGAGGGGGCTCAGCACCCTGCCTGCCCCCGGCCAGCAGCCAGCACCCCACGGAGCTGGTCCCCCATTTCCCCAGCACCCCAAACCCCTGCCGCTCTGACCGTCACCCCCCGCACTCCCGAGCACCTCCTGGCCCCAATTCCCTGTTGAGCCCCTCGTCATCCCCAGCCCCACCGTGCCCCAAACCCTGCTCACCCCCAAACACCTCCTGGACACCCAGCCCCCATTACTGCCCCACACCACTCCAAGCACCTCCTGGACCCCATAATTCCCCATTAGCCCCCCCCATCCCCAGCCCCATCTCCTCAGCACCCCAAACATTGCTGAACCCCACAGTCTGCCATTACAGCCCCATGGCACCCCAAACCCCAAAACACCTCCTGGAGCCCCACTCCTCCCTCTCCATGGTACCCCAAACCCCTCAAGCACCCCCAGCCCCCCTCCGCCCCCGCTCACCGCGCTGAGGCCAAGGGTGCCGCGGACAGGGGCCGGCGTCACCCCGTAGAGCATGCCGGCCCCGGCCAGGGCACCCAGCAGCTGGGCCAGGAGGTAGCCCAGGGCGCGGAGCAGGGAGAGCTGTGAGGCCAGCAGGAAGGCCAGGGTGATGGCCGGGTTGATGTGGCCCCCGCTGACGTGGCCCAGCACCTGCACCAGGGTGGCCTGGGCCAGCCCGAAGGCCAGGGCGGCCCCCAGGACGCTGGGGGGGCCTGGGGCCCAGCGCAGGGAGGCCCCCAGCCCCAGCATGGCATAGAGGAAGCTGCCCAGGAACTCGGCCAGGACGGCCCTCCAGAAGGAGGACGAGCGCAGCTCCCGCATGGCCTGGCCCCGCTGCCCTCCACGGCCCCACTCCCCTCCCCGGGGCCGCCCCGTGCCCACCTTTATAAGGCCCCCCCCGGGCCGGCCCCAGGGGTGGGATCCCTCCGCTGCCACCCCCCATTAACCACTTCGCTGCCCGGTGCGGGGGACGAGTGACACGCGGCGAGGGACCCCCCCCGACCCCTCCCGGGGCAGCCCCACACCCCCAGGATAGCAGGAACCCCCCGAGCTGCATCCCCCATCCCTGGGGCTGCCTTGCCTGGGCGGGGGGCTCTGACCCATAAGTGCCCTCTGTGGGGTTTGGGGGACCACTGCACTTGGGGGCTGGGGGCAGCGCTGAGACACCCCCCCCATCTTATGGGGACACATTGGGGTGACCCTGCTGGGGTCCAGCCTCCCCCAGCCCCACACGGGGGGGGCCCTGGGTGCCCCCCCGGGCCAGCCCCACTGGGGGCCGCGGGGGCTCCCCCCGCCCCAGCCCTGTTGTCTGCGGGAGGGTTATTCAGCCCGGCTTAGTGGGCGCTAATTCCCCGGCCGGGGGGATTAGGGCTGGGCCCGGCCATTGGCGCCCGCAGAAATCTGCCGGGGCTGCAGAGGCTGCGACAAAGGGCTTTGCTGCGCTCAGCGCCCCGGCACGGGACGGGGTGGACGGGGGGTCCCGGCCCCCGCCCTCACCGCGGGGCCACTGGGAGGGGGCACCCACCTGGGGCAGCCGGGGAGGGGGCACAGCCCCGAGGGGGAGCATGGGGGACGACCCTGGCGTCGGGGTGCCCCCACGCCCCGAGGGCACAGGATGGGAGTCTTGCAGCCATCGAGAACCCCCGTCCCCAACAGCAACACTCTGCACCCACCTCCAATCCAAAGCCACCTTTAATCCCCCCAGAGGAGAGGGCGGTCGGGGGGAGGGGGGCCGGAGCCATCTGTGCACGGCCCCCACAGCCCCCCTCATCCTGCCGGGGGGGGCACCGTGCCCTGGGTGCCCCACGGAGGGTGCTGGGCTGGGGGGCTGGCGGGGACCCGGTGTCAGGGCCCACGTGCCACCTCCGGTGGGCTGGGTCGGAGCAGGGGGCCGGGGGGTTCAGGCTGTGCCCTCGCCCCGCTCAGCCGGGGGGGCCGGGGGGCCGCGGGTGGAGGGCGAGGAGGGGGACGGGGTGGTGGTCTCCACCAGCGCCACGTCCCGGCAGGCGAGGCAGGCGCCCAGCTTCTCCCGGGAGGCGCTGGGGCCGAAGACGAACTCGTAGGAGAGCCCGGCCAGCACCGCGCCCAGCACCGGCCCCAGCCAGTACACCTGGGGGGGACGTGTGTCAGGGGTGCCCCGGGGGGGACACACAGGGCCGGGGTGCCCCAGGGACAGGGGGACATGGGGTCAGGGGCGGCTGGGGGGCTGCTGGGCACTGCTCAAGGGATGGGGGGACCGGGGACCCCACACCAGTGATGGTGACTGACTGGAGGGACCTGCTCCAGGCATGAGGAGCTGTGGGGGGATCTCACATTTGGGATGTGGGGACCGGGAGGGGCCTGTCCCAAGGATGGGGACTGGGGGGGACCCGTCCTGTGATGGAGGGACCATGAGGACCCAAACTGGGGATGCAGCCGAGGGTGGGGACCAGGGGACCCATCCAAACAAAGGGAAGAATCGGGGAACCCTGTCCTGGGGTGGGGATGGGACCGTGGGGGTCCCACGCTGCAGCTGGGGGCACCCATCCCACACTGGGGTCTCTGGGGGGTACCCGGGGGTGCCGTTGACTCACCCAGTGGTCGTCCCAGATGCCGGTGACGATGGCCGGCCCCAGTGAGCGCGCTGGGTTCATGCTGCCCCCCGAGAGCGGCCCCTGTGGGAGAGGGGGGTCAGGGCTGGCCAGGGTGGGGACCCGCAGCCCGGGGAGGGGGGGCGGATGGGGGTCCTTACCGCAGCCAGGGCACCGGCAGCCACGGCGCTGCCCAGGGCCAGCCCACCCTGGGGGGCCACCTGGTCGGCAGCGGCAAACGCGGCCAGCGCCAGCTGGAAGGTGGCGAAGGTCTCCCAGGCCAGGGCCTGCCCCGCCGTCCCCGCCGCGCTCACCTGCCGCGACAGCCTGGCCTCAGCGCCCTGCCACCGGCACGGGGACGGGGACGGGGACACTCACCCTGGTGATGAGGTCGGCGTCGTCCGGCAGCACCAGGCGGGCGGCGGCGGAGGCCAGCACGGCCCCGGTGCACTGGGCCAGGAGCCCGGCAGCCCCGCGCAGGGCGCCCAGCTTGCGGGTGCAGAGCAGGGCCAGGGTGAGCGCCGGGTTGGCCTGGGGCGCCCCGAGGGTGCAGGCCAGCGCCCCGGCTGCCAGCCCCCCCGCCAGTGCCGGAGCCAGGGGCCCGGGGGCTGCTGAGGCGCCTAGGACCACCCCCACGAAGATGAGCGTCGCCGATGCCTCTGTCAGCACCCCCCGCCAGAAGCACCCGCTCCGCAGCTCCTGAGGGCACAGGGCAGCCGGTGTCACCCCGGCAGGCACTGCGGAGACCGGGTGCCACGGCGATGGGGTGCCATGGGGACAGAGTACCTTGGTGACGGGGTGTTGTGGCAATGGGGGACCTCGGTGATGGGGTGCCATGGCAACAGGATGCCTCAGCAACTGGTATCTCGATGATGGGGTGCCATGGTGATGGGACCCCTCAGCGACTGGGTACCACGGTGATGGGGTGCCATGGCAACGGGATGCCTCAGCAACCAGGTACCGTGGTGATGGGGGCATCTTGGCAATGGAGCACCTTGGCAACAGTCACCATGGCAACTGGAGCACCACGGCAATGGGGGCACCATGGCAATGGAGATGGGTGCCATGGCTACAGGGAGCTCTGGTCACAGTGGTGGGGGCAGGCGCCACAGCAGGGCTGGGGGCCATCGTGGGGGGCACACAGGGACCCCTGTGCCGGGGCTACGGGCTGGCATGCTGGGGCTGGGTAGCGAGAAGACAGACTGGGGGGGTGCCCATGAGTTAGGGGGCTGCTCACCCACCCCCCTGGCAGGGAGGGACCCCAGGACCCCAAGGCCATGGCTCTGTGGGCGAGTGGGGGGGCAAGGGGGAAGGGGCCAGGGCAGCGCGGCTCGCAGGGCCTTACCTCCCCGATGGCCATGGCGCAGCTGTGGGGCCGAGGGAAGCACGGAGGATGCCCAGGGTGGAGGCACCTCCCACCCCCCGCGCTGCCACCCCCCCAGCACTGCCAACCGCCAGGTGTGGGAATGGAAGGCCCCACGCTTGGCACAGGGCACCCCCGGGGTGCAGGAGGGGACTGAGGATGGGGCAGGGCCCTGGGGGGCTGCAGGGGTCCTGGGATTGGGCTCAGAGCATCTCTGGGTGCCCTGGCAACGAGCTGGGACACTTTGGGGTGTTGCCACGACAACCAGCACTCCATCCCCGGGTGAGAGATGAAAGGCAGGGATGAAAGGCTGGGGGGAGCAGAAGGGGGAAGGTGCCTGCCCGCGGGGGGGGACCCCGTAGCCAGCCCTGCTTACACACCAGGGACGAGAGCCCAGGGCTGTCCCTGCTGTGCCGGCGCCCAGGGGGGCAGCAGGAGAGGGCTGGGGCGGGGGGAGCCCCTCCGCCCCTGCCCGCAGGGAGCCGGGCGCCTGCGTCCCTGCCAGCTCAGCAGCCCGGCCCCGCACGTGGGGTGAGTCAGCGGGGTCGGTGCCGAAGGGCCTGGCTCAGCACGGGGCACGCGGGGGCCCCGGCCCTGCTGACGCCCTGCAAAGAGCCAGAACAATCCGTGCCGAGGGCTGCCACAAAGGGGCTGGGCTGGCGCCGCGGGGATACGCAGGCGGACGCACGGACACAGAGCGGGGACACGTGGTCCCTGCGCCCCAGCAGATGGGGCTGGCTGGGGGGCAGGCGGGGGGCTGAGTGGGGCAGCAGCGGCTCCCCCAGCCCCATCGCTCCCAGGGGCACACCCAGAGCCGTCCTGGCCCCCCGGCTGAGCTCGTGCCAGGCTGGGCACAGCTGGGCCGGGCCCCCACGTTCTGTCCCCAGGCCGGCTGGGGGGACCCCCTGTCCCGCCCCACAGACCCCTGCGGGGCCCCGCGTCCTGCCCCTGACAGAACACCCCGGGGATGCTGTACCCCGCCCCAGACCCTCCGGGGACCCCCGGGTCTGCGTCTGCCCCTGCCCCCCAGGATGCCCCATCCTGCCCCACAGACCCCTCAGGAGACCCAGGTGCCCCCCAGACCCCCTTTCCTGCCCCCCCCCCCCCCCCGCCCTGCTCCCCTTTAAAACCACCCCCCTGCGGGGGGGGGAACAACCCAAGAGGCGCCAAGATGGCGGCCCCCTGCCCGCCCTCAGCCGCGGGGCGGAGCCAGCCCGAGTCACGCGACGGGGGAGGGAGGTGCCAAGATGGCGGCCCCGCCTGACGGGCAGGCGGCGGCGGGCGGGGTGGGGAGGGGGGGCACGTGACCGGCGGCTCCAAAATGGCCGCGCCCATGTTGCGGGCGGCGCGGGGCGGTGCGACCGCCTCGCCGAGGGGTAATGGCGGCGGGGGCGGGGCTTCGCGGCCGTAAAGGAGCCGCGCTTAAAGGGCCCGCGCTCCACGGGCCCGCGAGTTACGGACCGGGCCGGACCGCTCCGGCCGCCACCGGCCCCGCGGTGTTGAGGTCCCTGGCGCCTCTGCGGGGCCCCGGCGCCGGGGCAGCCCATCTCTGGGCGGGCAGTGACACCCCCGGGGCGGGGGGCCCTGGGTCCATCCCCCAACCCCCGAGCTGCAGCCCCCCCCGCCCCCAGGCACCATCGCTCCCCGCTGCCCCGGGATCCCGGGCGTTCGGGGCCGAGCGAACCCACGGTTGACACCGGCTGTGGCGGGGCGCAGGCCCCGGCGTGGCGGACGGGCCTGGCTGCGGGGCCGGCGCTGGGGGCAGGAGGCTGCCCCGGTGTCACCCCCCCCGCGGCCGGCCTGGCCGGGGCACCGGGGCGACGCCTCGGCTGGGGGCAACGTGCAGCCGGGGCCGGGGGCGCGGGGGTCTCTCCCCGCGGCGGGGCGAGGGGCGGCACCGGGAGGGCCTCACCAGGCAGCCAGGCGCAGCCACGGGGCGGGGGGTGCGTCCCCCCCCGCCCCCGGGGAGCCGCCTGCCCCACAGCCCAGGGGCGCCGGGCCCCACGCGGGACACCCCACGGGGGGCGCGGGGCCGTCCCCGGCGTTAGGACCCGGCCTCGCGGTGCCAGCCCAGATTCCAGGCTGGCTCCCGGGCGTGACGTCAGGCGCGGGCCCGCCTGGCTCCGGCCTGCCCCGGCCCCTCGCGCTCGGGAAAATGCTGCTCTCGGTGCAGCCGCGCTCCGGCCTCCCCGCCTTCGCCTACAACAAGAGCGGCAAGAAGGTAGGGGGCCCCCGCCCGGCCCCCGGCCCCCCCCGCGCCGCCCGCCCGCCGCCGGGCCCGGCCCTCGGCCGCGGCGGGGCCGTGGGCAGCGGGACCCCCGGCCCGGGGCACCCCCCGGCCCCCCGCCGCGGGGGAGCAGCGCCACGGGGCGAGCGGTGGCGCGGGCGGGGGGGACGCGCCGTGGCGGCCCCCGTCCCCTCCCCAGGGGTTGGCCGTGGCGGGGTGGGGGGGAGGCACGGGCATGGCGGGGCCGTGTTCCCCCCCCAGCCGGGGGGACGGGCCCGGAGCTGGGGGGGGGGGCTGGCCCAGGTACCGGGGCAGAGCACGGAGCGATGGCGGGGAGGACGCCGGGGTCCTCAGCAGGCCTGGGGGGCGTGGGGGGGGGCAGTGGGACACCTGGGAGCGGCCCCGCCGGGACAGGGGTGAGGGCGGGACACCCGGGTGAGCACAGCCCCCCCGCCCTGGCCTGGGGGGTCCTGCCCACCCGCCCCCTGCCTCAGTTTCCCTCCCGGGGGGGGCTGTGGTCACCCCGCGCATTGGCCCCGTGCACAGCACAGACCCTGGGGTGGGGGGGTCGGCCCAGCCAGGGGTGAGGGGCTACACGGCCCCCACAGACACCTGTCCACGCTTGCACACGCGTGTGCAACACGCGCACACCTGCCCTGCACAAGCACAGACCTCTGCGCCCGGCCGTGCCCCCGTGACGGGGTAACAGCCCCACACGGCCCGGGCAGGCTCTCGCACGCGTGCTCCCCCCATGCACACGGATCAGCCCCGGGACACGCGTGCACACGCCTGGGGGGCACTGCACACGCACACGCTTGTGAACTGTGCACGCTTGTGTGCAGGGTGCACACCCACATGAGTGTGCATCCATATGTGTGTGCAGCCACATACGTGTGCACCTACATGCGTGTGCACAGCCGTGCTCGCTTGTGCTGGGGGGTCCCCGGGGGTGTCTGTGGGTCTCAGTCAGGGGACCCCACACGGGCGGGTGACCCCATCTCCAGTGAGTGGGGGGGGTCGTGGAGGGGGTCACCCCCATCCCTGGCTGGGACCCAGGGACAGACGCCCCAAGCTGCAGCAGAGCCTGGACTTGGGGGGCCACGGGGCTGGGGAGCCAGAGGGGACACGGGGACATGGGGGACCCTGGGTATGGGGGACAGGGGGCGACAGGACCCGGGGGGGGACGAGGACCCGAGGAGGGGGACAGGGGCCCGGGGGGGGCCTGGGCGCGGGGGCGGCCACGGGTGATTCATTTTTTCACGTTGACATCAGGCCCAGAGGTTTCCCAGCTGGCGCCGCCTCCGGCCACCGGCCAAGGGGCCCCGGGGATGGGCGCTGGCCCTCGGGCCGTGTCGGAGTGGGGGTCCCACAGCCGGGGGGGGGCCAGGATGGGCAGGATCCGTCCCTGGGCCCCGCCAGGGGCTTCGGCCACCCTCACTGCACCCGCACGCACGTCCCCTGGGGGGGCTGAGACCTGGGGGGGCTGCAGCAAAGCCATGGCGTGTGCTGACCCCTGCCCCCCAGCAGCCCTATGTGCCGCCGGCGCAGCCGCTGGCCCCCCCCAGCCCCAGCCCCGCCGGGGGGGCCACAGACCAGCTCAGCAAGACCAACCTCTACATCCGGGGGCTGCACCCCAGCACCACGGACCAGGACCTCGTCAAGCTCTGCCAGCCGTGAGTGGGGCTGGGACCCCCCTGGGGGCTGGGGTTCCCACTGCCCCCAGCCCAGAGCCCCCCCCGTGGGGGGGCTGGGGGCCCTGCCAGGCACTGACCCCCCCTTTCCCCCCAGCTACGGAAAGATCGTCTCCACCAAAGCCATCCTGGACAAGACGACCAACAAGTGCAAAGGTTGGGGGGGCCGAGGGGCTGGGGTGGGGGGCCAGGGGCTCTGAGGGCCCCTCTCACCGCCGGCCCCCCCCAGGCTACGGCTTTGTCGACTTCGACAGCCCCACGGCGGCCCAGAAGGCCGTGACGGCGCTCAAGGCCAGCGGGGTGCAGGCGCAGATGGCCAAGGTACAGCATGGCCCCTCGAGGCCCCCCCGACACCCAGAGCCCCCCCGGGACCCCGCCGGGCGCCGCGGGGCCTGGCTGGCTCCCTGACCCCCCCCACAGCAACAGGAGCAGGACCCCACCAACCTCTACATCTCGAACCTGCCGCTGGGGGTGGACGAGCAGGAGCTGGAGGCGCTGCTGAAGCCCTTCGGGCAGGTGGTCTCGACCCGCATCCTGCGGGACACCCACGGGGCCAGCCGCGGCGTGGGCTTCGCACGGTACGCGGGGGGGCCGGGGGGGCTCTGCTGCGGCTGGGGGGGTGCGTGGGGCTGGGGGGTGCATGGGGCACCGCATGTGGGTCGGGGGTGTCCAGGAGGACTAGGGGCTGCGTGGGGCCGCGTGGGGGGGGGCAGCCGGGAGGGCCCTGTGCGCGGCCCCCCCCAGCCCCGCTCCCCCCAGGATGGAGTCCACGGAGAAGTGCGAAGCCGTCATCACCCACTTCAACGGGAAGTACATCAAGACGCCCCCGGGGGTGCCAGGTGGGCCGGGGGGTCCCGGGGGGCTGGGGGGGTCGGGGGCCGGCTGGCAGCGCTGACGGCCCCTCCCCGCAGCCCCCCCAGACCCACTGCTCTGCAAGTTTGCGGATGGGGGGCAGAAGAAGCGGCAGAGCCAGGGCAAGTTCGTGCCCAACGGGAGAGCCTGGGCCCGGGACAGCGACGCGGTGAGAGGGGGCCAGAGGGGTGGATGGGGAGGGGGTACTGCCGGGGGGGCAGTCCCCACGGGTGCTGGGGGGGCCACGGGGCAGCGCTGACCCCTTTGCCCCCCTCCAGGGCACCGTGACCTTGGCCTATGACCCCGCGACAGCACTGCAGAATGGGTGGGTGCTCCATGGCCCTGCAGGGCCCCGGCGGGGTGGGGGCTGCCGGCCACGTCCCCCTGCCCCTGACCCCCCGCCCCGCAGGTTCTACCCAGCGCCCTACGGCCTGGCCCCCAGCCGGATGATCGCCCCCACGGCCCTGGCCCCCTACCTGCCCTCCCCCGTCTCCTCCTACCAGGTACGTGGGGCAGGGCTGGGGGGCCCCACGGGGGGAGGGGCGGGGTGCTCCGGGGAGCCCCCACCCACTCCCGCCCGGCCGCCGCTGCAGGTCCACGGCCCCGCCTGGATGCACCAGTCCTACCTCGTGCAGCCCACAGTGAGCACGGGTGGAGGGGGCGTGGCAGCCCTGCCCACTGCCACACCCACACCTGCCACTCCCTGGCCCCACCCTGCCCTCTGCAGCCATGCCCCGCCCACTTTGGACATGCCCCACCCACTGTTGCCATAGCCCCGCCTGGTTTTGACATGCCCCGCCCACCGTGGCCACAGCCCCGCCCACAGCCCCACCCTGCCCCACCCCCTGGGTCTCCCCGGGCCCCGCCCCACGTCCCCACCCCGTGGCCCCATGACCCCGGTGCCCCGTGTCCTGCGTGGCCCCGTCCCGTGCCCCTGTGGCCCCCGGCCACGGAGCCCTTGTCCCTGCTGCCCCCGCCCCCGTGTCCCCACAGCCCCAGGGGTGAGTGTCCCCGTGTGTCCCCCCTGTGCCCCCCCACGTCCCCCGTCCCTGTGTGTACCCACGGCCCCGGTCCCCGCGTCCCTCCTGTGCCCCCCCGCGTCCCCTGTGGCCCCTGTCCCCGTATGTCCCCACGGTCCTGGTCCCCGCGTCCCCCCTGTGCCCCCCGTGGCCCCCATCCCCGTGTGTCCCCACGGCCCCGGTCCCCGTGTCCCCCGTCCCCCCGGGACCCCTGCGTCCCCCTGCGTCCCCCGTCCCCGTGTGTCCCCATGGCCCTGGTCCCCGTGTCCCCCCTGGGCCCCCCCTGCGTCCCCTGTGGCCCCCGTCCCCATGTGTCCCCCCCGGTCCCCGTGTCCCTCCGTGTCCCCCGTGGCCCCTGTCCCTGCGCGTCTCCACGGCCCCAGTCCCCGTGTCCTCCCGTCCCCTCCGCGTCCCCGCGTCCCCGTCCCTGGGCTGACAGAGCCATGCAGGGCGCGGTGCTGGCCCCCGCCGTGGACCACGCCGTCCCCCTCCAGCCCTCCGTGGTGGCCCCCCTGGCCCAGCAGCTCGGCCACCTCTCGCTGGGCAGCGCCGGCACGGTAAGACCCCCCCCGACCCCTCCCTGGCCCCCCCGGCCCCCTGCACCCCACTGATGCCACCGCTCTCCCCAGTACGTGCCCGCTGCCACCGCTGTCCCCGGAGCCTTCATCCCGCCGTACCCGCCGGTGCCGCCCGCCCTCCCGCTGGAGGTGAGTGCCGGGGGCCCGGGGGGCTGCGGGGGATTTGGGGGCCGGGGCCCCGCTAACGCCTCCCCGCAGGACGGCAGCGCCGCCCCGAGCCACGGCCCCGTCGAGTCGCCGTCCGAGCCCGGCGCCTTCCCCTACCCCTACCCCAAGTAGCGGTGGGGGGGGGCCGACCCGAGGGACCCCGTGCCCACCAGCTGCTGGGAGGGGCTGTGCCGGGACCCCCACCTGGCGCTGCCCCGCCCCGCCGCTGCCGCCTTGGAAAGGACCTGTGCCCCAGCCGGGGGTCCCCGAGCCCGGGGGGGTCCCCGAGCCCTGGGGTCCCGGCTGCTCCCACGGCATCTCGCTGCCCCCCAGCCGGGCAGCCCCCCCTTGGAGGGCTTTTTTCCTCCCCCATTTTCTAAAAAACTAAAAGAAAAAAAGAAAAAAAGAAAAAAAAAAAAAAGGAAAAGAAGACAAACGCCGCCCCGGGGGGGCCGGGGGGCCCCGGCTGCCCCCCTTGTGCTTCCAGGGCCCGCGGCCCCGCCAGCCCCCCCCAGCCGCGGTGCCCCCCGTGCCTTCTGCTGCCCGGTCTGGCCAGTGCCCCTGGCTCGGGGACGGGGGTGGGGGGTAATTGCCCCTCCCCCCAACCCGCAGGGTCCAGTCTCCGAGCACCAGCCCCCCCGCAGGGCCGGGGGTGCTGCCCCCCCCCCCCCCCCGCCCCTGCCGCAGCCATTCCTGCCCCCGTGGGTGTGGGCTGGGGCTCTGCATGCTGCCCCAGCCCGGGGGGGCAGGACAAGTGCAATAACCCCCCCCCGCTTCCACGGGCGACGGGCGCCCCGAGGGTCAACCAGGCACTTTAGAGTCCCCCCCCGGGGGTGCCGCGGCCCCAGCCCCCGCGCTGCCCCCCCCCGCGCAGCGACAATCAGGGGGTCCCGCGGGGGCGGCTCTTGCAACCAAAGATTGAGGGAGTCGTGGGGGGGCCGAGCTGCCCTGGCCCCCCCGGCTTCGCGACCCCACGCCGTGGGTCCGTCCGTCCGTCCCTCCCTCCCTGCAGGGAGGGGCAGCCCCCCACTTGCTTCCAGCTCTGGGGCCGGCCGTGCCCCCCCCGCGCCAGCTCTGCCCAGGGCCTCCCGGTTCTTCCAGCCCCCCCCAGTGCAGCGGAGTCCCCAGCCTCCCCCGGGGCAGCGGGGCCCCCTGGTCCCTCCCTGGGGCCAAGGGCCCCCCCCGGGGCAGCGGGGACCCCCCGCCACACATCTACCTCACCCCACAGCTCGGTGCGTGCTCAGCCCAGGCCTGGGGGGGGGGCAGGGGGCTGCGGCCCTTCACCCCCCCGCCTGGGGTGACGCCACCCCCCGGTTTCCAGCCATCACCCACCTCTCCTGTTGCTGCTACTGCCCGGCCCCTCCGGGCACGGCCCCTTTGGTCGGGGGGCACGGGCCCCCCCAAGGAAGGAACCAAAGAGGGAGACCCACAGACAGCCCCCCTGGGGGCTGGGGGGCGCTGGGACCCCCACGCTGAGCCCCTGCCCCACTGCCCGGGGGGCTGAGCGTCGGGGTCCCGAGTTGCAGAGGAGAAGCTGAGGCCCCCCCGGCCCCCTCCTGCCCCCCTTTAATTTATACGTAGCGCATTTTGTACAGGTTTTTAAGTTGCTTTTTTTTAAAATCTCGAGAGGTTTCTAGTTTTGTATTTCTTCCTCCTGCTTCCGCGCTCGGCCCCCCCCGACAGCTCCCCCCCTTCGAGGTTTTTTTTTTTTGTTTTTAAATAAAAAGGTGAGAAAAGCAACTGCCTCTGTCATGGTGGGGGGGGGGGGGGGGGGGGAGCAAGGGGGGGGGTCCTCGCAGCCCCCCGCAGCTCAGGGTCCCCCGAAGCATCCCCCCTCAGCTCAGGCATCCCTGCAGCACCCCATAGCCCGCCCCCTGCAGCCCCCCAGCCCCCCCATAGCCCCCCGCTCCCACAGAGGGCTCAGACCAGCATGTGTCTATCAAACGTGAGTTGTTTATTCTCGAACGCGACACGCGGGGTCCTACAGCTCGTGGGGACATCAACAGGCAACGGAGAGGAGGGCTAGAGTCTGCCTTTCCTCCTTTTAACCTTATTAAAAATGAGATTGGTCCTAAAAATATAGAAAGAAATAAATTTAAATTCACAAAACCTGTACATTATCAAAAAGTCACTAAAACGACACGGCTGGTTATAGAAAAGGCGGCCGGCGGGCTGGAAGGGGCCGCAGCCGGGGGGACGCACGATGCTCCCGGCGATGCCGCAGCTCCCGGCCGGGGGCACCGGGGCTGGGGGGGGCAAAGAGGAACGGCCCTGGCCCCCCCCCCCCCGCCCTAGGCCCGGCAGGGGCTGGGGGGGGCGGGCGCCGGCTGGGGGGGGGGCCTTTGGGGGTGCGGGGGTAGAGGGCTGTCAAACCAGGGGGGCCGGGGGGGAACTTCAACTGAACGAACACGAGAACGATACGGAGACTCCCGAAAACTTTCCCACGACGGAAAAAAACCTGACGGATCCGAAACATTACTAAAAAACAAACCACAAAAAAAGTTTGTTACAGCGCAGTTATTTAGATAAAATATAAATATTTATGCGTAATATAAAGTCAGTTCAAATAGACTTCAAATCCACCTCTTATTTCAAAGCAAAAAAATAAAATAAAATAAAAAGTTTCTGAGGTTATCTGATAGAAAAAAGGCTACTTTGAGAGACGGGGGGGCGGGGGGCGCGGCCGGAGCCCCCTCCTGCCCAGGTAGGTGAGTTGTTTTCAGTGCTCTGTGGGGCCGGGGGGGACGCGCCCGGGGCCCCCCCACGGCCCCGCCGGCTGCCGAACCCCCAGAGCGAGTACCCGTAATATCCTGGCAGGGGGGGGACCCCCGCCCCAGCTCGGGCCTCTGCCAGCCGGGGGGGCCCCCTCCCCACCCAGTGCAGCCCCCCCCGACCCGGCAGGGGTCCGGGGGGCAAACACCCGCCTGAGGCTTCAAGTCCATGTTGGGGGGGAGGCAGGGGGCTGGGCCCCCCCCGGGGCCTGCAGTAGCGTCCCTGAGGGATCCCAGTCGGGGGCGTGGGGGCGGCCAGGACCCCGGCACAGCCCCGGGGGTCCTCGTGTGGGGAGGGGGGGCCGGGCTCTTCCTGAGACGTGGAGGCAGGGAAAGGGGCTGCGGGGGCCCCCCCGCCCTCCCCAGTTTGGTCCCTGGAGCCAGGTGGGGAGGGGCCGGCGCCCGCCCCGGCCGCGGGCAGGGGGTCCGAGGGCAGCGGGGGCTGCACCGGGGGCTCCCCTCCCCGTAAAGTGTCTGCGCGGGCGGGGGGTCCTGGCCGGGGCGGGGGTGGCGAGGCGGGGGGGGGGCTAAGTCCACTTTACTGGCCGTTAATGCATGTAGACACTGCACAGGAGTGCTCGGACACATTCACTACGAACTATTGCTATTATTAAATATTCCCAGCGGGGAGGATTCGCTTCCCTCGTTTGTTGGGGGGGGGGGGGGGGGTAAGGGGGGGCAGGGAGGGCTGTTTCTGCTCTTAATTAGAAAATAAAATTTAAAAGAAAGAAAGAAAAAAACACCTCTTTTTTTTTTCTTTTTGGCTTACACAGTCTGTGAGTTTGTGGTGCTGGGGGGGGGTCCGGGCGGGGGGGTCCGGGCAGCGGGAAGGGGCCACGGGTGCCCGCTGCAGGGCGAGGGCCCGTTCGCGCCGGCCGGGGGGGCCCCCGCACGGGATCAGCAGGCAGCAAGATCAGCTCCAGAGGAGTCAGTTCTTGGGGGGTGCGGGGGGACCCCAGCCCCGGCCAGGCGGGGGGGGCAGCGGCCCGCCCCGCTTACGGGTTAGTAGCGTGTTTTCCCTGATAAAACTCCTCCCACCGGCTCTCGAAGAACTTGCGCATGGCGTGCCCGGCCTTGCCCACGTCCGAGTCGTCCTCGTTGAAGGTCCGGCAGTTGTCGAACACCAGCATGGCGTCGGCCGCAAACTCCTCCGAGCTCGAGTACCTGCAGGCAGGAGGGCGGTCGGTGGTGGCCGGGGACCCCGCCGGCCCCTGCGGGACCCCCAGCCCGCCCGGGACGCCCGCTCACCCGCCCCGCAGCAGCCGCGTGCGCATGGTGGCGAAGTCCATGGGGTTCTTGATGATCTTGCGGTAGCCGGGGACCAGGCGGGGGTTGACGGGCTCCAGGAAGGGCCAAGCGTCCTCGTGCGACTCCATCTCCATCAGGATGATCCTGGGAGGGGGGACAGCGGGGTCAGGGGGAGCCCCCGGGGACGTGGCCCCGGCCCCCCCGCGCCCCCCGGCCCCACTCACTCGCAGAAGGTCAGGTCGCTGGGCTGGCTCCGCAGCGTCGCACCCCTCCGCTTGGCGGGGGACAGCCCCTCGCCCGAGTAGCGCGGCGCGGGCAGCCCCTCGCGGCGGCGCAAGGCCGGCCGGCGCCGTGGGCTCCCCTCCTCCTCCACGAGGCTCCCCGCAAAGAGACGCCCCCGTTTCCGCTTCTTGCCTCGCCGGGGCGAGACGGGGTCCCGGTACTCCCCCGCCTGCAGGGAGGGGATGGGGGTCACCGCCGGAGCCCGGGGTCACTGCCGGCCCCAGCGGGTGGGGGGCTGCCCCGCGACCTACCCGGGAGATGCAGACGGAGCAGAACCAGTCGCCCTCGGGCACCTCCGTCATCTTGGGCCGGTGGCAGTAGAGGTGGCAGCCACGGTCGCAGCCGTCGCACAGCAGCAGGTGCTCGTCATCGTCCCCGCGCCGGCACACCAGGCAGGTCTGCGGGGAGGGGGGCTCAGCTGCGCCGGCGCGGGGGTCCCCGCCACCCCGGGGTGCCCGGCCCCAGCAGGCGGCTCCGGCCCTCCCGCCCAGAGCTGCGGCGTGGGCTCTCACCACTCTGTTGACCGACTTCTCCCAGGCGATGGACTTCTCCAGCTGGTAGATGCAGAGAGAGACCTGGGCTGCGCTGCGGCACCGCTCCAGCGTCTGCCGCCACGTCCGGACTCGGGGCGTGATCTCGTAGGCTCTGCAGCGGGGACAGGGGGCTCAGCCGGAGCCGCGCACGTCCTGGCGGCGCGGCCGGGGCGGGCGCGGGGCTCACATCTCGGTGGGGCCCAGGCTCAGCTCCTCGGGGTTGCTCAGCACGGCCTTCTCCACCACCACCTCGTGCAGGGGCCAGAGCGGCTCCTTCAGGTAGCGCCGCTCCACGTTCTGCTCCAGCGCCGCCAGCCGCAGCACCGCCAGGTCCAGGGGGTTGGTGCGCTCCCGGCACAGCGGCAGCCCTTCCCGCCGGCTCCGGATGGTGATGTCTTCCAGGGGCTCCACCTTGTGCTCGCAGTACCGCAGGTCGTCCCGCGTGGAGTCAGGGCTGGGGCACGTCCAGCCCTGAGGGAGAGACGAGCTCAGGGGGGGTGCCCAGCCGAGGCCACCGCACCACCGCGCCCGGCCCGGCACCTACCCGGATCTGCAGGTCTGCCATCAGCACGCGCTGCTCCAGCTCCTCCACCCACTGCAGGACGGAGAGGTCGGTCTCGTAGGCTCTCTCCATCACCGACCACTGGGCCAGGGCTTCCTGAGACACGGCGGCACTGGCCGCCTCGGGGCGCAGGTGGAAGATGGGGTCTGGGGGGGGAGGGCGGGCTCAGCGGGGGGACGGGCAGTGGCCCCTCACCCTGGCCCACGCGGGCAGCCCTTACCCGTGGTGGCGCGCAGGCAGACCTCCCGCAGGAACTCCTTGTGCTTGGTGAGGTGCTTGTGCAGCGCCTTCTCCCGGATGCCCCGCGGGTGCAGCGCGCGAGCCACCGCCTCCAGCTCCTCGGGGTCCTGCAGCCACCACCAGCCGCTCTGCATCTCTGCAAGGCAGCACCGCAGCGCTCAGCGCCCCACTGGGGGCACCAGCACCCCCTGCCCCGGGGCTGGGCTGGGCTCTCACCAGGGGGAACAGGCTGCTCGGTCAGCTGGGTCAAGTACTTCTGTTCAATCTGCTTGAAGAATTTGGTGGGGGGCCGCCCTCGGCGCTTGGGCTGCCCCGGCAGGTCCTGGAGCTTCTCCAGGCTGCCCCGGCTCCTGGGGCAGGCACCGTGGGCCCTGGCGCCGGCGTGCACCGGCGTGGAAGCGAGCAGGGGAGCCGTGGGGTCGTCTGCAGGGAGGCCGTTCACCTGGTGGGGAGGGAGCGCGTCAGAAGGGCCAGGCCTGCACCCGCTCCTCGGCCCCCCCGGCCCTGCGGCTGTTTCGCTTCTCGTGGGCTTGGCCCGGAGGGTTGGGGGCAGCAGGACCGAGCTCTTGGCGTGCCACCACGAGGACAGCGTCCCCCAGCCCCGGGGTGTCCGGTGCCCAGGCAGAGGTCGCACCCTGCTCCCCCCAGCCGCCCAGGGAGGTCCCCCCACACAGGCCCTGCAGGCTGGGGTGGAAATGCTGGGCGCAGCGCTCCCCTGCCCCGGCCGGGCCCAAGCACGTACCTGCCTGGCCAAGCCCTTGGGCAGCTCGCCACGGGGCTGGCTGCGGGGCTGCGCGGCGGCTCGCGGAGAGGGCTCGGCGGAGGAGGTAGCGAGGGGAGCTCGGTCGTCACAGGGCGTCCGGGGCAGCAGGTTGAACCAGGGCCCCCGCTTTTCCACAGCCTCTGGGGCATTCTCCTCCTCTTCCTCCTCCTCCTCCTCCTCCTCTGTGGGGTCTGATGGTGCCTCGAGTGGTGGGAGCCCTGTGTCCTCCTTGCCGGGGCTGCTATCCGGGGTGAGGACGGAGTCCTTGAGCAGGGACGACTGCGTCTGGCTCAGCCAGGAGAGGAAGGCGGACTGGCTGAGGTCGTGCTGGCTCTGCCCCAGGGGCACCGACTCCTCCAGGACCCCGTTGAGGGGTGGGGGTCTGGGACCACAGTGCTGCGACAGCTCCTCTTTGCTTTTCCGGGGCCGGCCACGGGAGCGCGAGGCCGTGCAGTTTGTCCGGCTGGGAATGGGCACATCCACCGGCTCCTCCTTCACCAGGGAGACATGGGGGGCTGCCTTCTCCTCCAGGGGCTCCTGGGGCGCCGGGTCAGCCGCTGCAAGGGCAGGAGGAGGGGGTGAGATGCAGGGTCCTCTCCCAGCCAGGAGATCCCCTGCACTGGGAGCCCCTTCCCAAGCTCACCCTCTGCGCCCTCCACGAAGATGCCGCCCAGGTGCGGCAGGACCCAGTACCGCCGCCGGTACCGGTCCTGGCCCAGCGAAGCCGCTCGCAGCGTCTGCGAGGAATGGAGCAGCTTCTTGCGGAAGAACATCTGCCTCTGTGGGGAGAGCACGGGGCAGTGCCGGGCCCTGCAGCCCCGCCGCGGGGTCGAGCCCCCAGCTCTCCACCGCTCGCTCACCTTGGCCAGCTTCTCGATCTGCCTCTCGAGCTCAGGGATGCTGGATGCAGACGTGTCGGCCTGGGGAAGGGATGGGACCTGTCAGGAAAGCGCGGGCAGGCGGGGAAGAGACCCCCGAGGGCAGCATCCCCACTTCTGCCCACCCGTGAGCGGCAAACCCTGCAGCCACCCCACCTCCTCCTCCCTGCGGGATTTCCGTCCGCGGCTCTCCTCCTCCTCCTCCATCTCCAGGCCTGTCTCCTCTGTCAGGCGGGAGCTGCGCCGGCGCCGCCCATCCTCCAGGCCCGTGATCTCCGACTCGGGACGGCCCGTCCTCTTGGCCAGGGCAACCTTCAACCTGCCGAGACACAGCAGAGGCGTCTGCTGCCTGCCCCGCTGCCTGCCCCCATGCACACCCCGCTCCCCGGCAGGCCGAGGCACGCAGTTACACCGCAGCACCGGAAAACTCGCCCCGAGCTGCAGAGGGGAAGGTGCGGGGGCCACAGGCAGGACCCAGCCGCGTCCGTTGGGGTAGCCCCCTCCCAGCCAGCAGGCATGTGGTGCTGCCTGCCAAGCGGGTGCAGGCAGCCGGAGCCATGGGCAGCCCCCACCCACCCACCTGCGCAGCCGGCCCTCGATGATCCACTTGTTCTTCCTGTAGTTGGACATGTTCTCCAGGGTCTTGTCGATCTCGCTGCAAGGAGACGGGGGCTGGCTGTGGCGGGCGGCTCCACGCAGCTCTCCCGGGAAGGAGAGGGGCCCACGCCGGGCACCAACATGCCCGCGCTGCCCGCACCGTGCCCGCAGGCAGGAGGGGCCGGGATCGGAGGATGCGCTTGTCCCCCACCCGCGCTCACTTGATGATGAGGGCGCTGCTGTTCAGCTCGTTCACCAGGAAGGCCAGGATGGCGGCTTTCTTCTCCGGGGGCAGCGCCTGGAAGGGCTTGGTCCGCAGCCCGTCGCACAGGTCCTCGCCTGCCCCGTACGCCGTCAGGAAGCAGCGCAGGATCTCGGAGACGGTGTCGCGGTTCAGGCTGATCTCCGACACCTTTTCCCCCAGGATCTTCAGGGACTGGGCAGAGCAGACAGGGGGTTTTGGGGAGTCCCCTCCTGCCCCATGGGGGGATGCACCAGGAGGGGGGAAAAAAAATGAGAAGGGGAGGACGCCAGCACCCCGCAGATAGGAAAACCAGGGCCAGGACTCTGGGTGGGACTGAGCCCAGGGGTGCTGCAGGCGGCCGGGCAGGGACAGACACAGGAGCACCCTGAGGGCTGCCGGGGGCCAGCAGCCGGCCGGGCACAGGGAGAGGGTGCAGGAGGCTGCAGCAAGAGCAGCACCTCCCGAATCTGGGCTCCCCTGTCCCGGGCTCAAGGCAGCCGGAGCCTCGCAGGCACTGGACGGGGCAGGGGAAGGGGCAGGCTCACCTGGCAGTAGGGCGGCAGCCCGGGGTCGTAGAGCGCAGCCTGCAGCAGCCGCACCAGCAGGTCCTGCACCTCGCCTGCGCTGTCGCCCACCCCCAGCAGCCCCTCCTGCAGCGCGCACAGGCTGGGCACGTCCTTGGCCGGGTCGAAGCCCAGGACCTTGCCGTAGCTCTGGAGGAACTCCACGACCGTCAGGCAGTTGGAGAAGGCGCGGCTGGGCAGGATGAGGCCCGGGATGCGGGAGAAGGCTGGCAGGGGCTGCAGGGGAGGAGAGGGGGCAGTCAGGGCTGGTGAGGCCCTGGGCAGGCTGCCGGCTCACCGGCTCGGCCCAGCGAGCCCCCCGTGCCCCAGCCCACCTGGTGGTCCCCCAGGCACATGTCCTCCGTGGGCTTCTTCATCTCCTCCAGGATGAGCTGCTGCCGCCGCCGCTCCTCCAGGCGCCGCTGGGCCAGCAGGCCCTTGTCCGCCTTGCGAGCCCCTTTGCCCTTCTTCTCCTTGGGCCGCGCTTTGTCCTTGCCCTTCTCTGGTTTGCCCTTCTTCTCCTTGGCCTGAGGACAGACCCCGGGACGCGTGGGGAGAGCAGCTCCATCTCCTGCCCCTTCCTGGCCCCCTCGTACCTGCGGACTCACCTTGGACTTCTTCTTGGCCTCCTTCGCTCTGGGGGCTTTGGCTTCCTGCTTCTGCTTGTTCTTGGCCTGGAAGGGACAAGAGCAGCTCAGGGACCTGGCGGCCTTCCCGCACCAGGGAAGCCCCTACCCCAGACCCAGAGGGGCCCCAGAGCCACCCTGAGCCCCGAAGAACCACTCGTACCTTCCGCCTCATTTTCTTCTTGATTTTGCTCATTTTCAGCTTGTCCTCATCGCTGAGCACCTCTGTGAGAGCAGAGAGGGAGGGTAGCGATGGACCGGCCGCTGGGGTCCCACCAGAGCCAGGCTGCGAGGGGTTGCACCAGCTGCCCCGAGCCGGCGGGGCCGGGGGGGGTACCTTGGGCTTCCAGCCTCTTCAGCAGCCGCGCATCCGTCTTGCTGAGCAAGTCAACCATCTTGACCTTGGGAGGCCGGCCCCGACCGCGCTTTGCAGCCGGCGGCTCCTTGGGCTTGGCCTTCTCGGCATTGCGGGGTCGCCCGCGCTTGCCCGTGATGGCCTGGATGCGCGAGGGGATCTCCTCGGGGCTCAGCTTCACCCACTGCAGACCCTGCGGCACAAATCCGGGTCACCCCTAGGCTGGGACCCCCCCTGTAGCACAGTGTGGGGGGGATAGGGCGGCTCAGCCCCCCCAGACCCACCTCCGGCGTGTCCCGCTCCTCGTAGAAGTCTCCCACCGGCATGCGGGGGCTGAAGCTGAAGTGCTCGCGTCGGACGTCCTGCACCACGTTCCTGCTCAGGTACTGGGGGGAGGAGGAGGAGGAGGAGGAAGGCCGTGAGGGACGCTCAGCGCTCTCGGCCCCGCAGCTCCCGACTCACAGCAGCATCCACCTGCTGCAGTCAGGGGCTCTGGCAGAGCTGGGGGGCCCCGTGGTGGCCAAGGACCCCCGGGCCGGCCCCCATCCCACTCTCCCCAGGGACTGTACCTTGATCACCTCCGGGAACTGCTTCATCCTCTTCCCGCAGGGCCCGTAGTACCAGGTCTCGCCCTGCCAGCGGTGGTTCCCCTTCTTGATCCGCACCTCCCGCCTCCACCTGGGCACAAGGATTTTCAGCCCAGTGCCGAGGGGCGGCCGCGGGACGGGACAGAGGGAGGGGGACAGCGCCACGTACCCGTGCTGCAGGGGGAAGCGCACCTCCTCCTGCGTGGCGATGCGCCGGCGGGGGACATCACCTGCGAGAGAGGGCACGGGACGCTGGGCTCGGGCGCGCTGGCTGGAGCGGAGCGCCCGCGGGGGCTCTCAGCCTTACCTGCTGCCGAGGTGCTCAGCGGGGCAGCCTCCTCGCTCTCTCCTTCTGGCGCGGCCGAAGCCTCTGGACAGCTGTCAGCAGCCTCTTCCTCCTCCTCCTCCTCCTCTGCAGATGGGGCTGGGGACTCCGGCTCCAGCGGAGGGTCGAGCTCCAGGGACCCCGACTCCTCCGGCCCTGCGTGGCTGCTGCTGTTCAGGTTGACACTGCCGTCTGCAGAGCCAAGGTCAGGGACGTCACCACTGAGCGCGGCCGCCTTCCTGCTCCGCCCATGACACCAGACAGCCCCCCCCTGTCCCGGGGGGGATGTGGCTGTGCATCCCCTCCCCGAGCTGGCTGGGGGCACCCGTGGCGTGGAGGAGACCCCCCGCAGGGACTCACGCCCAGCCAGGGGCAGGCGCCCGCTCTGGCGCACTGTTTGCCCCCCGTGGGGTCCCCGCCAGCACCAGCTGCAGCTCCGCGGTGTGGGCGCTGGCACGTGCAGGGTCCCCGCTCTGCCCGGACACAAAGGTGCTGCGGCAGCCGTGGAGGCAGAACAAGGACGGCGAGGCAGCCGCCCCCCCAAGCCGGGGGACCAGCTGGCGGGGGGGATGAGTGGCCGGCCAGGGGGCACCGGCTCGTCCTGGTGTGGCACATACCGTGCAGGGCAGGCAGCGAGCCGGGGTCGGCGAGCAGTGGGGCGGGCGGGGGGCCGGCGGGCAGCAGGCTGAAGGGGCCGGCGGCATGGAGCGGGGGGCTGGCGGCGCAGCGCAGGCCGGGCAGGTCGGGGGGCTCCTCCAGGGGGGACTTGTCGCTCACCAGCTGCGAGTCATCCATCGTGTAGAGGTCCCCGGTGCCGGGGTCTGGAGGGGGGGTGAGCACCAGGACCTGGGCTGGGGGCACGCAGACCCACATCTCTGCTCCCGAGGGGTGGCTGGGCAGAGCGGGTGTGGGGGGTGACCGGGCCCCCCCGGCCGAAAAGGTGCCGGCAGAAGAGGGGTTAAGGGGTTTCGGCGCCCCCAGCCACGCCCCCTCCTCTGGGAAGCGGAGGAGCCCAAAATGGCCGTGGCGGTGATGTTCACCAGCGCGGAAGTTCAGGCGCTGAGTAACAGCCTCGTCACGGAGCTGGGAAGGAAGGGAAGGAAGGGAGCGCGGAGGAGGCTGGCGCGGGAGGGACGCGGCAGGGACGCGGGCCCGCCCCTGCCCGCCAGCGCCTGCCCAGGGCTGCCTGCCCGCCGAGGCTGCCGGAGAAGGCCTCCGCCACCACCATCACCACTGCCACTGCCATCGCCAGCGCTCGCTGCCCGGAGGGGACGGAGCGGGGCCCGGCACCGCTTCCCCGGGCGCGGGCAGCAGCCAGGCCAGGGCACCACAGGGGATGGCCATGCCAGCCGGGTGCAGGCAGCTGCCCATCCTGCCCCCGACACGCCCCCCGGCCCAGCGCAGCGGCAGCCTCCCTACCTCTGGCCAGGGACTCGAAGGGCTCCAGGGGGTCTTCGCTGAGGATGTGGGTGTCCTCCAGCCGAGGGGCGATGGGCGACGTGTCCCCCAGGCAGCTGCTGCCTGCGCCAGGGGCCAGGACAGGCCCCTCCTGCCCGAGCGGCACCGGGCCGGGGGCAGACCCGTTGTAGCTGCAGATCTTCAAGTCTAAAGGGAACAAACAACCAAAAACAGACCCTGTGGCAGCGCAACACGATGGTGACAGAGCCCGGGGCCCGGCCACCCCCACCCTGGGGTATCACCCAGCACGAGCCGCCGCCGCCATTCCCCACACCGGGGTGGTTGGCTGCTGAGCCTCCCCCGGCACCCAGCCCTCCCAGGGCTCACGCACACACCCGCGCCGGGAGATCACCGCTCCGCTGGCGGTGACACCGTGGGCTGTGCCCGGCCTGGTTTAACGAGATCCCAACACGGACTCCGAGTTGTGACAGGCCAAACCCTGGCCGGGACACGGGGCAGGCGGGTCAGAGGGGCTGGGCCTCCCCGGGGAAAACGACGCCCAACTCCACCATCCCGGCTTGGGATCCAGCACCTGCCTGCTGGGGCCACGGCGCCGCAGCCCGGAGCTCTGCCCGCCCGCACCGGCAGCGCTGGGCTCCTACCTGGCTGCGCCTCCTCCAGCTCTATGCTGCCCACCAGCCCGCCCCCGTTCTCCGCGATGGCAGGGGGCATCTCTTTGGCTGTGGCATTGGCATCTCCCTCGCCGGCACCGGGCTCCTCCGGCGGCAGCGAGAAGGGCTGGGTGCCAGAGCTCAGCATGGGGGAGGGCTGGGTGGCCGTGTAGAAGCTGGCTGGCCCGTTCTGCATCAGCTCAAAGCTCTGGTCGTGGAAGGAGTCATACAGCTCCTGCGAGTCGAAGTTCAGCCCCATGGGGCCGGGTGTGCCGTTGCCCCAGAACTCCTGCCCGGCCCCCCGCAGGTTAGTGCCGTGCCCTGGGGACGCCGGCCGGGACTCCCCGGCGATGCCGTTGAGCGGGAACTGTCCGAGGCCAGAGAGCGGGGGGGCGGTGGGGCTGCCGTCCTTGAGGCCGTCGGCGCCGGCAGGCGGGTACGGCGCGTAGTCCCAGAGGCAGTCGTAGGTGCGGAGGGGCGGCGTGCCGGCGGGCGGCGAGCTGGGGGTGAAGGTCCCTGAAGTACTGGGGTGAGATACAGTAGAGAAGCCATTGACATTCATGCCCCCGTTCAGACCTGCGAGGGAGCGAGGAGAGACAGCCAGGTCAGCGGCGCGGCGGGAGCATTTCTCAACACCCTCCCTTGCGTGGAGCCGGCCAGGCCCCGCCAGCGGTGGACGAGAGGGTTTGAGGACAGACGGACGACCTGCCCCAGCAGCCATTGAGCCCCCTGCCCTGCCGGTGCCCCCTCGCCCCAGTGCGACTGTTGCCTGCGCCTGGACAGAACTGGGTGGTCGCACCCCTGAGACCCCCCGGTGCAGCTCCCCGCTCGGTGAAAGCGGCCGCGCCACGGGGCTTCGTGGCGTTGGGCTGAGAGCCGCAGGATGCCGGGGATTAGCCGAGCGCTTGGCAGGGCTGTGCCAGATCAGCTGACTGGCCAAATCCACGCAGAGACCCTGTTCCAGCACGGCCGCTTTTCTAGGCCAAGGCAACAGCGGGCACGCGACAGACCCCCGGCCCCAGCCCCGCGTGCGAGAAGCTGCCGGGAGCCGCGCTGCCATGGCCCCTCTGTCCCCGTGACCCCGGCTGGGCTGCGCCGGCCCCATGGGGGCACTTACTTTTCCCTTGCGGGGGGAAGCTGAGCGGGGAGCCGTGGGCGAAGGGGCTGTCCCCTGAGGCAGGCGTGGGTTTCGGTCCTGAGGCAGCGGGTGCAGAGGAAAGACCAGTGAAGTTAAAATGGTTGTTTGCTTCCATTTCTGCAGAGGCAAGAAGAAGCACCAGGGTCAACTGCCGGCAGGGACCGGGGCTGCCAGCGCAGCAAGTGCCCGGCCTGGCCCCGCCATGCGCCACCGGGATCCGCAGGGAAGGTGGGGACCATGGGCTCCCGCGCCGGGGCAGAGCTGCACCCAGGGACAGGGTGAGCTCCCGACCCGGAGCTTGACGGAAATGTGGCGGGGCTGGGGAGGGCGAGGAGTGACGGCAAAAGCCCCCCGGGATGACAGTGCCCCTCACCGGGCCCCCAGCGCAGCGGAGATGACTCTGCCTCTGCCGCGAGCCGGCCCAGGCCCAGCAGCCCCAGCGGGACGAGCCGCCACCTGCGTGAGCACAGCTCGTCACCGCACTCCAGCGTCCCCAGGGACGACCGTCACGGAGAAACCCTGCTTGCCGCCCGCCAGCGCTTCTTCTCACATTAAACTCAAGCGCTCGGCTCCCTGGCGCCGCCATCCCAGGGCCCTGGCGTGGGGTGAGACCGCAGGAGCTCCAGCAGGCTCCCAGCCAGCAGAGCCGTGGGGGCCATTTCCCAGCAAAGCACTGGCCCCCCCCAGAGCAGCTCTGTGACCCCACAGGGCTCCGGCACAGCCCGGCACTCCCTAGGGAATGCTATGCTCCCGGCACAGAAACGCCTCTGCAGTGACAGCCGGTGCCCTCGCCGCAGCCGCGGTCCCCCCCAGCCAGAGCGGACCCGAGCCCCATCCCCTGCAGGCGCAGCTCCAGGGACGCCACCGCGGCAGCCACCCGAGGCAGGATCTGGGCCGGCCTCGTGTCACAGCTGGGAGCGAGCAGGAGCCGGAGCCCTGGAGCTGGCTCGGCACAGCGCGGGGACAGGCAGGAGCTGCTGGTGACCTTCACTGCCCGGGAGGAGAAACACTCCCTCCAAATCAGAGGACCACGAGGAGGGCTCCCGGTAGGGGCTGGCCGCAGGACGCGACCCTGCGGTGCCATGGGCACGGCCGGCAGCCACCCAAGGGGGTCCCGGCACGTGGGGCAAGGCAGCAGATGGTGTGGGGGAGCCAAGGCCCCATGGGCCCAGCAGATGAGATGGGAACCCTGGTGCTGGTGGGGACCCGCAGGGACACCCCACGGGGCTGCCGTGGCGGCGTCTCCCTGTCCTGCCGCGCACGCCGAACCTGCCATCAGCTGAGGCAGCACCGGCTCCTCCAGCCTCTCCGGAAGGGCCGATGCCGCCATACACTCGGCAGACGCGGCACTTCAGCAGCAGCTCATGGCACGGCCCGTGTCGAAACCCAGGCAGGGATTTCATCATGCCCTCGCCCGCGTCGGCTGGTGCCCCGGCAGGGGCCAGGGCCACCGAGCCCTCTCCCGGCCAGCCGGGGACACCGGTGATTCATCCGCCAGAGAAACCCGTATGGGCGGTGACATGGCTGCCACACGCACGTCGCTCCCGGATGTCCCGGGGTGGCCCCGCAGCCGCCCCCCACCTCTGCCTGTGAGCTGGGGGCTGGTACAGCCCAGCCTCTGCCCTGACCCCAGCCGGGAGCTCCCGGACAGCACGGGGAAACCGGCTGCAGGGTGGCTGAAAAAAGAAAAAGCCTTTCCGGTCCCACCCGGCGTGTGATGCGTCGGCCGGGAACGCCGCTGCCAGCTTTTGGAGGTCAGAGGAGGAGGCAAAGGGACGTGCCAGAACCGGACAGGTGGCAGCCGCAGGTCAGTGCCGCAGACTGGGATGGGCTGGGCACGTGCCAGGCGCGGGGAGGGGGCCAGAGAGGAGGTGGCCATGGGGAACGTGGCGGGGAAAGAAGCGCCGTGGCCACGAGGGGAAAATAAAAGCCAAGAAGGTGAGAATTAACTACAGTGAGGGCAGAGGGGCTAGGAGAAGGGAGACCAGCTGGGTGGGGGCCACTCAACCACGGGGCCGGGCTCCAGCTGCGGCAGCACCGGCCATGCTGGCTGTGGGGAGCGGCTGCCCCAGGACGGGGACCAAGGGCTGTGGCACCGCCGCACGCTCCGGCTCGCCCTTGCTCTGTGGGCAAACGGGGCCCAGCCCTAGTGTGGGGACACCCTGGGCCCCGCGGGTGCCGGAGCCGCCCTCGGCATCGCCGGGAGCGCGGCCAGCGCTGGGCGCGGTGCGGGCAGAGGCCATCGCCTCCTGCCCGGGGCTGGGGCTCCTGCCCGCCGCGGCCCCGCTCCCCCCGCCAGGCAGCACGTGACTGAGCCCGGAGCCGCAAACTGGGCCACGGCACGTAACCGGAGCCGGCCGCGAGTGGGCGAGGTGAGGAGGGCGAGGGCCGGGGACGCGGCCGGCCCGGGATGCACCAGCGGTGGGACGGGAGCCTCGGGCCTGGCAGCACCGCTGGGGTCTCACTGGCGGCAACGAGGTGAGTGCGCGGGGGCTGCTCCCCGCGGGGCTGATCTCCGGCTCCCACCAGAGCGGGCAGAGCCAACGTGGCAGCGCCCGCTCGCCCCGGTGTTAAAGCAGCAGCGGCAGCACCTACTGGCACCCGGCCTGGGCTCAACGTGCTCCCGACGGCTGTGGGTGCCAGGCAGGGACACAGGGCACCCGCAGACGGGGACCGTCCCCTGGAGCCGGGGGGGACGCAGAGCTCTGGGCCTGGGGGGGCCGTCGGTGACGTTTACCGGCGCCATTCCCCCGGCAGAGAGCTCGGTCCCCCCGGCCCAGCGGCCCCCCAGGCCTGGCAGCACCGGGAGGCCCCGGGAGCAAGTCGTGACCTGATTAAAAAGGACGTTTCAAAAACAACGAGACGCAACAACCGGCTGCCATTTCCCGGCCACTTCCTGCGGGGGGGACGGACACGGCCGGACACGGCCCCGGGACCGGCCCCCCCCGCCCGCGGCGCCGCACCCGGCGGGGATCCCCCGGTCCCTGCGGCAAGGACACCCCCCTCCCCCCCCCGCCGGGTCTCGCGGGGAAGGGGGGGAGCGCCCCGCCCCCAACCGCCGCCGCAGGGGGGTCCCGGGGCGGGAGGGGGCGGCGGAACCGAACGGGGGGGGGGGGGAACACGGACGGTGCGGGGGGGGGGGGGGGGGAGGCTCCCTCCTGCGTCCGGGACGGGAAAGCGGGGGAACCGCACCGGCCACCGGGGCCCGGGCTCCCCGCCGTTCCGGGCCGGGGTCCCCGGGCTGGGTCGGGCCCGGACGCCTCACCGGGAGGGGAGCGGGGGGCTCGCTGGGGGCCGGTAAGGGGGGGGGGGGTCTCGCTGGGCACCGGGATGCGGGAGGAGGGAGGGATGTCTCACCGAGGTCGGGAAAGGGGGGTTGGTCTCGCCGGGGCCGCCCCCGGCCCCCCGCGCCAGGCCCCAACCACCGCCCCCCCCCCCCCGGCCGTTAACGGCCGCCACAGACCGTTACCCCCCGCCCCCCGCCCCGACCCCGCACCTGGCAGGCGGCGGCGCGGGCCCGGCGGGCGCCCCGGGCCCGGCTCAGGCGGCGCGGGGCGGGACGCGGCTCCGCATGGCGCGGCCCCTCCGCGCGGACCGGGCCGGGCCGGGCCGGGCCGCAGCGCACCGGGCCCGCCGCGCCGAGCGGAGCCGAGCAGCGGCGCAGGGCAGGAAGCGCCTCGCGCCGCCGGGCGGTCCCAGCCCCGCCCCCCGCGCGCACGTCACCGCCGCCGCGATGGCGTCACCGGGAGCGGCGCCGCGCGTCACCGGGGGCGGGCCCCGCGCCCACGTGGGAGGGGATCCCCGCCCCCGGCGGGGTCAGGGCGGGGGGAATCCCCACGCGGGGCCGCCCACCCGCCCCGGGTCCCCCCGCTTACCCCGGGACCGCCCCCCCCGGGACCTCCCCCCCCCCGCTTCCCCTTTCGCTCAACCTTCGCCCCCCGCGGCCCCGGCCCGACCCGGAGAACGGCGGCGCCGCGCGGGGCAGGGGCGGCCGCGGGCCGAGGCCGGGACCTCGCCGGACCCGGGCGCTCCCCGGCTCGGCGCGGCGACACCGGCGCCCCCCCCCCCCGGCCCCGCAGGCTGCCCCGGCCCCCGGGATCCCTGGTGACGTCACGCGGCACCGGCCGGGCCACGCTGCACAGGGACCGGGGGCGCCTCCGGGTACCGGGGCGGCGGGGGCAGAAGGGTGTCCCGGTGCGGGGGGGCCTGTCCCGGTGCGGCGGCGGGGGAGGGGGGGAATCCCTGCTCGGTGCGGGGGCGGGGGGGGCCGGTCCGGGGGTTCCCTGCCCGATGGGGGGGTCCCTATGGGGAGCCGGGGGCCCCGGCGCAGCCGGCCCGGCCCCGCGGGGGTCCCGGTGCGGGGGGGTCCCTGTCTCCGGGGCCCGTCCCGCGCGCTGCGTACCTGGGGGCGGCGGTGCCGGCCCGGCGCCAGCCCCGGTGCCCGCCCGGCCCGGCTCGGTGCGGTGCCGGTGGCGGAGCCGGGCGGCGGCGCAGGTGCTCCCGGCCCCGCGTGATGTCAGCGGCCGCCACCGCCCCCTCCGCCGCGCGGGACGCGCCGCCATTTAAAGGGACCGCGGCCCTTCGTGGCGGGGGGGGGGGGGAGGGCAGCCGGGGGCACCCCCGCACCGGGGCCGCGCCACAGTCCCCCCGGCTGCAGCCCTCGCGGGACCCCGGGAGCCCCCCTCCCCCCCCCGGGAGCCCCCGTGCAGGGGCTCGGCCCAGCCCCGTGGGGGTGGGGGGTGCGTGTCTCGGTGCCCCCGGGGCAGGGCGTGGCCAGCGCCGGTGCCGCAGCCCCGCACCGAGGAGGGCAGGGCCGGCGCGGCCCCCCGGGACCCTGTGGACAAAGCCGCAGCTGGCGGGGCTGGGGCCGGCCCACGGCAGCTCTTTGTGCCGCAAAATGGTGGAGCCGGAAGGGGAGGGGGGGCCGATACAGGGCCACGGGGCCACGGACAGACAACGGGACCAGCGCCTGCCACCCCCCCACCCCTGGAACAGGCCCGTGCCCCACGGGAGGGGGGGTCTCTCCCTGCTCCTGCAGACCGCCAGGGCCGAGGGTCCCTGCACTGCTGGCGGCAGCTGAGCCCAGACACCAGCACAGCCCCTTGCCCGTCCTGCTGCCCCCCATCCCACCGTGGAGGGGAGCACTGGGGGGGGCGGGCAGGGGAGAGCCCCGGGGACAGCCCAGCCTCACCGTCCCAGGGGCAGGGGGCTCACCGGACCCCTGACCCCTCAGGACCGGGAGCTGCAGGACACGGGGGCCCGGGCCGTTTTATCCGATGTTTTATTGGAAACGTTAAATACTGGGGGTCCGGCCCCAGGCAGAGCCGGGGGGGGGGGCAGTGGGGGGAGCAGTGACCCTCCTCACGCGTGCTCTTCGGCCAGCTTCTCCGCCTTGGCCACTGCCTCCTCGATGGGCCCCACCATGTAGAAGGCCTGCTCCGGGAGGTGGTCATATTCACCTGGGGGGAGATGCCGCGTCAGCAGGGGGAGCGGGGCACCCAGCCTGGGCTCCTCTGGGCCCCCCGCACCCAGCCCAGGGCCCCCCCGGGGGCCATCTCACCTGCCAGGATCTGCTTGAAGCCCTTGATGGTCTCCTTCAGCGGCACCAGCTTGCCCATGTGGCCGGTGAAGACCTCGGCCACCTGGAAGGGCTGCGACAAGAAGCGCTGGATCTTGCGAGCCCGGGCCACCGTCAGCTTGTCCTCTTCAGAGAGCTCATCCATGCCCAGGATGGCGATGATGTCCTGCAGGGACTTGTAGTCCTGGGGGCAGAGACGGGGGGTGAGCGGCCAGTGCTGGGCTTCGTGCCTCCCCCCCCCCAGCATCCCCACGGGGGGCTGCCCCAGCCCCCTCACCTGCAGGATCTTCTGCACCCCCCGAGCCACGTCGTAGTGCTCGGGCCCCACGATGTTGGGGTCCATGATGCGGGAGGTGGAGTCCAGCGGGTCCACGGCTGGGTAGATGCCCAGCTCGGCGATGGCACGGGACAGCACCGTGGTGGCGTCCAAGTGGGCGAAGGTGGTGGCGGGGGCAGGGTCGGTCAAGTCATCGGCCGGCACGTAGATGGCCTGGGGAGGCGGAAGGGGACGGTGGGCCCGAGCGGGTGCCGCGGCTTCCCCGGCGCGGCGGGGCCGGCCCTGCCCTCACCTGCACCGAAGTGATGGAGCCCTTGCGCGTGGTGGTGATCCTCTCCTGCATGGTGCCCATGTCAGTGGCCAGCGTGGGCTGGTAGCCCACGGCAGATGGGATTCTCCCCAGCAGGGCCGACACCTGGGAGGGAACAGAGCCCGTGAGAGGCTGCGCAAGGTGGGGGCCAGGCGTCCCCTGCAGAGCACAGTCCCCTGCCACCCCTTCCCCAGCACACCGGCGGCCCCGCGCCGAGCACAGACCTCCGAGCCAGCCTGGGTGAAGCGGAAGATGTTGTCGATGAAGAGCAGCACGTCCTGACCCTCCTGGTCCCTGAAGTATTCGGCCACCGTCAACCCCGTCAGAGCCACTCTGGCGCGAGCGCCCGGGGGCTCGTTCATCTGCCCATAGACCAGGGCGACCTACGGGCAGGACCCAGGCGTCGGCACGGCGCCGCTCTGCCGCCCGCGCCCCCCGGCCCCCACCGGAGACCCAGCACACCTTGGAAGTGGTGTCTTTCAGGTTGATGACCCCAGACTCGATCATCTCATGGTACAAGTCATTGCCCTCGCGGGTTCGCTCCCCCACGCCGGCGAACACCGAGTAACCACCATGGGCTTTCGCCACGTTGTTGATCAGCTCCATGATCAGCACCGTCTTGCCGACGCCAGCACCTCCAAACAAACCTGGGAGGGAACAGGAGTCCCGCTCAATCCCGAGCCAATCCGGCTGCCCCCAGCGTCTCCCTTCACCCCTTTCCTCCTCAGATCAATAAGCGTTGCTTCAGCAGGCTCAGAAGAACGAAAGTAAATGGTTACACATCAGCGAAGGAAACTGCTGCAGAGGGACCGGGCCTCAGCCCCAGGGGGGCTGGCAGCATGCCCCCCTCCCAAGACACCCCCAGTTCTTCTGGGGGCAACGCACCGATCTTCCCGCCCTTGGCGTAGGGAGCCAGCAGGTCCACCACCTTGATCCCCGTCACCAGGATCTCCTGTTCAACGCTCATCTCCACAAACTCAGGGGCTTCGGCGTGGATAGCAGCAAACCTGCAGCAGGAGGTGGAGAGAAATGGAGCTGAGCAGCTGAACCGAGCCCCTCGGTCAGGGTGCTGGCAGGAGACCACGTGCGTGCAGTCCCTGCTCACGGCCTGGGAGAACGGGAGTGTGGCGGGGATGTGCCACATCCCTGTTGGCACACGTGTCTGCTACTCCAGAACCTGCGACCCCCCCTCCAAACCCCACATGACGCTGGCTCCTGGCCCCTGGCGTCACTCACTGTTTCGTCGTGATGGGGCCCCTCTCGTCGATGGGTTCCCCAATGACATTCATGATCCTGCCCAGGGTCTCGGGGCCAACAGGGATGCGGATGGGCGCGCCGGAGTCCAGCACCTTCTGTCCTCTCACCAGGCCTTCTGTGCCGTCCATGGCAATTGTGCGCACAGTGTTCTCCCCTGCCAAGGCCCAAGGACAGTGTCACAGCAGCGCCCTCGGGCTGACCCTGGGGACAGCTGCTCGTGGCTTCCCCAGGCCCTGCCAAGGGAACAGTCTGCTGGGAGGAGGACCACAAGGAGCAGCAGGATCCAGGAACAAAACAGCAGAGAAAAACCAAGCCCAGGCCACGCTCAAACTGCAGCCCTGCAGGCCAGAGCCCTCCAGCAGCCATTTTCCTCCTCAGATTGAAATCCACGGCTTCAGCAAGCTCAGAAGAACGAAAGTCATTAAGATACATCATCACAGGAGGACCCCTCCCACCCTCTGCAGCCCTTCTGCGGCAGATGCTCACCCAGGTGCTGAGCCACCTCCAGCACCAGCCGGGTCTCCCTGCCCTGCACCTCAAGGGCGTTGAGGATGGGGGGCAGCCCCTCGTCGAACTGCACGTCCACCACCGCACCGATGACGGCCACGATGCAGCCGGTGGTCGAGCCGGCCTTGGCGGCGGGAGCCGGCTGGGCTGCATAGTCCCGTCCTGGGGGGGGGGGAGAGGGACGAATCAAGGTCGGCCGGGGAAAAAGCAGCTCTGGGCTCCCACGTGCCTCAGGGGTGCGGAGCCGGGGCTCCCCTGCACCCCTTGGGATGTGCCCAAGACCCCTGCACCCCCCTCGGTGCACCCAGGACCCCCTGCAGCCCTCGATCCGCCCAGGACCCCCTGCAGCCCCCCCCCCCAGCACACCCGGGACCCCCGCACCCCCCTCGATGCACCCAGGGCCCCCTGCAGCCCTCGACCCGCCCAGGACCCCCACCAGCCCCCCTCAGTGCACCCGGCACCCCCGCAACGCCCCCAAGGGCCGCTGCTCCCCCCACGCCCCGGCGGCGCGGCCCGTCCCCTCACCCTGACCGCGTGGCACAGCCCGTCCCGGCCCACCCAAATAACGGGGCCTCAATAACGGCCCCCGCGTCCCCCGCCCGCGCAGGCCCCAAGGTGACCCCGCGGCCGCCCCGCACTCACGCGCCCCGGCGGCGGCGGCCGGGCCGGCCCCGCGGCTGAGGAGCAGCGGCAGGAGGGTCGCGGCCCGGCCCGGCCCCGCGGCGCAGCAGGGGCCGGGCAGCGGCGGCGGCAGCGGCCGAGCAACGACCCGCGAGCCCCAACATGGCGGCGCCGACTGAGCCCCGCGCCCCGCCCGCCCCACACGGCCCCCGCGGGGCGGGTCCTCAGTGCACGTCACCCGCCGCCGCGCGCGGCCATTGGGCGCCGTGTTCAGCCGCACCGTCCGCATTCGCTCTCCCATTGGCCGCACTTGCCTCGGCGCTCACTTTCCCCCTCCTCGCGATTGGGCCGCAGCTCCATCCGTCAAGGAACGCCACGAATTGATAGGCCGGGATTGGCGGGAAGGGGCGGGCCCCGGCCGAAGGGCACCGGAAGCAGCTGCGCACGTGTCCCGCACTTGTCCTTGGGGCGGGCGCCGCGACCGCGGGCCCCGCCGCCCCCCGCCCCGGCGCGCGCAGCGCAGCCCGCCCCGGGTCACGGCACCGGTCCCCCCCGTGCTACCGGCCCACAGCTGCCCTCCGCGCAGAAGAGCCCACCCCCGCCCCGGGTGGACGAAGGCGCGGGCCCAGGCGCCCGCCCCGGGCCGAGGAAGGCGCGGGCCCAGGCACCCGCAGTGGGTGGAGGAAGGCGCAGGGCCCAGGCGCCCGCGGAGGAAGGCGTGGGGCCCGGGCAGAAGGAGAGCCAGGGAGTCTTCAACAGTTTATTAGAAAGAATGTAGACATTAAAAAAATCCCCGCTGCGCTGAACATAAATTGAGGTTTTTCAGCCCGGTTAGAAGCCGCCCGCGTGTGTACGCCCAACGGTCTGTCACTCGCTTCCACACCCACAGTGCAAATACGATTTGGTCTACACGTACAGACTGACAAGCAACAACGTACAGCCGCTCGCGCCCGGCCTGGGAGATGGAAAGCTTTGGGGGCAGAGGGTTCAGGGACAGACGCCGGGCACGGGGCTCGGGACTCAACACCACATGAGGAGAATTTTGTTTCCTTTTCGGTACAAACTTTAGTGGAACAGACCTGAAGACACCACAGAGGTACTGCGCATCGCCTGCGGAATTTTGTGAGCCAATGACAACATCCTTGTTTCAGCCAGTTTTGTTCCCGGTACAAAATGTACAATTTCAGGCCACGGGGGGGGGGGGAATGCTCATTTACCACTTGGTGTAAATTCAGGATTCTCCCATTGTAATTACATCCGCTACAAGGCAAGGAGGCTCTGTAAACTTTATTGCGACTGTTCTGAATCGATTGCCTACACCTCAATTGGGTTTTTTTTGGAAGTCTGGAAAACGGTTCATGCATAACGTTATTGCCTCTCGTGGCTTAAGACCGTCCCGTGCAATGGTACACACCTACCATCAGTGAAGCCATTTAAAATGGACTAAAAATGGGTTAAAGGATGCAGGATCTCCCTTTAGGGCTATCAACTCAGGAATTCGTATCTCAATTATGAAATGTTGCGATGAAGTTCTTTCCCCAAACCCTGAAGACAACAGTTTTCCTTACTCCAGATCCGGCATTTCTAGAGAGAAAGAGCAGAGCATTAGTAGGTGGGTTTTTTTGTTTTTCTAAAAAGCTACTGGGAGCCCCATTATGTCACAAGGGACACAAGCAAGAAGGTCCAGCCCTCGACCACGAAGGGCACAGGGCGGTTTAAGGTCTCTGACCTCACCCCTGGTTCTTCACGGGGACGATCTGTGCGCAGCCACTGCTGTGAGCGCCGAAGTTACTCGAGCAGGGCCTGCGCTACAGACGCCGACGTCCCGTGCACACGCCTGCTCCTCCTAAAGCCAAAGCCTCCCCAGGACTACAGCTGCCTGGGAAGGTCAAACTGGTATTTCATGCTTGTGTGGAAAGGCTTTCACTAGATTATATTGTCTCACACCGCTCAAGCAAGGCGCTGGCATTAGCTCGCAGCCAGGATTTAGCGAGATCGACAGGACGAACATCTGCTGGCTCTGCTCAAGGCTCTCACTCGACTAAGAGCATTCAGCAAGCGCTCGCACTGCTGCCCGGTGCACACAAACAAATGAGAACGCCAACTTACTTTCATCATCACTGTCTGGTGAGTCCTGGAAAGAAGAAGAAACATTAACTGGAGCAGACTGCGCTTGAAGGTGCTTCTCCCTCTACCACTGCTAACCCAGCAAACGAGCTGCCGTTTCCAAAGCCTAGCGCAAGCGTGCTCTCCGTTGGAGCCCGTATTTTGAGGGACTCCAGGTTCCACAGGATGCGCTTAGTTTGGCCTCGCTGGCCAGAGCCTACAGACCCGTAACCGCCAGCGGTCACTGCAGAGGCAGATGACATCACGCTGTCTGGGTACAAGCACCGACACGACAGCGGCCCTCAGCACCACTGCTGGAGGGGAGAAGGTGACTTTGCCAGATGACATCATTTGTCCAGACAAGGTTTGGTGCTATTTAAGCTTTTAACAGTGCTGAAGAGGGAATGCAAGTCTGACTTCACCAAGCAGCAATGCACATGCAGGGTGCTGCGCCAGCCACGCACATATTTACTGCAAACAAAGTACTTACATCATCTGCCCCATCTACTTCTGGCAAGTCTACGTCGTCATCTCCGCCCATGTTGTTCATCATCTGTTGCAGAGAGATAATAGCCACGTTACAGGGTGAAGCCAACTGCGCTCTCTACATGAACTAGGGGAGCAAAAATCTAAAAAGAGGGCTTAAAACTGTTACAACCACCAGTTGTTTGGCGAAATCAGCTGCACCTATGCAGAAATTACAAGGCGAGCACGCAAGAAAAATTGAATTAATAGCCTTGCAAACCACCCAGTGCACGGAGTTAGTGCTGGCACCTGCAACGGGACACACGTTCGCTTCATATCCGATAGCAAACACAAACTGGTTGTCTCGCTGCGGCACTGACAGCCCGCAGCACAGGGCAAAGCTGGCAACGGCTGCGCCCCAGCAAACCAGCAGAGCCTGCACCGAGACCCGCGGCCAGGAAAGCGCCAGGAGGAGCGCCGAGGCAGACGACTCTTCCTGCAGCTGTCAGTCCCTGCTTGCCTACACACAGCTCCGAAGGAAACCCAAACCTCCGGGTACTCATCTTCCCCTACCTCAGAAAAGCGATCAAAATTGGACATGTCTTCATCTGAATCATCTTCCCAGTCTTTCCAGTTGTTGAAGTCCACACTGAGCCAGTTGAGCTGCACATCAACACAAGTGATTTAAGGACAAGCAAGTAACAAGCTGTTACTATTCAGAAAAGGAAGGTTAATAAGAACCACCGTTCTGATCAGAAGCAAGTGACCCATTAACTGCTACGTAATTTAAACATGACCCAAATATTAAATAAAAATTAAAAACCAAGGGAGGCAACAGGCACGACTAGCCTGGCCATGACAGAGCCCAAACCCACCTTTGCCCTCTCTTTTGTTAACCTTGGCCATGCCTGACCAGATTCTCCTTTTCGTAAACAACACAAGATAGATCTGTCTGTTCTTTTATGCTTTGATTCCTGAAAAAGAGCAAATACCCATTAGTATAATCATCAGGAACTGCTTATATTAGACTTGTTTGTCTTAAGCTATCAACTTATTCTTTATCCTGAAAAACACCGTCCAGAGATGCTTTCATGCATCTGAGTTAAAGCAAGCTCTTACGGTCTAGGGAGCAACTTGCCCACAATACTGGAAGCAGCCTAAAGAACAGACGGTAATTTTCAGGACACAGCACTAAGAACACAGTAGGAAGAGAGTCAAGAGGATACTTACATTTGGATCAATATTATTAAAAAGGTCAATTTCGTTTAAATGTTTAAAGTTATCACTTCCTCCAAGACAACTGTTGAGAGAAAAAAAATGTTTGTGTTTAGCACAAAACATCTTACAGAACAAACATGCTTCACTGACAGAACTTGCTACTTTTAAGAAAAACATCATCTAATCAGTATCGGCATAGCCTTTAGGTATCCCCCTCCGTGCCCTTCAGCTTTGCGAAGGCCCAAGTCACTTACCTGAACGTAAGTTTGGATTTTTCAAAATTTACATTAACATCTTTACTGTCTTCAACGCAAAATTCAATAAAGACATAGTCCCTTCGGTCGTACCACTTCGCAGAAGCAGGCTGCCTGTGAACAGACCATTTAAGAGAAGTTCAGATCAAGTTTTGTATCTTTCATCAATATTGAAAAAAATTTTAAGACGCACCCTTCCACGCTGCCAGTAAATTTATCATTGGCTTTCCTTACGTTTCTCCTGATATGCAACTGGAGCAGTTTGATTTTTTTGTTGCATTTAGAGAAGTTCAACTAAAAGACTTCTTCCTGTTCTTGAAAGCTGCATTACTAGCTTATTATTAATAATCTTTAAAAGGTGCTTAAGGCTGAAAAAAGATGTGAAGAATAAAGAGATACAACGCGTTCGATGTGTAACGCCCCCAAAAAGCTCATGCTGATGTTCCTTGAAGCAGCTATCAAAACCTACGAGACTGAAGTAAATGTTACAGCAAATCAAAATTATGACAAACTTTTCAAGATGAGCTACTACAGACGATGGCAAAATTTCAGTCACCTCTAACAGCTACATAGGCAGACTTAATTATGCTTTCTGTCACCCAAAGAGTTAAAACCCCAAAGCACAACAACTGAAAAGCCCACTTTTTTGGACATTGATACTATCAAAAAATGGACCATTCAACAGATTTGCTATGAGCAAGACCCACTGAAGTCACTGCAGCTACGAGAGCTGAAGAATCACTGTTCTGGCTTCTCGCTGCAACCTTCTATGTACGCAGGCTTTAACTCCCACGGTCTTTGGTATCCCGGCTTTCCACAAACACCACAACAAGCCTGTCCAGGGCACCAGAAAATGCTGCAGGACTCTTGACCAACTCTTGTGTTTGCAGTTCTACAGCGAGCACTCACCTGCAACGCTCAGGCACGGCCATGCTCGATCGCTGGCGAAAGCGAGCCCGGCTCGGCACGCCTCGGCCGCGGACTCCCCACCACTTTCAGTTATTCTCCTGGCAACTCAGGCCAAGCCCACAGCCGCACGTCTGCATTCCAGGAGAAAGCAAACAGCCACCCAGCGCGAGCAGCTGTTGCTAAGGCACGGAAGAGCACGGGTGCTTCTCACCTCGGCTATCTTCCAGAGGTGCAAGACTGAAGCTGGGATTTCACTGCTAATGCCCCTGCAGAGAAGACCTCGAAGACCTACCTGTGAGTCGGACTGAAGTTAAATGCTCTGAGCCGAATGGTCACTTACCCCGATATTTACTGCAGCTACGCTGACTACAGGAAGCTAAAGCACACGAGGACACAAAGAAAGCCAGGGCTCCTATCTGTATGTGACAGAGTGACCTCCACTTCACACCCCGAGGAGCGCATCTTTGGTCTCTGTGCTGCACTCTAAGCATTGCAGCACACTGACCCGACAAAAGAGCAATTAACTTTTCAGAACATTTAAGGTGACCATTGCTAAACTTTCAGAGCAGATTTTGACTTACCTGATCATCAATCGATTCATTTCTTGATATCGAACTGTGACACGTTTAGCAAAGTTACTTACTGAGTGCTGCAGCTCCGTAAGTCGGGTAGGCCAGCACCCCCCCGAAAGAAACCCCGCTCCCTCGCCCCACGGCTTGTTCCTATCCTGCTCCTGGTGCCACTGTCCGCATACCTGCGGGATGAACTGAATTGGGACCCAGCCCGGGCCCGGCTGAATCCCTGACCAGCCAGGCTGGAGCTCCATCAGTGCTACAAGTACTTTGCAATTCAGCCGTACAAACGCTGGTGCCAGCTCTCAGAAAGGCCGGTACAGCGGCAGAAGTGGCCACGACTGCCTTTTCCAGCATTAGCACCAGTTGTAAGTGCAGAAAACATCTGATCAGAGGCCAGTAACAGAGCATTTAACTTCCGAGAGCATAAAAAACAAGCAGTTTCTGAATACAACCTTTAGTGTCAAGCAAGATACTGTCCCACTGGGTGAAAACCTCACGCTTTCCCTTCTAGCAGCATTTCTAAGAAGTGCCAAGGTATCTACTTAGTCAGGTAAAGTACAACAATAGCAGAGTAGCAATTTTCTTACTATGGTATTTTTAAGTCCTTATTGGACACGTTTCCTCTTCTAATAGGGAATGAAAGACTCTCAGAGGAAAAAAGAGGATGAGAAATGATCTGCTCTGTTCCCTCTGTGATTTCTCACACTGCTGGAAGACAAAAATCCCACTGCATGGAACTTGTACATCACTCAAACACACTGTTATCGGAACAGAAATCTCAGTGTCCCTGCTCACGATGATGCAGGGGCTCCTGCTGAATAGCATTAACACTTTGCAAACATTTTCAATGTCAATGGAGATATCTCCGGCCTTCCCAGGGAGCCACACGCATTCTTCAGTCTTGTAGCTTTGGTCTGGCCATGACCTCAGTACTTTTGCCAAGATCAGGGGTTCTGAGGCACCAATAGCCTGATCGCAGCACTTCCAAAGATCTTACTGAACCATCCTAGAGCTGAAGGAAACCTTGCATGCATCCAAGCTACAGAGAGGAATGAAAGAGACCAAAGAAAATTTACTAGGACATAATTCACATTTCTAACACTAAACATGTGCTGCCTCCCCAGATGTTTAGTACTTACCACCCTGAGCGTGCCTACTGTAACTAAACTTAGGCTGGAGTTGCCTCTTGTTCTTTTTATCTGTTTTTCAAATCTCTCATCCTCCCCAAGGGAGGATGGGAACCTTCCTTTCGCCGCCTGTGAAGTGCTTTAGTCAGGACTTACCACTCAAACCAGTAACGCAGGATACGCTGGAACTGCCAAAGTTACGGATGAGACGGAAGTCGCAGCTAATTTGCCTCCCCTGCCTACACGGAGATTCCTAGGAGACAACTGCACACACGGAAGCCAATGGTAAAGCGTGCACATGCTCCGAGCACTTCAGAGAGATGGTTCCCTGACACCCACAGAAAATCTTCTATGTTCTTACTGGCACGAAGAAACACCGCCAGGACTTCTGAGCACAGTCACTCCCTACACAGAGCACCTAACGTTTCCTCCTTCTTGCTCAACCAATCTATCCCAGGGGACCTCAGCCTCACGCCAACAGTGGCAACCTGAGTATGTGCTTTCGTTATGTATCGTCCCCACATCCTAACGGGATTTAGATTTCTTTGAAAGAGAGAAGATAATTTAAACATGCTATATCCTGTGTAGCAATAAACCGTAGCAGACTTAGAGCAGCATACAGCCCAGGGAACAAGTCACCCGTGTTCCACGTTCCACAAGGATTTCTTCTGTCAAATCTACGCTCGCTGCCACCCGCGTGTTTTTGAGACTTCCTAAACAGACACGGCCACCACACATCTGCATCCGACTGTCTCTTCCAGTCATCGCATTCAGAAGACAAGCGTGACAACAGGAATGTAGAACAGGTTCTAGAAGCTTCACAGCAGCAGCTTCCCGCTGATGGGCGACGTGCAGGCTCAGCTTCACCCACTGCTCCGTCTAACCCACGGGGGGGGTCCGTGGTGGGCTGCCCACAATGCCAGGAGCCGCAGTTCTCTTGCAGATGCCCCGGCCTCCATCTTCACCGCGGGCACAGAAGCAGCTTCGTACACGCTGTACGCACGAGCCGGATCTCAAGTCTTGCTGCTGGTGGCTCGGTGCGATTCACGAAGTTTCCAAACCCGTCCTTGTGCTTCCTCGTCCACTCCGTAGACTGCGCCTAGTGGGAGCTCGGCTTTGTTTCCTGGAAAGTATCCTGGCAATTCCTACAGTTTGAGGACACTGTGAACGTCATCTGCTGAACAAGATTTTCACCCCCAGACAGCAGCAAGAAATTCGCTTTACATAATTAGTTTTGCTTTCATTTATATGCTTCGGAAAAGCTTTTTTTTTTTTTTAAATTAAAAAAACTAGTTTCAGACTACAAAGACAATTCTAAGTGGGATGTAGTAGCACTGTAGTTTCAAGATGATGTATTCTACAGACGTTAATAAAAAAACTCCAACTTTATTACATCTTTCTCACTTTCAGTCACATTAAGATGAAGATGCCCCACAATTCAGAGTTTCAGAACAGCTGCACCGAGGTAAATGCCTCACTGGGGACAAGGGGGCAAAAAGCAACTGGTCACGTTGACTGTTTCACTAAGTGGCAACGCTTTCCTCAGCACCTGTGGCAGATCAACCTTTCTGACAAACAAAAACCTCAGAAAAGTGCTACCACCTTCAGTCATTTAAGCCAAACACGTGGAAATCCAGACCGTCAGTGGGTAATGCCACCAGCTTCAGCGCACCTCTTCCTTAACAGCCCGATTTCGCTCTTAAAAGCATCGCGCTGCACACACGGCGAAGTTCGGCTCCCCTTTCATTTGCATTGCTAGAGAACATTCATGTCGACTGGAGCTCTGTTATGAATAGCATACGCCGTTTTGGGTCACTGAAGCAGCCTCAATAGAATTACAATGAAGCCAGCTAATTAGGACTCCCCAGCACGGCACGAGCACTCCTGCGGCGTCACGGCACTTCGGAGCGCAGGTTTCCGCTCTGGATACGCAGGAGGCCACGCGAGCCGCGCTCAGAGATGAAATCCAGCCGCCCGGCTGCTCTGCCCTTCCCACAGGGCTCACCGCCTACGGGCGGCACGGCCGAGGGCAGGGTGGGCAGCAGGGGCTGCCCGCGCTGGCCCGGGGACGGCGGCGGCGGCAGCGGGGAAGTTCTCCCAACAGGGCTCCTGCGCGCGCTCCCGGGAGCTGCCTTCTCGCTACTGTTCGTTTCACACGTGGAGAGGCGAAAGCTTATAAACAGATTGATGCACCACTCGCACGTCTGCGCGCTACGGGCGGCGCGATGTCTTACTTACCGGGAATTTCTCGCGGTTTTAGCCGCTACCGTTTGGGGGACGTCAGTGCCGTTCGAACCACCGAGCAACGCTCAACACCCCCATTTCGGGCGTCCCCGACACCGGCCGCAAGCTCGGCCCTACCCGCCGAGGGAAGGGCCCCCGGCGGGGCCGCCCCGCCTCGGCCCCATTCATTTCACACCCCCGGGACCCACAGCCCAGAGCGGGGGCGGGGATCGAAGCCCCGTTCGCTTTAGACCGGGGCAGAAGCGGGCAAACCCGGCGGACTTCAGCCGCCGAGCCGGGGCGCTCCGCGGCCGCCCGGCCCGCCACGAGCGCTCCCCCGCCCGGGCCACCGCGGCGGGCCCCGCCGGGGAGAGCGCCCGAACGCGCGAAGTTACTCCGGGCCGCGGCCCCGCGGGGACACGCCGGGCCGCGGCGGCGGGGCCGGCCAAGGTCACCACGCGGGCCGGCGCCGGCGGGAGCCCGCGCCCCGCTTCGCGTTCCCTCGGCCCGCCTCCCGCCGCCGAGCGCGGGCTCCCGGCGGGGCCGCGGGACAGCGTCCTCCGGCGGCCAGGGCCCGGCGGGGCTGGGCCGCGACGCGCGTCCCCGCCGCTCCCCACTCCCGGGCCTCACATGGCGAATGGCGGCGGCTCCGGCTGGCGCTCCTGGGGGGGCCCGGCTCCGGGTCCGGCTCTGGGCGGCGGCGCGGGCGGGCGGGCGGTGGTGGCGGCGCAGGCGCGGGCGGGCAGGGCCGTGGCTCCGGCGGCGGCGGCGCTGCGGCGGGCTCGGGGCTCGGCGCGGCCTCGCTCCCACAATGCCCCGCGCGCTCGGCAGCGGCGGCGCCCAGCGCTGGTGACGCAGCAAAATACCCGCCGCGCCGCCTCCCGCCGCCGCCGTTGCGCATGCGCGCCCTCCGCGTGCGGCCTCTGGCGCGCGGAGCCGCCCGCCCCGCCCGCACAGGCACCGCCCGCGCCCCGCCCCTCCGCGCGCGCGCCCGCTCCCTCCTCCCTTCTAGCAGCTTCTCGCCGCGCAGGCGCGTTGCGACCGCCCGCCCCGGGGCGGGGCCGGCGGTTGCCGTGGCGACGGGGCAGGCCGCCGCCGGCGGGGCGGGCCCGGGCCTCGGCCGGGCAGGGCCCCCCACGGGGCGGGCACCGGCGGCCCCTCGCCGGCACGGCCGGGGCGCAGCCCCTCGTGCTCCCGCGGCCCCGGGCGGGCCCGTTCCGGGGCCCTGTCCTCGCACGGGCCCCATCCCCGGGCCTGTTCCCAGCTGGGCCCCATCGCTGGGCCTGGCCCCGGCCCCGTGGGCCGGAGGGCCCCGGCTGCACCCCCGAGTCTGTGCCCGGCAGAGCCCTGGGACCCTCTCGGGCCCGCCCAGAGCTACCTGCACCGGTGGGTTTCAGGCCCACGCCCCAGCGTGCGGGGGCACATGCTGCCTGGCATGGCAAGGCCCAGCCCAGGCCAGGGCAGCCTTCGTGCAGCGCCTGCTGCAGAGCCTGTGCTGTGCCGCCATACCGGCCCCGAGCCCCCGGCACCACCGCAGAGGGTGACGCCGGTGCTGGGCCTTCCCCAGGGTATGCGTCTCACCAAAAAAAGAGGCGGCTTCGCCTGAGAGACGCAGAGTGATTCACGCCAAAGGCATCTCGGCTCATCACAAGGAGCACGGACGCTGCTCCGAGCGAGCAGCATTGGGGAACACGAGTGCCCGCCCGCCAGCTGAGCAACTGTGTCGTAAACCCCCGGCCAAATCAAAGGTTAAGTCCTGCTCATGCGGGCAGTCAGGAAACAGCACGGGGAAATCAAGCACGGTACTGGTGAAAATTCAACGCACCGAGCAGACGGGGCCTCGCCAGGCCTCGTTCCCACCTACGGCCTCCGAATTCAACATCTCGGAGCTGGAAGCTGCTCTGAAATCCCATCGCTGCTCCCTGGGCCAGCAGCTCTCCAGTTCCTTAATTAAAACTGTCAGATGCCACTGTGCAAGCCTCCCGCTCAATCCCCCCGACTCGGGCTTGGCTGCAGCCGCCCTCCCCAGCGGCCCCTCGCGCTGCCACCTCCCAGCAGGCGGGAGCTCTGCCCGCCGGCGCTGGCACAGGCACGGGCAGGCTGCCGGGTAACGACGCGCTCCCAGCCGGCATCGCCCGTTATTTCCTCCTGGGCTTCTCGCTGGCTGCCTGTGCTGCCGTGTCGCTCATCAGCTTTAATGAGATGTTCCAGGGCCCAGTTTTTGTGGCACAGGGGAGAAAAACTGCTGCTAAACGGCAGCAAGGTGCCCATTTTCCCAGCTCCAGCCTCTGCGTTTCATGCGACTCGAGGCCGTGGGTGGGCAGATGTCAGCTCGCTCCCCTGCGAGCGGGGGGAGACTCCGTGCGCAAGCGCGGCCCCTTCTGCCGCTCAGCCCTGCCGCGCCGCACGAATCCAGCAAAGCAGCAGGTTGAAAAGGCAGGACCAAACCCGGGTGAGCCTCAGCCTCCCTTCGGATCAGGCTGGACCGCGTGGGATGCCCCAATCCATCCCTGTCCCACAGCTGCAGGGAAGCGAGGGAGAAGCCCACGATCACGGAAGGGAACACCCTGGGGGGATGAAGGACTGGGACCTCCTGCCACCTACGGAGGGAGACGGCCTTGGCTGAGCCCAGCGTTCCCAGCACGGTGCTGACTCTGGGGCTCGCGGCCAGCCGACCTTCAGGACAGGAAGGAAATGAGGCAACGGGCAGGTGTTCTTCCGCTGGGGCGGGACGGGACAGGGTATCGGGGCTGCGATCTTCCCGGGAGGAAGGCTCCACCCTGGGGCCTCGGCTACCAGGGAGGGAGAGGAGAGCAGCAAAGCCAACACGGAGCAGAAAAGTGGTTCACCAACAATAAGCCACAACTTTTATTAATTGATAGAAATAGTACAAATTTTAAATTTAGTTGCATTTTACTCTTCTCTGAAACACCAAAAAAGGCTCCTCCCCCTGGCAGCTACATCGTCAACTCCTGCAGAGAGAAGGAAGATGCGTCAGAGCCAGCCTTGCCAGCGGCACGGAGCCCCACAGCCCGGCCTCCGACGCGCGGAGCGATCCGGTACCACGGCTGCAGGCGGGAGGATCGTCCCTCCGCTCGCGGCCCGAGCTCATGCCCTACTTGCAGCGGTGGGGAGCTACGCGCAGCACGTCCCCCCCCGGGACGTCCTACCGCAAACCGTTCTCCCTCCTCCCCGGGCGCCAGGCCCGCCCAGCCGGGCAGACACTCACCATTATAGCATTTACAATATCGTTACTGTTGTTCTTCAGGGCACGGACTGCCTTCGCTCGGGACACGTTCGCCTGGGACATCACCAGCTCAATGTCTTTCACCTCGACGCCGGTTTCGTCAACCTAAAGGAGACAGAGCCTGGGATTCACGCCAGCCCGACGCACGGTTTGTTCCGTGCCTGGCAGAGGAAAATGAGATTGTCTGGATTGGGGCAGCTCCCACTGCCCTGGGGACAGTCCCCTGGCAGTGCCCGGGACCAGATCCTCCAAGGGAAGGACTCTGCGCTCTCCCTGTGCCATCATGGCAAAGATGCGGATGAGGGAAAGAAAAACACGGGTCTTAACACGAACTCCGGACATTTCACAGGACGGCGTTAATGCAGCAGGCCCGCAGCCCAGCGGCCGGCTCAGGTCCGCGGTGAAGCGCCCAGCCCCGCAGAGACAGGCTGGCGAAGGCGTACCTCTTCTTCCTCGCTCTCCTCCTGCACGGTGGGGGTCTGTGTGTTTTCTTGGATGTTTGAAACAGCTTCTCCTTGCACTTTGAACTTTTCGGCAGCTGCCAGCTGGGCCTGCTGGGACAGGTCTTCGATCTGGAGGAGGGAAGAAGCGTAAGCGAGGCCAGCCCTGCGCAGAGCAGGATGTCAGCACAGGCTCAGAGAGCCGCAGCTGTGCTCCCCGTGCTGCAGCAGTGCCAGCACATCAAACGGCTCTGCCGCACAACCCAGCCCTCATCCCTCGGGGGGGCACACAGCAGCTGGGACGCGCCAGCGGCAGCCACGGCGCACAGGTGGCAAGGAGGAACCCCAGCTAAGTGGCCTGCCGCCCCGCTGCCACGAGCACGGATTAACGCGGCTGCCAGACACCACACAGTCAGCTCACCTTCGCTTCACCGAAGACTATGTAGGTGTCTGACGCTGGGCTCTTGTACACGTCTGGCTTTGTGATGACGAAGAGGATGTTCTTAGATTTCCGGATGGTGACTCTGGTTACTCCTGTCACCTGGCGAAGGCCCAGTTTAGACATTGCCTGAAAAACACGAGAGGTAAGTGAGGGAAAGAAGAGACAGCCCAGCCCGTGAAAAGATGCATCCACTCATCTGCTCTCGAGAGACCCACATCCAACTATCAGCGCGCTCACACAAACGAAAATGTGCATTTTACTGCTGCAGAGACGCATTCCCGGGCTTTTAGCCTGACACTGCGCTGGGAGCCTGGGAGGGAACTCGCCGGTCCCAGGACTGGTGAGATCCACAGTAAGACCTCGAGCCCCTCCAGACACAAGGATTTTGCCTGTGAAGGGGGCATCCCCCTGCCTGGGGGCCTGACAAGGGCAGGAAGTCGCACAAACCTCCCTCAGCTCCCGAACACCCGGCTGCTACTGTACAGGGGCGGAGGTGAGGAGCTGCAGCCCCGGACAGGGTCCATGGGGCGAAGACCCCAGCACTCGGCGATACCGTGCCAGACCCTGAGGCACAGCTCAGCTGTCCACGGGCAGGTTTGGTCCATCCACCATCCCACCTCACCTTCCGTGCTTTCTTTTCGCTCCGGCTCTGTTTTGCTTTGCTAACGGGTTCTTCATCTATTTCAGCTGCTGCTGCAAGCTGCAAGGAGAGAAAACAAGAGGGACCCATGACAATCCCGAGGCGGCAGTGGACAGCACCAGCAGGGATCCTGCTCTGCCGGGCGCCGGGACGCGCCGGTGCGCGCTGCCTGTCCTACCTGTGCCTGCTGCGTTGTGGCCTGTGTGGAGTCTTGCTCTTCGAGCTCTGGTACGGATTCATCACTGTCAGACTCTGTTCCGGACCCTACAGAAACAGACACGTGTCACTCTTTCCAGCTCAGGTAGGCCCAGGTAGGACACAGCAACATCAAAGAACCACACTGCTTCGGTGTAGCCTTTGCTGCTGGGGGTTCCGAGTGCTGACACGGTTTCCAGTCAGCACGGTTAAGCAGCATCTGGTGGAAGGAGCTCTCCCTCCAATCCCCAACGCCATCAGCAGCGGGTGGCACGAGAGCCTCTTCTGAGCAGTCTCACCATGGTGGAAGCTCCCCTATGGCAGCAGGGAGAACCTGCACCAGGAGCCGGCCCAGGCTGGGCCGCGCTCCTGCCGGGTGCTCTGGCGGGTGCCTGGAGGCTCGCTCCGGAATGCCGAGTCCCCGGGAGGCAGCCCCAGCCTGAGGCGCTCCCCCAGTCTGAGGCACCGCACTGGCCAGTGTGGCAGCCCGGCTCGAGGAGCGCAGGGCAGCACTCCCTGGGCGGTGAGTCAGCAGCAGCCCGGCACTCGCAGGGACTCCCGTGGTTCCCCTCGAGCGTGTTCAGGCAGCAGGGAAGCTGGGCTTGCAGGAGCTCAGACACGCGGCACGGAAACGAGACCCAATTCACCGAGTCCTCGGGGCTGCTGCGCCTTTCCGTGACTTCACTACAGGGGATGATTTGCAATGACCTCGAAAACCCCCACCAGGGAACGGCATCTTTGGATGCTCAGGTTGGCCTCTGTGCCAGGTCCTGAAAGCTGCCGGAGCCGGAGAGGCTCAGAGGGCTGCCAGCTCCTGCGCCACTGCTGCAGTGCCGCCATTAGCTTGCGAACCGTGGCACAGCCGTGCCCGACCACGCGGGAGTGAACGAAGCAGAGCTGAGCATCTCCAGCCTTGGAGGAGGCCGGGGGGTGACCACGACGCCCTCTCATGCAGCCATTACCTGAATTCCATCCCGTTTCCTTCCCTGGAAAGGGCCTCTTGCCCGTGGCCACGCTGAGCACGCAGGAGCCCTCGGCAAAGCTCTCTGCAGGCTGTCAGTGCGTGCCCGGGGGGGATTCCAACAGTTCAGGCAGGCAAAGGAGTCTCCCCAGGGTGTGGGGATGGGCCTGTTTTGGCACCAGCACTGCCCACAGCTCCCCTCCGCTGGCGGACGGACACGGGGAAAACCACGGTGGACGCCAGACACACACAATGGGGTACAGGCATGTGGCAGCTCTTCCCAGAGTCTCAGTGTGAAGCCAGCTCAGGCAACAGTCGCAGCGCCCACGCCACAAGCCACACCGTGCTCCGTGCCTGAGAACACGCGTTAGTGACACCAACCCGCTGGCGCTGGACCATGCCGAGCCCTGACCTGCCCGATCCCGTGGCCGCGGGGCCTCTCCCTTCCCCGTTCCCCGGCTCACCGGCTGCTCGGGCAGGTTCAGCTTGGTCTGGCATGGTTCAGGCCTGCCTCCACTGCGGCACTTCCGCAGGCTACTCGTCTAGACCGACACACCAAGCGACGTAGGGGCGCCCGGGCCCCGGCTACGGGTTAGTATCCAGTGGGCAGCCAGTGACACTCCATGCACACGGCAAACCGAGGCGGCAAATACCCTTGTCATTCTTCAGGACAGGCTGCTTAGCCGGAGGAGCAGGGGCCTCAGCAGGGGCCACGGCTGCTCGGGGAGAGAGGTCCACCAGGATGGGCTGCACCGGCGGCTTGGCAGCGGGCAGCTCTGGGGGGATCAGAGGCGGCAGGTCGTCGTCATCAGCGCTGACGGGGGCCGGGGCCTTTGACGGGGGTTTGGATGGGGGTGGGCGGGGGGCCAGCTTGGCAACCTTACTGGGAGGGGTCTGCTTCTTTGCGGGGGGAGCGCTCGGCACAGAAGAGGCAGGCGGGGGGGAGGTTACCCGCCGGGGCAGAGCCAGGAAAGCCGGCTTCTGGTTTCTGGGGAGCAGAGGCAGCACGATCAGCCGATGGCTTTGCGGGGGCACCAGGAACCCCTGGGGCTGGGGCAGCTGTGCCTGGAGCAGGAGCCGGCGCACCAGGTGCCGGGGGGGCAGCTGGAGCCGGTGGAGCTGCAGGAGCTGCTGTGGCTGCAACAGGGCTCTTGGGAGGTGCTTTGGCCGCAGGAGTGGCTGGAGCTGGTGAAGCCGCTGGCACTGGAGGAGCAGGGGCAGAGGGAGCAGATGGGGCAGCGACAGGGCTGCTCTTTGGAGGCTTTTTGGCTGCAGGGGGGGCAGCTGGAGCTGGCGGAGCTGCAGGAGCTGGTGTGGCTGGGGCAGATGGGGCAGCAACAGGGCTCTTTGGAGCCGCTTTGGCTGCGGGAGGGGCAGCCGGAGCTGGTGGAGCTGCCATCGCCAGTGCGGCAGGGGCAGAGGGGGCGGTGACCGGGCTCAGGGGAGCCGCTTTGGCCACAGTAGTGGTGGCTGGAGCTGCCACTGCTGACGTGACAGGCGGAGAGCTGGCAGGGGCTGAGGGGGCAGATGCAGCGGTGACTGGGCTCGCAGGTGACATTTTGGCTGCAGGAGGGGCAGCTGGAGCTGCAGGAGCTGGCGTGGCAGGGGCAGAGGGAGCAGCCGGGGCAGTGACTGGACTCACAGGAGGTGATTTGGCTGCAGGAGGCGCAGCCGGAGCTGGTGGGGCTGCAGGAGCTGGCGTGGCAGGGGCAGAGGGAGCAGCCAGGGCAGTGACCGGACTCACAGGAGCTGCTTTGGCTGCAGGAGGGGAGGATGGAGCTGGTGGGGCTGCAGGAGCTGGCCTGGCAGGGGCAGAGGGAGCAGCCGGGGCAGTGACCGGACTCATGGGAGGTGATTTGGCTGCAGGAGGGGAGGCTGGAGCTGCCACCGCTGGTGTGACAGGCAGGGAGCAGGCAGGGGCCGAGGGGGCAGCTGCAGCAGCAATGGGACTCATGGGAGGTGATTTGGCTGCAGGAGGGGCAGCCGGAGCTGGTGGGGCTGCAGGAGCTGGTGCAGCAGGGGCAGAGGGAGCAGCCGGGGCAGTAACCAGACTCATGGGAGGTGATTTGGCTGCAGGAGGGGCAGCTGGAGCTGGTGGGGCTGCAGGAGCTGGCCTGGCAGGGGCAGAGGGAGCAGCCAGGACAGTGACTGGACTCACAGGAGCCGCTTTGGCTGCAGGAGGGGCAGCTGGAGCTGCCACCACTGGTGTGACAGGCAGGGAACCGGCAGGGGCCGAGGGCGCAGATGCAGCAGCAATGGGACTCACGGGAGCTGCTTTGGCTGCAGGAGGGGAGGATGGAGCTGCCACCGCTGGTGTGACAGGCAGGGAGCTGGCAGGGGCCGAGGGCGCAGATGCAGCAGCGATGGGACTCACGGGAGCTGCTTTGGCTGCAGGAGGGGAGGATGGAGCTGCCACCGCTGGTGTGACAGGCGGGGAGCTGGCAGGGGCCGAGGGCACAGCAGACACAGGAGCTGCCGGTGGGGAGACAGGGCTCGCTGGAGCTGCTTTGGCCAAAGCAGCCACGGGCACTGCTGGTGCAGCACTGGGAGCTGCTGCTGTCGGTGGCCCTGGGGGAGACGTGGCAGCTCCCAGGGAGGGTTTGGAGAGGGCAGGAGCGGTGGGAGTGGCCGCAGCAGCAGGTGCTGCCCAAGAGTCTGGGCTCCCAGGAGGTGTCCTGGCCATGGAGGGAGGGACCGGGTCTCCCACAGCCGGAGCCACAGGGGCAACAAGGGCAGCGGCTGGGGCTGCCAGGGCAGGGGCAGGGCCTGTGGGACAGGTCTTGGCAACAGAAGGAGCAACTGGAACCAGTGGAGAGACTGGAGCACCAGGGGCTGGGCCCTGTGGGGCAACAGCAGGACTCCCAGGAGACATCGCAGCTGGTACCAGAGGGGCAGAGGGTGACAACGGGGCCATGGGGGCAGCCAGGAAGGCAGGTGGAGAGACGGCACCGGCCAGGGCTGAGCACTGGGGAGGAGCGAGGGGGGGCAGGGGAGAGTCAGGGGCTGGGGCTCGGGGAGAGGCCGAGGCAGAAGCCAGCGGGGCAGGGGCAGGGCTGCCAGGAGACACTGGTACTGCTGGGGAGGCTGCTGCTGGTGCCATGGCAGGACAGAGAGGGGCTGCTGTGGGGAGAGGAGGAGAGCCTGGGCTCTGGGGACAAGCTGCGGCCTCAGGAGGTGCGGCAGGAGCAGGCAGGAGAGTGGGGGCTGCCGGCAGGGGAGATGCCGCAAGGGGAAGGGAAGGGGGTGGTGGGATAGCAGCTGGGGCTGCCCCAGGGCTCCGGGGAGGAGCAGGGGCTGCCGAGGCTGCCACGGGGGCAGGGAGAGGGGCCTGGGCTTCAGCTCCCACGGGGCTCAGAGGGGCAGCAGGTGGGGCAGCTTTCACAGGAGAGGTGAGAACTGCGGGGGGAGAACCAGGGCTCATGGGGGGGGCGGGGGGAGCCACCGTCACTGCGGCAGGAGCAGCAGCCAGAGCAGGAGACACTGGGGCCGGGAATCCCGGAGACGCTGGGCTAACTGGGGCAGGCCCTGGAGATCCTGGGGCTGCAAACCCCGTTGGGGACTGCAGAGCTGGGGCTGGAGGAGGGGCAGTGGTAACTGGGACCTGCAGAGCCACGGCAGGGAGCTGGGGAGGAACAGAAAACACAGGGATCGCTGCAGCTGGGACCACAGGGGGCGAAACGGGGGCGGGGGGGCCGGCAGGGGCAAGCAGAGCCGCGGCAGGGCTGGGCGGCTCCGCTGGGAGAGCCTGGCCTGCGGGGCCCGGAGACGGAGTCAGAGGTGGGGAATGAGCAGCATGAAGAACAGCTAAAGGAGAGAAACAGAGTGAACCAATGAGAGAAGGGAGGGGGGCCAGGAGAAGGCAGCCTGCCCAGCACAGCCGCCCGGCCTGGCCCCGGCCTTCCCCCCAGCCTGCGCCCGGCTTCTAGAGCGGCAGACGAGCGTCCGCCTGGCCTGCCAGGCCCAGCGCAGACCACGACATGCATCTGCCTCTAGAAACTGGCACTGATTTTACAGAGAACGCTGCGCCGGTGTGTGAGCTACCTGATGGGCACGAGCAACAGGAGACAAAACCCGATGCCAGCACCAGTCGTGCCACCCCAGGCTTCCTTGTTTACAGCAGCTGTGGCCAAACCCCTGGCATGGCAGGAGGCGGCACCCGAGACGCCAGGAAGCCCCGGGCACGGCAGGAACCCAACAGGGCCAGCGCAGGGGCCAGGCTTTGCCCCCAGCTCTGCGCTCGGCTCTTCCCTACCAAAGGGGTTGCCACAACCTTTGTGGAGCCTGGAGGCCCAGCCAGACCCCCAGCACTGCTCCCGAGCCTGGGAAATTGCATCCCGGGCTGGCGGGAACAGGGAGGTGATGAGGGCCCAACCGAGAATGGGAAGGAAAAGTCAAATTTAACACACTGGCATGCATAACTGTTCCAGGAGCGCTCTGGCAGCTGTGCTCTGGCAGAGGGCAGCCCCCTCCCTCCACCCCGGTGTGACACGGGCAGACCCTCCCGGCAGGCAGGCGCCCTTCGGGGACGAGGACGCTGAGGCACGGGTGGTGGCGTGGCTCACCCACACCAAGGGGACAGGACCCCGAGTCCTGTCTCCCGTGCAGTGACCTGTGCTCCCCTGTGCAAGCTGTTAGGGTTAATGTAACTGCAACCACCCAGAACAGCAAACTCTGGTTAATGCGGCACACGAGGTGTTAAGGAGGAGGGTCCGGAGTACCTGGCACTGCGACAGGAGCAGTAACGGGGGCTGCGGGAGGAAGGGCAGCTGGAGCTGAACGGTGAGAACAACAGTTTATTAAGACAAGTCCCGCCGACTGAGAGCGCTCGCCATCCAGCTCTCCCAGTGCACACCAGCCTCCAGCCAGTGCCGAGAGAGCCCGGAGACAGCCCGGCTATTCTGAATTCCATTCTGAACGTCAACGGCCAAAGGGAAGCGCCCAGGGAAGAGGCGTGGTGAGCCGGGGAGGGCAGCGCTGGTCTGACCAGCATAACCGGCACCGCTGCTGGTCGGGAGAGCAGAACCAGCCCAGCCACACACCTGCCCCTCAGCAGCCCCACGCACGGCGTCAACCCCGCACCCAGAGGCGGCACGTCCGGGCACGTCTGCCAGCAGGGAGGGCGAGGGCAGCGCAGCCGGGCCGGCTGCCGAGGAGAAGCCACTGACAGCTGTGGAGCCCAAATCACAGTCCGGTTCACAGAGACCACGTCACATCAAGGGAGCAACAGATCTAGTTCCACGCGGGGCAGTGGCTCTCACCGCTGCAGCCACATCCAGCTCTGCACGGGTCACCCACCAACCCACAACAGGGCCAGCCCCGCCTGTGCGTCCGCTGCCCTGCCCAACCCCTCCCACACGGCGATCAGGGCTAGGTCAGAGGCTCAAGTCCTCGCCTCGCCACCGTCCAGCGCAGTAACACGTGTGTGGAACTCACAGCAGCCTCCTCTGTGCGTGATGTCCTTTTCTCTGCCCCAAGAACAGTGGCGCAGAAGGTGCTTCTAACGCCCCATTTCCCCAACCTACCCCAAAACGCGGGGTGGTGGGAGGAGACAGGCACTGGCCCGGAGCCGGGCAGCCGCTCAACGAGCGCTGGACATTGGTGCCTCGTGCCAACGGGCCAGCGCGCGCCAGGACACTTCCTGCTCCTCCAAAAGGAGCAACAGCCCCTGCCAAGAGCTGAGCTGGTCCCAAGCCCTTCACAGAACAGGCTGAATAGACAACAGCCTTCTCTGGAAAGCTCGTTTACCCCTGCCAGCTCTCCCTGTTCCTTCTCCACCGACACCTCACCAGCCCCGTTTGAGGCCGTTCTTGCGATAAACACGATATTTCCAATTCACCACTTCTCCGCTGACAGCCCCACCTCTCCTGTGGCCACCTCCGCAAACGAAGGCAAGACACAGCACTCTCGAAGAGCACATGTAATTTTTAAGGGATGCTTAAACCACCTGGGCCACAGATCCTCCCTGGGCCCAGCTGCGCACACCTGGAAGCTGAAGCCCTGTACTGCTGGATTGGAGACCACTCTGCCCTGTCTCACAAGCTTTCCACGGACCAGCCAACCTCCAAAGAATAAGACAAACGTCAAAAGAAACTGCCTGACGACTCCCGCCCACGCAGCGATTGCTAACCCTGCGCCAGCACCCCCAGCTCCAGCTCCTCTTGTGCTGCTGGATCTCAGAACAGCCGGCTCAGCAGAGAGGCGATAAAGACGACAGCCCTCGCACTCGCACACACCCTTTGCATCCTCTATCTGCCTGCAGACCTACCTGACGGCTCCTGCGAGCCCCCACAGCTGCTCCAGCCTCTGCAGCTGCCTGTGTCACTCCCCTGGGAGCCCCCTGTGCTCCACAGGGCCGGGGGAGCAGCTACTGTAAGAGCATTTGCTCAGCACACGCTGCCCACCAACCAGCTTCTACCGACCTTGGTGCGCTCCATGAAGTCGTTAGAGACTCAAGAGCAGCAGAGCTTTGGGAGGAGAAAGAGACTGAGAGAAAAGCTGCCCCGGGAAGGCGAGGGGATGCTGGAAAGTGGCCCCACCGCAGGAATCCCAGATACGCCTGGAGAGAGACCAAAAGTACAGCAGCTCCCCGGGACCTGGCAGCACAGCTGTCGCACCGACAGCTGTCACTCAGCCCCACCAGGCGTGGGGGGCCGCTTCCTCCCCAGGGAAGCTTTCCGCCAGCACCTCCCGGCCGTCGGGAAGCCCTGACGTCCCTCGTGGTCCCCAAATCCAATGCGCCCTTTGGACAGAGCCCCGTTCACCGTCGTGCACCGCGTGGCTCCCCAGGCCGGGTGACGACACCCAGTCACGTAATCCTGCAGCGTGTCCCTGCACCTCGGGGCAGGGACGCAGCAAACACGGGCAGAGCATTCACCAACCGGACCACAGCACCCAGGACACCTTGGAGGGAGACAGGCAGCGCAACAGGCAGCGCAACAGGCAGCGCGTCCCAGCGCAGGCTGGAGACCGGCCCCCGCCCCGCGGCAGACACGGGAGCCCACACTCGCCTGCCGGGGTGTTTTTGAGCTGCCCCGAGTCCTGGCGCCAGCCTCCCCAGACAGCGTGAGGCCGGTGCAGCCACACTCCTGGCCCCACTGTGACTTTCCGACACGGAGACACGCATCATCTTCCCAAACGCAACCAGTACCAGAGTGCAAAGGGATTAACGTTTGTACGCGTCCCCGACCGTCCCAGTCACCACACAGCTATACCCCGACCTGGCTACAGCCATTTTCCTCCCACCCTCACTGTTCCAACACTCAAGTCCCTAACAGGAACGTACAAAAAAGGTACAGACTTTGGCTGACGTAACGCTCTCCTCAATATTTTGGGACACAAGAAACTACAAACCACGTGACATCAGTCACGTTTCCTGTAGAGAGAACTGATACATTTTCGGGTGGGAAACTACAAAAACAAATACAGGTTTCTTTTGGACGCAGCAGGCAGCACAGCGATACGGAGGCAGAGAAGGGCGCTCAGGCCACGGAGCAGACGCCCCCAACGCCCCCGGGGTAAAGCAGCACCCGCCGCCATCGGGTCCTTGCCCACCGAGCGACCCCCGGCACGCCCTCACCCCTGGCACCACCGCTCCCATTCCACCCCAGAACCCGCCGGGACTCACCCGTTGGGCAGGTGAAACCTGGTCGCTCCCCCCCGTCCAACCTTCCCCCTTACAATCGACTGAGCGCCCGGAGGCTGCGGGGACAGGGACGCTCCCCCCCGCCAGCCCGGTCCCCCCCCGCCAGCCCCCGAAGCCGCGACCCCCCCGGCCTCACCTGTCTCAGCCTGCGGCTGCGGCAGCTCCTGCTCCGTGGCCGGGACGGTTTCTGTAGCTTCGCCGGGCATTTCTGCGGAAAGGGAGAACCCAACAGGCCCGGGCTCGCCGGGGCTCCGCACGGCCCGAGGGCGGCCACCGGGCGCCGGTAACTCGCCCTTCCCAAAGCCACCCGCGAGTCCGCTACCCACAGACACCGAACGCCTCCCGGTACCGACAGGTCTGCGAGGGCGGCTCAGCCGCCCAGTCAGTACCGAACAGCCCGGGCCCAGCGGGCCCCGAGCGCCGCACGGCACGGGCCGATCCCGGTCCCGCCCGGTGATGCCAACAGGGCTCCACTCGCCGGGCTGCGGAGCTGGCCTCCCCCGGCGGCCCGGCCCGGGACCTCGGCCGCCTCTCCCCCCCCGGAGCGAGTGGCCCCTTCCCGGAGCGCGGGGCCGTCCCCGCCGGCCTTCCCAGCCCTGCCCGGCGCGACCACGGCCCCAGCAGCGGCCTCGGCCGGGCCGCCGCCGCCCTCCCGCTCTCCCTCCCCTCCCGGCCCGGCCGCGGCCCGCGAGCGGTGGGCAGCCCCCGCGGCGGCCCCAGGCCCGCGCGGCGGCGGATGGCGGCGGATGGCGGCGGCAGGACTCACTGTGCGGGGAGCAGGGCCCAAGATGGCGGCGGAAAGAGACCGAGAGCCTGGAGGCACGACTTCCGGGACGATGAGCACTTCCGGGGCAGGGGGCAGCGCCCCGCGGCCCGCCCCGCCCCAACGGCCGCGCTCCGCCGTTCCGGGCCCCGTCCGGGCCGGGCCCCCATGGGCTTGGGTCCCCCAAGGCGTGGGGCAGGGACCCCGCGGAGACAGAGCTATGGCCCCTCCAGGTGCGGGGCTGAGGCGCCATGAACGCGGGGCCTGGCCCCGGCTGTGGGGCAGGGACCCCCCCCGGGTGGCGGCGGGGAGCCCGTGGGCAGGGGCGCGGGGGGGCAGCGACCCCGTGGCTGCAGGGAGGCGCAGGGCGCCCGGCTCCCCCTCGCGGGGTCGGGCGCGGACACGGCCCTGGGCCCTGGCCCCCTCCCGCCTCGGCGCGTCCCAGGGCGCAGGCACACGGGTGACCGGAGACGTTTAATGGTCTTTGCGTAGAAAAGGTACAAAAGGTGGGAAGGGCCCGTGCGGGGCCCGTGGGGAGCGGGGCTGGGAGCCGGGGCGGTTCGGCCACCGGCCGTCGGGCTCCCCGCTCCAAGGCACCAGGACCCCCGTGGCCGGCGGAGGCGGCGATGGCAGAGTCAGTCCCTCGGCAGCCCTGTGGCGAGGACCACGGCTCCCACCGTGGCCCCTGGCAGAGAGGTCTCAGAAGTCTCCTTGCAGGTCTGCGAAGAGGAGAAATGGAAGGTTTTACAGAAAAAGAGCAGCTTCTCAGAGCCAGGGGGTCCCCTTCAGGGTCCCCCAGCTGGCTGCACCCCTGCCCAGCTCTTACCGCTTCTCCGGAGCAGCTCTCCCCTCCGGGCACGCTCCATCTCCTCCACGAACTGCTCGAAGACCCGCACGTAGGGTGCCAGGCTCGTCTTCTTGTAGTCTGGAGGATTGGGAGAGCTGAGCGGGAGCGGGAGCAGGGCAGTGGGGACCCCCGGCGCCCCAGCCCCGCTCACCCCGTGCACGGCGCTTTGGCTCTGTCTCCCCGGCATCCTCCTGCTCCCTGTCATCGCCGGCCGTGTCCAGCTCATGGCACAGGGAACTGCGGAAGATGGTGGGACGTGGTAGGGGGCTGCCAGCACAGCTGGGACCCCCTGTGCCGCCAGCCCCGCTGTCGTACCTAATGGTGGGGACAGTGAACGGGTCGAACTGGTCCAGCCTCTGCAGATCCAGCGGCACCGAAATACGACCTGCAAGAGAGGGGAGTCACCGCCAGGGGTGCCCAGCCCCAGGGTCCCCGTGGGGTGCTGGCCCCGCAGGCCGCCAGACCCACCTGTTTTGGGGTGGACGCTGAAGGGGCTCTTCAGCAGGTGCCCGACGCCTTTGCTGACGTTGATGTCGAGGCGGGGGAAGCAGTACTGCAGCATGATCTCCCAGTCCGCGTAGCACGGCGTGCTCTTCCCGGTCCCTGTCACCCGCTGCGGGGACAGGCGGGTCAGGGGGCTGCAGGGCAGGCGGTGGTGCCCAGGGCAGCTCCATGGCCACTCACCCGCGTGCACTCCATCCTGCCCTTCAGCAGCTCCCAGCGCTGCACCGAGTCCCGCTTCTTGGGGAACTCACCCTGCAGCGGCTCGCGGTGCTGTGGCTGGCGGTCAAGGCTGATCGCAGACACTGCCGACCCCGCTCCCCCCATGCAGACCCTCCCTCCGGACCCGGCACAGCGCCGAGCGGCATGGTGGGGCCGCTCCGGGAAGGATATCCTCCGGGACGAGGGCCAGCACCTTGTCCCAGCTCTCTGGGCTGCCCAGAATGTCCTGGCCCACCAGTGCATACGCTTCAAAGTACTTCTCCACCACGCTGACCGACCGCCTGCGGAGGAGCGGGGAGAAGCTCAGCATCCCGCGGCCGGCGGCTGCGGGGGCCAGGCAGGGGGTTCCCCACCGACCTGATGAAGGGGTGGATGGGCTCAGAGAGGTTCACCTTCTTCACAGTTTCTGCTCCACCCTGGGGGGACAACAGTGGTCAGCCTGGGGGGGCGGGCAGGGGGTGCCCGGCCCCCCACGCACCCACCTTCACCAGGGTCAGGTACTCCACAGCGGCCGCCCGCAGCGCCGGGGACCACTTCCGCACCGCGTCGTCGCACACCCAGCAGTGGACACCCCTCCGGCCCGAGTACACCCACAGGCGATGCCTCATGCCCAGGTCCTCTGCGGGGGGAACAGCCGGGCTGTGGGAGCGTGTCGGGATGGGCTGCAGCGTCCGCCCAAGCCTGGCAGCGCCGCAAACCTGCTGGGCAAACCCCACTGGGCACCAGCGCATCCTCCGCTCCCCCCGAGCCCCACAAGAGCACTGCCATGGCCCCCGCTTTGGGGTCTGGGCATTGCTGCGGGGCAGAGCGTGGTCTGGACACGTCCCCGGTGCACGGGGACAGGGGCTGCACAGTACCCTGAGACCCTCACCCACGAGCGCGCGGTCGATGATGCGGACGGCGATGGTCATCAGGGTCCAGCACTTGGAGCAGATCTCAGCCGAGCTGAAGGAAGAGCGTGGCGGGTCAGGCTGCCGCCCTGTGCCCTTGCACCCCCCTCCCACCCCCCCATTCCAGCTCGTGCCGTGAGCACCCCTGGGAACCTGCAGCATGTCCGGACGTCGTCATAGTCCGTCATGTCGATGTCAAAGACCAGCTCCTTCTCCTGCGGCTGGAAGGCCCCCAGATGCACCGTGTTGTGCTGGTTGGGCTGCGGGACGGGACAGGCTCAGCCCCGGCTGGGGACCCCACGAGCTGGGGGCTGCGTCCCCGCGGGGCCAGCTGGCGCCCCTGCTCCCGGTCGGGGTGCCTGGGTGGGAGCAGGACTCACCCGGTGGGAGTAGACGGCCCCGATGTCGATCTTGTAGGGGTTGGTCCTCTGCAGCTCCCGCTCCAGCTCCTGGGGGCTGCCGAAGGACTGGAACCGCACGTAGACGTCGTCCCGCAGCGTGAAGGAGAACTCCCGCAGCTGGAAGTAGTTCTTCACCACTGCGGGGGCGCGGGCGGCTTGGGGGGGTGCACATGGGGGGGGGCAGCCCTGACACCGCCCTCAGGGCCCGGACCCCTCCCGCGTGTTTCCCCCAAGCCCCCTTACTGCACTCCCCAGCCCCCCCATCCCAGGCGCCCCCACCCCCCCATTCCCTGCTCTCCCCAGCCCCCCCATTCCCGGCTCCCCCCAGCCCCCCCCCGGTGCCCCGGACCCCGTCAATGCATCCACCCGCCGCCGCCAGCCCCAGCGCCCCCGGCCCCCCCCGCGTGCCCCGAGACCCGGTATCGCAGCCCCGGCGGTGCCGCCGCCCGCTCACCGCCGCCGTAGCCGAGCCAGCGGCCGTAGGCGCCGTGCGGGAAGAGCCGCCGGTAGAAGACGGGGAGCAGCTCAGGCAGCGCCGCCGGCTCGAACCGCGCCATGGCGGGAGAGAAGCGGCGGGAAGCGGCGGGAACGGGCGCCCGGGGGCCGCCGGGAGCTGTAGTCCGTCCCGGGGCGCGGGGGCGGGGAGGAGGAGGAGGAGCGAAGAAGGGGGCACCGCGCGGTTCGGGACACGCGGAGGGGGCGCAAAGCCCCGGGAGGGTCCGGGGGGTCCCGGGGGTCCGGGGCGGCATCGCAGGGGTGCGGGAACTCCCGGGCGCTGCCCCGCTCCGGGCTAACGATTCCCCGGCGGCCGCGCGGCTGCGACCGGACCCGGCCCGGCTGCTTCCGGAGCGGAGCCCCGGGGCCGATGCAGAGCGCGGGGCAGAGCCCGCAGCGCCGGGGCCGGGCGCCGGGCGAGGCCCGGGGGGGGGAGCGGGGCGGGCCGGGGGAAGGCGCGGCTGCCCCCGCGGCCTGATAGCGCCGGGCGGCCCCGCGGTCACTCTGCGGTCGTTGCACCGGGGCCGCTCCGCAGCCCGCGGCTGCGCTCGTTAATCATTGACAGCGGCGCTGCGGGCAGGGCCAAGGTCGGGCTGGAGCCGCTCAGCCGCAGCGCTCCCGGTCCCGGTCCCGGTCCCCGGACCGCTCCCGGTCCCCGTACCCGAGGATGTGGCTGTACCTGGCGGTGGGGCTGGCGGGGCTGTACCTGCTGTGGCGCTGGCACCGGGAGCGGCAGACGGTGCCGGGGCTCTCGGAGAAGTACGTGCTGATCACGGGCTGCGACAGCGGCTTTGGGAACCTGCTGGCGCGGCAGCTGGATGCGCGGGGGCTGCGGGTGCTGGCCACCTGCCTGACCGAAACGGGGGCCGCACGGCTGCGGGTGGCCACCTCGCCGCGGCTGCAGACCATCCTCCTGGATGTCACCTCCAGCCAGAGCATCGCCGCTGCCGCCGCCTGGGTCCGGGAGTGTGTGGGTGACCGAGGTAGGAGGGGGCGGCCACCCCCATCGTCGTCCCCATCGTCACCCCCATCAGTCCTCCTGCTGCTCTGCCAACCCACGCTGGCACAGCCGGGGCCAGAGTGGGGCCGTGGGCAGGGGAGCAGCCCTGCTCACCCCATCCCCTCTCCCCAGGGCTCTGGGGGCTGGTGAACAACGCGGGGACCGCCATCCCCACTGCTCCTAATGAGTGGCTGACCAAGGATGACTTCGTCAAGGTGCTGGACGTCAACCTGGTCGGCCTCATCGAGGTGACGCTGAGCCTCCTGCCCCTGGTGCGGCGGGCGCGAGGCCGGGTGGTCAACGTGGCCAGCGTGATGGGCCGTGTCTCCTTTTTTGGTGGGGGGTACTGCATCTCCAAGTTTGGCGTGGAGGCCTTCTCCGACAGCCTCCGGTAAGTCCGGCATGGCAGACACTGCCCCTGATTTCCCAGCTTGCTTTTCCAGGCTTTGGGCGGTAGAGCTTCCTCGTGCAACTGCCAGCAAGCGCAGGTGGAGTTCGTTTTAGCTGCTGCCAAAGCGCGAGAGGAGGGGCTGAGGAGATGTTTAAGGCATGGAGTAGACAGCAGGACACCTTGTGCCACAGCTACAGGACTTGGGTCCCACAGGAGTGATCTCCTGCCCGAGGGGACCCTTGCCTGCTGCTGGCAGCCTCGGCTCTGCTTTCAGCCAAGCTCACACAGAGGCAGCCCAGGGGAAGGGAAGGCACAGACTTGGCAGAGGTTTAATTTCATTCCCCTGCCTGATGACTTCCCAGTGGCAGGGAAGCTGTGGCCACGCCAGCTGGCACCACCTGCCCCGGCACTGAGCCTCCCCCATCGGACCTCGCCCCCATACCGGATCCTCCGGGCAATGGCCCCATGGTCCCGAGGTTTGCTTTGGCCCCGTCCCATCCAGACTCAGCAGACATTTGCTCACGCGCCACCTCGGACACGTGCTGGGGCTGGCGCGGGGTCCACTGGGGTGGTCAGGCTCCCCGTTGAACCTCTGGCACGAGGCTGCCGTGCATGCCACGCGAGAGCTAGTGCCCACGCACAGCCCGCGCCGGTGGGCAGCGGATGCACTCAGGTGCTGCTCCCGCGTCCCATGGGGCTCGATCCCTTTCAGGCTTGAGATGCGCAACTTTGGGGTGAAGGTCAGCGTGATCGAGCCAGGCTACTTCAACACGATGATCACCAACACTGAGAACCTGGAGAATAATTTTCTTTCCACCTGGGAGAAGGTCCCAGAGGAAACCAAAGCGAGTTACGGGGAGAATTACTTGAGGGGGTGTAAGTACCTCACCTAAATGTTAAACGATGCTGTTTCTCTTCTGACACAAAGCACATCCCCAGGGCCATGGGGTGTCCCACCACCCTGTGATCCCACCGAGCCATTTGGCTGCATTTGGTGCAAGAGTCTAAGTCCAGCAGCCTGACTGGCGCTTTCTGCCTCCGCAGTTTTGTTAACACTCAGGAAGATGCAGAAGAAATGCAACTCCAACCTGACGCTGGTCACAGACTGCATGGAGCACGCGCTGACGAGCCGCTTCCCACGCATCCGCTACTCTGCGGGCTGGGACGCCAAGCTGTTCTTCATCCCCCTCAGCTACCTGCCGTCAGCCCTCACGGACGTTGTACTCGCCTGGTACTACCCCAGTCCTGCCCCGAAAGCCTAAGGCAGTGATGCGGCGTAGGCAGCTGACAGGCAGCAGCAGCCAGGGCCTGGCAGCGCAGGGTGGGATCCAGTATCACCCGTAGCCGAGGCCGTGCCAATAGGTTCCTGAATTTCTAACTCAATGTACGTCTCACAACTTGCTGTCCTCTGCTAGCAGACCCATTTGCTTCTGAATAAAGACAGCTCCTCCTCCCTGCCTGGCAGGGCTTGGTTTAAACCTTGGCTGGGGCTGCGGCACCGAGGCCACGTCCCTGCTCCTCTGACAGCACCAGCACTGCCGCCAACCATGCCCATGCCATGCCACGGGAGCCCCCGGGGTCTCCGGCTGTTCCCCTGAGTCCCTGCTCCGTGCAGGGTCCAGCCCCTGCCAGGGTGTGAGAGCTACACTTGCCCGAGCCAGCGCTCCAGGAGCTAACACACGTGAATAACAACCAGACTCGTGCAAAGCTGGGCAGATTTCCCTCTGGGCGCAGGGCTGGGCAGCCTCCAGCCGGGTCCTCCTCGGTGCCCCTCGGGCGTCCCAAGCAGACCTCTGTGCCTGTTTCGGCGCGCCGCTCTGCAGGCCTGCGGCGCCCAGTCGGTGAAGGCTGCCCCGCTCCAGCAAACGGCGCCTGGGCATCGCTGCGGCCACCCCTGCACGGCAGCACTGAGGGAACACGGAGCTGGGGGACTCATCCAGCCCTGGGCTGCTGCATGGGGACCGCCGGCAGGGAGAGGCGGGATGGAAGCTTGTGTCGGGCAGGACTGTGCAAAGCTCCCCCCTCTGCCCACGGGCCCCTCCCTCCTCACTTTTGGGGACCAGCTGTGTGCCCACCTGGGTGCCCAGAGCCCAGTAACCCCCACGCAAGGGCACTGGGAATGGGAGCACGGTGCACTGGCTGGCCAAAGGGCCCTTTTCCCCCTTTTCCTTGTGTCCAAGCTCGCCCCAGCAGCTTTGCCGCCACCTCCTCGTGCAGGGCCCATCCCAGGGTGGGAGGAAGAAGCAGCCATCCCCCACCAGAGCAAAGCTGGACGAGCACAGCGCAGACAGTGAGAGGGAGAAGTCCAGGGACGGGTGCTGCCGGCCATGTCCAGTCACTTCAGCTAAATCCAGCTCCGTGGGGTGGCTGGATCCACCCTGCCAGCACAAACAGCGATTAAAGGCCAAAGCAGAGCTCCAGGCACACGGATCTGCATGAGGCAAGGCCGTGAATTGCAATTGAGACATGCAAAACTTTCTCCAGGTGCTGCTGCAAGGCTGCGTCTCCTCCAGCATGTCCCAGAGCAATCCTGGTACCTGGTCCTCCCACTGGTGCTGCCCAATGCACGGGCTGGGGCTGGTCCTCTGTGCCGGCCTCTATATATACGGTACACGCACACGAACGTGGACTGTGCAGAAGGCTGTCGCTGAGCCGGTGCCCGAGGATGTGGCTGTACCTGGCGGTGGGGCTGGCGGGGCTGTACCTGCTGTGGCGCTGGCACCGGGAGCGGCAGACAGTGCCGGGGCTCTCGGAGAAGTACGTGCTGATCACGGGCTGCGACAGCGGCTTTGGGAACCTGCTGGCGCGGCAGCTGGATGCGCGGGGGCTGCGGGTGCTGGCCACCTGCCTGACCGAAATGGGGGCCGCACGGCTGCGGGTGGCCACCTCGCCGCGGCTGCAGACCATCCTCCTGGATGTCACCTCCAGCCAGAGCATCGCCGCTGCTGCCGCCTGGGTCCGGGAGTGTGTGGGCGACCGAGGTAGGAGGGGGCGGCCACCCCCATCGTCGTCCCCATCGTCACCCCCATCAGTCCTCCTGCTGCTCTGCCAACCCGCGCTGGCACAGCCGGGGCCGGAGCAGGGCCATGGGCAGGGGAGCAGCCCTGCTCACCCCATCCCCTCTCCCCAGGGCTCTGGGGGCTGGTGAACAACGCGGGGACCGCCGTTCCCACCGCCCCTAACGAGTGGCTGACCAAGGATGACTTCGTCAAGGTGCTGGACGTCAACCTGGTCGGCCTCATCGAGGTGACGCTGAGCCTCCTGCCCCTGGTGCGGCGGGCGCGAGGCCGGGTGGTCAACGTGGCCAGCGTGATGGGCCGGCTCGCCTCCTTTGGGGGCGGGTACTGCATCTCCAAGCATGGCGTGGAGGCCTTCTCCGACACCCTCAGGTATGGCAGCGGCGGCCACCAGCAGCCCCCCGGTGCTCCCCTGTGCTGGGCTTGTCCAGCAGCCAGGCACGCATTGGCAGGTGCAGGCATGCTGGGCAGCTCTGCCCCACTTTCCCCACGCAGGGTTTTATGTCACACCCAGTTACATCCTTCCCCGTAGAGGAGAGGAGCAGCAAGCCAAGGTGGGGGCTTGTGAAATACCAACACAGTCTCCCACAGGCTGGGAAACCAGGGCACAGCCAGGGCAGCAGTTGTGCAATCAGAGCAAGGGTTTTGAGAAACCCTTGAGCAAGGAGAGCGCTCCTTTGCACCCACCCAGGGGATGACGGGGTGCCCCAGGGGCCATGGGCTCCCCCTCACCCCACACGGCTCAGTCCCCCCCAGCCCCTGCTCAGCTCAGGATGGCAGCTCCGTCCGTGGGGCTGACGGCCCCTCCCCGGCCAGGCGCGAGATGCGCCCCTTCGGGGTGCAGGTCTCCATCATCGAACCTGGCAGCTTCCGGACGGGGATGACCGACCCTGCAACGGTGGTGAAGGGCTTCAAGCACCTCTGGGAGCAGCTCCCAGCAGAGACCCAGGCAGCCTACGGCCCCCATTACCTGGAGACCTGTGAGTACGTCCCCGCGTGGCCTCGGCACTCCCCGGTGACTCCACCACCGCTGGCGGGCTGGGCCGAGCTGACCCTCCTCTGCCCACCCAGATGCCAAGAGCACCATCCTGCTGCATCGCCTGAGCAGCTCTCGCCTGTCCCGTGTCACCGGCGTAATGGAGCACGCGCTGCTCGCCCGCTTCCCCCGCAGCCGCTACGCAGCCGGCTGGGACGCCCGGCTTGCCTTCCTGCCGCTCAGCTACTGCCCAGCCTGGCTCATCGACGCCGCCATCGGCCTCTTCCTGCCCGTCCCGACCGGGGGGACACCCACGCACCCCTGAGGACGGCCGCTGGACCGGGGATGCGGACGCGGTGCCCATGGGCACCCACTCGCCTCGGGCCGCTGTTAACATGCTCAATAAAACTGGTGCAAAGCGAGGGGCTGCCCACAGTGAACTCCAGCCTCAGAGGTGTCTGAGAGCCGCCTGGCCACGGCGCTGGGTGAGCTGCCCTGCCAGGGTGGCCGTGACCCTGGTGGGGTCCCTGCCAGACCGTGGGGTCCCTGCCAGCCTGTGGCAGGACCCCGGCTGCCACCTGTGCCCAGAGCAGCCACACGCCTGGGGACGTCCGAGCTGCGTCGCAGGATCGTCTCTGCCCCTGCAGCCCTTGGAGGGGCCGGTGGCCGCACTGGGGGTCCAGCTCATCCTCGCAGTCAGAGGCAGGGGCCAATCTGCACCTACTGACATGGCTGATAGTGACTGTGGGGCTGTCGCAGGCACCGGCGGTGCTCTGGCTCCCCATCCCTGCCTCATGCTGGACGGACGCCGCTGCCCCAGGACCCGGTTAAAGATGTTTTTCCCTTCAAGCCTGCTGCTTTCTGTAGCACCAGCCTTTGGGCCCTCCAGGCTCACAGCTCCCTCTCAGGAGAGGTGAGAGCAATCGCTCTTTGCAAAGGTCCCCAAAGCCGGTTGTACTTCACTCCAGCTCTGCTGGGAGCTGCCGGGACCCCCCTGCTCTGCCACACCTGGCCCTTCCCTGTGTTTGTCCAGCTCAGGCTGGGGGGGCTTTGCTCCTCAGCTCCCCATCTCCTCCCTCGCTGCCGCACAGGTAAACCCAAGCACTGGCTGGAAATGGCTCCGTGCTCCCTCGGTGCTCGGGGGGCCCTTCAGCGCCGGCACAGCCTCCCCGCTCCTGTAGCCTCCCAGCTCCCCCATGGGCGACCTCGGGCTCAGCCCTGTCTGCTGGCGCTCCCTTCCCGGCCCAACAATCGCATGGCCCGTTGTCCGCCGTGTCCTCTGGCAGCGGGCGGTCGGGTCCGGCACAGAGAAAGCTGCAGCCAGTGGGGACGAACTCTCAGCTCTGCTGCCAGAGGACAGACTGGAAAAGGCGCCATCATTAACCAGCCCGTGACACTACTGGCACAGGGAGCCAGGCATGCGGGCGGTGACTCATGCATCATTCGTACTTCTAATTAAGGGCTGATTAGTGATGGCTAGCTGGGGGTTATGTCCCTGAGGTTGTGCACTTGCCTGCGGGACAAAAGCAGTGTTAGCAGCAGACTCGCTCCCACCAGCACCATGATGCTCCTGCCCGCGCAGAGGCTGAGCCCATGCGAGACCAAGGCACCTCTGGGCTGCAAGGGAGCTCAGGGGGACGAGGAGCTGCAGCAGGATGGGAGGCAGCATGTAGGGCCCTCATGCAAGCTGCGTTACAGCTCGCCGAGCTGTTTCCCCAGCCAAGAAAGCTTTCCTAAACACTTTACTTGGATTAGCAAACCAGTAAGATGTCCCCAGCAGCTCCCACACATCACGTTTGAGGCCCATGTGTCCCCGAGGGGCTGGGCTGCAGCCTGCTGAGCTGCCTGGAGGCAACACTGCGGCCTCGGCTGCTCCCGCCCGGGGACCCCTGCACCCGCGTCCCTCCAGCGCTGGCTGCCTGGGGAGGGAAGGGCGGGAGAACAGCAGATCCCCGGCACTGCCGCTGCCTGGAGCCCACCTCGCTCCGAGCCTGTGTTGCGCCCACACTTCTCGATGAGGCTGAGCTGGCGGTGGCCGGGAGGGACCCGGCGCCCGTATTTCACCCTGGAGCGAAGTGCTGGCAGGTGGAGAAGGAACCGGCCAGGCCCGCAGTGTGCCGTTACCAGCCTTTCCTCTTTGCCTTCCCGCGCGCCGTCCGTCCGACCCCTGATCTGCCAGGCTCCGAAGGACCTGCCCGGATTGAAGCAGCCGCTTTCCAGAGAGGAAACAGCCTTTTCCCACTTATCTCCAGACAAAGGGGAGAACCGGACCCTTAGGGAGGCCAGGGGCTCCTGAGCACACATTTGGGTGCTGAGAGCCTCGTGGCGCCCCAAGCATCGCAGCAGGCATGGGGAGAAGGGGCGAAGCCGCCTGCCCCGCTCCCCACGGCTTGGCTGGCTCAGAAATGTCACCGGCTCCTGAACCTCACCATCCTCACCAGGATTGGCAGCCCCCGTGTGAACCCCGACGGCAAAGGTTTGCAGCACCCAGGTCGTTCTTGATCCAAGAGTTCGGTGTGGAAATTTCCTGGAAATTAAATGGAAACAGAACGGCATCCCTGCCTTCCAGGGAGGCAAAGCCCCCCCAGCCCATGGGGCGGCAGAGCGGCCCTTTGCAACCCCCTGTGGCCCCCGTCCCAGGGCCGAGCCGAAACGCGCCCCGTCGCGCTCAGGACGAGCACAAAGCTGCCGAGTTCCTGTTTGCAACCCGAGGCCTCGGTCCCGCTGGGGCTGGGTACCTGCGTGCGGGGTCACCGACGCCAGGCTTGTTGTTGTGAGACCCGACTTATCAGTGCCCTCGTGCTTCCCCGCTCTGGCCGTGCCTTCCTTCCGAGCCGATTGTTGATCACAAAGTCTTGTCTACACTCAAAAAGGAGATTTCCTGCAATTGTTTTCCAGGACTTGCAGCTTGATGCAAAATTTTCTGCCTATCAGCCCCCTCCCCAGTGCCGGGGCAAGGCTCAAGCCCCCTCCCTTCCCCTGCATAACTGCCAGGCAATCACAGCTTGATGATTAATTGCTGCCCAGCCAGGGGTGTTTCTGCGGCGATAGCTATCTGCCACCAACTCCTGCGACAGCTCGGAGCGATGGGCAGCGCTGACTTGGCAGAGATGTTCAACTTTTGGCCCTTTTTCCCCCAAAGGAACCCTGAGCTCGCCTCGGCATCACATGAGCATCAGGGACAGTCCATGGCACATTCGCCTTAACCCACCTTAACCCCTTGGGGCTCCCAGAGCCGAGGGAGGACCTGGCTCAGCTGTGTCCATCCCAGAGGATGCATTTTCCCCTCCTGCCTGCAGTCACAGTGGGACCTGGGCAGGATCCAGCCCCTGAGACCAGTGAGGCTGCAGCAGCCGGGTCCCGCGGGGGTGACGGTGGAGGGGAGATGCCCAGGGGAGCCTCAGGGAGCCCCGTTCCATCCCCAGGCACCCACAGCTTCCACATTGACACCTGCCCTGGGCCTCCCCGCGCCCGTCCTCAGCCCTGCAGCAAAATCAAAAGGGAGCTGAGCCCTGGGGCTGGAAACCGAGTCAAATGTCACCCGCGCTGGGCTGTCTCAGGATGTTGGACCACGACGGTCATTTCCTGCCGGGAAGCAGCCAACAAGCCCACCCTGAGCTCCGCGCCACCGCGGCTCTGCTCTACCAGAGGCGTGCGAGCTGCTGAGCCGAGAGGATCGCCGCGCTCCCCGAGCAGCCCCTCTGCGCAGCCTTCGGCTCTGCCGCCGGTGAGCCAACACTTCTCCCTCCCCGCCCGCGTCCGTCTGTCCCCTCTCCCACCAGCCTCTCTTGGGACCTGCAGCTTAGTGAGGACAGAAGGTCAAGGAGCCTCAGGGACGGGGGGCTCCAGCCCCAGGGGCTCGCTCTCCTCCCCTCCATGGTTTCGGGAGCGGGTGGGTGACAGCCGTTTGCCGCAGGGCTGGTGCTCTTGTGGGGGACGCCTGGCTGTGGCGCTCCCTGGCTTGCCGGGGTCCGAGTGCCATGGAAATGCCCTGGCAGCACTGCACGCTTCTCCAGCTTTCCCGGGGGAATGGCTGGTTTTGTGAGGTCTTCCAGCAGCACGAGGCTGGACGGGGTCTGCAGCGTCTTTGCCGTGCGGATGCAGCTGTGCTGGGATCAGAGCTCTCACACTTGGGGCAATAAAAGGATGTTAAGGTCAACTACATTTCCTTTGAGTTTATAATTTTGTCACCTACTTGGAAGTCCCAATGGCTCCCAGCAATGCAGCTGCGGGGCAGGCAGAGCGAGGGCGGCCGGTCGGGTTTATGAAGTGACCACACACCAAGGGCTCGGGTGGGGGACGAGGGCTTTCCCGCTGGCACAGAGTCGAGCAGACATGGTCGCCGGCGTGTTTAATGGTCTGGGCGCCTGCCCGCGCCCCAGACACCTTGCGGCTGGTTGCTGCATGCGAGGGCAGAGCGGCAGAGCTGGGGTCAGGATTCCCATGGGCTTCATTGGCTGCAGGACTTGAGCTCTGGAGGTTTTGGGGAACAGCACGAGCCTCGGCGGCAGGGGGGGGCTCCTGCCCAAAGCTCGCTGCGCTCCTGGGTCGTCAGCTCCGTTTCTGCAGTGACCAATGTTGCCAAGCCGCGGGGCTGGCGGGTGCTCTCACCTGCCCTTCGTCGCTCCCCTCCGTCGGTCCCCAGCACTGCCGGTCCCCCGGTCCCCGGCCCCGGCTGACCAGGCTGTGGGACAGGGGACAGCCACTGCCTGGGAGCACGGGTGGGTGAATGGGTGGCTGGTGTTTGTGGCTCGCATTTTGTCTCCGACATGAGGTTATCATCTGATGTGGATATGACATCTTTTGAGGGTTGATGTAGGAAGTCACCACAGGAGTAAAAACTGGATTAAAAAAAAAAACAAAACAGAAGGGTACTTTCAGAGCCTCCCACGAGGACTGAGCTCTGACAGGAGAGATTGGCTGTTTCTCTGTATTCTCAAGCTGTCCTGCTCAGTGCAGCCTCTGAGCCACAACTCAGTGCTTTCCCTTTCCTTGCAGCTACCAGGATGGCTGAGACAACCACTGCCCCCACCGAGACGCACACTCTCCTGAACGAGTACGGGGACTACCACAACTGGTCTGAGCTGTTCCACCTCCTGAACTACACCTACACCTTCTGCGAGTTCAGCCTGGATGAGAACGTCAAGCGGGTGATCCTCTTCATCCTTTATCTGGTCATCTTCATGGTGGGTTTGGTGGAGAACCTCCTTGTCATCTGGGTCAACTGGCAGACACGGGGCAACAAGAGCTTGGTCAATCTCTACATCATCAACATGGCCATTGCCGACCTTGGAGTGCTGCTCTCGCTGCCCATTTGGATGCTGGAGGTGATGCTGGATTACACCTGGCTCTGGGGCAGCTTCCTCTGCCGCTTCACGCACTATTTCTACTTTGCCAACATGTACGCCAGCATCTTCTTCCTCACCTGCCTGAGTGTGGATCGCTATGTGTCCCTGACCAGCTCCTCCCTCTTCTGGCGCAAGCACCAGCACCGCGCACGCCGCATCATCTGCGCCTGCAGTTGGGTCTTGGCAGCAGCGATCCCATTCCTGGAGGTTGCTCACATGCAGCTGGTCAATACCGGAGAGCCCATCTGCATCTTCATGGCCCCCTTTGAGACCTATGATGAATGGGCGCTGGCGGTCAGCTTGGCCACCACCACCATTGGGTTCCTCATCCCCTTCCCCATCATCACCGTTTTCAACATCCTGACGGCCAGGTTCATCAAGCGCACCAAGCCGGAGAGCAGGAAGCACTGTCTGCTCATCTACGCCTATATCTTTGTGTTCCTCATCAGCTGGCTGCCCTTCCACATCATGCTCACGCTGCTCACCCTCGACGGCAACCACATCATCCTCCACTGCACCTTCGCCCACTTCCTCTACTTCTTCTACGACATCATAGACTGCTTCACCCTGCTCCACTGCGTGATTAACCCGATCCTCTACAACTTCCTGAGCAAAAACTTCCGCAGCAAGCTCATCTCTGCCGTGGTTAAGTACATCCCCAAAGACCAAGGCAGCCAGAAGGGCGCAGACAATTCCTCCTCCACCACGCAGCACTCCATAGTCATCACAAAGGACAACAGCCCTCCCAATTAAGGGGGATCGGGCTCTCCCACTCATTGCTGGCAAGTGGTTGCGGGGGGGGCAGCTCCCTGCACTCACTGAGGTCAGTAAGATTGTTTTTCCTGGTGATAAGCAGACACTTTGCTTTTAAACAACACTTCTTGGCTGGCCACCTCCTGTGCTCTGAAGGCAGGGCTGGGTGCCAAATGTGAAATGAGATGGTGCAGGGAGCTACAGACATCTTGCCTCCGATGTGCTGCTGTATCAGATCTATTTAGCTAAAGAGAGAATATGAGAAAGAGATATTTCCTGTTTTCCAAAAGAAACACTTGCAGTAATAAAGTGCATTACTCCGCCTGCTTGGAAGTCTGAACACAAATCCGGCCCCTGGGACCCGACCCCTGTACCCTCCCCAGGTCACGGGGCTGGGGGCACACGATCCTTTCCCTTCACCACAAGTTTTTCTGCAGCCCCCGACTTTCACTTACACACGTGCTCCGGATACACCACGCTGCAGAGGTGTCCAGTGAACGCTGCCCCTCTGCCGCGATGCCATCCCGAGCAGGAGAGAGGAAATTCGTTCCTTTGAAGCACAAACCTCTCCTCCCCATGCCCCGCAAATGGCTGAAAGCCTGATTTTACAGAAATGAAGGCAACGCGACCCTGAGGCGCTGAGCAGGACCCAGACCTGAGCTTTAATGAGGGGAGGAATGGTTCGAGATCAGCAACTTGTTGAGAGCAATTTTGCAAACCCAGCAGTAAATTAGCGATGGTTAAAACTGGGTTTGACTGGGCACGGCTGCTTCCAAGCGTGACTGGTGGCAGCAGAGGTGGGGTTCCCAGTTTGTGTTTTGCAGCAGGATACCCATCCCAATAAACCCAGACTCCCTTAGAGCATCTCCTGGCAGGTTTCTAAGGCCACTGGGCACGTTTCTAAACGTTGGCAGACTCCAGCAGCCCTTTACGTGTGCTCCCTTTCAAAGTCGCACTGAAGCACGCCCTGTGGGAACACGTACACGTGCAGAAACCCTCGGAGCTGGAGCGTGGGCTGGGCTTTGGCTGTGTAAGAAACTGGAGCATCTGGAGAAAGTTCATCCTTGTCCGGATTCCGCTAAGTCATGTGCTGCGGGTCAAGCCCTCGGCAGGGGAAGGTGAAAGAGCGACAGTCACTGGAAGGGAGTTCATAAATCTACAGAAGGCCTTGAGCTGCTCAAGAAACACATTTTTAAAAAAGCAAAGCGTAAGCAAATCTAGGGACAGGATGCCCGCAGCACAGAGCGGTGGGTGGGGAGCAGGATGTCCCGGGCTGCGGGAGAAGCCCATGTCAGGGGTTAACACGGACACTCGGTTATCACGGGGCTGGCTGGGAACAGCTCTGCTATTTACAGGGCTCCCGTGATGGGGTTAATCACTAAATATTTCAGGGCTCCTTGTGCACAGAGACGTTCCTTCTTACTACCAGGGGATACCAGCGTTGACAGAAAAAGCCAAATCTGTCTCTTACACAGAAATATTTTGTACCACAGCTGGGGAAGAAGCCAGTCCCCTCAGACACAGCAGTACCCGCTCAGGGAAGCGACTCACAGCCGTTCCTCTTCCTTAATTGCGTTACTTACACACAGTTTCACCACTAGAGACTGTGTTGCCGCTTAGACTGTAAGCCCTCCGGGGCAGAGGCTGTCCTTCGGGATCCGCACCGACACAGGACCTCACCACCTTCGTCCCCGTGACCCTCCTGTGCACGACATGCACAGCGAAGCTAGCAGCCCCAGAACCATCCGGTGAACACGAAGGCAGCTTCACGCTGACACGACCCACAGCTCCGATCCTGAATCTTCCCTAAGGCTTCCTTTTGCTAATACCCTGCCAATTTCAATGAAGAAATGGAAGATAAGTACACAATAACAAGACACTTGATGTGCGACATAACCAGGACAATATATTCAATTTCAAGTTACTTAAACATGTAAAATTTGGTATTTGACCTATTAAACTTTTTTTTTTTTTTTTTTAAACTCTCCTAATGTATCTGCAACTTTGTTCATAGACCTCAGGGCCAGAGTGGCCTGAAATAAACCCTCATACAGCCCCACGCAGCGACCTGGGCTTGAAACCCAGCAAGTCCTTTAGTCCCTCAGTCTCCCTTTAAAGCCTTCACCACCCCTTAGGGTAAACTGGCCCCGCCACGGGCTCCTTCGGCAATCACTGGCTATACACCCCTGGACCACCCTCCAGGCTTGAATTGCCAGTGCCCAGTGCTGGCCACCAGGCTGGTGGTGGGGAACTGGTCCTGTCCCACCGGGTGAGCTCTCCCCAGAGCAGCTCTGCCCGAGCAGCTCCAGCGGCGACCGAGACCGGCAGCCCTGGCCGACGGCAGTGCCCAGCAGGCAGGTCGCCCCCACCCCGAACCGAGAAGGAAGCCTCGCTGCTGGAGAAAAGCTAAAGCGGCTCTTGAAAATGCCAGCGGCGTTTGCCTGTTGATCCGGCTTGCCAGCCAACAGCCCCGAGCCCGCGAAGGTCCAGGTCTCAGTGAAACACAGTGCTGGCAGCACAGAAAGGGCTTATCAAGGACCACAAAGTCTGAGAATTTCCTAAATGGTTACTAACGAGGGCTCTGCTCCCAACCTGCTGCGGAAACAATCTGCAGAAATGCCAGTCGGTTCTCCTCGCGCTGCTCTGGGTGCTGGAGGAGGCGGCAAGGAAGAGGCCCCGGCTGCCTGGACTCGTGCCACAAATCCTGCAGAGCACAGCACAGGAGCAGGATACCAGGAACGGCTCACGTGCTTTCCCAGGCACTCCTGAAGAGACAGAAATGCCAATCTGCACATTTAAAGAAACGAGTTTTATAAAGAAGCAAGGCACAAGAGGTCAACATTTTCCATTTTATTATTCTAAATAAAAACCACACTTTGTGCTGAACAATGGAGTATAAAAGAACCCGATGTACAACGATTTTAGACATCTACTATTTGGGGGGGGGGGAAGTTTACAAAATATACAAAACTTTACAGCAAATAGATAGTAAACACTTAAATATCAGGAGGTCAGTACCTACTATTAACTTAACAAAAAGGTTAGACAGCAATTCAACTCTTTTTCTTTCTTCTGCTTAATTATTCTGATAAGAAACCTGGATCGTTTGAGAAAAGGGAGAATCAAACTGAACTTTGCGGTTTAGAAACTGGAGTAAGACCAGTCTCGAAGCACTGCCTTTTGGAAGGAGATTTTGTGTCAGGGTTTCTCGCAAGGACCCACGACCCAGCTGCTCTCTGCAAACGCCACCGGCACAGCTCACGGCGCAGCATTTCCCCTCTGCATTCCCCTTTTGTACCCCGAGGATCCCAAAGCACTTTGCAAACACGAGTTAAACCTCACAGCCGCCCCAGGCGAGGTAGGTAAGTGTTGTCCCCAGGTTCGTGGGCGGGGGAAGCGAGGCCAGGAGGCGAGCAGGCTTGCCAAAGGCCACGCTGCGAGTCGTCGGCGGAGCAGGAACAGATCCGGGCACGGAGTTTCTGCCCCGGCTCCCCCAATGCTGCAAACAGCGCTTGGCCTCTGACGCGGAGCTGTGCACAGCTGCACCCCCCGAATACACACACACAGCCCTGCGCCGCTGGCCGGGAGCCCCTGCCGTCACCGGGTGCCTCCGCTGCGACACAGCCAGGTCGGAGCTACAGCTCCTCGGGGCAACACAGCCTGCAGGGGACTCGGGACGAGCCCGTTGCTCTGCCCGACCTCACCCTCCCCGGCCACAGAGCTCTGCAGAGGAACGCTGGAGCTCCCAGCCAGGCTGGCTGGATTCAGGGACAGCTATGCCGCCGAGGGGACGGGGACGACAGAGCCCTGATGCTGGCTGCAGGCTTGGAGAGGCCCAGGACCCTGCCAGGGGAGGGAGAGCACAGGTCTCTGACCCCTCGAGGGAAAACCGCTCCAAGGAGGGGCCGCAGCGCGAGGCTGGACCAGTGCGGGAGCGCTGCAGGTCCAAATCTGTCCCTGCAGCCCCTCTGCAGATGGGACTGGCTGCTGATCTCAGGATGTTTCACATGGGAATAATTCATTATAACACAGGAAAGAATCCAAGACACAGAAACGCCAGGGACCCGAGCGCTCCCCCCTGTCCCCCCCCCAAAAAACAACCAGCAGAAAATGAGGTGGGCTTTTGCTTTCCCATCCCTGTGCTCAGAAGGGTGGGCTTGCTGTGCCCATTAGTGTTTCAGTGTAAAAGCTTCTCTTTTTGGTTTATGTGCACAAAAGGCTTTTGCTTCACAGCTTAGCTAGATATGGGGCTGCAGACGCTACTGCGCGGCAGCACCCCAACCCATCCAAAAGCTCATCACAGCTTCTGGGACATTTTAGGAGGGTCTCGAGGCTTTAAGGACTTGGCTCTCCCAAGCCTCGTCTGCCTCCCTCACATCCTTCATAGCAATCTCCAGAGCAGAGCAGACCGCATCCATTCCTGTCTACCAGCCCATCTTGCCACCACCAGGACAACAAAGAAATCCCGTAACTCAACGAGCTCCTCAAAGGAGCCTCCAGCGAACTGCCGACTCCCATGCTTTCCTAGAGCGCCACGCGTTCTCACAATTATTATTATTTTTTTTTAAATTTAACACCACTAGGCTAAACATGGCTCCGCAGACCAGCTAGAGATCACAGACCGTGGCCTGCCAACTGACCAGCACCCTGAGACTGGAGTTTGGAAACCAGAGCTCCAGCGGCAGATGTGGCACAGCCTAGACAGCCCCAGTGTCAGCGATTGCTTTGGTGCCTCTCCTCCTCTGAAAAGAGGCTCCAGGCACCAAAATCAGGATAAATCCAGTTTAACACCCCCAGGGCGATGCCAGGTGGCCCCAAACCCAGCCAGTATTACAGGGATTGGGGAAAGGACACAAACTCCCAACAGCCTCATCCTCAGCTCTGTCCTCTCGTTCCTCCTCAGCAAGGTCTGTTGCTCCCACCTCACCTCCATGCAGCAGGATCGGACTCGGGTACTGCAGGTCCACGGGGGAGGCTGAGGACGACCCGTGCTCAGGACGAAGGAGCTGCCTGGGAAGAGTCATTAGGTCCAGCCAGGGCTCAGCACTGCCGGTGGGGACACGGCTTGACACCGACTCCTGTCTCTTCCCTTGTCACAGCGGAGCTGGACCTGGAGCTGCTGCGGTGGAAATGCAGCTTTACAGGCAAACCGCAGGGATTGAAGGAAGGATGGATGGATGGAGCTGACGGGCAGGGGCTCCCCACCTCTGCACCCTCCAACCTCTCTCCTCGGGATGTGAACTCCTCCCGCTCCCGACAGCGACGCGCCCAGCTGATGGGGAGATGCGCTCTGCAAACCCCAGGGGACATTACAGGGCCACTACCCCTCAGCACACACATTCCTGCCTCCCACTCCCCAGGGCCACTTCCCCCAGCCCCTCCGCAGACACAGTGGCACTGAGCCATCCCCCACTTCTTATATCGCTACAGAGCTTGTTTCACAGGACTGCGATGGGGACAGGGCTAAAGGGAAGTTTGCTTTCAAGGAGGAAGGCTGTAAAGGAGTAAACCGACCCAGCCAGGTCCAGGAACTGGTACAGAACAGGAAGGGATGGAAGCTGCCATTTCCCTAGGATACTAAACATCAATATTCACTAAGCGCTTTGCATCTTCCACACGCTTTGCAGGTACGAGCCAGCAATCTTCACCGCACTCCCGGGAGGTAGGTAGGTACCACAAGTGTTACCACCCTCATTTTACAGATGAGGAAACTGAGGCAAAGAGGTGAAGTGACTTGCCCAAGGCCACAGCGGAGCGGGGAGAGCGACCCCCAGGAATTCCTAGCTCACCAACCACGCGTCCAGCCCACGCCGCTCCTCTGCTGCGGGTTGTCCCTTTGAGAGGAGGGGAAAGTGGGATGAGTTTACAGAGTTTGCAAATCACTAGTTTTGTTTTGTAACAGCATATCTTTACAGAAGCGCAGGAGCCAATTTACTACGACTGTGGCTTGAAAGCCCTGAGCGCTTCCTGTTTGTGAGGTAGAATGAGTTACCTAAGGGCAGTCATAACTCATGCTGCGGCATCGGAAATATTTGTTCCTCTCCACCTCTGCCCCACAGCAGGATAACATGGGAAAAAGCTGATCCCCACCCTTCCTGGTGTAAACACTGCCGGCACAGGGCTGACCTCGCCGGCACAGGCAGGAGAGCCCACCGTGCCGAGGAGTCCCCAGCCCGTGCCCGACGCGTGTCCAGGAGAGGCTGAGCCGAGGTTCGCATCAGCTGCTATTGCTGCCGGCTCCCAGAGCTGCTCTGCCGCAGCCCCCAGCCGGCGCCCGCTGAAGTTACAGCACGATTCAACAAAAGATGAACGAACTCACATCGCACCAACAACATCCTGCAACACACATTTGCCACGAGACATGTCTGGGATGCGGTGATCCACGGCGGCAGCCATGGGAGGGGGCTATCCCTTCAGCAGAGAGAAGAGTCCACAAAGGTACCTTCCTGGGAGTTAAGGCAACAGCTTCATCACGTCTTGTCTGCTGGGATCCGCGCAGCCGCAGCGATGCCACTCTCTGGCATCCAGTGCTTCCAGCAACTGGCAGCCCTGGGACACACCGTGCCAGCAAAGCACGATGTGCACGGCTGCTGTCGGCAGAGGAGAGCCAAGGAGACGTCGGCACGCTCTCGATGGCCAGCTGCAGGCTGGCAGAAGTTAGGCATGACTGTGCCATCACAAAATATCTCCCCGGAGCAGTCGACCCCATGACACCAACCTGCTTCCCCTGCCCTCTCCAGTCCAGCGCCTCTTCTGAGAGCTCCCTCTGCTCATGCATCCGCCTCTTTCCTTCCACGCAGCCCCTCCGCTGCTCGGGCTCTTCGGAGAGGTGGCGTCACTCCTTCATCTCCTCCTTCGGAGACGGGGTCTTGGGGCACGAGCGAGCGGCGTATCACGGGCACGGCAGAGAAACCGCTGGCCACGCTCCCCGCTCGGGCAGGGCTCCCGGAGACCAGCAGCACTGCCTGGGAACTGCCCTTGCGGCGACCATCACCCTCCTCCTCACTTACCGCCAGGTATCCGCCTTATTTGCATGTGCACGCTCACACGCCGCTTGCCCATTTCCCTGCAATGAAGCAACGACTTCAAGGCTGATTCTGTGACACGGACTTTGCTTATCTCCTCGCAATAGCAGCAGAACCCCAGCGATGCCCAGAACAAGTCTTTTTTTCTCTTTTTTTTTTTCCTTTTCTTCGAGTCCAGCACCATCCTGCTCTGGCTCTGTCCCTCTCTACTGAGGTCAGGTGTGAAAAATCTTAGCAGCATCAGTTTGTGGACAAGCTCAAACTGAGGGTTAGCCTAGTCAAGTGGGCTAAAAGATTAAAAAAAAAAAATCTAGATTCAAAACCTAGTGAAAAATGCTAAAAACACAGAACTCAATGGCCTCTAACAGGACCAGAGGTAAGTAAACACGACAGACTTCTTGGAAACAGTGATGTAGCTTACGTGCTGTTAATTTGTACAATGCCACCAATCTAAAAAGCCCTAGCAAGGCCAAAAAAAATTAAAAAAAAATAGAAAAGGAGGATTCCATCCATGATGCCTGACCATTAAACAAAATAAATGACATTTTTTCCACAGCTTCTGTAATTAGCATTTGCTCCTTTGCTGGCCCTGCCCTGCCTCACCCCATCAGCTGTCCGTGTTTTTCTCCGCATCTTTGGAATGGATGATATACATGAAAGTCTGTTCGATGGTGAAGTCCGGGGGGAGGCTGCCTTTGTGCACGCCTATGTGCTTGCTCATGAGGTTGAGCGTGGAGCTGTAATGCCCGCACACAGTACAGCGGTACATGAGGGCTCCCGAGTGCGTCCGCAGGTGGCACTTGATGGTGGAGCGGCCGCGGAAGAACTTGTGGCACACCTTGCACTGGTAGGGCTTTTCTCCGGTGTGGATCCTCCGGTGGTAGTTGAATTCACTGGTGTGGGCAAACCTCTTCCCACAGACCTTGCAGCTGTACTTGCTGTTGCCTGGCTGGTTTTGCAGCGCCAAGTCTTCGCTCAGGAACTCCTCGGGCAGCTTCCTCTTCTGCAGGCTCTGCTGCTGGAGACGGTCTCCAAAGCTGGGTCGGATGTCCAGGCTGCCCCCGCACTTGTGTTGGCTGACGTGGTAACGATACGCTGCTTCCAGCTTGAAGCTCTGGCCGCAGAAGTGGCACCGGAAAAGAGCCTCCTCCATGTTCTGGTGAACGGCCAAGTGCTTCTCCAGGAGGTGCCGATCCATGAAGCTGTTGGCACAAACAGAGCAGGAGAAGACCGAGATCCCCAAGTGAGACAGGGTGTGCCACATCAGGCTGCAGAGACTGAGGTGCTTCTGGTCACACACGCCGCACGTCTGGCTTTTCAAGTTCACGTGGTCCAGGATATGGTTGCGGACAGTGTGGAAATCTTTGGCCAAAGGCTTCCCGCAGGCAGCACACGCCAGCTCTGAGCCAGACCCTCCCCCAAACATGGTGATCTTCCCCGGCAGCGGGTCGCTGGGGTGGACGATGATGTTGTTGTCAAAGACCCCTTCTCGTCGGTGGAGCGTCAGCTGCCACTGGGTGAAGAACTTGGTCTCGCACATGTCACAGGAGAAGAGAAAGATACCGATGTGGGACAAAACATGAGTGACCCTGGAGTTCCGGTCCTGGAAGTGGGTTTCACAGACCTTGCAATTCCCGGTGAGCAGATCAACGTGATCTCTCGCGTGCTGGCGGATCAGCTGGATGTTGGGCTCCAGGACCTTCTTGCACACTTGGCAGGGCATGGCCTTGCTATCCCGGCTGTCGTTCTCAAAGGCCAGCTCTTCTTCGCTGTCATCACTCAGCTCAATAACTTCTTCTGATGGGCCCAGCTCTTCACTGGCATCTTCGAAATGCAGTTCGTCCTCGCCCAAATCGTCCAACTGAAGCTCATCCATCTGCCCAAAGCCTTGCTCTTTGGAGTGGTCACTGTTGCTGGGACAGGAGTTGCTCCCTGTGGAGATGTCTAGGGAAGGATCAGCGGTAAAGAAGCTGCCCTTGCCATAGTCGCCATTGCTCTGGACCTTATACTGCTGGCAGGAGCTCGTAGTGGTCTGAACAACGATGTTCACGCCGCCCAGGCTGGGCTGGGTTGCCATACTCGCCGCAGGAGCAAACTGCCCTTGATCCGATTCCTGTTCTGTCTTGGGAGGCTGCTGCGGATGCATCAGAGGAAGAGTCTGGCTGGCTTCACTCACAGTATTCCTGTCGTCCTCTTTGTAGCTGCCTGCCACCTCCCCGTGCAAGATGTAATTCCGTTCAGGGCCAAAATGTTCCCCGCCGCTCCTGATTTCACCCAAAGAATGGCTCTGCTCTGAGGAGGTGCTGCTCAGAGGACCTGACCGGCCTTCGCTCATGGACAGGGAGGGTTGCTTCGTGATGGCTGAGCTCTCCAAGTCAGGGAAGGTGGAATGGCAGGCCTTCAGCAGATCTTCCATGCCCAGCCGCTCTGCCACCTCGTAAATGACGCCCACGTTGATGAGGTCTGTGAAGAGCTCCGAGGTGTACACAAAGCTGAGGATCTTCTCGAAGTTGGCTGGCGTGATGAAATCCACTACGTAGGTCCTAGCAGCATCCAGCCCTGTGTTCAGAAAGAGGTTCTGGAAGTAGCCCGCGGCGCAGGCCAGAACAGCCTTATGTGCGGCAAAGGAGCGAGTGCCCACCAAAATGGTGACGTCGCACATGGTCTCGGAGAGCCTGCACTTGTTGAGTTCCTTCAGCAGGTTGTTGGGGTGATTGGTGCTGTGCAACTTGATCCTCATGCCCATCTTAGCAGCTGCTTAAGAGTCCCTCTCCTGGTCAGCTTCTTCTTCACGCATTCATCAGCTGCGTGAGCAGGAGGTGCTTGGCATCCAGAAACTGGCAGGGCAAGGGGCTCTAGAGAGAGGAAAAATGCAAAAAATGTTAATACCGTAACAACCAAAGCGACATCATTCTAGTCATACCTCAAATTTTCCATCTTCCTGATGAGCAACAGAGGAGTAGCAGCATAGCTGCTTAGGTGGAGACGGACTAAAACCAATCTTCTAACTTCAAAGACTGACTGTTTGGGAAGCAAAGGGAAAGATGCACAAAGGGAAAGGCGCAAACAGACAAAATAAAAAGCCGCTTACTCAGCCAGCGACAGCCTGAAGTTGCTGCTTCTATTTGGGCATGGACAGAGGTCCCTCTGCCTGGCAGCTGCACTCAGTTCTGAAACTGAGCCCCAGCTGGTGCCTGTTACACAGATGTTCCCCCTCTCCCCGAGCCATGGGATAACGCTCCTGCCTGGAAGGCTGAAGTTCAGGCTGTACACGCTGGTCAGCTTCACCTTCGGGTCCCCTTCAGCCACCACCGCTTCATACCTTCGCTTCAGATTTCTCCTGTACCCACATGGTAACTTTTGGTTTCCAGGTGGGATCTCATTTCAGATTGTCCCCGGCACGCCAGCTCCTCTGGTTCCCCTGGGATTTCTCCTCTGCTACACTGGTACTTGCAGCACCTTTCAGTGCTCTTTTAGCCGGGCGGTTTGTGCAGTATTCCCAGGCTCCCACTCGACACCTGGCCCACGGCACTGGCAATTCCCACCTGAGCTCGTCCTTCCAGCTTGTCCCACTGCCTTTGTCACCCTCTCCCACTCACAGGTGCTCAGCCCACTGTCAGGCCACCCGGGGACTCGACAAACTTACCCAGGGAGCTCTGTCCCTAATTCCCTGCCTTTTTCTCCCCGTGACAGAGCACAACAACCCCAGAAGCTGGCAGAGAGAGCGGGAGTTTGCAGGAGACAGAAGAGGACCGGGCTGCCTTCTGCCCCAGCTCCAGGGAAAGGCAAAAAGGAGCTGAGGACGGGCCGTCCTCCCCTGGGAAACACCGAGGGATAGAGGCAGGGACGGCCCCTGCCCGAGAAGGCAGCGGGGAAACACCGCTCACAGCTGGGGAGGATGAGGATGGCCAGGGAAGGCTCTGGAGGGGAAACGCTCCCCAGCCCAGAAAACGCCTGGCCGTGGGCAATTCCTGCATCGTGGGGATCCCTGCGGGGGGGCGGCCTGGGGACGGGACAGGAGGGAAAAGAGACGGAGGAGGGAGAGGGGGAGCGGGGGGCAGGGGAAAGCCGGGGGGCGCGGGGGCCGGGGGAGGCACCGGGGGGTGAGGAGGGGCGGGCAGGCCCCGCTGCCTGCAGGCAGGCAGGCAGGCAGGAGAGGCTCTCCTCCCTGCGGGCGGACAGGGAGTCCCGAAGCTGTCCCAGGAGAAAAGGCAGCAACAGGGAGGGCAGCAGGGACCCGCGGGGGGCTGGAGGAGCCACGCGGGACAGCAGGGGGCTGGGGGGCCCACGGGAGAGGGCAATGAGGGGCCCACGGGGGCGCGGTGAGGGGAGCTACGGGGGGGGCGCTCTGGGGGCAGCCATGGGGGGGGGCAGGAAGGGGGCTCCGGGGGGAGCCACGGGGGACAGCGGGAGGCCCCGGGGGGCTCCGTGGGGGCAGCGGGAGGCCCGTGGGGGGCCGCGCGGGACCCATCGCAGGGGGGCGGCGCGGGGCCCCCAGGGCTGCGAGCGGAGCTCCGCGGGGGCAGCCAGAGGCCGGCGGGGCTGCGGGCCGGCGGCGCTCCTTACCCGCCCGGCGCCCCGCACCATCCCGGCTCGGCTCACACAAAGGCACCGACCCGCCCTCCGTCCGCCCCGGCCGCCGCCGGAGCCGCCTTCCGCCCGCCCGCGCGCGCGGCGGGGCCACAGCGCCCCCCGCGGCCCGGAGGGGACCTGCGTGGGGGGGCGGGGGCACGGGCACGGACACGGACACGGGCACGGGCACGGGCACGGGCACGGGCACCTCTTCATTGACGGCGGCAGATGGGGGCAGGCCGCTGTAGCCCAAGAGCAGACGGCCCCCGACCCGACCCCGCCGCCCCTACTCCCCCCGCGGACCCGGCCCCGTGGGCTGTCCCGCGCGGGCAGCACCGAGCACGCCGGGTCCCAGCGCGGCGCAGCCAAGACACAGAGACGGTCCCGGGCGCGTGTCCCGCACGGGTGGATGTATACAGGTGTACATAAACAGGTGTATGTATACAGGTACAGGTGTTTGTACACGGGTGTATGGACAGGCACAGCTGTAGGTGTGGGTGTAGGGCGCGTGCAGGGACACGCGTGCGTGGGTCGGAACAGCTGCGAGCACAGCAGCGCGGCTCCGGCCCCGGCGGGGTCCCACGACGGGTCCGCGGTCCGTGGGCGGCGGCGCGCCCGGGACGCCCCCGCAGCCGGTACCGCCGCCGGTGCCTCTCCCCGGGGCACACAGGGCACGGCCCGGGCTGGCGCCCGTGGGTGGGGGCCGCGGGGCGCGCCCCGCCCAGCCCCGCCGGCTCGGCCCGCGGCTCACGCCGCCCGCAGCGGGGCCCCGCCGGCCGCGAGGGGCCCCGGGGAGCACTGGGGGGACGAGCCACCGCCCCCCCGCCCCGCCGGCCGCTCGAGCTCCGCCGCCCGCTTCCCCATGAGCCCCACGAAGAAGTCGTGCATGTCCCCTGCGGAGAGACCCGCCGTCAGCGCCGCGGGGCCCGGCTGCGCGGCCGGGACCGGGACCGGGCGGGACTTACGCTTCTGCGGAGCGGCGGGCGCGGAGGGACCTGGAAGGGACCGAAGCGGGTGAGCGGCGCCGGCGGGGCGGGGGCCGGGCCGGGCGGGACCGGACGGACTGACCCTCCGCAACCCCCCCTGCCCTCGACCCCCCGGCCCTCACCGGCGTCCTCCTCCCGCAGCAGCTGCAGCAGGGCGGCGTAGGCGGCCCCGGGGCTGCCGCGGGCTCTCCAGGGCAGCGGCTCCGGGACGGGCATCCTCTGCGGGAAGCGAAGCGGGTGAGCGGGGTGGGGGGGTCCGGGGTCCGCCCGCCGCTCCCCCCCCAGCGGCGCCCCGACGGCCCTACCTGTGCGGGGGGCGCGGGGCCCGGCGGGGCGGCGGGGGGGCGGCGGGCAAGTGCGAGCGGCAACGCCAGGACGAGCAGCATCACCAGCGCCGGGCGGCTCCTCATCCTCGGGGGGTCCTGGGGGCGGCGGTCAGCGGCGGAGCGGCGGGGCCCCGGGGCCGCCCCGAGCCAGCGCCCCCTCCGCGGGGCGGCCCGGGACGAGCCCGGGACCGGGTCAAGCGCTGGGGAGGGAAAGCAGCGACAGGGGAGACAGGGGGGGCCGGCGGGACCCCCGCCCGTGTCTGCGGCTGAAGGAGCTGCACCGCTTGCTGGGGGTGGCAGGGAGTGGGGCAGTAAATCCCCCCCCCCGCGAGCTGCAGGCTGGCAACACCCCGCCAGCATCCTGGGGAGGAGGCTGCAGCCCAGGGCTGCCTTACAGGGGTGCGGGGAGGGCACGTTATGGGGGATGCATCGCAGAGGTGCGGGGGGTGCAGGAGGACACGGCTCCACTGCAGACCTGGGGGTCCCATGCACCACTTGTGCCCATGGTGCCGCGTTTGTGCAGTCTCGCACCAGCCCGACTGTGCGAACGTGCACACGGGAGCGAGTGTGGGCACACGGAGTCACAAACACAGGCTCGGACTCAGTCCTGCACGTTCACCCGTGTTAGCGCACACACGCGTCCCCTGACACATCATGCACTGGCACACGCTTGCTGACCGCTGGATCGCAGATTTGCTTCCAGAGTCCCCCCTAAGTCCTCCCCAAATTCAAGTGGCATCTTTGCCCCATCTCTCCTCTCGGCCTGTGCCCTCCCCAGCGGCTTCACCAACTTCCCTCTCCTCCCTTCTACCTTCTCCCAGCCCGAGCCGGGCAAGGACAGGACACAGCAGCCCCCCAGGAACCCCGGGAAGCCCCCAGGGCCGGTGCCGCAGGGGCACAGACCTGCTGAGCCCTCAGGTGTCGTCCTGCGCGGAGCCGGGACAGAGCGTCCTTCGCTGCTGGTGGCTGCGGAGTGGGAGACGCGGCGAGGTGAGGTGGGCAGCGGCCGCAGCCTGCGCCGAGGGCTCCCAGCGCAGGCTCAGCCGGGAGGCGAAGTACCAGGGTGCTGGCTGCTGTGCGGAGTTAAATAAGGGGCTCTGCCCATGGCACGGTGTGGGTGGGCGAGAGGAGAGCCGCCAATGGGGGCCGGGGGGGGGTGGTACCCCCTACCTGCAACTTCACGCCCACGCAGGCACCATGTCACCGACAGGCACCCGTTACACACGCAGTCACACCACGACACAAGCGCGCCCACGCAGGCACGCCAGCTCCCCACCGTGCCGCAGCACCCCGTGGTAGGGGGCCAGCACACAGGCACCGTGCCCACGCAGCCCCCAGCCCCTCCTCGCGCTGCAGGCATGGGAGGACATGCACACCCAAGCACGACACAGCCATCGGCACGTGTGGGGACACACAGGGTGGGAGCAGTCCTGTCTGCCGCGCTGGCGGTTGCTCTGCAGCCGGGCTTTGGGAGGTCTCATACCGCAGCGAGGATCAGCTGGGCTCCCACCGCACACACACGACATGCACACACACGTGTGCATGCACACAGTGTTCATCTGCACACACATACAACTACTCAACTGCACACACGTGTGCCCGCATGCACACTCTCACTGTACCGCACACCCTGCCCGTCTCGCCCAGCCCCACCCCGGGGCTCCCAGCCTGCCTGGTCCCGTGCTGCCCATGGGGAATGTTCCCGGCTCTGATGGGCCCCAGCAGCGCCAGGTCCAGCCCCACATAGAGCTGCCTTTCCCCAGGCCCCCCTGTGACCCAGACAGGGCCAGCACCAGCCCCCCTGGCCCCAGCCTCCCGGGAGCCTGGGCTTGATCCTGCATCCTGATCCCCCCTTCCCCAGCCACCCCAAGTGCCCTTCGCCCCGGCCAGGGGGCTGGGGCGTGCAGAGATGGAAGAGGGGGAGGAAAAGTCAGGGGGAGCCAGAGGGACACAAGGGAAGGGGGAACATGCAGGCCAACAAGTCAGAGCCACCGACTTCAGCCTGATCAACAGGCGGCTGCGGCGGCCCCACGGGAAGGCGGCCCGGCAGCGGTGGCTCACGTGGCAGCGCAGCCCGGGGCAGGGCAGCATCTGCAGTGCCGGGAACGTTAATTAAATCGGAGCCTGGCCAGAGACGGCCTAATTAATTAATAACACCTACTTGTGTGGTGCCAAGTGCGACGCAGCCGCAAAGAGCTGCGGTGCCCCGGGCTGTGGCGGGCTTGTTTACGGCTTTCACCCCTCACCACGCACAGGCGGGCGGGAAGGCCCCTGCGCTGGGATGTGACAGAGCCTGCGGCGGGAAGGGGGGGAGCCCTCAGAGCCGGGGCACATCCGCGCCATCAAGTGCCCCCGCGCACACGCGTGCCCCCCCCATGCGCACGTGCTGCCCAAGTACCCTGGCACGCGTACCCGCACATGCCCCCATGCACGACAAACCACATGGATGCTCCAGGGCCCACCTGGGAGCTGGTGCTGATGCTGATGTGACGGGGAGTTGTCAGCTCCCGAAGGTAACGCGGGTGACGTGTGGGGACAGGAAAAAAACCCTCTCCAAGAGCTTGATGAGCGCAGGAGAGAAAAGGCAGCAGAGGGGGGGCTGCTATGAGAGCTGTGCAGGGACCCCACCTCCTGGGGGCTGCAGGACTAGTGGAGGTCCCGCGGGACCTGGGCTGCAGTGGTGGCACTGGGGCCATGTGGTGGCACTGGGGCCATGTGGTGGCTCCTCTCCGTCCCCCTGCTCCGCTCTGGGCCGCAGCCGGAGTCCCCAAATGCAGCTCCAGCACCAGCCCGGGAGCCACGGTGCCAGGCCGGGTAGGGCTGCTGGTGCAGGGGCACAGCTGGGCGAGGAGCGCCCTGCAAAGGGGGTCCTGCAGCAGGGTGGGGGGACCCTGGGCAAGGGGAGACTGGGACAGCCAGCGCAGGCAGGCGGGTGCTGAGGACCTCACGTGCCAGCCACCCGTGGCCGCCCAGAAATTGCCTCTGCAGCAGAGCGAGCTGCTTTCCCACTTAGTGGGAAAAGTGGCCGCAATTTGGGGCCTTTCCAATCACCGCCAAGCCGAGTGCCGGCTGCAATCAGGGGGCAGGAAAGGCGGGGGACCAGGGTGGGGGGGCTCCTTCCCCAGGGCTGAGCTCTGCCCCTGCCCTGCTCCAGCACCACAGCACTGCATCCTGGGGCTCCGGTACGACTGGGTCCCCCTGCCCCCCGTAACGGGGGGCACCCACTGCAACGTTGCCCGGGTACTGACACCAGAGCATCTGTTTAATGAGTTTGCAGCAATTCCTGGGCGGTGCAAGGACCCAGTGGGGCAGGAGGAGGACACAAGGCAGGTGGGCAGGGGTGCTGGTGTGTGGGTGGGGGTCCTGGCAGGGGGTGGGGGTCTCCTCAGTGGACCAGGACCTCCATCTTGTGGGTGCCCCGCTTCTTGCAGACGGGAACATCGCTGCCTGCCTTGGCGGACTCCACCACGGTGATGGCCACGTTGCCCTTCTGGAAGCGGGTGGAGAACCTGGGGGGGGCCAGGGCGGAGGTGTGGGGAGGGGGACACGCCCAGCCCCGCCCCACCTCCTGCCCAATGAGCTGCTTCCTTTGCACCCACCCCCTCTCAGGGGCTGCCTACCACAGCCCATCGGGGCCTTCCCGCTCATGCCCCACCCACCTCAACCTGAGCCCCACCCTGTGAACCCCACCCCGTGAGCCCCACCCCTGCAAGCTCCACCCCCACCAGCCTCACCCCACCCTACCCCACCCTTGTGAGCTCCGCCCCAGACACTGCCCCATCCCACCAGCTCCACCCCTGCAAGTCTCGCCCCGCCCTGCAGGCCCCACCCTTGGTAGCTCCGCCCCCCGCCCCCCCCATACTGGTCGGTGATGTGCAGGGGCAGGGCCTGGGAAGTGGTGTCCATGAGGGTCTGGTGCAGGCGGGTGACGAGCTCGATGAGGTGGTCGCTGACGAGCAAGAAGTCGCCCTTGGCCCCCACTGTGGAAGTCTGTGGGGAGGGGAGGGGGGGGTCAGCCCTGCCAGGGACCCCCTGAGCCCCCAGAGACCCCCCTCCTCAGGTACCTCCTTGAGGTGCAGGGCCAGGAAGCCATCGGAGAAGCGGGTGACAGAGACGCTGCGAATGTCCTCCAGGCTGAGCACGGTCTTGGGCTGGGCGGCCTTGGGGTCGGCCAGGACCAGGTGCTCGGTGGTGAGCAGCAGCAGGCGCGGGACCGTCTGCGGGCAGAGGGGTCAGCGTGGCCCCGCACCCCTCCCGGCATGGCGGGGACAGGGAGGGGGCTCACCTTGCCATTGGCTCTGTTCACCTTCCTCACAGTGTCGGCCATCACCAGCTTGTCCTTGGCCACGGCGTGGAGCTTCTGGTACTTGGGGTTCTGCGTCAGCCCCAGGTACTCGCCCTGGAAGGGCTGCTGCAGACTGGGGACGGGTACCGTCAGCTGGTGCTGCCCTGTGCACCCCCCCTCCTCCCGCCAGCCCCCAGCCCCAGCACCTTTTGGAGTAAAGTGCCTTCTTGTCCTTGAAGAGCTCGCTGGCGCGGAGCTTGGCCTGCAGCAGGGCCTTGCGCTGCGGCGTCAGCTGCTCCCGGTACTTCTTGCACTGCCGAGGGAGGGGGCGATTTGGTGCCGCCAAAGACCCCTGATGGGGCTGGTGCAGAGGGACGCAGGGTTCCAGCCGGAGCCCCCCCGCCTCCCTGTCCCCCCCCCCCCCCGCTCCCACCTTCCAGCGGTAGAAGATGCTCCTCAGCTCCTGGTTGGCATCAGCCAGGAACTTGTATGGTGCAGGGGGCCAGGTCCGGTCCATCACTGACAGCGGCGGGAGGTTCTTCCCCAGCCCCACCAGGAACTTCTGCACCTGGGGGTGGCAATGCAGCGGGGGGTCGGGAGGGTCCCCCGTCCAGCCCCATGGGCAGGGGGCTGGGAAGATGCCATGCCCCCTCTCCCCCCAGTCCCGCTCACCAGCCGTCGGTAGATGAAGTTGGCCAGGCGGGTGCTGGCCTCGGAGCGGAAATATCTCCTGTACGCCTTGCGGACCTGCCGGAGACGGCTGTCAGCGGCGGCAGCGGTGGGGACGAGGGACCTCGCTGCCCTCCCGCTGCCAGCCCTCGCGGGACATGGGTGTCCCTCCCCACCCCGTCCCCATTTGGCCCCAGCAAAGAGGACAGCCACTCCAGCCCGACAGGGTGGGCAGGAGCCAGGGTGGGCAGACAGACAGACAGTCCTGGACACAGCGGCGCAGACAGCAGGACAGAGGCAACGGGCAGGGCGCGCGGCCCCGCGGCAGGGCTGGCCCTGTTACCTGGTACCCTCTCCAGTAAGCGGCGATGGTGGCAGCAGCCGTGTGACGGTAGCACTGGGACTTCAGCTCCCGGAGGAGCCGGCGAGACTGCAGGGGGGTGAGAGCCCAGGGAGCCCGAGGTGGGGAGACACCAACACGTATAGGGAGCGAGAGGGAGAGAGGCAGGAGAAAGGCAAGAGAGAAGGATGGAAGACAGGGAGAGAAGATGAGTCTGGTCCCACCGTGGGGCACATGGAGCCCCCGGCCCCTCCCCGCTGCACACCCCTCACCCCACTGCTCGTGCTAAGAGACCTGTCAGCCCTGGCCAGCGGCCCCAGGGTGCCCAGCCCTCACCTTCCAGCCCCGTGCGTACGCCTGGATGATCAGTGCCGACCGCTTCATCTGCTTGTACTTGTTCTTTTGCTGCAGTGGAGAGAGGTGGGGTGAGCTGGGGGGCTTGGGAGAGCCGGGGAGCCCTGCCCAGGGCGTGAGGGATGGGCAGAGGAAGCGCGGCCAGGACCCCTCCTCCTCACCATGTGGCCCCGGAACCAGGCGGAGATGATGATCTGGCTCTTGCGCATCAGCTGGTACTGGGTCCGGCACCGCCAGCCCCGAAACGTCTTCTGGATGAGGGTGGCAAGCTGGGCCACGCGCTCCTGGCGCCGCCTCTCCAGGTCGAAGAGCTGGAGACAGCCAGGGCAAGCGCTGGGGTGCCGAGCAGGGACAGGGACACCCCAGCTCCGGTGGCTGCAGCATCACCCAGGAGCCCCCGGGACGGGCTCAGGGCTGCCAGCGGGGCAAGGGGACCCGTGGGGCTGGCACCCGCTCTGGACCAGGCTCTGCCCTCCCTGGCAGCCCAACTGTCCCACAGCGAGGTCCCCCCCACTCCCCTGTCCCCGGACTCACGGTGCGCGGCGAGCGGATGAAGATCTTGGTGTGGCCAAATGCCAGCTCCTCGGGAGGGAACGCCAGCTCTGCCAGCAGCACCTCGGCCCCCTCCCTGCACCGCAAAAGCCAGTCAGAGCCCCGTAGCCCTGGGGCTGGGGGGCCACTGGACGCGCCTGCGGTCTGGCCCAGCCCCATACCTGTCGCCGCCGGCCCAGCGAGGCCAGGTCCGGGGGCTGAGCATCTTGTAGCGCTGCAGGAAGGGGTCATAGAGCTGGCGGAAGGCGTAGCCTGCCCGCCGCACCCGCACATTCTCCATCAGCCCCAGGTACCGGATCTGCGCCAGCACCAGCTCCGGCGTGAAGAGCATGGCTGTTTTGGTCTCGTTGGGCTTGATGCACCTGGGGAGGGCAGCGGTGGGCTGGTGGGGGTCCTGCTGGCACTGGGGCCAGGGTTCCCCCCCGGGGCTGGTACCTGATGTAGTTGGGGTTCTTGGAGTAGAGGTTCTTCATCAGTGTCGCCACTGAGGCCTTGAACTGGAAGCCGGCGGTGGGGGGCAGCTTGAGGGAGACCTTCTGGGGGTCTCCCTCGGGGAAGAGGGAGCGCAGCAGCGCGTGCCGGGCAGCCCACATGGCCTGCGAGAGGTCACGGAAGAGCAGGTCGTTGTTCTTCTCGATGAAGCCTGTCACGTTGTAGGTTACCTGGGCACAGGAGCGGGGTCAGCGCTCAGCAGGGTGCACGGGGGGCCGTGCTCGGGGACGGAGGAGGGAGCGAGTGGGTTATGGTTCAGTGTCTCCGTGCCCATTCCCACTCCAGCTCCACAGCTCCCATGCAAAGCTGGGAAGAGGACCCGGGGGTCCCGTCTGCCCCTGAAGGGGTTGGGGCTGCAGGTGCCCGCAGCTGCTGGCAGACCTTGCCGGCGTAGTGGTGGATGCGGAAGCATTGTGGCGGCAAGCTGGTGTCCATGACACGACGGGCGTTCTGGGTCTCCTTGCTCTCATAGTGCTTGTGGGTGGCGAAGAGCTGGTTCAGCTTGGTGAGGAAGGTGTCCTCGTTGACCACGCCGGGCCGCAGGCACTCCTCGTCCAGCATGGCCAGGATCCCGCACTTGCTCTGTGCCGTGATGGACAGCGTCACCCCAAACTGGCCCCGTCCCCAAGCAGCGGCTCCGTCGAACTGGGGCTGCTCTGGGCCCTGCTCAGCCCGAACTCACACCGGGTGCAATGAGGGGGAGCTGGGACCCCAGCCCAGGACCCCGGCACTGGGGGGCAACTCACGTTCTCGATCAAGTTGCAGATGATGCTGTTGTCAAAAAACTCCACCGGGGTCCACTGGATGCCCTGGGAGCAGATGGGGGTCAGACACACGGACCCCCAGACATGTGGGACACGGACCCTGCCCCATGGACACCCCCCAGCTGATGTGGGGCAGGAACCGGATGTCTGGCCATGAGGACGGGGATCCCAAATCCCTCCCTGCCTTCCTGCTATTGAATCTGCTCCCGGCAGGGAGCGGGGAGAGGGAGGGACGTGCTGCAGAGCCGTCTCCAGCACTTCCCCGTCCCCGGGGCGGGGGGCAAGGCTCCTCGGGGGCCATGCTCTGGCACAGGCAGAGGGGCTGCATCCAGCCCAATCGGCTCGGGCCGGGGGTACCTCTCGGACGTATTCCTCCTGCTCCTCCTTCAGAGTCATCAGGATGAAGATCTGCTGCAGCTTCTCATTGCAGTAGTTGATGATGAACTGCTCAAAGCCATTGTCCTGAGAGAGAAAGGTCCTGCGTGGCAGGTTGTGCCCAAGCCCCTGGCCCTGCCCCATGTCCCACCCGCCACCCCCAACCCCCAGCAGCAGGATGGGGCGGGGTGGGCCCTGCACTCACCTGGAAGATCTCAAAGCCGTAGATGTCCAAGACACCCATCACCTTCCTTTGCTCGCCCGGCTTCACCTGGGGAAACAGTGGGATGCTGAGCTGTGCCCTGGCCCCATGTGGGGTGGGGGTCTGGGGCCCTGTCCAGGATGGGGGGGCCAGTGCCTGTCACCCCAGGCGCTCACCTGGATGCTGGTGTTGATGCGGTTCACCAGCCAGTCGAAGAGGCGGCTGTAGATGTTTTTGGCCAGCGCATCCCGGCCATAGTAGCCCTGGGGAGAGGGGTGAGGGGCTCGTGCCAGCTCCCGGGTGGCTGCTAGGTGCCAGCCCCGCGGCAGGGGATGGTCCCGCTCACCTGGGGGACACTGAGGGTGGTGAGCACCGTCTCGTCCCGCGCCTTCACGGTGCGGGAGCACAGTGCCCGCTCCAGCACGCTGGGGTCCAGCCCGATCAGCTCGCAGATCTCCTGCAGCTCTGCGCAGGGAGGCAGCGGTGCCGGGGCTGAGCGGGGGGCCAAGGGAGGGCCCCCCCCGCCCCAGGCCTGTCCTCATCCCTACCCTGAGGCTCAGTGATGCTGGAGGCCTCCATCCCGCTGGCCTGGTAGCTGCCACTCAGCTGCACGTTGCCCAGCTTGAGCACCACGGCTGTCACCTCCAGCAGCGCCGTCACCTCAGCAGGCGAGAAGCCGATGATCCTCATGGCATCCTGGGGACGGACACAGGCAGCTCAGGGGGACAGGGGCGGTCCCAGGGTGGGTTTTTTTTTGGGGGGGTGTGGGGGTGTGTGTCATGGCTTCCCAGCCCCCCAGGCTGGCAGTACCTGAATAGTGCGGAAGTTGGCCGCGTCGTCCACGCCAGGCAGGCCAGGGCTCTCCTGGTTCAGGTAGCCATAGTGCTGGCAGTCCTGGCGGAGCTTCAGCTGCTCTGGGGGGGGGGGAGGTGGCTCAGCCATGGGCCCCCCAGGCCCACCGTCCCCCCCCACCCCCATGCTGGGGGGCCTGAACCTACGGAGCAGCTGCGCCGAGCCCCCAGCCAGAAGCTGGTAGAAGATGTGGAAGTTCCTTTCGCCCTTCATATGCCGGACAACACGGGATTTCTCCAGCAGGTCTGTGGGCAGGGGTCAGTGTCACCGGGGCGTGTGGGGTGGGACCCCCTGGGCTGGGCGATCGGTACTCACAGTTGCTAATGACCCCTCCCAGGGGCTCCCCCTTGAAGTCGAATTCCACGTCCATGTACTTGCCCTGAGGGACGGGGCTGGGGTCAGGGCAAGGGGACCCCATGGGGGGGCGGCAGCTCCGCTCCCCTTGTCCACATCCTTGTCCCCTGCCGTGCCTCCAGCCCCATCAGGGTCCGCATGGCCCCAGTGGGGTCCAGCCCTGCTCCCTGTGGGATGCGGCTCCACCAGCCCAGTTCCCCGGTCACTCACGAATCGGGAGGAGTTGTCGTTGCGGATGGTCTTGGCATTTCCAAAGGCTGCAGGGGGAGGATGGGGTTACAGTGTGGTCTGGGAGGGCCGTGCCGAGCCCCAGGACGGGCGCAGGATGCGAGGCGTGGGGCACTTACCTTCCAGCACGGGGTTGGACTGCAGGAGCTGCTCCTTCACCTTGTCCACCTCCTCCCCTTTGCTGCACACAGCCGCCACGTAGGACATTACCAGCTTGCTGGCCTCTGCGAGCGAGGGGGCGTGGGAGCTGAGGTCATGTCTGTCTGTCCCACGAGCCCCTCGCAGCCCTGTGAGCGCATGGCGGCAGCCCCAGCTCTACCTGTCTTGCCGGCCCCGCTCTCGCCAGTGATGAGGATGCACTGGTCCCTGTCCCGGTCCCGCAGTGAGCGGTAGGCATCGTCAGCAATAGCGTAGCTGGGGGTGAGGAGGGGTTAGAAGGGGGCTAGAGGGGCCTGGGGGCTTCAGGAAACACCAAGACCCCCTGTTGTGGCTGTGAGGCTGCCCTGAGTGGACACCGAAGCCTTGGGCTCGCCCCTTGGCAGGATCCAGGGGGACCAAGGGCACCCCGGGGCTGCCAGGATCCCTGTGCTCACATGTGGGGCTTCACGGCAAAGAAGTTGCAGTTGTGGTACTCCTGCACCTTCTCGGGGGTGTAGATCGGCAGGGACCGGTAGGGGTTCACGGAGATCACCACATTCCCAATGTACGTCTGCAAGCAAGCAGGACAGTGCTTGGTGCGGGGCCAGGAGGAGCCAGCCCAGATCCTGGTGCTCCCCACCCCAGACCCCACACCCTCTCCTGCTCCCCACCCCACACCCTGCACACCCCCCGCTCCCCACCCCAGACCCCCTGCCCCGGTCCCCACGTAGATGTCGCTGCGGCGGAAGCGCTCCTGCAGGGTGTGGAGCAGTGACTCCTCGGTGAGCGGGTCCAGCAGCACCAGGTCCCCAACTGCCGCGGCGTCCAGCAACGAGGTGGTGGCTTCCATGGCCGGGAGGCTCCGGGGAGGCTGGGGCAGAGTGGAGGGGGAGCTGCAGCCCACGGACACGCAGCCCCTTTCCCAAAACGCACCCCCCTCCCCGGTCCTTAGCAGCCCCTGCACCCCCGAGGCCCTGGCTGCCCCCCGCCCTCAGTTATTAACTGCTCAGAAGGGCCCCAGGGAGAGCAGGGTGCCCCAGCACCTGGGGGGCGAGGACCCACTGAGACGCGTGGCAAAGCTTGAAGCACCGGCTGAGCCCGGTGCAGGGCAGGGCAGGATGTGGCCCTTGGCTAGCAGGATGCAGCTGGGACCTTGGCTACTCCCTGACCCTGCCATGCCCAGCTCCCCCAGGCACCATGTTGGGGCTGGCAGACCCCAGGGACAGGGGACAAGGCAGCCACGCACCCGCACCAGCACAGAGGGCTCCTTCCTGCAGCACCCCGGCACCCAGGACCCCGTGGTGGGGCTGGGGGCTCAGGGGAGGCGGGACACCTCCTGCCCACTGCTGCAGGGGAAGCGGGGGCCTGGCCAGGAAACGTGGACACCTGGATCCTATTCTTGGGGCAGAGACGAATTCAGCCTCCGTTTCCTCCCTCCTTCCTGGCAGGGGGAAGCCGGGGCAGGCAAAGGACAGGCTCAGGGCTGGGGGAGCCCAGGCCCCCCCGACAGCCCTGCAGCCAGCAGCACCCAAGGGCTCCCACGAGAGACCGTGCTGCTTTCCCCCACGCTCCACCCATCCCTCACCTGTCTTTTACGGACCAGCTGCGTTCCCCAGGGTGACCTTCAGCCTCGCTTTACAGCCCGGGCACAGGCTGGGTGCAGGGCTGTAAACCCAGCCCCACTTATCGGTGCCCGGAGAAAGTTCATGAGAGAGGAGGTGGGGAAGGATGGGGCGAATGGGGCAATGGAGACGGCCCCATCAGGAGCTGCCCCTCTGGCAGCAGCCTCCAGAGAGGACGGCAGAGCCTCCCGCAGGTCCCGGCAGCGTGAGCCTCCCACAGGTCCCTGCAGCCTCCCCCCGCACAGGGCACCGGCAATGAGACCCCCGTGCTGCTGGGCGTAGGAACCCAAGGTGAGCACCCACGGGTGGGAAGCAGAGCAAGAGCCTCCCACACAGCTCCAGGGCAGCCCTACACTTACCCCAGTCTTTCCCACAGTGCTGGGTCTTGGAGCTCCCCAGGCCCCGTGGGATGGAGGTCCCCTGGGGTGGGGGTGGCCCAGGGCGGGGGCGGTGGGGATGGGTTGCCCCTGGCCAGCCCCGGGGTGCAGGGGGCTCAGGTGCTTCAGGCTGGTGGCTGGGAGCAGAGGGGTCCGTAACTCACCTCCCGGTCACAGAGCAGCGTCTCCTGGAGTGGCTTCAGCTGGGGCTGCCTGGGAGCCGGCGGGGCTCAGCCCAGCCCAGCACTCAGTGCTGACCCAGTCCGGCCCACAGAGGGGCGGAGGGCCGGAGGGACCTCCCTCGGGGCACCGCACCTGCTCGCAGACAGGGAAACTGAGGCACGAAGCACACCAGCCAGCAAGGAAGCAGCCCCAGGCTGCCGCCGGCCCCCAGCCTCTGCTCTGCAGCCTGGCTGGGCTGCTGCCGCGCTCCCCACCCCAGCAGCTCGTAGCAGGAACAAGCAGAGAAAGTCACTTGCAGCCAAGCAAACAAAGGGAGCTTCCTCCTAGAGCTGTGGGAAACCGGGGCAAGGTACAGGGGCTGGCAGATCCAGAAGCTGCTCCCAGGGAGAAGACACCTGCCCACACCGCAGCCGGGGCGAGAGACCTGTGGCCATGGTCAGTCCTGCCTCTGCTCCGGGGCTGTCGTGTGGAACCCAGCACCCAGGAGCCTGTTCTTTGTCTCCCAAGTACCATCCTCAGCAGAGCAAGGGCAAGGGGGAGCCAGAGCTGAGGACAGTCGAGAGCTGAGGACGCACCCTGGGGTCCACTGCGGGATGGACAAAAGAGGCTCATTACCTACAAAATACACTTTTATTAAAAATATAATGTTATTAACCACGCAGAGGGGACGGAGGGACACAGTAACAGAGGCTGCTCACACCAGAGCAGGGAGGAAATTGCAGCAAAGGCAGAGGAGTAAGCCTGGGACAGAAACAAACTAATGGCAAAAGCTCCGGCAGCGGCGCGGGTGAGGTATGTGGGAGCCCAGGCCCCAGAGTAGCTGTGGGGCAGCAATGCTGCTGTCGGGCAGCTTTATTGCTTAGAAAGTTGCATAGATTGGGGTCTCCCCTCCAGCTTTGTGCTTCGGCAATGCCGAGGACTGGCGGGTGCTGAGCTGGCTTTGGGGGAGCAGAAACACAGGCAGGGCCATCCCCATCCCCATCCCCTGCCCGCACCAGCCAGGAGAGGAGTGCGGTAGGGACGGGCCCCATGTAACAGCAGGTTAAGGGCGGAGGGCACCAGCTTCAAGGGGACAGGGAGCTGCCAGCACCTAACTGACAGCGAGGCAGGGAGGAGGAAGCACATTCACGCTCATCTCCGCCCAGGGACCGCCTGGCAGACAGAGGCATGGGGGGAAGGAGGCCGAGCACGGCCTCCGCCACATCACAGCAGCCGGGGGCGGCGGGCCGAGCACACAGGGCACGAAGCAGACTTCAAGGCTGCCCTCTCCCAAGCTCCGCGACGTGCATGCGGAGGGGCTGGCCGAGCTGTGGTTTTTGGTATCCACGCAGGATTTAAGCCAAGGCAGAGGCACAGCCCAACCAGCTGGAGCCCTCTGGCATCTTTGGTAAGAGCAGGAGGAGGAGGAGCAGGCCACCCGCTGCCCAGTCCCTCCCCACAGCAGCCTGGCAGCAGGCAGATACTGAGCACGCAGGTACCGGTGGGACAGGTCCAAAGTTCCTCATCCTCACAGGCACCCGCACGCAAGACAGACCTTTCGCTCCGTCCCCACCCCAGCAGGCAGAGACGCTCCTGGCAGAGCCAGGGTGCCCGGCAGCCCAGAGGCAGCAGGGTGGGGAAGAGAGGCTGCCATCTACCAGCCACAGCAGCAGTGCTGAGGGACGGGGCTCAGGGTGCTCGCAGGAGCCAGATCAGTGCCCAGGCCTGGGGAGGTCTCTGCCCCTACAATTCACACACTGGGAGCTCACAAGCACCCCCACACCAAAAGCCAGGGTGGCTCCAGTCCACCTTCAGACAGGACCAGCCTCCCCCATCTTGTCAGCAGTGCAGACCTCGCCTGCCCCGTGGTCCCCAGCCGGGACCAGCTGCCTGCGTCTCCCCTGCCAACGCCCAGGGCTGTGCTGACAAAAGCTTTTGCGCCTTAGCCTGGCAGGAACTGCCTGGAGAAGATGAGGGTGTCAGCCCCCCTTGTCCTCCCACCAGGCTCTGCTGCAGAGTTCACAGCAGCCCAGCTCGGGTGGGATCGGCGGTGCTGGGGGCAGACGTGCCAGCTCTCCCCGGCACACAGGGCTTCGTGCTCCGCAGGCATCGGGGCAGTAGGGAAGTAGCAGCGGTTCTGCCCCTCGCCCCTGTGGGTCCGGGGCAGCTGACCTCAATCAGCATCCAGGTGATTGTGGGTCAGGAAGTAACTCCCGTGATTCCTGTCAAAGGAGTCATCCTCATCCTCCTCCTCCTCCTCGAAGAGCTGGTCCTCAAGGAAGATGCCACCCAGGCCATACTCCCGCTCATGGGCAGAGACCTCGTTGGGGGTGACGTGACAGGCGCCACCCACGAAGTCAGCAAACCTGGGGAGAAGTCACAAAGAAGTGCGTTGTGCACACATGCCTGGCAGCCTCCTGCGAGGCCCTGGCATACAAGGAGCCGGGGTGAAGTGTTTCGGTGCCGGGACTGGGCGTTATCTGTCCTTCCCCTGCGGCACACCCTGCTTCCACACACCATGGACCTTCTGTGCCTCCATCTCCCTATCTCTAAAGCCAGAGGTGACAGCACAGAGCGACCCCAGGCTTTCAGAAGCGCAGAGAGACGCAGGTTGGCCACAACGAGCACGCTGCCAGGGGACGTTACCTCTTGGGAGACTGGATGCGGGAGACCGCAGTCCAGGCAGAGAAATCTGGGCTTCTGCAGTGGCTTCGAAGCTCCTCGAGGGCCTTGCTCGTCTCCTCCTTGCCCTGGAGCCGATACTCCTCCTCTGTCAGCAGGCGAGGGGGGCTTGGCCCAAGCCTGGCACTCTGCACTTTCCTGCCAGTGGAGAAGCACCAGTTACTGCCCACCCAGCCGGGGCAGGACCCCCAGTGCAGGCCCAGCTCCCAGGGCAGCTGGGTCAGAGCTGGCGGCGGGAGGAGTGGAGCACGTCCCTCTGGCCTCCACTCCTCGCTCCCGAGGGAGGCTCCCAGCCACGAGGAGAAGCAAGGCACTCTCCCGTACAAACCCCAGGGGAGAAGGGACACCACCCCCCCCCCCCCCACCCCCCCCCCCCCGTATACCCACCCCAGGCCCAAACCCCAGCGAAAATGCCCTAGTTCTATGACACAGGCTCCATCTAGCAGCTCACCCAGGCCCGGCAATGGCTGGGAATCAGGAGCAAGCTGGGGTGCTTGCGGTCCTCACCTGTAGGCAGCGAAGGCCCACTGCAAGGGGTAGTCCAGGTTCTTGGCGCAGAAGACTGTGACCACCAAGGCCAGGGCGATAGGATGGATCTGGATGCCCGAGTACATCAGCAACAGGCCCAGGAGCTGCAGGGCCCAGGAGAGGAGGTTGATGCTGCGCTTGTTCTCCAGTGGGCCGTACCTGTAGCAGACGCCAAAGCTCACGAAGCCCACGAGCAGCAAGTAGCCTGCGGGAGAGCAGAGGGATTGGGCAGGCACGAACTGGTGGGCTCAGCCTGGGCGACAGGAGCCGGCTCAGCAGCATCTGCCAGGGCTGCAGTTAAACCCTACGCTGGAGCCTGCCTCTCTCAGGAGTACGAGGGCAGCAAGCCTCAGTATTTTCCACCAGCACACTGCAGCTCTGGTAGGAGACACGCAGACTGGTGAACCGGCAAGTCCGAAGGGCTCACACCTACCTAGGAGGTACTGCCAGTAGGACTTGCAGATCTCCCGTAGGTTCTTGAAGATCAGCTGAAGCAGGTACAGGGAAAAGGACCAGCCTCCTACCAGCAGGAAGTAAACAGGACTTTTCTACAAGAGGAGATGGGAGACTCAAGACAGGCAGTGGGCAACCATGGCTACCTCCCCCCAGCTGCTGAGCCTTGCTCCATGCAAAGCCAGACCCACAACCCAGCACCCCAAGGCCATGTACTCCAGCACTCTCACCAGAACAACCGTACAGGTGTAGAAAGGGCTACTGCTGTGAGGTCTCTCGCCCCCAGACAGCCTGACACTCACCTTGGGCATGACCTTAGTCATCACGTAGACAAGAATGAGCAGCGAGGCCAGCAAGCCAAAACTAATCCCAGCCGAGTAGTAGAAGAGTTGGCTCCTGCAGAGATCACACACGTGCACAAGGTGTTTTACAGCTCATGGATGCCTGTGCACAAACACACCTGCTGGGAGTAACCCCCCGAGAGCCTGCAGGCTAGAGCTAACCAGCCACTGCCCACCCAACCTCCTTGTCCCCAGCTCACCAGGGAAAGGAGGTGACCCACCTGCTGAGCATGTCCCCACAGAAGAACAACAACAGGCCCAGGAAGAAAATCAGGAACAGCTTAGGGTCAAAGCCTGGAAAGAGAGCAAGTCCAGGTTGAGAGGAACCCTGGCACGATGCCCTCTGGGTCGAGCTCCAGCCTGCCACACGGTCACAAGGACATGGAAGGGGCAGCGTCACAGGCGAACCTCCAACAAGTGCCCTAAATCCCCCCACTTTTATATCCCGTGGACGAAGACGTGCTTCCCACTGTGGGCCCATTTTCCTTCCGAGGGAAAGACCAGCCCTGCTGGCCCTCAGACCACGAGCTCTCCTGACCACATCCTCATTGCCCCCTCGAGAGCATCAGCGCAGCCAGACCCACCTCCCACCCTAGGAGCCCCCGCCACAGAGGAGACATACGTCGGAAGAGGACAACACAGTATGTGGTATCAGCCTCTAGCAGCTCGACCTTCAGGCAGGTTTTGTTGCTGTAGAGATCCACATTGATGCTGGTGTCATTCAGCTTCTCCTTCAGAAAGGAGAAAATGATGTTCCACACATTGAACTCCTCCAGCTCCTCCTCGCTATCCACCTGGGTGACTCGGATCATCTGGCTGCTGTTGATCCGGATCTGCACAGGGGAGGGAAGCAAACAGGGGCATGGCCGCAGCTGCTGGAGGGGCTCAGCCCAGCCAGACCCGGGAGGACCTGCCTTCTCCTCTCACCTGCATCCTGGTCCATACATCACGCCATTGCGGGACGTGCGTGTTGGTGTAGCAGAAGTGCTGAGACTTTGAGTGATGGTGCATGTGGCCCTCACGGAGCGGGATGACCGACTCCTTGGCATCTGTGCAACACAGAGGAAAGGGATTCAGCAATGCAGACCAAATGCGAGGCCCCTGTTCCCATCTGCTTCACCCCCCAAAACACATGGGTCCACTTTCCCTTCCCAGAGTTTCTCCAGTTAAACATACTCTGGGTGGATAAAGATAAAAGCCCTTCCTCTGTTTTCCTCAGAATATGCTGTCTCATTCTTTTCTGGGATAACCCTGTTCCTGGGACTGTCAGAAACAGCACAGACTCATTCCCTGCTCCCCTTTCCAGCTTGACTCCTCATTCTAGAGCCGTCTCCATCCCAGGGAAAACTAAACTTGAGCACATTTCCCGCACAAACTTGCCCCCCAAGGAGAAGGAGGCCCCTGAATGCCAGAGAGGGCCCAGTCGCACTGGCAGATCTGGACAGCGAGACGCTGAAAGCACGGTCCCTCCAGCACCCTCTGCCACAGCACTGGGCTGCACTGTCACCCACGATGCCAGAGGCCCTGGGGAGCACTCTGCGAGCAGGTGGGCCGTGCTCTGGGGCTCCCCAGGGGCGCAGCGTGCTCCCCCAGGCCGATGGGCAGGCTACGGTGGGCATTGAGCAATGTGCTGTGGCTGCTCTCCCACCAGCACCGGCTGGCAGAGAAACACCACGATACAGAAGGGGAACAGGCAGCTGCCTGAGAAGAGCTGGGCAGGGGGCCGGGGGCTGCACTCGCCTCGGCCCCTCCTGCTCCACTCGGGAGCTGGGGCTGCGTGGGGCAAGGGTGTCCCTCGGTGGGCACCGGGCAGCTCCCCCTGCGCGACCCTCTGCTCCCCGCAGCACAGTCGGGGTTCGGCCACGGCAGAGAGCGCTTCGCCCTGCCCGAAGGCAGCTGCCTGTGCGGGAGGGATGGCGGCGGCAGCTGGGCTCGGCCCCCTCCAGCCACTGCGCGGGGCCCGGCCCGGTCAGCGCCGCCGCTTCCAGCCCGCTGTCCCGCTTCGCCCACGGCCGCCAGCCCCGCCTCCGCTCCGGGCCGACCGGCCGCAGCCGCGGGGCTACCGGCGCCTCCTCGGGCTGCGGGAGCTGCTCCGCTCGCAGCCGGGGCTGGCCCTCCGCCGACCCGGGAACGGCGCGGGGGGCGGCAGCCACCCCGGGCTGGAGCCCCTCGGCCGCAGTCCCCCCCTCCCGCCACGTGACACCCCCGCCACGCTCCCCCAAGGGCCGCCGTCCCGCTCCCTGCCCGGTGGTGTCACCGCCCCACGCACCTGCGCCCCCCTGCAGCAGCGCCAGGAACAGCAGCACTAGCGCCCGCAGGAGCCGCCGCCGCCCCGGAGCCGGTTTCATCCCTCCCGCCGCGGCCACGCCGCCGACTTCCGCTTCCGCCGCCACCGCCCGCCTGGCAACGGCCGCCGAGGGGCAGGCGGCAGCCAACGAGAGCGGGGGGCTCGCGCGGCGTCATCGCCGAGTGACGGCTGAGCCGACCTATGGAAAGGCCGCAGCAGCCTCTCTCGCGCCCCCTCGAGTGGGCTCGAGAGTGCTTGCCGCGCTGACTGACAGGAACTGCAGCCTATCAGCGTAGCCTGGGCAGGAACAAGCCATGATCCCGCCCCCAGTTACCGTGGTGACTAACAAGAGAGCCATTCACTCCAGAGGCACGCCCAGCCCGTAGCAACCGCCAGACCCGCCTTAGTAACGGCTCTGACAGGCACGCCCTTCAGCCTATCAGAGCACAGGTCCGGCCCGTCACGCTCTCCCGCCCCCTCTCAAGCCCCGCCGGATTGACAAGCGCCCCCTCCTATCAGGAAGCGGTCCCGCATTGTTTTTGTGAGGGGGTCATGCATGGGGGAGACGCAGGTCCCGCCCCTCAGCCCCCTACGGCCGCGCCGGAGCCGTGGCCTCGGGGGCCGCCGCGGCGCAGGGGCTGCCCGGCCTCGCTCCCCACGGCCCCGTCGTGCCGCTCCCGGGCCGGGGCTCTGCTGGGGCGGCGGCTCGGCCGGGCGTGGGCCCGGGACAAGGAGCCTTTCTCCGGCCACGGAGCCCCGCCTGCCCCGGGCCCCAGCTGGGGACGGGCGGGCCCCCGGGGGGAGCGGGGCAGCCCAGGGGGTCCCATGGCGCCGGGGCGACCCCCGGCAGAGGGGGGGGATCCTGCAGCCCACGGGCGAAGGGGCGGCTCGGCGGGGTCGGGGGGGCTCCGTGCCCACCCTGGCCCCGCACACGATGCCACGGTTCTCCCTGGTGCAGGGTGCGCCCCTTCCCCCGGCGCAGGGGGCAGCGGGGCGGGGCGGGGCTCCCCCAGCCCCGCGAAGGGGGGGTGTCCCCCGTCGCGTGGGTCCCTCCCTGTGGGGCGGCGGGCGCAAGGACGCTGGGTCCGCCGGCCGCTCGTGGGCGGGGAGCGGGCTCGCGCGGCCCCCCCGCCTCCCCGCGGGCCGTGGGCGGCGGAGCCGGGAAGCGGCGGGGCCGTGGGCGGAGGATGTGCGTCAGCCGGGGGCAGCGCCGGGCCTGGGAACGGCCCCGCCGCGCCGGACGCCTGGTCGCGGGGGGCGTGGGAGGGGGGCGGCCGGCCGGAGGAGGGGGGAGCGGGGAGGGCTGGGGCAGGACCTCCGCGTCGGGGACTGTGCCCATGGGGGAACCCTGGCTGCCCCCCATCAGCCCTGGGGACGTGCCCCGGGCCCCGCCACGGCCCCCCCGGGCAGGAGCGCGCGGGGGCGGCTGGACCCACGCCAGGCGCCCGGCCGCGCCAGCCGCGGTATAAATAGCGCCGAGCCACGCAGGGCCGGAGACGGGGTGGGGGGGCCGTGACCCTCCCACGGGGCCCGGGGTGCTGCTGGCAGGGCTCCCACTACGGGCGGGGGGCTTCAGCGTCCCACCCCACCCGAGAAAACACCTTCCTGCGCTCCCCGTCTCGCTGCTCTAGGGCAAGGCCAAGCCTGTGCCGATGGAGGTGTTCACCCTGAAGCCTATCGATGGCAGCATGTGTCTGCTGGTGACCGGGGAGCTGAGACACAAAATGCCCTCCGCAGAGGGCTCTGGCACCCCGGCACCCGGAGGGGGGGGGCAGGGCGGCCGGGAGAACGCCGGGGTAACGGGGACAGCGGCGCCCGGCAGCATCGCCGCGCCTTGCCGGGTTGCTACAGGAACCGGAGATGCTGCGAGCGCAGCCTCCCCTCGCTGCCGGCCGGGACGGGGCGGGGAGCGGTGAGGGTCCCTGCACCCTCTGGGGACCGCGAGGGCCCCGCGGGCACGGCCCCGGGTGCTGCCGGCCCGGGGTGCTGGGTGCCCCGGCGAGCACCGGCGCCCGGGCACCTGCGGGTCCAGCGCGGCCCCCCCCCACCCCGACCTGTGTCCCCTCTGCCCGTCTTGCGTCCCCTCATGGACCCCCAGTGCCTCGCGTGTCCGCCCCGGTCCCCCGCACCCTCGGCCCGGGACACCGGTCCGGTTCCCCACTGCCTCCCGTGGCAGAGGCTGCCCGGGCTGCGGGACCCCCGGTGCCGCCGCGCAGGGCGCCGGTTCCCCGATCCCCCCCGCTCCCGGTGCCGCTGCGCCTCCCTCCCGGGGGGCCGGTACCACCGCCCCCGCCCGCTGCCCCCCCGCCGCGGCCGCCCGCGCTGCGCTCGGCGGGGGCGGCAGCCGCGGGATCCGCCCCCGGGGCCTCCCACGCCGCGGCGCAGCCGGGGCCGCTGCTATTTCACGGTACCGCCCGTGTGGGCGGCGCGCAGAAGCGGCGCGGCGCGGCGGAGCGAGCGCGCCCGGCCCGGCCGCGGGACCCCCGAGCCCCGGGACCCCCGGCCCTAGCCGCCGCCAGCGCCCGGCCCGCCGCGGAGCGGCCCCCCAGAGCCCCCACCGACCCCCCCGGGGCGCACGGCGGGCCGCGCACGGGGCGGGCGTAGCGGACGGAGGCGGCTCCAGCCGGCGGTGAGCGACCGGGGGCGGCAGGAGGGGACGGGAGCACTGGGGGACCGCGGCGGGGTGGGGAGCTGGATGGGTCCGGGGCACCGGGGGGGCACCGAGCAGGGCGGGGGACCTGGGGGCGGATGGCCCTGGCGGGATCGGGACACCAGCACATCACCGATCCCGTGCCGTCGGGGATGGGAAGGGCTGGGGCAGCCCCGGGCGCGTGATGGCCCCACGCGGGGGGCGGGGGGCTGCTGGGGGCGGGAGGGGGGGCTGAGCATGGCCCCAGCCAGGGAGTGGAGAAGGGAGGGGAGCCCCACTCGTGTCTGTGCCATGTGCAGGGGAGCTGTGGCTGTGGGGTCTATCCCAGCCCAGGGAGCATAGGTGGGCCTGGGCACCCCGTGGGGTTCAGGGACCCTGAAACACCCCGTGTTGCCCTGTCCCCCAGGGTTCTTCCCCCCACCTCGTCTGCCCGGGAGCACGGGCCAAAGGGTGGGGAGGGGGCTTCTTCTGCATGTCCGTCCGTCCATCCCTGTTGTGATGCCGTCCGTCCCGCAGGCTCGCCATGGCCCTGCCCCGCACACTGGGGGAGCTGCAGCTGTACCGGGTGCTGCAGCGCGCCAACCTGCTGGGCTACTACGAGACCTTCATCCAGCAAGGGGGGGACGACGTGCAGCAGCTCTGCGAGGCGGGCGAGGAGGAGTTCCTGGAGATCATGGCGCTGGTGGGCATGGCCACCAAGCCCCTGCACGTCCGCCGCCTCCAGAAGGCCCTGCGTGAGTGGGCCTCCAACCCGGGGCTCTTCAGCCAGCCCGTCTCAGCCGTGCCCGTCAGCAGCATCCCCCTCTTCAAGCTCTCCGAGGCTGGCGGGCGCAAGGCGCTCAGCAACGGGCACGCCAGCCCCGGTGAGGCTGCGGGCAAGGGGGGCGGCAGCACCGGGACACCCCCAGCCCGCAGCCCTACGGAGCCGGGGGAGAAGCTGTCACCATCGGCGGCCCCACCGTGGCCGGGAAGGAGCACCCCCGAGTCAGAGGGCGGCGGGGACGAGGAGCCGGGGGGTCCCCCCTTTTCCCCGGGTGGGAGCGGCGGTGAGCAGCCAGCGGGCGTGGAGGTGCTGGAGCCAGAGCTGGCGCGGACGGTGGCAGAGAGTGTGGAGCGGCTGCTGCAGAGCTGCCCCCGGGGCGGCGAGGCTGAGCTGCGGGCGCTGATGAAGCTCAACAAGAAGCTGGCCAAGGCTGTGGGGCACATCTTCCAGCTGGAGGATGGTGACCGGCACAAGGAGGAAGAGATCCGCCGGCACAGCGCAATCTATGGCCGCGGCGAGGCCCGGCGACGCGAGGGCAAGCAGCTCACCCTGCACGAGGTGGGGAGCACGGCAGGGTCTGTGCTTGAAGGTCCCGGGGGTGCACTGGCTCAGGGTGGGGGCTGGGGCAGCTCTGGAGGTGGAGGGTGGGGATGGGCTCTGGCCTGGGGAGGAGGCTGGAGTGGGGGCTCCAGCACAGAGGGGGTGGGAGCCGGGGTCCACTCCCGCCCAGGCAGCATCTGCCTGCCTGGAGCAGATGCTGCCTTTGCCATGGGGTCCTGTGCGTGCTGCCGTCCCGGTCCCCGCTCACACACCACCTCTGCCCCCAGCTCATCATCAATGAGGCGGCCGCCCAGTTCTGCCTGCGGGACAACTCATTGCTGCTGCGGCGTGTCGAGCTCTTCTCGCTCTCACGGCAGGTTGCGCGGGAGAGCACCTACCTGTCCTCGCTCAAGGTCGCCAGGTGAGCCCGGACTTGGCAAACCTCCTCCTCACAGGCCGGGGGGGCTGACTGTCATCCCTTTGAGCCGCACCACAACCCAGCGCTTCTGGACGGGGACAGGACCCTGCAGCCCCAAGTTCCCCTTTCTCTCGTGTGGCTTTTTTCTGCTTGACCTCAGAGGTGTGGGAGGTGGAGAGGGGTGGCTGGGATGCCAGGCACTGGGGGGGATGCTGCTGGGGATGCCCTGTCCCTTCCCCCAAAGCCCCTGCCCACCGGGTGCCACAGCCGGGCTGTCTTTTCCCTTCGCTCTCTGGCTGCTCCCCCGTTTTGCCACCCCCCAGCTCCATCTGCGCCAAAGCCCTGATCTGTGCCGTCCCGCGGCACCGCCCTGCCCGGGCGGCCACCCACGCCTGCCGCCGCAGCTGGCGCTGCCCGCAGCGTGGCAGGAGGCCGGGCGGGCATGCCTGTCGCGGGGCCTCTGCGTGGCCACCCCCGCGCCTGACGCAGCCCCTTCTCCTCCCCCTGCGCAGGGCACATCCCGAGGAGAGCGGAGCCACCACGGCCAAGCGGCTCAAGCAGGAGGTGGGTGTGCACCCAGGGATGCGGGAGGGGCATGCACCCGCATGCACAGGGGTGCAGGGGGGTGCACACGTGCGTGCAGGTGTGCACACCTGTGAGCGTGGGCAGGCACTTGCCCACACACGGGTGGGACAGCATAGCGTGCCTGGGGCTGCCTGTGCCAGCTTGGGCAGGCAGTGAGGGGCTCTGGGGTGGTGACCGCAGGGCTGGCGCTGTGTGCGCAGCCATGGGCATCCTGGGGCGGGTGGCGCAGAGCCCCCCAGCAGGGCAGGATCTGTGCATGGTGCCCTGCACTCACCCGCGTCCTCCTGGCAGGTGGGAGAGCAGAGCCGCCCTGAGCTGCTGCCGCTGCCGGTGGGGCCGGAGCCCCTCGGGGCTGCGTACCGAGCCAGCCTGGAGGAGGACGCAGCCAGCCTCTCTGGGGAAAGCCTCGATGGCCACTTGCAGGGTGAGTGAGGGGGGACCCTTCCTTTCCCAGGCTGCCTGTGGGCAGGTGGTGGCCACCCCTCCCCAGCCCCTTGGCACTGACTCTTGCCCTTCTCTCCGCAGTGGCAGGAGCCTGTCCCCGGCTGACACCACCGCCTGGCGCAGCCCCCGACGTGCCCCTTGGCCTCCCCCCCCACGGGCTCTGGAGCCGCCACATCCTCCAGCAGACGCTGATGGACGAGGGGCTGCGCTTGGCCCGGCTGGTCTCGCACGAGCGCGTGGGGCGGCTCAGCCCCTGCCTGCCGGGGAAGCCCCCGGGACCAGGTGAGCCCCCACAGGGCTGGGGTGGGGGTTGCCATGGGTAGGGGAGTCCAGATGGTATGGCTGCCTTCTCCCTACAGAAGCAGTGCCCTGATGCCATCTCCCCCCTCTCCCCACAGAGTTCGAGGATGGGCTGGCAGAACGGGGTGCTCCAGGCCCCCCAGAGCCCCCCCGTGGCACCATCAAAGTGGAGCAGGAGACCAGCCGGCAGTGAGGCCCCTGCAGCCCCCACCACCATTAACAAAGCAATAACGTGCTGGGGGATGGGTGCCAGCGGCGCAGCGGCGGTGCTCCGGCCGCGGGGAGCCGGTGAGGGCTTGACCACAGCCCCCCCAGGGCCCCGTCCCCTTCCACACCGACGCTCTGGTTACCTCAGCCGCAGCGGGATGCACCTCCCCGCAGCAGCAATACCCTCATCCCCACTGGGCTCTGGGCCCCCACTGCCCCCCCGGGGCTGGGAAGCCCTCGATGGACTCGAGCCCACTGTACAGACTCTCCTGCCTGCACCAGGCTGCCCGGCCCCCCCGTCGGCTCACCCCTCATGCTGACCATCCCGCCCCGGGCCGCTTCGGACAGGCGAGCTGCGTCCCCCGGCCCCGTCACTGCGCAGGGACACACGCTTCACCGCCAGCACGAGCTGCGTGCAGCACCGCGTGCTCCCGCGTCAGCGCCGCCACCCACGCGGGCACACAGTGCCGGCGCGCGCAGCCCCGCGCACACCCCCGCAGCGCCCACGCTCCAGCCGCCAGCCCTCCTCCCCGCAGCACGCACGTGCAAGCGCACAGTGCACATGCATTGCGACCCCCCCCCCCCCCCTCGCAGCACCACGTTGCCCGTGTGCAGCGTTTTGGCTGTAAATACCCCCCCCACAGCAACCACAGCTCAGCACCAGTGATGGTGCACCCCCGCACACACACCCGCAGCTCCACGCACGCCTGCACTCCCCTGCACCCCCTGCCTGCACCCACCCCCCTGATTACCTGCATGCGCTGCCATGCATGGTCCCTGTGCCATGGAGTGTCACACATGCCGTGGGGTGTCACATGTGTGCACCCCCTCCCAGCACGAAGCAGGCGGTGTTTGACGGGCACTGGGGCGGTGCTGCCCCCCTGGCCCCTCGGGGTCCCTCCTGCCCCACCCCCCTTCTGCGAGCCGTGCCCAGCCCCGGGGTCCCCCACCCCCTTAGGACTGTGTGGTGTCTTTTTAGAGCATTAGCAACTCTTCCTTTGTAACGTGTACAGTAGATTATTTATTTTGTTATTTTGGAATAAAACTTTATTTTATGGCTTATCTTCCTGCCCCCACGCCCCCAGGCTCCCTCTCCCTGCCGCAGCCCTGCTCCAGGCTGGGGGGGGGGGGGCAGCTCACAAACTCCAAAGCAAGCACCAACTGTGGGTGTGTGAGGGGTCCGTTCCCCAGGACCAGTGCAGGGGGTCCCAGCATCCCCCTGCCCAGGCTGGGGGGGAGGCCCCATCGCACACCAGGCTGGCATGTCCGCCCCAGCGTGTTTCCCGCTGCCGCCTCCTGCCCCCGCAGCTGACTCATCCCAGCCCCCGCAGGGGCCGAGCCCGGCGGCGTAGGCTGGGGGCACCGCGCTCGGCTGCGGGCACCCCCCACGCAGGTCGAGGCGCCTGCACCCCCTCACCCGCCGCCTCCTGGGACTGCGGACCCCAGCAGCGGCGTGGGTAGGCAGCGGCTCTGTACTCCAAAGTGCAGCGTATACACAAGGGGGGGCAGGGCGTTACCCAAAGTGCCGCCCCCCCCCGGAAATCCCCCCCTCCCCTGCCAGAGTTTCCAACCCAGCACAAGTCGTATCAAGTCCAGGAACCCAGACAAGGCTGGCGGGGGGGGGGTGGGGGGGTGGTGGTGGTGTCACAGTCCGATGTCCCCCCCAGCAGCCCCGCAGCCTCCTCACGCATGCCGGACACTGTCATCCCACCGAGACTCCCCCAGTCCCCAGCAAGAGGCGTTGGGGCTGGGGTACCCGCTGCGCTGCAGGGGGGGCGTGAAGGGGGGACACAGCGCAGGGCCCTCCAGGGACATCTCCTGCAGGAACTGGTCAAAGTCTGAGCTGGGCGGCAAGTCCATGCTGGGCGGCATCCTGGGGAGAGAGGCAGCAGGGTGACTTGGGGCACCCCCTCCAGCCCCCCTGCTGGCCCCCCATGCTTACCACCTTGGGGAGCTCTGCAGCGGCGGGTCCACCATGGATGTGAATGGGGCCAGCTCGGGCATCTCCTCGTCCTGTGGCTCCGGCGAGGGGCCCCCAGACAGCAGCTGCGAGGCCTCCCCTGTCATGTACTGGTTGGGCATGAAGGGCCTGGAGGGGTAAAGAATGGGGTGGGGGGGCTGACATAGGCCATGGGGTACCTCCCTGCCCCCGGGGTGCTTGCCAGCCCCCAAGGCATAGGGGGGAAGTGCTTGATTTGGGGGTGGGGGAGTGGGTCTCCTTGTAGGGAGCACCAGTAGAGCAGAGCACTGGGAGCACTGGTCAGCTGGGGAAGGTCCCTCCAGGTCTGCCCACCCCGAGGCCACGGTGCGGTCGGGAGAAGGGGGGGCAGGGCAGGGTGCCCCTCTCCAGCCGCGTGCCAGGTCTTACAATGGGTTCCTGAAGGCAAGGTCTCGGCAGCGAGGCAGCGCGGGGTCCATGACCAGGGACGGCGAGAGCATCGGTGATGTGCTGCAGGGAGGAGGAGCAGGAGCACTTAGAGGTGGGGGAACCACCACCTGGCCATGCCTGGGGGCAGTGGGGGGCCCACCCTGCCCCAAACCGGCACCGGTCCTACCTGGGAAAGGAGGACCCAAGGTTGTCAGAGACCATCATGTTGATGTTGCTCTCACCCGTAGGGTAGCCTGTGGGGACAGGCTGGGGGCAGAAGGGAGCAGGGGGGCTGCCAGCACAGACACGGAAGAGTTAGCATCTGAGGGTGTTCACCACCACAGCCCCCTCCACCCCAGCACATCTGGCAGAGTAGGTCTGCCCCTACCCAGGGCACAGCCAGCCACAGAGCCGGGCACTCACCAGATGGGGCTGAGTACCGACTGCAGGCTCTCCGGGTGCAGCTCGGGCTGCAGCAGAGGCAGGCTGAACATCTGAGCCTGGGTGGTCTCGGGAGGGCCCTCCGCAGCACCCTGGGGCTGCTGGTCCCTGCAAAAGTGCATCATCCCCATCAGCAGAGGCAGGACTCGCGCACTGCAAGGTCCAGCCTCCGAAGAGATGCATGTGCAAGTCAGGGCTCTCTCGCGGAGAGGGCGGTGCACTCGCAGACGTGCTCCACTGCAGCTGGGGATACCCACGGGGGATTCCTTGCTCACAGGCACATCCCCATTTTGCCCGGTCAGAAATCCCCCCGCCCAGCAGCAACACACAGGCTGGCCCGGTGAGGTCTGTGCAAGCCCTGATCCGGCGCAGCTCAGCCCCGCAGAGGGCAGTGCCTGTGCACACACCTCCAACACGGCCACGGCCTCGCATGCACACCCACCTTTCACTTTCCACTGTCATCTTGATGGCAGTGGAGACGTAGCCCCGGCCGTCCTTGCCCGTCTGCTCTTCTGCTCGAAGAGGAGAAGCATCCATCAACCAGCACCCCAGCATGGGGCTATGCTGTGTCAACCCTCTTTGCCAGCACTGGCCACCCCTGCAAGCTCTGGGGCCAGCAGGGTCTGGGTGGGACCCAAACCCCCTCTTCCCTCCCAAACCCCCTCTTCCCTCCCAAACCCCTCCGCTTCTCCCCGCAGCATTGCTGGGGAGGCAGATGTGAAGGCCAGGGCCCATCTCTGCTCCCACCCACTCACTGTTGTAGTGACTCCCAAACGCCTGGTCCTTGGGGGTGTTAGGGTAGAGGTTGCGGAGCTGCCCCAGGTCCCGGATGCGGTCACCGAGGGACCGGATGGACAGGTCCTTGGCAGAGAAGGGCTGAATATTCTCCACCTGGCTGGAGCCTGAAGGGAGACATGGCACGGGACTCCATCGCCTGGTCCCCATAATGCCCGACATCCCCAGGCCATGACGACACCTCCCCTCCGCAGCACTGAGAGCAGCCCCCGTCCCCACATCTCACCGTCCTTTCCCCGGATGACGTGAGCGATAGTGACACCCCCGATCTCCGAGTCACTGAAGCGGAGCAGGAAGGTCCCGTCAGGCTCCGTGCTCAGGAGCTTGCAGACGTACTGCTTGCTGATGAAGCCAATGATGAGCCTAGAGGGATGGACAGGTGGGAGAGTGGGCCAGCGCCGGGGCGGAGGGGTGGGATCAGGACTCCTCAGGTCTGGCCCTGGAGCAGCTGTGAAAACCCACTTGGCCCCTGGCACTCACCTGTCTGACCAGTAACTTTGAGGCATCTCTTGGTGAGGTCGAGGACTCCATCAAACCACTGCCAGAAGGTGAATCCCCGACCAGGCAGGATCTCCTGGGGCAGAGAGAGAGAGTGTGAGGCTCCCCAGGGCCGTGCTGGACCCTGCTCACCCTGGCCAGCCCTCCCAGTAACCTTGTTGAACTGGGCCCAGGAGACACTGCGGCTCTGGAAGTCCTCGAGGCTGGCGCTGTGGTCGTTAAAGATCTTCTGGGCCAGGAAGAAGTAGTGCTCCTTGAGAAGCCCCTTGGTGGTCTGCACCTCCGCCATGAACTTCAGGTTCAGTGTATCACACATCTTCTCCCAGGGCACCCGCTCGGCCACCACAAAGGGCACCCGGTCCTGCAGCAGGGCCAGATGGCATCAGGACAGCAGCTCACCCGCTGCATCCCACCCATGTGCTGGGGTTCCTGCTCCAGCCTGCCAGCCATTCCCATCCCAGAGCCAGACCCAACCCCGGCATCCTGGCAGCTCTTTTCCTTGCCCTGCGGCCCCTTCCCTCTGGCTCATGGCACTCACAATCTCTGAGAAGGCATTATCCCACAGCACGGTTGCTTTGGCGTTATTGTCCTGGTTCCCGTGGACGATGACCACGATGGGCAGAGACAGGACCTGGGGGCAGAGAGCAGCCCCCCCTCAGCCCTGAGGCCACCCCGAGTGTGGCTGGCTGCCCTGGGACCGCCCAGCCCAGCGCAGGGCTCTGCACCGAGCTGTCCGGGAGAGGGCCCAGACGTCCCGCAGGGGAAGGCGCTGCCCAGCCCTGTGCTGCGGGAGAGGGGCCGGTACCTGGAGGTGGATGGAGAGGTTGCTGGGGGTCAGGGCCACAGTGGTGCTGAACAGGACTGCACACTTCTCCTCCGTCACCGACTCAGACCCCTTCCGCTCGCAGCGCTTGATCTTCTTCAGCAGCTAGGGAGGGGAGAGCCGAGCGTCACCCCTGGGCAAGCACCGGCCTTGGGACGCCCCAGCCCTCCCCCCGGGGCGGCCCTGCCTCGAGGCCTCCCAGCCCCCCAGCGAAGCCCCCAGCCCGTCCTGCAGCCCCTGTATGGCCCCTCGCCAGCAGCACTCACCACGTTCTTGAAGTTGGCGCAGCACGTCCCACTGGTGGGGTTGGTCTCCAGGGCCACCACGTTATGCATGATCTCCCCCGTGCTCTCGCTGGGCAGAGACAGGGGTCAGGGGCAGCATGGTGGCATGGCAGCCTCCTTGCCCCTACGCTGGCCGGCCCGCCGCTCACCTGAGGGTGTTGCTGTAGGCACTGAGCGCCAGCTCCCGTGCCTGCTTCTCTGTCACCATGTCAGCCCGCACCATGTAGGGCTTGGCCGATGCCTTCAGCAGCTGGGGGCCCAGCAGGAATCGGACGCTCGCCTGGAACTTGGTCTGGGTCTTCAACACCTGCGGGGCGGCTTCTCCCACCAGGAAGGAGCTGGGGGACAAGGGGAGACAATGGTGCCTGCACAACACCACCACCAGCTCTGCCACCAGCCTCTGCAGACCCACCTCACCCCTCTGCCACCATGGCCCCCCTGCCCGTTACCTCTTGACCAGGCTGGATAACACCTCGTTGAATCGCTCCAGGAGCCGGGGCAGCAGCTCAGCCCCCAGCTCCACGCTCGCCGCCATCACCTGCTGGTGCAGCTGGAAGTAAACCTCGACCAGGCTCTCACATCTGCCAAGGGAACCACGGGGAAAGGGGCACCCTCAGCCAAAGCAGAGCTGGACCACCGCTCTCACAGAGCCCCTTGGGCCAGCAGGCTCCCTGCTCCCCAGGGAGCAAAGGGAGCAGGAGGGTTGCTCTGGGTCCCTCATCTCTGCCCCATGCCACCTCACCTTTTTTGCAGTGGAGCTAGGTTCTCCTCAAAGAGGGCCCCGTTCCCTGCCAGCTGCTGCTGCCTCTTCCAGATTTGGATCCTCTTCAGTACCTGCTGCTTGGCTGCCTCCAGCTCTTTCATGGCCTCCAGGATCAGAGTGGGCAGCTCCTGGGGGGCAGCACTGGCCATGGGACTCTGCACGGCACCGTCCCCCCGGCAGAGACCTGTAGCCCCACACCATCCCCCCCCGGGCACCAAAACCCTCAGCCCTGCACTGCCTCCCTGCCCCAGAGCTGGTTTGCACCTTCCCCAGCAGGCAGGGCTGCAAGCTTTCCCCTGGTGCCTGAGACCCCCACTCACGCTCTCTGGGGGTTTCGCTTCTGTCTTCAGCTGCGGGTCCCGCACGTTCGGCTGCAGAGAGGCTGTGGAAGAAGGACAGGGGTGGCCCCGTTAGTGCCAGGAGCCGGTGTCTGCATTGCACTGCCCAGCACCCCGAGGGGGCACGCTGCCTTTGCTGCACCCCACAGCAGACCCACACCAAGCAGGGACCCGTCCTGCCCCGGCCCCTCACCTGCAGGGCCGTCCCGTAGTGCCTGGATCTCACGGATGCGGTGCTGCAGCCGCTGCAGCCCCAGGCTGAACTTCAGCTCCTCCTGCCGCCGGTGGAAGCTGAGGGGCAGGTGACGGTCCTGGGGCAGAGCAGAGTGGGGTGAGCAGGGCCCGGAGCTGGCCCCGCACCTCGGGGTGCCCCAGGAGGGGGGCAGGGACCACGCACCCTCTTGAGCACGGCGGCCTTCTCACCCTCCAGGATCGCTTTCAGGATGGCCACCAGCCGCAATGGGTCCCGCCGGTAGGCGTTCTGCAGGGGAGCCAAGCCCAGGGCGTTAGCGGGGCAGGACACGCTGACAAGCAGGGCAGTGTCAGCCCCAGCCCCCTCCCACCCCATTCCTGAGTTTCGGGCCCCCTTCCCACAACGAACGGTGCTAAGTCAGACTCTGAGGTTTCATGACCCGAAGCGTGGGACAGACCACAACTCGCTGCTGTTCTGACAGAGCTAATTTCCAGCTTTAAAACCACTTTAAACTGTGCATAAAAAAATACGAATCAACTTCAAATTAAAAAAAAAAAATCAAACCAAAGCAAATTCTGTATTTCTGCAAGTGTCTGCTCAAGACCTGCCAGCCTGACACCTGGTGAAGATTCTCCCAGCTGCCCTGGCCAGGGTGGATCAATGCTTTCCACCGAAAACAGGGAGAGGAATTTCCCTGCTGGCTCTGGCTCCCTGCGCCCCATGCCAGCTCTTCTGGCCTTCGCACATTTCCCAGATTAGCTACTTCCCAAAACAGCAGCAGAGCGCAATGGCGAACCGCTGGACAGCACGCCTGGTGGCTTCCCGTGCTGGCTGGGAGGCAGCTCTGCGACCGACCCTCCCAGACTACCTGCACCACGTCCTGACACAGCACCAGCAGCCCTGGGCCGGCACTGGGGCTCTCCAGGGCAATCCCTGCCGGCCCCAGGGTTCAGGGGACAAAAGGCCCAGGTTTGGTCTCCCACCAGCCAGTTTCCCACCCCGCTCCCCCCAGCCACTTCCCTGGCCCCGCGTTTACCCATCTCGTGGGAGAGCACGCAGCTCCCACCACCCGCGTGGCAGCACCAACAGCCAGTGCTTCCCCTCCCCTCCCCTCCGTGGAGAGCAGCCCCTGCCTCCTGGCCGGGCTCGGATGTGGCAGGGAGATTGGGAGAAATGAGGGTTGGCTGTTACGGGATGAGGAACAGTGGGAGGAACATGGGAGGCTGGCTCTTCTTGAGCATTTTAAATAATAAAACCTAGATAAAACCTAAGCTGAAACATCTGCGCATTTTCCTACAACAATTTCAAAAGCAAGCAACAGTCTTGTTTTGGAAAGTTACCCTGTTCCCCAGAAGTTATGACTAAAGCTGACCCCTTCCCAAATGTTGTATATGAAAAATGTCTGTTACCAAAAAAGCAGGGCTTTCAACCAGAACGGGGCTCTGGGAGCGAGCACCACTCAGCCCTTACGCTAAGAGCTTCGCTGGCAGGAGAGAGAGTACAGGGGTTAAATCTGCAATCACAGAGGGTGGAAGAGAGACAGAGAGCAGTTCAAACAGATCTCGATAAAGAGAAACAGCCCAGAAAAAGAAACCCAGCACGCACATGCACACACGGCAGGAGGAAACACAGCACAACACATGGCACAGAGGAAGGAGAAATCAAACACTCAAGCAGAAAATGGGGAACATCTGGCGAGGTGGCCGCCTGGGTGCTGGGAGCCAGGGGTGAGCAGAGCCGTGGGCCACAGGGGGCCAACGCACTCAGAAGGCTCCCCACAGGCTCAGGGTCTGGCACGGGGCCCAGGAGGACATGGCTGTGGGGGGGCAGCTCCCTGGGGGCCGCCAGGCACCAAAGGGGCTGCAGAACTGCGGCAGTGAGGGGAAGCTGGAAAGCCTGGTGGGCGGCAGGGGGCCGAGGGGAACCACGATCGCGGCCATGACAGCCCGAGCACTGAGGCGAGCTGGAGGTCAGCCCTGGGATGCAAACAAACCCCCTCCGTCCCCTGAAGTGCCCCAAAAACCCCAGTCGCTGAGTCTGCACAAGCTCGTTGCTCATGGATGGCGCTGGCCTCGAAACAGGTGTCAAGGGGGGACCGGCTCGTGGCATCAGCCCCTTCGAGTGGTGCTTGAATAAGCGAATCCGAAACATAAAATAATCAAATCTTCCTTGGCAGCCAGCCACAATCCCAGCATGACACGGCCCCAAGGGTCCCTGCGCCTGGCCCCCACACACCTCGATGCCGCTGACTTGCTGGAGGATCTGGCACTGCTGCCCGTCACTGCCAGCAGCGCTGCGGAGCTTCTCCAGCATGGCCGAGAGCATCCCGCCGGCCACGCTGGTGCAGAATGCGTCTGAGCCATTGATGAACTCCCTAGAGAGGGAAAAGGGTTGGGTGGATGGGCACGAATCCTCCACTCTCCCCATGCAACCCCAAACCCCACGATCACTTCAGGGAGGAATGGGACACCTGCCTTCCTGCTGTCCTGGTGCGTTACCGAGTACTGGCTGGATTTCTAGGGGAAATTTGTTGCATGAACAAGGGTGAACTGCGCTCTGAGCAGGATGAGGCAGTTCCCTGGAGAGGACGTGACCTCCCGAAACCTCTCCTATGTGTACACCCAGCTGCTGCACGCCTGCCCACCCACCTCCACCGTGTCTCATCCCTGCAGCATAACCCCCACCGCTGTGCCTCGGCCCGAACTGCATGCCATGGGGCCCGGAACCACATGCCAGGGACCTGTCCCCTCTCCCACTGCTGCAACGTGGCCTTGTGCACTGCTCTGGCTGGAGAGCCACAGCACCTGGCATGGCTGCAGCCCCACAAGGCAGGAGGACGTGCCAGGGGGGCTTTCCTGCCCGCCTGCACCCTGGTCATTGCACCGCGCAAAGGAGAAGCTCCTTGGAAAGCCTGGGTGAGCCCATAATGGGGATAATCAATCATTGCTGTTAATATTTCGTAGGCACAAAAAGGAGACTCTGGCCAGGCTGTGCCCGTGGTTGCTGCCTCTGCAAACACAGAGTTGCAGCAGTCTGGACCCTGCGGGCACTAATAGACCCTGACCAGCCTCACCTGGATGGCTGCCCTCTCTGTCCACAGGTCCAGGAGCTCCATCCACATTCAGTTTGGGGCCCTCAGGCCTTTTCTAGGCTACGCTGCAAACGTGCCTGCCCCTGGCCCTGCCTGCAGCTCCGTCTCCTGGATGGGCCCCTCGGACCAACGCTGTGGTCCTGCCTCCAGCCCTGTCTCCTTTTGCTCCTGACCAGATGCCCCGTGCGGACCCCAGCCTCCTCACTTACCTGGCCTGGGGCCCGTCACCAGCACCCACCTCTGCCCACGCATTCAGACCTAACAGTCAGGCGCTGCCCAGGCTGGGCCCCCCTAGCTCAGCTCAGCCCCCCAGGGCAGTCGGCCCCGGACGCTGCCCAGTCTGGTCACGGGTGCGTGGGGAGCTGTGCCAAGGCAAGGCAGAGCCCGTGGGCACCAGGGGACTCACCAGGGCTGGTTCTCCAGCCAGTCGGCCAGGAGACAGCGCAGGCTGCGGGGAAACTCTGTGAAGAGGCTGCTGAACTCCTCTGGCGGCATGTGGGAGACGATGCTCCAGAGGGACATCTTGGGAACAGTCACCTGCGAAGAAACAGGAGAGGGGACATGAGCGGGGAGCAGGGCAGCTTGGGCACTGCGGGTGGCTGCAGTGCCCAGAGCCCCCAGCCCCCTGCCCAGCTCTGGCGGGGGCGAGCGCCGACGGCTCCTCCAGGAGGGCTGGCGAGAGCTGCCGCCTGTCCCTTCGCCGTCTGAACCTGCTGCTCGGGAGGAGGAGGAGAAGCAGGAAGCCTGATCCAGGATCGGCCTCTTGGGCAATCCTGGGCAGGCAGGCAGCCCACTCGTGCCTCAGTTTCCCACATCTCCGTGAATCCCTGCACCTCCTGTCATGTGTGACGCACAAGGACATGTGGAGGGATGGGCAAGCGCTGCCAATCTTGGCACAGGAGAGATGGGAGAGCCACCGGGAGCAGGAAGAGTGTGAAACCCCAGAGCTCAGTGAGACTGCTCTGCTGGGGCGGTCTCAGTGAGGCGGCCTGGCTGCTCCCCAAAACCTCCCCAGCTGTGCCCTGAGGAAGGCGCCTTCCTCAGGCATGCCCCAGCCGCCCCCAGAAACGGTGGGCTCCAGAGCTCATGGAAAGCAAGAGGAAGACTGGAATGAGGCGCTAGATGAGAAACTGCACAGGGAAGGCCTGGGCTGGGGGGTCACGGCCCAGCCCAGACCGTGGGTTCTCTGCCACCCCCCGAGCCTGGTGTTTCCACACCAACAGTCCCTCCTCCCCGCCCGGCCCTGGCCCCCCAGCAATGCCTGCAGCCTACTTGCTCCATCCTGCCCACGCTATGCCTCTTCCTGACAGCTCATTCCCTTCCTCCCCGCTGCCCACCACGCCTTCACCCTCCAGCCCCTGCTGGGAACCTGCTCCCCTCCGGGCGGCCCTCGGGGCCAGCAGGCGAGGGGGGTCACTGCGCTGTCCAGCCCAGACGCACCTTGCCGCTGGTTCCCCCGGACCCGGCCAGGGCAGAGACCAGATCCTGCGGCGGGGAACGAAGCACCAGCAGCTCGCCGCCCAGACGTGGGGCCAGGGCAAGGCAGTGTGGGGCCAGGGCGCCTCTGGGACCCCGGCCAGCCCGTCCGCCCAGGGCTGGCTTCCCGTCCCCGAAAGCAAACAGCCGAGCAGGGAGTCGCGTCACGTGTCCTCGCGGGCAGCGCGTTCCCTGCGGGTCTTGGCCGCGCTGCAAGAGCCGAGGCACAGGGCGGAGGTGGAGCTGCTGCAGACTTTGAGAAACCATGCGAGGGGAAGGAAGCCAGCGTCACTAGGGCAACATCGCAAAGAGTGCAAAACAACTGCGGCGCGGCCTGCACCCAGCCAGCCGCCAGCACGGCTCCGGCCGCCCCCTGCGCCATCCCGTCAGGAGGAAAGGGTGCACCCAGGGCCAGCAGCGGCAGCATGGCCCCTGGGGTGCTCCGCTTCCCATGGGAGTCGGGCAACGTGACGGGACCAGCCCTCCCAGGCAGAACCGGCAGGGCCCCACGTGCCGCCCCAGGGAGGAACCGCAGCGGACAGAGGCCGGAGCCCAGGGCACGCCAAGCCCGTCACTTCCAGGAATGCGTTTGCTTTTGACTCTGCTCGGCTGGCCAGAGCAAACAGATCCCGATGATTTACTGCAGTGCAAAGCCTAAGGACTGCGTTTACTCTGAAGGGGTCAATGCACGGTGGGAAACACACCCAGCGACAGCCGGGAGCACTGCCCCATTCTCCCCACAGCCCCGGTGAGATTGTAGCTGCTGGCATGCAGGGAACCAAGACAGGAGGGAAAAGCAGCCTCTCATTTTGCGATCCTCCAGATGTAATCTCCATTCTCCTCCCCCCATTAAAACCTGTATTTCTGCTTAGTCCTGGGAGGCAGCTGCTGGCTGGTAAGTGGCAACCTGGAACGTAAGCTGGGCATGCCTGAATTTGCTAAGAGTCTGCAGGAGATGCTGCGCTCCTCCTCCCTGGCTCACAGCTCCCTGCCAGCCCAGGGGACAAAAGCTCAGAGGAGCTCAGAGGGGGGAACAGGCCCGTCCCCTCCTGGCATCAGTCACAGCAGATCCCTCAGCTCAGCCATGCCGTGTTTCCTTCCTGTCCTAACTAATTTCCATGTTTTCCTCCTCTGCTCCTTCTGCAGAACAGCCTTTCCCTGCCAAGACCCAGCTCCCATAACAATACCCCAGCTGGGGTCACGCTGCACCGAGATTTCCTTGAGAGAAGCCTGCGTGCCCAGCTCCAGCTTCCTGCGCCGTCACAGGATCAGGCCACACAGAGTTTGCTCATCAGCACCCCACAGCGCTAGGGAGAAGGAAGCTGGGCAGCAGGCGGTAGCAGAGACCCAGACCAGGCGACGGAGCTGCCCCTCCTGCAGGGACACTCGCCCTGGAGCAGCCTGGCAAAAGCAGCCGCAGTGGCAGCTTCCAGCCCCGCAGCTCGGCGGTGCTGGGGGAGGCGCAGCTCCCAGCTCCGCACCACCCAGCGCAACACACCTACGCCCACCACAGACGCATCCACTGCAGATGCACCCCAAATCTCCCACTGGCCCAGCCACCGCGGGGCTCATACTCCCAAGGAGGCACTCCAGAGTGGAGGCTCCCACAGCAGCAAGCGCTGCGCTCCCCCCACTGAGCAAGGGGCCAGGCCTGCCCGGCACAGGGGACGGCAGCAGGGAGGCGAGACTTGGCCAGGGAAGCTGGGGTTGAAGCCCCGAGCAGCCACGGGGCAGGGCTGCCTCACAGGAGCTGCCGCCCGGGGAAACCCCACGGCTGCGAGGCGCCTCCGGTGTGATGGCAGGGCAGGATATGGCGCCCAGGGAGGGGGAACAGCCACCCGGGGTGTGACCCGTGCCCCCCCACAGGCTCCCCCTTCCCAAGCCCCCTTGGCGCAGCCGCTTTCACTTCCTCCTCTACCCGAGGGGCCGCTTCGTCTCCTCGGTGGGGCCAGAGGTCCCCCAGGCTGGGAGGTCAGGCAGGCGGAGCCCAGGCGCAGGAGGGGCTCAGCGACCCCCGTGCTCCCAGCATGGGCTTTCTGCTTACTCATCGGGCAGCGGGAAACCAAGTCCACATCCCAGAAGCAAGAGCTGCTGTACATCTCACGACTGTTACTCATTAACCACTGGCACTCCCTGGCAGCAGACCGTGGCCCCCCACCCTCAGGGCTACCTCTCCCCCCATGCCCGAGGGACTGGGACCACAAGGGACCCCACTCCTGGCCAGCTCCCCTCTGCCCTTGGTGATTTCCCAGTCCAGTGCCAGAGGCTGGTGGGGGAAGGAGCTGGGGCTGGAAGCTTGTGGGTACTCACGCCCCCCTGCCCTCCGGACCCTCCTCGCCCTCCCAGGTGCCGAGCAGAGATTTCCCCAGGGCTTTCTCAGGGGAGAGATGCTCAGAGGTTTTCCAGTGCCTGACAGTCATGACACCTGGGCTCTGCTCTAGCTTTGCCCCCATGGGAACGTAACCCACGAGACCTTGCTGCCTCTCGACACGCCTCAGTTTCCCCAGGGTGCTGGGGAGGCCACCGCTGCCGGCGCTCTCCTGCCAAGGCCAAGGCAAGGGCACAGGACCACCATCAGCTGGCAGGATGCTGGTGACAGTGCCGCAGAGACGACACCATAGAGCCGGCGCGGTGGCAGGGGCTGGCCACAGACAGCCGCTTTCTGGCAGTGAAAGCTCTTCTGATTCAAAGGAAGAAGAGCAGGGCCTTCCCCAGCTGACCCAGCCCCAGCATGACTCACAGCACGGGGAGTCCAGGCTAGATCCAGCCCCCAGCTCCCTTGGCAGCCAGGTGCTTTGGACTTTGGGCCTGGCAGCCCTGCTGAGCACCCAGCCAGGCACGGGCCCGGCTGTGCCTCCACCTGCCTGGCCAACGGGAGCCTTGACGCCTGCCAGCCCAGCCTGCCTGCGGCGCGGGCAACTGCCCAGGCTCCAGCGTGCTCACCCCAGAGGCTCTGCAGGCCCCGGAGCCCCTTCCCTGTCCCACCCCAAAACACCCCAGCGAGGGTGCACCCCGGCCAGCGCTGGGGCTGGACAGCCGCTCCGCTCCCCTCCGGAGATCCCAGCTCATCTGCCGGAGGGTTTGCCACGCTGCCTGGACCCCTGTCTGCGGCCGGAGCCCTGCAGCTGCAGGGAGGTGTCTGCTGGGCAGCCCCCGCCCCGAGCAGCCCCCCGCCCCGGCGGGCAGCGCACCGCCCCGTCCCGCTGCCGGGCCCGGGGCCGCGGGCGCTGGGGAATGGCCTGCCGCAGCCCCGGCCACCGCAGCCCCCCGGCCGCAGCTGCCCCCACCCAGGCCTGCCCCGCTGTCACCTCTGTCCCGGCCCTCGGGGACCGGGACCTCGGCGCCGGCCCGCGACGGGCTCCCGAGCCCCCTCCCCGCGGGCGGGCGGCGGCGAGGCCACGCAGGCGGGGGAAGCCGTCAGCCCGCCCCCAGGGGCTGCCGCGGCCGGGCCCCCGCGGACCCCCGCGCCAGCGGCCGCTTCCCTCCGCCGGGCCCGGCTGCCGCCCTCCGGCGAGGGGCCCCGGCCCCGCCTGGCTCCCCCGGCCGCAACCTCGGGCCGGGGCGGGAGGTGCCAAGCGGCGGAAGGGGCCCTGGTCCCCGCTTCGGAAGCCGCCCCGGCCCCGCCGCCCGCCCCCGGTACCGGCCCTGCGCCCCCGCCCCGCCCGCGACGCCGTTACCTGGCGGGAGCCGCCGCTCGCGAGGGGCGGCCGGGCCGGGCCGGGCCGCGCGGCCCCTCACTCCATGGCGGCGGCGACGAGCGCGGCCGGGCCGGCTCCCGCGGCTGCCCCGCTCCGGCGGAAAGCGCCGAGCGCCAGGAAGGGGGAGGAGACGCGCGGGCGGCGGGTGCGCGCGGGGGGGCGCCGGCACCGGACCGGCCTTGGCGGCTCCCCGGGACCCGGCCGCGGCCTCACAGCGCCCCGGCCTGCCCTGCCGCTGGGCGGCGGCACCCACGGGCCTGCCCAGCCCCACGCCCGCCCCGTGTCGGCCCCCACCCACTCATGACCCCACACTAGCCCCATACCTCCCCCACTCATCCGCCCAATCATGCCCCCGTGCCTGCCCCCACCCACTCACTGCCCCACACCTGCCCCCACCCACGAACGCCCCCCCTCGCTTGCCCCGTATCTGACACCCGCCCACGGCCCTGCTCCTGCCCTGTATCAGCCCCCCCCCGCTTGCCCCATGGCTACGTTCCGCTGCCTTGCTGCTCTTCCAAGCCCACCGCCCGTCCCCAAGGACATCTGTAGGGACGCTCCCAGACCAGGGCAGCCCCAGCCGTGCCCAGCCCAGCCCCGTGTCCGTGTCGTGGCCCTTTGCTGAGGAGCGCGGGCCGGGCACCCCTAACCCCGCAGAGCGGAGCCGGGCCGATGGTCCTAGTCTGCACCTGTACCCCACGCTTTGAGCCCCTGTCCCCGTCCTGGGGTTTGAGCCCGCCGCCGGTCCCGGGCTGTGCCCCCCCTGCCTGCGCTCGCCAGTGCCGGCCCGGCCCGAGGACGTGAGCGGAGTCCCGGGAAGGGGGTGCACATTGCTTTAGGGGATGCTTGCTGCACGGGGAAGCATGTTGCATCGGGGTGCTCATTGCATGGGAGGGGGCTCGTTGCACGGGGGTACCCACGTCAGGGGTACCCACGCGGGCGCCGGACGGGCCCGTTGCCCCCCCCCGGGTGCGCCTGAGGCCGCTCCGACACCCCCCACCGGAGCGGAGGGGGCCGCACTGCGCAGGGCCGCTCCGGAGCCGCCAGGGGGCGCTGCCGCACCGCCAGTGCCACCGGGGCCGGGCGGGGATCGCGGGGACCGGGGCTGCCGGTCCCGGGCGGCGGGGCCGCCGCCGGAGCCCCGGGGTCCGCAGCCCCAGGTACGCTCCCCGCGATCCTCCCATCGCTCCTCACGCTGCGGCGCCTGCGAACCCTCCACGCTTGTGGCCGTTACGAGCACCAGACGTGTCCGGGGCCGCGGGCCTCCTCCCGTGAGCGCGGCCCCCGCGTGTCCCCCCCCTCGCTTGCGCCTGGCCCCGTATCCGCTGGCCCCACTTCCACTCGTGGTCCCCCGGCAGACCCAGCCCCGGGCAGTCCTGTCATGCCCCCTGCATGGGGCACGGTTCGGGGCTGGTCAGCATCCCTGGAGGAGCGCAGCCCCTCTGGGCCCAGGGAAGGGGCTTCCTGGCCCTGCTCAGGCCCCCCAGATCCCGGTCCAGGGCAGCATCTGGGTGACCCCGTCAAAAATGTCCCTCCACCTGTAGCTTGGGACTGCAGCGGGATGAGGTCCGGCAGCGAGTTTGCCCAGGAGGAGCTTTGCTGCAGGACCCTCAGCGACTGACCGGTGCCAGGGAGGGGTGGCCCATGGGCACACGGTGTTGGCATCCCCCTCCCCAGCTGCCCGGCATCTGCAGCAAGACCCCTGCAAGGCTCCAGGGGTGCAAGGGGTGGCAATGGCCTTCGTCCCACCAGCTTTGGGGGACCATAGGGTGCACTGCCCTGGGGGGCAGCAGAGACCGGCAGTGCCCGCAGGGCAGGGGGTGCGTGGGGAGGGGGCTGCGTGGAGCCACTCGGGCAGGCGCTGGCTGGGGGCCACGCGTGGGAGGAATCCTGGCTAGCACGCGGACACAGCCATCCCAGCCATCTCCGCTCCACAGGGCTTGCGCAACCTCCGGCACCTCTGGCGCAGTGGTGAGGGGCACAGAGCAGTCCTTTGGGCCCCCCCCGCCCCCCCCCCCCCGGGCATCCCCTGCCTGTGCCCCCGCCGGCCCTTCTGTGGTGGCGGCTTCCTAGGAACATCTGGACCTTCCTCCCAAACATCTGGCGCAGCAGCAGCCTGAACCAGCCCCGCCCCGGCAGGCCGTCTCTGGGCTGCTCCCCCCCACTTCTGCCAGCGCTGCTGCCTCACCGGGGTGGGGTGGGGGTAGGCATGTGACATCATTGTTTTAACAGGTGACATCACTCAAGGGGGTTGCAGGCAGCTGCCTGACGATGGGTGCCTGTGCTGCTCTCCATTTCCCTCCCTCAGCACCCAGCCTCAGCCCCTTGCAGGCAGCAGCATGGCAGGGTGCTGTGGCAGATGAATGACGTCATGGCCCTGGCTGTGATGTCAGGGCTCTGGCTCTGAGATCATAGCCACAGCTGTGGTGGCAGGGGAGTGACGAGGGGCTCTCCTGCAGTGGCAGAAGGGAGCCGGCCCCACGGGGACCCGCAGCTGGAGAAGGGACAGGGCAGTCAGGGGCAGGCTGGCAGTCAGCTCGGCCTGGGGAGGGGTCTGGGCTGCCAGACCCCCGCCTGCCCAGCAGCCCCCCCGCAGCTTGGGTCGTGTCTGGGGCCCTGGAGCCAGCTGGATCCCTGGGGCCTTTTAAAATGTTGCAATTACTGGCAGCGTGGCCCCAGCCCCAACCAGCCAAAAACGCAGATTACTGTGACGGAGACTCATTACCAAACATCCGAGGCAGGATGAGACATTCCCTGCAGAGAAAAGGATGTTTTGGTGAGACGAGAGAACCAAGGTTGTTTTTTGGGGATGGAGCCACTGGCCCCGGCTGGCAGGGCTCTGCCAAAACCCTGCGGTGGGCTCGTGGGGCAGAGCCGGGCGCCTCTCGCCCATCACCGGCGAGCATGGGCAACCAACTCTGCCTCATTTGAGAGCCGAAGTTGGGCAAGCAAAACCCGGCCCTGCTGACAACGGGACCCCGCTGACAGGGGGTCTGCTTCCCCTGGCCCCCGGTCCTGAGCTCTGTTCCCTCCCTCCCGGGGGATGGCGAGGGTCCCGCTGCTCTGAGACCCTAGTGGGCCCCTTCCTCTGCAGAAGGACCGCTGGGTGCTGCCCGGCGTTCACCCAGGGGGTTGGTCCCGCTCCCCACGGGGTCTCTGGGGAAGTGCCGGGTGCAGGGCGAAATGGGGCTGCTGGCTCAGCCCCGGCCCCACGCCCAGCAGCGCCCCATGTCCGGCTCCGCCGCCCGCGGGTCCCAGCTGCTGCCCAGCTCTCCCGCCCCGGGCGCCGTTCATTTTCCGTCCCGTGTTTGATCCCCAGCAGCGTCTCTACACCGGCAGAGGGGAGCACGGCCACCGCCGGCAGCCCCGAGCTCGTGGGGGCATCGCCGGCAGGGACGGGCAGGGGCCTGGAGGGGCATCGCCAGGGGCCGGACACCACGGTGCCGCAGGATGCGCCCCCGGCACCACGCGTGGGCGCGGGATCCGCGGTGCCGCAGGCAGACCCTGCCGTGGCCACCCCCGGGCCTGTCCCTGTCCCTGCCCCTGCCCCTGCCCATACCTGCCCAAACCATACCGCGCCCCTGCCCGCACCACACCTACACCATACCGCGCCCCTGCCCATACCCGCCCCCAGGCCCGGCCGGGGGGCGCAGCCCCGGCACCGCAGGCGCATGCGCGCCGCGCGGCTGCCGCGTAAGACCCCCCCCTCCGCGCGGGCGCCCCCCCCCCCCCCGCGCGGCGGCGGCGGCGGCGGCGGCGGCTCGAGCTCAGTGACGTCAGGCGGGCGGCGGCGCGCGCTCCATCCATCCCTCCGCGGCGGCGGCGGCGCGCGCAGCCCCCCGCCCCCGCCCCGCCGCCCCCGGCGCCGCCGCCGCCGCCCAGCCCGGAGGGTCCGCCCGCCCCGTCCCGTCCCTCCCGTCCCGTCCCGCCCCCGCCCCCTCCCTCCGCGGATGTCGGTGCGCGGGCCCGGGACGCGCCGCCCCGCGGGCAGCACGGCGTGAGGAGCCGCCGCCGAGCCGCCGGCATGGGGCCGCTGCTGCCCCTCGCCGGGTGCCTGCTGGCCCTGCTGGCCGCGCCCGCCGCCCGCGCCCTCGAAGGTGAGTCCGGGGCCGCGCGGGGCGGGGGCGGCGGGGGCCGGTCCCCCCGCGGGGAGCGGTGCGGAGCGGGCGGCGGGGACACCCGGCGGGGGGGGAGCGCCGCAGCTGCGCGGCCCCGCGGCCGCTGTCGGGGGCGTGGGGCCGGGAGCAGCCGGGCTCCGGCGGGGCCGCAGCGCTCGGCCGGGCCGGGGAGGGGGCGGGCGGCGCCGCGCGCCCCCCGCCGCGGCGGGCAGCGCCGCCGTGACAAAGCAGAGCGGGCGCAGCCCGGCCCCGCCGCGCCGCGGGGGGGACCGGGGGGCACCGGGAGCGAGCTCGGGCGGCGCGTCCTTCCCCGCCGGCCGCCCTTCCCCGCGCCCCTCCGCCGCGCCGCAATGGACGGATGCGCCCCCGCTCCTCCCCCCCAGCCGCGGGTGGCCGCTCGCTCGCTCTCCCCATTTTCTCCCTCTTTGCCAGTTTCTGGTGCCTTTCAGCCCGCCCGCCATCCCATTTTCCTCTGGAATCCAAAGTTGTCCCCGCAGCCAGGCAGGAAAGTTGGAACTCGGTGCTGCTGTGGGAGCCTGCGCTGGGGGTTCCTGGGGGTCGAGGTCCCCCTGCTCCCCTGGGACACCCGTGACAGCCCGGCCTCGCCCCACACTCCTGCTCTTGCATAACTGGGGCTGCTTCTCCTCCTGGAGCCGCGACAGCCCTGCTGCGGAGTTTGGCTGTGGCCGGTCTGGTGGCACTGGGAAAATGTTTACCCAGCGATGGGGCTGTCTGTCTGTCTGTCTGTCCGTCCAGCCTCCCCTGCCAGCCGCTTTTTTCCAAGCTGCGCACGTCTCGTTCCCTGTTATTATTGATCTATTCAGTAAATACTTTAGCGAGCTCGTCAGCTCAATGGCCGGGCTTTTGAATGTACAAGGGGCCGCTCTTGGCAGCGTGAGTGTGTTTAGGAGCTGGCAGCCGAACGAGCCGGGAACCGGCGGCGAAGTTCCTTGCAACGCCTGAATGCGCGGGGCAGGAGGCTGTTTTTCCCTTTAAAACCAGAGAGATGGGGGCTCTGAGTTGGCTCTCTCAGTTTTCCTCTTATGGATTCCCTCTGTCCAGATGGGAACGGCCTGGCGAAGGCAGGAGACTGGAGCAACTGATTGGCAAGGGTTTTTCGGGAAGGTTTTTCTGTTCCCCTCTCTTCACCCACCCTGGAGCGAACCAGGCGAAGCCACTGGTGGTGTCGTGGCAGCGGCTGACCCATCACCAGGTCGCAGGAATGGAGGAGGAGGAGGAGGTTGGGGCAAATGCCAGATCCCTGTCCCAGATTAGTGTCTGGGGCTGCAGGAGGCTGGAGCCTGTGCTTTCCATCCCTCCAGCCCCTCCTTGCCCCGCTGGAGGTCCGGGTGCTTAATTAGCGTCCCTTGAAGGAGGTGGCAGGAGCAGAGCAGCTCATGGCACCCTGCAGCCACCCCCGCTCAGCTGACACTCGTGTGGTCGTTAGCGCAGGGTTGATTGACCCATGGCACCGACTCTGCAGGCTCAGCAGTGCAGGTGATGGTTAACAGCTGAACCTGTCAGGGTCGCCTGCTCCCACCCCGCTCCTGGGGACCCCAGGTCTTGGAGGCATCGTCCCTGCTCGATGGTGGCTCGGAGCAGCTGATGGATCCAGAAGTTCGTGGGGGCGGGAGGGACAGGCATCACTCATTGCATAAGCTGTGTTGCCTTTGGAAACGAGGCTGCAGAACGATGATGTGCTGGAGGGAAGTTCCTTCATCCTCTCCTCCACCCCAATGAGCTGGAGTGGGGCAAAAGCCAGCGCAGAGACGCCCCCTCCTTCCAGCGGCACGCTCCCCTCCCAAGGGGCTCCCCTCGGGGGTGGTGTTGGGAGTGAGGTGCCCTTCTGGCCCCACAGAGCCTTGGGCGGCCCAGCAGGGCGAGGGGTCCTCTGGAGAGCTGGGAAAGGAGCTGTGCAAGTCTGTGGGCGGGAGGACGCAGAGGGGGCTCTCAAAGCCCCCTGCTCCGGCAGGGGTGCGGCTGGGCTGGCTGGGAAGCAGAAGGTGGCACCTTGGTGGCTCCTGAGCTGGTGCCTTGGCCCCAGCCGTTCTGGCCGGGCGCGGGTTTCCCTGACTGCAGGTCTCCCATGCCCGAGCCTGCTGCGGGCAGGAGTGGGCTTGGTGCAGTGGGGCTCTGGGGGAACAGTGGAGGAGCCGCTGCTGCCCGGATGCCACTGGGAGTGGGGTGCAGGGTCCCCATCCTTGTCCAGAGACCCAACTCCCCACACCCGCTGCCTTGGTTCGCAGCTCTGGAAGCTGTTCATTTGTTCCTGGCTTTGCAGGAGAAGGGGGAGGCAAAGTCCAGCTGGTGGGGTGGTGGGGAGGGAAGCTCTTCCAGGGGGACAAAGGGCGCTGGTCTGTGGCTCCTGTCTGCCCGAGCTCCTCTGCTGCTTGCCGGGGTGGTGTGGAGCTTCCCTGGGTCCCACTGCCTCGGCGGGCAGAGCTGGGCAGCCTTCGGGAGAGGAGCAAGGGCAGGCAGGGATTGTCCCGCTTCTGTTTTGGAAATACCTGTGGTTAAGGGTGGCTGCGGTGTTTCGGTGCAGCGCTTCCCTCTTGCTGCCTTGGTGGTCTGGCGCATCTCGTGCGTGCGAGGGGAACGCGTGTGCCCGTGTGTGCATGTGTGTGCTTGCGCTGTTTCCCTGGGCATGCGTGGACATGCCCAGAGCTGTGCTGGGTTCAGCAGAGGTGATGAGTGGAGCGTTTGGGGGCTGCTGGGAGGAGAAGGCAGGAGCTGTCAGAGAGGCTGCCGCAGGGACCAGGACTGCCCGCAGGGACGAGCTGGGTGCCCCTCTGTGCAATGGTGGGGAGGGTGCCCAATATCCTTGCGTGGAGCGTCCCGGTGAGACCCTCCGCTCTGCAGAACTTGGGGTTCCTGGGAGCCCCGTGGGGCTCTGCCCCTGCACAGGAGGTGCTGTGCTGTGGGATGCCGGCATGCCCTGGTGCTGCTGCGGTGTCCAGAGGAGAGGACTGGGCTCCAGCTCCCATCCTGCATGCTCCCTGTCCAGTGACGTGCACTGGCGTCAAGAGGATGGGGCAGCGGTGGAGCATCCCTGGCAAAGCCTGGCAGTGCTGCCTGTTTTGGGGTGAAACCGAGGCGTTGCCTTCTCACTGTTTCCAAAGCTGTTTTGAGGTGTTGTGGGTGGTGCGGAGGTGGGAACAGCTGTGGCGTCCCTTCGTCTTTGGTGTCTCAGCCCCACCACTTGCCCCTCGTCTTCCCTCCGTGCTGTTCCCATGTGCTTGGCAGGAGCCTGTGAACTGGGAAGGAGCGGAGCTGCTCGCACCTTCCAGCTGGTGATGCTTTTCCTCCAGTGTCGGGTACCAGTCGGGCTGATGGGGAGCAAAACTGTCCCGGTCCTCCTTGTTCCTCAAAGGCACTGACCCCCAGAGCCTCCTCTTCTGGAGGAGCTGACTCCACTTTGGCATTAATTGGTTCCTCTTTGCTACCAGCTTGTGCTTGATCCACAGCTGGCTCCCCAGCGGGGCAGGGCTGATTGCCTGCCTGGTATGCCGGCCGGCACGGGCTCCGCTCTGCTGCATGTGGCATCCCTGTCTCCTCGCAGAAACAGCAGGATCAGAGCAGAAAAGCAGACACAAGTTAAGGGAAAAGCTGTGTAAAACAACTGCTACGTGGGGTCCTCAGAAACACAGCCCTTGAGTCTGCTGGGGGCGGGACAGGGTGGTGACACAAGCAGCTTTGAGGCAGGAGGTTTGGCCCCAAAAACTGTCCTCCTGCTGTCTGGGGTGAAGGTGATTGGGAAAGGATCACAGGCAGATTGAGCTGAGCCCCTCTTCCCCCTCTGGGAGGGCATGGGGGAACCCAGCTGCCGCTCGAGGGCTGTGGTAGTGTCCTGGTTATCTCCTGATGTTTGCTGCAGTTACGGGCTGAGATTGGTGGGGCTGTGATTGGGGACAGAGCAGGGTAGGGACAAGGAGCCCTTTGGGCAGAAACTGGGAGCATCGTTACCATTCATAGAGGTGACCATGGTGGCCGGGTGGGGATGTTGGGCATGTGAGGGTCTGCGGAGCAGCGCTCACGTGCACCGTGGGCTGCCTGGTGCCGCGCTTCTGCCAGCAGCTTATTGCGCAGCTCGTTCCTGTACAGCGGTAGCGCGAGCAGCCGGTAGTGGAGAGGAGGGAGCTGCTCTCACTGTCAGGTGGATCCTGCTGCCAAGGTCTCGCCACCATCTCGCGAGTGCTGGGGAAGCTCTGCAGGGAGCGGGGCTGCCCATGTGCTCCCGCTGCCCCCACTCCAGACGCCGTCCCTTGGGGACGGGTGCCTGCGGCTGGGGGTTTCGCTGCTCTGTGCGGCACTCCTGCCCTGGGAGGCAGGAGGAGCTGAGCCCACGTCTGTGACCACCCACGGCTCTCTAGGATTTTGGCTGTGCCTTTGGGATGATTTCCTGAGCCCATGTCCCCTGTGGATGGCCTTTCAGCAGGGACTCTGGCCAGCACGTGCCCTGAGGAGCCTCTTCAAAATGGTGCAGGGAGCATGTGCCTCTGCAAATGCCCTTTGCCCTGGGAAGGGGGTGCATGGGGGTGCTTCCCGAAACTGTGGGACAGGTCAGGGCAGTGTGGTCAGGGCTGGACCCTTGGGAGCCTTCGAGCGCCCAAGGTGGGACAGGCTGTGCCGCGGTCCTGCTGAGTTGGCACGATTAGCACAGTGGTAACCAGCGGGTGAGACTGCGGCTTTGTTGTGGGGCAGGAGGTTCCTCTTCCAGGCGTTGAAATGATTTCAGTTCCCAGATCCGCATCGAGCACCTTCTTTGTGCCAGCCCTGCAGATAAAATCCTTGCTCTGTGACCCCCGGCTGACCCACAGCCCTACTCGAGGGCTGCACCTCTCCAAAAACCACCCGCCTGCTTGCGGTGCCTCGGCCAAGCGCAAAGTCCTTCTGCTCCCAGCTCATACCAAAAAGTTGCTGGCCTTGGCTGAAATGCCCAGATGAATCCAGTGGTCCTAGGGTTGGGAAATGGGCTCCTTGGAGATGGTGCCGGCTCCTGGTTGCAGCAGTGCATGGCTGACTCAGCTGGTGAGCAGTGGATGCGTCTGCCCGTTTCCTTCCTGTGGTCTCTGCTTTGCCAGGCAGACAAGACTCTCCTTGTGCTTGGACCGAATTTTATCTCTGTCACCTCCTGGAGATTGTGTCTCGCCATGTTCCCGTGGACATCCCTCTCCGTGCGGGGATGCTTGGCCCTCAACCAGGAGCTGTGGGCTGGGGTCCCTCCAGTGGCCTGTCCCCTCTGCCATTGCTGTGGGTGTGCTGCTCCCCAGGATCCTGCCGGGTCCTCTAAGTGAAGCAGCTGCTGTTCCCTGGGGAGGGGAGGGTGCATTTCTGGGCCCCGTTTGCGTCGCGGCCATGCAGAGGAGAGCCGGCAGAGGCCACCGAGCCCTATTTTGCACTGGTGGAGCAGCTGGTGCTGTTGGTGCTGGACCAAGTGCTGTGCACGCAGTGGGGCGGTGGGGGGGGTGCTGGCCCTGTCTCGAGGGACGTGGGGCATGTCTGCTGTGCCCCGCGTGGGACCCCATGGGCAACCAGGGTGGCCGGTGGTGCCCAGGCTGGAGGTGGCGCGTGCTGGGGCCTCGCCGAGCGTCTGGGGAGGTTTTGCATCCGGCACTGTCTTCCGCTGGCTCTCCCAAACGGAGTGTCGGCTCCATCTGCGCTGCAGCTTGTTGTCGAGGGGATGCATTTTCCTCTCCTTCGGATTTTGCAAGCCAGTGTGAGACCGACTCAAGCTATTTACAGACCAGATTTTGCTGTTGACTCAACTTTTCAGTCACTTCCATTTAATGTACCTTGGCAGGCTGACCTGCCAGCGGCAAGCAGCAGCAGCAGCGAATATTTTCAGCATTTTCTAATTCGACTCAAACTTCTTGTTTTCTTCACTCTGTGCGTCTTATTTTAAGAAGGAAAAGTACTGGGTGGGCCGTGAGGACTGTTTTGCTGGATGTTATTCTGTTGTGTGAGGTTGCTTTCCCCAATGCTGTCCAGCCATTTCTAGGGCTAAATATAGACTCACAATGTCCTTTCTTAGCCAGGGGAACGGAGCAGACTAGAGCTGCAGTCATGCAGACGCTTTGCAGGACCAGAGGTGGTCCCAGCACTGCTTGGAGCGGAGGGCTTGTGGGGTTGGTGACTGAAATGTTGGATAATGACATTGCTGGCAGCTCGGAGCTTCTCCAGTGGGACCATGCTCAAGGTGCTGCCGAGGGCAGGGATGGGAAGAGCAGCTTCGGTTCCGGGGAGCGTCAGCCTGCAGGGAAGGTGAGAGCAGGTCTGTAATGTCCAAAAAGTGTGGACTGAGGCATCAGTGGGAATTGTGGATGACTGGGAGGGAGTCTAATTGAGTTGGCAGTTGCATCTTTAATTGAGTGGACTAATTAGCCTCTTGCAAGATGCCATTTCTCCAAATGAGACCGCGGCAAGGATGGGCGGGCATTGATGGTTGCATCCTGGCATGCGAGCCATTGATGGGCAGGTGAAGGGTGAGGTGAACCACGAGCATGTGGTTTGCTTGGTAAATAACGGGGGCTGCTGGTGTGGGGGGGTGAGGGAAGTAATCGCTGCTTTTAGACTTGCTGCTGGACTCGGGGCTCTGGTGTCTATCCCTTGGCGACCGAACTGAGGAGGAGATTTCAGCTGGGGGGGGGGGGGGGGGGGGACACACGACACAAAGACTTTCCGAGCCATTGCGCTGCTGCTCCTCTGCCCTAGCCTTGCTGAGGGTGGCTGGGTTTTGTTTGCTGTGGGCTGCCAGGCAAATTGTTATTTTAATCTGCCGAGAGCTTTGAAACGCATCAATCTAGTCCATTTACTTAATATGGTGCAGCTCTTTGTTTGCAGGCGCCGCTGCAGCCGTCTGAGCACGGGGACCGAGCGCTTGCTGGGTCCCGGATTCACACAGCAGTTCATTGTAGCTGATGAACAGTCGAGCGTCTCTGCCGCTCGTGCCGCTGGCGAGATGGGCTGCGTCGGGGTGCCCGCACCTCGTGCTGCTGCGTCAGGCTCTTTGGGGCTGAGTCCTTCTTGGTGTCCCCTCCCTCTGCTTTCCTGCACCTTGGGGGGCAGAGCCCCTTGATGCTGCAGCAGCACGTGCTGGCACCCTGCAGATGTCCCCAGCGATTTTCTGTTTGTAGTGTGCTCAGAATTTGAATATCGTGGCCTAGAGGATTGCAACATGGACGCAAACGCTCATGCCATGAGTGTGATACTGCAGCACCAGGGAGCAGCAGTATGCTCCCCTGCCCACTCTGCCGGCCCTGCCCCTCTCCGCTCTGTGGGCGCCAGACTGGCTTGCTGATGGTGGGGTGCCTCCACGCGCCCACCCACCTCTGCATGCCCGCCTGCGGCTGCTGGGAGCAGCCTTGTCTGGGGACAAGTGTGTTGCCTGTCCCCAGCTGCCATGTGTCAATGCCCCTTGGCTGTACCCGGCTCAGTTTGTGGCTGGGAGAGCGGCTCCCAGCTGACGCATGACACTCGAGGGCAGCTCTGACCCGGAGGGCAGCAGGATCCTGAAGCGCGTGGCACTTGTGGTGGCCCCGTCCTCCCTGGGGTGTGTGTGCCAGCTTGGTGCCAGACCCCATCTCTCTGGGCAGCTGGCATGGGGAGGGGAGCTGGGAGAGGGCTGTGAAGGGTTTCCTCCCGGTGCTCGGTGTCATGGTGCCTTTTTATTGTTAGGAAAAGGAAGTACTTGGGTTTAATACTTCCCGCGGCGGCTGCCTTCCCAGCAGTCTGGGCGGATGCTGCGGGGCGCTGGGGGCAAACACTGCGCGGAGGGTCAGGCTGTGCCTGCGCCTCCGCCCTGGGGCCAGCCACTGCTTTTGCCCCTGAGCGGGGACCTGCGATTTCTGGGTTATTTCCAAGGAAGGAAATTTCCTCCCCCGGTCCTGAAAACATCAGCTGAAGTGTCCATGGGCCCCTTGCCTCATCCATGCTGTGGGACGCGTCCCCTGCCGCTCCTGGGGGCTGCTTCTGGCAAGGCCGGCGGCCTCAATCCGGCTCAGCATCCCTGGGTTGGCGCCCGTGCTGCAGCCCCCGGCTGCTGCCGGCCCTTCCAGATGGGTTCGCTCAGTGTCTCCTCTCGTGGCCTGGAGCATGTTTTCCCCGCAGAATTGCGGATTTGGAGCCTAGCACCACACTTACTCACCAGCTCCGTCTTCTCCTCCGCAGCTGCCCTGATGCCATTGTCCCTCAATACGCACCTGGCCCAGCCCCGCACCCTTTCAACTGCGTAAAATCTTAAAGCTTCTTGTTCTGCAACTTGCAGAAGGGAAAACCAGGCAAACCAGGATCCCTGACCCGCAGGAACCACCTTGGAGCATCCGGACTACCGCGGGCAAGTGGTTCATTGCTGGCGTAGCCGAGCCGCACTGGTGGAGATGCCAAGGGGTAGGGTAGTGTCTGGGACGCAGCATCAGACCAGATATAACCGTACCAGATTCCTCTTTAATAATTTTTACCAGATGTCTGGGAGTGGAGCATTGCCGAGCAAACCTGCCCCAGTCCCTTGGCCTGGCTCACGTTGGGACGTAGTGGGGTCGTTCTGCGATTTGCACAGCTGACCCGAGCAGCAGCAGCGACAAGCCTGAGCGTTGCGTGGTGGCCCCGCACGCAGCTTTAGAGTTCACTCTGTTGTTGTTGGATTCCCCCCCAGCTCTGGTTTGGAGCTTGCTGTTTGGGTGGTGGCTGCAGCTCATGGGCACCGCCGGGCTCTGCGGATCTCTTGGCATGGGGGCTTGGTTGCCGCCTGATGCCAATGTCCAGGACTGGAGCTGTGGCGGGAGGGACAGTGCCGGGCTGGCATGGCGGCTAGGGGAGTGGTGCAGGAACGAGCTCCAGCGTGGATCCCCTTGAGCCACAGGTCTGTGTGGCCACCCGAGGATGCTGAGATGCCGTGGGGCTGCAGCTCTGCAAAGCCACCTCAAAGCTGTTGCAGGACGTGGCTTCCCAGGGCGTGCTGTCGAGGAAACCCCAAACCTTCCCCCGTCCTGCACCGCTGCCTCGCCGGCAAGCAGGTGCTTGCTGCAGAAGCTGCCGCGTGGCCTGTGCCTGGAAAGCGCTGGCGCAGGTGTGGTGTCCGCTGGCGGGAGGGCTCTTCCCCACCCCGGCTGGGATGCAGCAGTTTGTTGGGGCTGTGGCCTCGTGGACCAGTCGAGTTTGTTTTTGGGGACCGGGACGGGAGCAGGTGATGGCCAAAAGCCCTGGGCGGGCAGAGAGCTCTGGCAGGAGCGGACAAGGGCCGCAGCGCTGCCTTGGGTTGTTTTCTCCTGGGGAGACCTTGAAATAGCGGGAGATTGTGTTGTGCGACGCATGGCGCGGTGCCTCCGTGACCTTGTCCTCCCCAGAGCTGGGAGATGCTCCTCACAGCGCGTGGGTCCCCTGGGGCCGTCCGGCCTCTCGAGGGGACCTGGCAGCTCGGGGCTGGAGATGGAGCTGGGTCTCCAGGTCCTCGTCCCCCTCCTGTCTTGAGGGGAAAAAATTCTCCCTGCCTCAGCTGGGATGGGACCCCCCGGGTGCACCCTGGTCGGGACCTGCAGGGGTGGCCACCCCAAGGTGGCCAGTGGGTCCCCACATCCACAGTCCCCGTGAGCCGGGGCTGGCCGGGTCATCCCTGTCACGGGGGCTGCGTTCACACGGGCAGGTGGACCAGAATCCAGAGCAGCTCCCCGCGTGCACGCGCTGCTCGAGAATAAAAGTCCCTTTATGCTGGAATAATTAGTGTACTCGGAGCACGCTAATTATTCTGGGATAAAAGTGACTTTTATTCCGGCAGAGTGTCCTCTCAAAGGGCCCTTTCTGCCCGCTCCTGGGGCACAATAGCTGCTCTGCTCCGTTTCCCCATCTCAGACAAAGTCCTTATTTGCGAAGCCAGCGAAATTGAGTTGACTAATGAATTAAGGCCAATGGTTTTGGCCCGACTCCAGCGCTTTGAAAGCCTTGGCGAGCTGATGCCCGTCCTGGGCAGGAGGAAGCGCAGCACCCTCCTGCCCCAGCAAAGCCCCCGCGGGCTGCGTTCGGCCCCAGGCTCTGCTGCTGAGCTCCGGCAGAGTCCTGCCCCCTGATTCAGCTGTCCAGATGAAATGCCTATTAATCTATAATGTGCAATTGCTTTATTGCACAATGCAGGCAGGTCTCTGGAGGAAGCGTTATCAGCTTTAGCCACAAGCCATAAATAACTGCCTCCAGTGCAGAACACTATATTCTGTTTGGGTTCCCAACTGCTGAGGGTATAAACATCCCACTTCTTATTGCTAGAATAAATAAAGGGAATAAACCCCTCTGAGCCCGTAGAGGAGGTGGGGGGGGGCCTCTGCACCAGCCCCCCTGGCTGGCAGGGTCTCCTGCCCGCAGCCGCTGCCCCCTCCCCATCCCTTGCCTGGGGCAGGAGAAGGGCCAGCCCTGGCAGAGGGCTGAGGGGGGGAGTGGGGCATCCCCCCAGCAGGGATGGCTGCTGGCCAGGGACGGCTGCAGCCCGTCCAACTGCACCAAGAGGACTTAAGCCCCTTTCTCTTGGCTGCAAATGCTTTTTTCTTTCTTTCTTTTTTTTTTTTTTTTTTCATTTAAATTGCAGATAAGCTGCAAAAAGAGAAAGAAATCAAAACCCCATGATTCTTCCTTGAAACACTCTCCACTGCGTGGCTGGAGTCTGCCCCTTCCCACCACGTTTTGTATGATCAAGCTCTTTTTTTTTTTTCCAGTCCTGAAAATGCTGTGGATTTGTTTCATCTGGTTTCATCTCCTGCCATTTTTCAGCTCATTCGTCTATGGACCTCTCCGTGGGGCTGGAGGCAGGAGGGGGACAAGGGGGATTGCACTCCAGCGCAGATCTAGCTTCTGAATTTGGTTTAAAATGCAAATTTATTTTTTTTTTTTTTTTAAATGCATTTCATCTGAAGGCGGCGGAGCTGCCGGAGCCCGGGGAGCGGGAGGGGAAGGGGCTGGGCGGGCGGGGGAGCGCATTCCTCCCAGCGCGTCCAGATTTCCTGATGCGTGTTCGCATTTAAATCGTCTCCCCCTGGATCTGTTTGAAGTCAGGTGACCGCGGTGCTGTCGGGGATGAAAGCAGCCCTTGGGAGCCACAATATGATTTTATTCCCCTTCCCCCTCCCCACCAGGGATGGATGCTCTTGGGCAGTCTCCATCTTCCATCCTCCCTTAGGGGCACGTTCTCACCCCCCTGCCCATCCATCATCCTTCTTCCCCCGGTCTTCTCTCCCCTCTCCTCCTTTGTCTGAGGTGGGGAGGCAGCGATGGCAGGTCCTGCAGGCAGTGGAAATCCTGTCCCGGTGCACGTGGTGGAGGTGTCAGGGGGCTGCGCTGGGTGGGTGCGGGGGACAGACCCTGGGGTGCCGGGGTTCTTCGGGCAGTGTGTGCCGAGGGCTCTGCTGGGGCTTCTCCCTTGCGCCCTTGGGTTGTGTCGCTTCTCCGTGCCTCGGCCGTGGGGACTCTGCTGCCTGGAGGCAGCCAGGGGCTGGCGTTGTCCTCGGCCCCAGAATGGAGGGGGATGTCAGGGTCTTGGACTCCCCCTCCCTGGCGCACCGCGAGGTACCCGGTGCAGGAACCCAGTTGCTCCCAGTCTTTGCGCTGGCATCCCCCATGCCCGTGGGGAGGGATGGGTGTCCTTTGCCGTGGGGAGCACCTGGGTGGGTGATGGGAGGGCGTGCTGAGCGAGGCCCCGCGCAGCCGGTGCGGGAAGGGGCCGTCTGGGTGTGCGGTCGACCTCTGGAGCCAGCTGGGTTGAGGGCCAGGCTGTCCCCGGCGGGGCGACGGGCTCCTCGCTGAGTGCTTAAACGCTCGGAGTGGCCTCGAGGGGGGCTGCCTGCGAATCTGGCAGCTCTCGGGCAGCAGATGGAACCCATCCTGCCTGTCCCTCCTGGCAGTGGGATCTGGCATGTGGAGCGACGGTCCTGACCGTGCCCCGGGATGGGGCTGGAGGCAGACGGGACGGGAGCTTCCAGCTGGTTCTCGAGAGCATCCCCCTGTTAGGTCACGGGAGATGAGCAGAGGCTGTGAAATGGGAGGAAGCAGGGATGGCGCTGGCATGCTGCAGGGTGCACCGGATCAGCGCCCAAAGCGATGCTTGGGGGTTCTGCCGGCGCTTCGCTTTGGTTGGATTTTTGTTGTTGTTTTCAGCTTGCCTCCCAGTGTCTCTAAAAAGTGGGCGAGTTGCAGAAAACCCACTCAGGAGCCCTTCCAACTCCCCTCGTCCTCGTCTGGGGCGCACTTTTCCAGCCGGAGCCTTTCCTGTGAACGGTGTTTTGCTGCTGTTCAAATGTCTCTCTGGCAAAGCGGAGGCGGGCTTTTCTTCTCAAAATTGTCTTTTTTTTTTTTTTTTTTAAACAAGGTTAATGCCTCGTGATTTAGATGTAATAGGCAGACTTAAAAGGAAAAGGGGGAAAAAAAAAATGTATTTTAAAGTCAATATTTACTTAGCAATTGGACGGGCCCCTCCCCCCCAGCCCAGCCGTGCATACCTGCGGCTTCTCCGGCGGGAATGGCTGGGAGCACACAGCAACGTCATTCATGGAAGCGGCGACTGGGATGGAGCAGCGGATCTGGTTTGAATCTTCCTGTTCGAGGGGGCTGGATGGAAGAATTGCAAAAATGCATTTGAACTGTTTAGAGATCTTGTATTTAAACGCAAAACAAACAAATAAGCCTTTCTTTCCCCTTCCCCTTGAAAAAATGTGCCTACAAACTTTAGGTTTTGTTATTTTAAATGTCTCTATTACCCTATCTAGCTTCTTGGAGCCAAAGGACCTGGCAAATTTACATTAGTTGTCAGCTTGCAAATTCTGCGCAGACTTCTGCACCGCGCCGTGCCCCTGCGGGGATTTGGGGTTTTAGCATCAGCCTCATGGCTTCTGTACCAAGCCCCAGACCCTAGACCAAGTGAGCACAAAAGAGCCAAGGGATGCGTGTGCCTCCATGCTTTATCCTTTCCTGGTGTCTGTCCCGTGGCTGCAGAGAAACTCTGGGAAATCTGAAGAGTCCTGAAAGCACAGAAAAGGAAGAAATCACGTTTTTTCTGAAATTCAAGGACAAAGGATGGACGATGTGGGGGGGGGGGGGGGAAATGAAAGTATAAGGTGACTCTGATTTTTGTGTTTGGTTAATTGGGCAACTTGGACGATCTTCCAGCTTGGTGCCATGGGACTGCGTGCCAGCGCTTCGGGGGGTCCCGCAGGGGGCACGGGCTCAGCTGATATTGGGGAGAGTGACCTTGGACTTGTGGTATGCTCCAGCTAACTGATGTCTTGATAGCTGAGTCGAGAGGGAGGGACAGTGAGACAAAGACATGATGTTCAGCTGGCTGACGGGACAGGCTCTCCCTTGAGAAAGGCAATCAGACAAAAGTGGCCAAAATTGGCCAAAATGGTAACTGGGAGCAGAGCAGATCATAGCAGTGGCTTCCCCTGCGCCTTGGTGTGCGTTAAGCCTTCTTGGCGTGCGCTGGCACACCCATCGTGCTGACGCGCTCGGGATGGTGGTGACCTTGCCGTGGCTCAACGGGGCTGGAGCTCGGTGGATGCGACCTTTGCTCGCCGGGACTTCGCTGTCCCCCCTGCTCTGGGGTCTGATGGTTCCCTGTCTGGCTTTTGCCCTCCAGAACAACCTGGCGGATTTTTGTTTCGCTGAGGCGAAGTGCGCGCGTGTGGTGTTGGGAGCTGGGGGCATCCGGCCGGGTGTGCCGTGCACATTGCTCCGGCTGGCCTGGGGGTGCGGGGTGCCTGGCCGGGGCTCTGCAGACCACCAGCTCCCTGCTGCCCCTTGGACCCAGCTGCTGTGTCCATCTTGGCTGGCGCAGAGCGAGCTGCCGCTCGCTGCTGGGGCCGAGCTCGCGTGCCGGGCGGGTTTGCAGACTCCCCGCACGCCCCGGCGCAGGGTGCAGGGTGAGCCCAGCTCTGTTTGCGCAGCGCGGGAGGTGTGTGCTTTGGCAGGCTCCTCGCCACACGAGATGGGGTGTGCAAGCGTGGAGGGGGTAGCTGGGGATGGAGACCTGGGAGGAATGTGGAGTGCATTTATTTTTCTCCCTCTCGCACTTTCTTACCCGCCCCCCCCCGAACATCTGTTTTGCAAATCACGCTCATTCCAGTCCATATTTATGGCCAGCGCTGTTTCCTTTGCAGAGTAGTGGCCGGCCACCTCCTCCCGAGGAGAGGAGGAGGAGTTGGGCTGAAGAGGAAAGTACAGCTTGCTCAGGGAAGGAGTTCTTTAATATTTTTGTGGTTTGCTTCCAGTCTATCGAGGTTTTTATGCCATACTCATCTGTGCACTGAAGGTAATTTGGCTTCTGCTCAAGGTGAAGACCTGCTCACCAGCCTCCTAAAATAGTCCATTTAAATGGAAGTGTCGATTTCTTGCTTTAGGCAAAAATGAAATGTGTTTTGTTGTGTTTCTTTAACAGCCCTTTTCCCCAGTCTGCTGCACTCTAACGCCCAGCCTCCGGCTGCCGTGTCCGTGGGACAGCGGGAGGCACAGCCAGGCTCTCGGTCTCTGTCCCGCCTGGGAAGACCCCGCTGCCGCTCCGGGCCCCCACGGGGGGGTCTGCTCCCGCCCTGTACTGGAGAAGAAGGATCCCCTTTCTTGCACCCAAATAGCCATTTTTTTTGCCATTTTTTTAGTACTTTTTTTTCCCCTCTGTCCCCTTTGAATTACTTTTAAGCAGAGATCTCTCCTCCGACTGCCAAAGAGGGACGTGTTTTCCGCGGACGGCTCTCGCAGCTGTCCTGGCCCCGCTCTGAGCCGGCCATTGTGCACTGCATGAAGGCGCCTTTATTCTCTGACCCAGAGCTGGAGCTCTGCTCTCCGCTGCCGTTGCCGCTTCTGCTGGTGCGGTCGCCTGGCTTTCGGAAAGAAAATTGGCTCCGTGTGAAGGATGCATTAACAGACACCTTCTCTAATTGTCCACCTGGCACTGAGGCATCTCAACACTTACTCTGGGGCCATTTAACTCGCTGGGAACATGCTGTGCAAGAACAGAAAGTGCGTGGGGTTGCCGAGGAGCCTGGAGAGCTGGCTGCCGAGAGGGGAAGCGACCTCCTTCCCTCCCCCTGCACGGAGCCACAGCAGCCCTCGTGCGAAAGCTGCTCTAGAAACTGTGAGGCCTCGTGCTGCCGAAGTCGTTCTCGTGTTTGGGAATGGTGGAGAGGGGACAGCCAGTGGTTTGAGCTGGGTTCAGCTTTATGGCGGGTTAACGCCCTGGAGATGGGGCTGCTCTGCAAGGTGTAGGTGCTGGTACTTAGGGGTGATGTCTTCGAGCGAGAGGCCAATCTTCTGTGCTGCTGGTGAGCATCTCTGCTCCAGGACCGGTGTCTCCAGTGCAAAACAAGATCCTATCCTGGCTCTGGTTTCTCCTCCCGTGTAGATGCAGCCCCACAGGGCTGTGAGCAGCTGGGATGGGGCAGCAGGCTGCGAACCGCTTGCCGGGGGTTTGTCCTCCTCTTGTAGGTCTGCCTGCTCCTCTCGGGGGGCAGGAGGCAGGTAGGGGGCCAGGAGCTGAGCTCAACCAGGGGCAACATGGCAGCTGCTGTGGCCCAGCGGATTCCTGGGTGCCGGCTGCGGTCGGCTGGGCGATTGGGGCAGCCGTAGGTCACTTTGTGGCTGCTGAAGACCTGGGAGGATGAGGGAGAGGAGGAAATCCAAGGGAGTGTCGGTTCTTTACTGTGGTTTTCTTAATGAATCTTGCATTTGGTACGGTTGTAGCTGGGAGATGGAGGCGGAAGATGAGCTCCTCCGGGAAGAGGGGGTGGCAGAGCCGGCTTTGGAGGAGAGCTGGTTGTAGGAGGTGCCTGTCCACGAGCTCCCAGCCCTGCGCTGCCACGTCCTGCAGGAGGAAGGGGACAGGTTTGGTCTCCAAGTCATCTCTCGCCTAAAGGAGGTGTGGGGGGTGGTGGAGGAGGAGGCATCTGCTCATATCCGGGGATGTTTCATCCATTTTGATACGTCCAGTCTCCATCTTGATTGCACTGAGCTCCCTGTCGTGATGTCAAGCCTTTCCCTCTAAGCAGCGGCTCCAATGCTACCGATGCTGATGCTTTAAAGACAGAAGGGGAAGCAAGGTTTGTAGGAGATGGTACTCTTCAATCAAACCAAATGACATCAAACAAAGCCCTTTTGCAGGTCTGAGGTATAATTAGCATTGTTACACGGTGGGGAGAGTTTCCTCCCACCCTTTAGGAACTGGGATTTGGACCGGGGACCAGACCTTCCCCATCCTCTTCCCTCGCAGCATCCCCGCTGCAAACCAGACAGAAGCTGCCTGGACCTGGCTGCGGCATTTCCTTCACATGGTAGGAGCTGGAGAGAAATCACAGCACCTTCTCTGCCTGTCAGGAGCCTGAGGGCGAGCTGGGTCACGGAAAGCGTGAAATGAGCTGCAGCGCCGGTAGCGGCTCCTGCCCATGGTGCTGCTCGGTGCGGCTGCAGCGAGGCAGATGCAGAGACCCTCCTTCCGTGGGCTGAGCAAAAAGTTAAGTGAATACGTGGAGCAGGGAATTTAGCAGAAGACTAGGGATGACACAAGATAAATGTCTAGGCAATTCCATATATTTGACTCGTCGTGCAGCCTGTGCTTGGTGGGGGGGGGGGGGGGTGTGTGTGTGTGTGCAGTGACCCCCCCATTGCAGCCAACCTCCTCGAGGTGCCAGTTTTGGTGGGGGCTCCCCTGGTCCAGAGCCGCCTGGGGGCGAGGACACTGGGGCTCTTCCCAGCCCTGCTCCTGTCCCCGGGGGTCAGGCTGGTTTTGCACTCTGTGCTTTAGGTTTTCCTGCTGGTTTTTGTTATGACTTTGTTTTATTTCTGCATGTCCCAGGAGGGTGGTGCTGGGGTCGCCAACCCTCCCCAGGGAGTGCCGTCCCGGCTGTGCACATGTGTGTTTCCTGGGCGCAGGATGGATGGAGAACCCATCCTCCTGCTGCTGCTGCTGTCTTTGTGATTTAAAAATGTTACTTTTTAATTTGTTCTCATTTGGGTTTTCTAATTTTTTTCCTCTGTCTTTTTTACTGTCTAGCATAGAAAATAAACAGCCTTTGGCTCCCAGGAGCTAATTCATCCAAGTTAAATGATCTTTAAAATCTGTTAGCGCATCATGGATCTCGGTTCCTGTTTTCTCACAGTGTAATTAATGCTTCAGTTTAAATTTTCTCCTTTCCTCAGGGGCAAGGTTGATGGATCTGATGCCAGGCTAAAACTTTTGCTGAGCCATTAGAAAGAAATCAAACTAAAAGCAATCTAGTCCTTAATTTAAATTTTATTTTTTTTAAATAACTTGTCTTTGGGAAGAAACTGATCTTGTTTATTATCATTATTTCTTTTCTCATTCAGCACCGAAGACATGTAGCCCTAAACAGTTTGCATGCAAAGATCAGATTACGTGCATATCTAAGGGCTGGCGCTGTGACGGGGAAAAGGATTGTCCGGATGGCTCAGATGAATCACCCGATATATGTATGTATGCCTTTCCTTCCTAATAATGTTCCTTTGGTTTTGTTTCATCCATTCTCTCATTGCACGGTCGTTCCAGGGTCCCGAACAGGCAGCATCGCGCAACTGCTCTACCTCAGCTCCTGTTTCTACCGTAGTACCAGGAGTCCACAGCACCTCTGGGGGGGTGGGTACCACTCAGGGCAGGAGTCCAAGCCGTCCATCTGTCCGTCCTCCCTTTATCTCCCTAGCTGCTGCTCCTGGGGCCTCCAGCTCTGGGGCCGTGATCCATCGTAACAAAACAGCCTCCTGGGAATGGGGTATCACTGATTTTTTTTTTTTTTTTTTTTTTCCCATCAAAATTGATTTACATGAGGAAGGCAGGGTCCTGGAGGCGAGGACGCAGCGAGCCGTGGCGCTGGGCAGGGGCTGCACCTGCACGGGGTCAGCTCTGATGCAGCTGCATCCCTTCCTCAAGCGTCTGTGCCTCCGGTGCCTGGCATTTAATGGCTGCTTGGAGCGAGGGCTGGGCTGAAGGAAGGAAAGAGATCTCTGGGAGTCCTGGGGAACAGCCCGAAAAGCAATGCCGCTTTCCCCAGATGTGTTTGGATTAGGATGCTGTGTTGGTTTTACTGGTTTTGTCCTGGGCTGTTGGGGCTGCTCTGCTGCAGTGGTGCCAGCGGCCCTGGCGCTGGGGATGCTCCCACCTCAGATGGGGCGGTCAGGGTCTCTCCAGAAGCAAAAGGGGAACTGGGTTGGGTTAGACAGGGCGCAGGGGCTGGGGCTGGAGCGCAAGGGCTGGAGATGGGGGGGAGGGAGGGTGTCTGCACGGTGGAGCGAGCCAGAGCAGCGCTGGCACCGGGGGCTCTGCAGGGACAGCGGGTGAGCCAGTCCTGCTGCACTGTGCTGTGCTGGGGGCTCTGCCCCGGCTGGGCTGGAGCAAGGAACCACCTCTCCCCATGTCCTGGTTTCTCCCTCTGTCTGACGAGGGAGGCTGTGCTACCCTTGCTGCCTCGCAGGATCAGCCTTGTTAGGTGTTTTTACTTTGTCAGCAAAGCAGCCTCGAGATGCCAGGCCGGCAGGACGGCCGCAGCTGGCTTCATCCCTGCCGCTGCTCACCAGCGACCAGCAAAATTCTCTTTTTCTCTGGCCTGAAGATCCTTCCCAGACTCCTGCTTTTTCCCTCTGTGCTTGGCATAAAGGTCTCCTCCAAAGCAATCTCTAGTTCGGCACCGGTTTATTTATTTCTTAAGGCAAAATGATGCAACCGTCCCCTCTGTGGGAGGGATGAGGGGGCTGGGATGGGCTGTCTGGCTCCAGTCAATCAGCAGCCCTGGAAAATTACTGCGGGAGGACTCAGAGGCCCTTCCCTGGCTGGAAGAAATCCATCCTGATTGACGTATTCCGCTTGCCGCGTGTGCCTGTGCCCGCTTCACCACCCTCCCATCCATACAGACAGGTGAATGGAAAACAGCCCCCTTGGATGCTTTTCCCCATCGCCTTCTTCCTCTTTCTTCACTGCAAAGACACTGCTGGTGGGGGCTGGCAGAGTCCCCCCTGGATGGGGCGGGCAGAGCTGCGCCTGCCTGCTCCGGCTGCTGCCGCCCCAGCGGGAGCTGGAAAGCATCGGTGTCCTCTGCAGCAGGGCTGTGAGCATCCCCCACCGCTGCCCACCGGGCCCCTCCCCGATCCCTGCTCTGGGCGCCTGCAGCCCACGGGTGCACCTCGTGTCTGTCTGTGCAGCAGTCGTGGCCGCGGGGGGCGAGGTAGGAAGACGCTCTCAGGTTTGCTCAGAGCCCCAAGGGCTCGAGCACCCGCACTCCCGCTGGAGGAGGGAGGTTCATTCCCTGCGGGGTGCAGGACCCCTGCTAACCGTGTGCCCCTCGGTACATGCTCGGCACTTCCAGGACAGGCAAATGGGAGCCTCTTGCGAGGCATAGACCAAAGCCCAGAATTTCCTCTCTCCTCACCCTGCCACCATATGTGGGACAGAGTCCACGAGTTTCCATCACCACTGTAGACCCTAAACTTTGGAAACGCTCTTTTCCTGGGGAGCGGTTCCCTCCCCAGCTTCAGAAGTGACTGCTGAGGTTTGGGGACCTAGAGGGGCTTGACCTTTCTGAGGGACTCTGTGCACCTTCCCTAAGTTCCTCCTTTAAGCCCCAAGACCGCCTGGGGAGCACCAGGAGGGAGCCAGAAGGATGCTGCGGCCTCTGGGACATGGAGGTTGGGGTCAGCGGCCATTGCTGCTGGCTCCGCACCGTCGGCTGGGCAGCGCTCGGTGCAGTGCTGGTGCACATCTGGCCTGGCACTCGCCTGCGCCCATCTGTGCCTTTCCCATGGGCAGGGGGTATGAATGGAGGTTGCTGCCTGCCTGCTCCTGCCCAGGCTCGTGCGAGTGGAGTCCGACCTGTCGGCACACGCAGAGCGCGGAGGCCGTATCTCTGGGATTGCCAGGCAAGCTTTTCTCACGCCACTTCGGCACCGGGGCTTCCAGCAGGCTCTCATCCTTCTTATCTTTTTGGCAGGGAAAGAATGACTTTTATTACTATTATTTAATCCCTTTTTTAAGCCTAGGCTGCAAACATGGCTCTTGCATGCTGCTTGGCGCACCCTTTCATGCCCTGGCAGCATGGCAGAGCTATTTACATTGCACTAATGTGCTCATGTCAGAGTCTCTTGAAGTGCTGTCTGTTATGTGCAAGGTTTTCCTCCCTGGGGAATCCTTGTGAGTATTTGCTGGCTTTACTCACGTGTTAGCTGAGCATAGGAAGAGTTCCCTTTCCGAGCTCAGTGCTGTGCTCATGTCTGTGTGAGTGGCTCGTACCCAGTTCTCGCCCAGTCAGTCAGTTTTTCACTCCATGGAGCTTTCCTGGGGGGAAAAAACTTGGACAAGAGCCTCCATCCTGTTGATCATCAAAGGAGATGAGGGGCTCTGAGAAATGAATTTGCCGTGGCTGAGCTACGGCCGTCAGCTGGCCGCTGCATCCCGGTTGGCCTTGTGCCTGGAGCTCTCCCAGCTCAGCGGGGTGCCCTGGCCAGGCTGGGGGTTTGCTTGCGAGCGGGACAACCGAGCTGCCGGTGCACGTTTCTCCGGCTGTGTGACAGCGGCAGTTTGCTTCACTGCAGACGAATCTGCAGGTCTGCGGCCTTCGGTCGCCTGGATGTTTGCAAGGATTCAGTATTAAATGGTTCATTGGTCCAAGGGTTCGGGAGATCCCAGATCCCTCATCTCGCCTCACTGGCCCGGTGCTGGATCTGTCGATGGCGTGGCCCTGCTCGCGTTCAGACATGTCTTGAGCGAGCCTGTCGTCTGCAAAGCCTTTGCCCTCCTCGCAGCCGGGAGACAGCAATGGGACCTTCCTCGCCCAAGCTCCACTGGTGCTCAGCTGCTGGCACTGCTGTCTGTCCCAGCGGGGTGAGCAGGACCGTCCCGCTCCCAGCTTCTCTTGCCCGTTCCCGTGTTGCATTCCCCCACGTTTGTGTCTCTTTGGGCTGTTGCCAAATCAACTACAGGCTGAATTTACAGGAGGAAGAATTGCTTTTCTTCTTTCCTTTTTTTTTTTTTTCCAAGTGGTTTTCAGAGGTTAAAAATTCCTGTCTAATTCAGCTCCTTGGGGTGTACCACAAGCTTGTCAGATGTAATAAATTGGCTCATTTATTAGTGTGCCAACACAGTCAAAAGCAAACAAAGTGGCTTGTAGATTAATCCTACCCTGTTTGTGATAAGTAGTTTGATCCAGGCTCTTTGCAGGGGAATAATGGACACGGCAGATCAGTTTTGACTGATGAACTGTGCACTTTATTTCAGTGCCTTCATTCTTTCGGCCCGTATATTGATACTACTTAATTAACCCTTAATTAGCAATTACTCAGTGCCCAGATTAGCGCTGTTGTTCAGCCCTCTCTGAAAAACAAAAGCTGTAAAGCAGCACCTGGTGAGAAATTCTCCTGGGAATTGTCTGCTGGGTGCCCTGGATTGGGGCTGGGAAAGAAGAGAAACCCATGTCTCCGATGGCTGCGACAGAGCCCGGGAGCTCCATGTCCCCCATCCTCGAGGAGACCGTCACCCTAGTGCCAAGCCAGTCGGCTAACTGGAAACATACTGGAACGTGTTTGACGTGAAGGGGCTCGTGTGTGTCAGCAGCCCAGAGTTAGTTGCTTTGCACAAAATGGAGAAATGAAAGGGGATGAAGTTTTCACTGTGGCAGGTTGGGGAACCTTTCTGCAAGGCGCAGTGGTTGTGTGCTCTTAGCAGGGACTTCCGTGGGCTGCTCTTGTCGTGGGAACCTCCTGCCCATCTCTGCAGGAGCAGCAGCGTGCTGGGCTGTGGGGCGGCTTGTTGAAGATTTCCTGCTGGACTGTAGTTCTGCAAAGGCATTGGTGCATTTGGGAAGGGCAGAGGAGAAACCCAGCCTGCTCCATCTGCTCCTCAAGTAGCAATTGGCTGTTTCACAGTCTGGAGGGCAGAGGGATGGGTGTGCAAAGGCATCGGCCTGGGATGTGCTGAGGGGTCTCGTGCAGGGTCAGGAGAGCCACAGGGTCAGAGCCAGCAGGTCCCGTCCATCCCTCAGCCAAACTCCCCTCGGCCCTTGCCCAGTGGAGTGAGATGGGCTCCTCCTCCGTCACCCTCCTTGCTGCCGGCTGAGCTGCAGGACGTGCAGGCAGCACAGGCAGCGCAAGCCCTGCCTGTCCGTGGGGCAGTGCCGCCACGGCTGCCTCCTGCAGAAGGGGCTCAGCCTAAACTGGAGAAGGCTCCATCTGAGAGAAGCCACCCCCAGGCTTTAATCTCAGTCTCCCCTTAGTTTTGCCAACTGCGTGCTGCAAACAGGTGCTGGGGCGCAGGGATGTCAGTGGGGTGGTGGGAGATGAGGCTGGGGGAGAAGCGCCAGTGCAGCCCCAGGGTGGGGTTGAGCTGCCAGGCTGGAGGCAAGAGCCAGGGCTACCCCCTGCCTGCCTGGGGTGTTTGCGGTCCCGGCGTTCCTCCCCTGGGGTTTGCAGTGCCACTTCCACAGCCACGTGTGCTGCTGAGAGGCTTTAGCCCCCGCTGGAGCAGCACCTGTTGGGAGCCTGAGGATTAAGGTTAAAAGCACGCCTGGTATAGCTCGGCAGTGACAGCTTGTAGGGAGTGAAACTGAGCCCTTGCTGGCTGGGACGCGTTGGCGGGGCAGGAACCGTGCCGGATGGGGATGTGCTGGCACATGGAGCGCCAGGCCGGACCCTGCAAGCTGCGCGTGATGTAACGCTCCTCTCCAAGGAGAGTTTAAGCTTATTTAGGACAAACTCCACCAGTGGAGTCTTAGATGAAGGTGACTGCTGGTCTCAATAGCTGTCTAAAACGGGACTGTGCCTGGACAAAGCGCTCGGCATGTGACGTGCTGCCGGTGCCCTTCTTGGTGCTCACCTGGTGCTTTGCCTGCTGCGAAGGACGGGGCTAGTCCATGGGGAGCTCGGGGAGCTATTTCTGCCACTGTCCCTGCTGCCAGCAGGGTTGATGTGCTGCCTGCCCTGCTGATGTGAGGGCAAGGCATAGACAGCCACTGTCTCCCCGTAAAATGGGATTTTAGTATTTCGCTTGTGTGCTGCCCTTGACTTAGCAGAGGCACGTTGGTGGCTCCAGCAAGAGCTGGCAAAATGCTGTGTGTTCAGCCCTAAAGCCAAACTTATGTTTGGGGCCAGGGAGGAGAAGAGAGCCTGCGGAGGGGAGTGAGGCTTTGCAGAGCGCTCTGGTCTGCATGCTGTGCCGTGCTGGTGGGCTGCTGACGCTGAGCCCGCGCTGCACCAGCGCTGTGTCAGGGCTCGCTGTCAGTGCATCACCCCCAGGCAGCTGCCTTCCAGCCTGGGGTGAAGCAGTGTTGGAGCCAGGACGTTGGTGGAGCTTTTAACGGGGTTTCAGGATGTTAATCGATTTATGGTGTATTTTGTTGTTTGACTCAATGCCATGCTTCTTTTCAGAGAAGCTTAAAAATAAAGCCTTGCTTCCTTTGTAATTTTTCTAGTTAATAATGGAGATTAAGTCTCCTTGTGTCGTGTAGCCCTGGTTCTTAACGACCCCCTGCAAGCCTGCCTGCACAGCGGCCTCTTAACAAAGAGCGTGTTGGCACCTGAGGGTGTGCTTGGGGTGGTGAGGGGCCAGGGGGATCAGAGCGGCTGTGCTCGGGGTGCTTGGCACTGCCTGACCCCGTGTGCCCCGGCCCTCCCAGCAGTGAGGGGTGCCTGGAGCCGTGTGTCCAGGCAGCCCGGAGTGGATGTGACCCACGGGAGCTCAAAACAGGGAGTCTGCAGCTGCTGAGGTCCAGGGTCACCTTCCTCCTCAGACCCCAGCCCATCAACCTGGCTCGTTCCCGAGGGTGGGCACGTGTCCGCCCTCGGCAGTCTCTGGGGCTGGGCAGAGAGTCCCCATCCACCCCAGCTGCTCTGAGTCTCCTTCCTTTTCACACGATGTTCCTGCTTGGGCCGAGTGCTGCAGAGGCGATGGAAAAGGGAAAGTTCGCTCCAGACGGGTCACGCTTTTCATCCCTGGAGAGCAGCGCCTGCAGCGGTCCCGCCTGCTTTGAAAGGGAAATCCAGTGTCTGTTGATGAGCTTCCTCCAGGGAGAGCTAGGGATGCTGGAGGGAGCAGAGCCTGATCTGGGCCTTTTCGGGTGGCCTTTTCTGGCCTCGAGCTGCCGTGGCAGCCAAGAGGATTTGGGACTGGCCTTGCTAGGTGGGTGCTGCTTTTGCTCTGGGGCACGTGCTGGGCAGGGGAATCCAAACCAAGGAGGATTGAATGTACATCTGGGCAGAGGAAATCAAAGCACGTTCACACGCTCGCTACTGGCACGGTGCTTGTCTGCCGTTGGCTACTGCAGAAGAGTTCCCACGAACGTCCTGGGCAACGCAAGGCTCCCTGAACCCTTGCGTCTCCCTGAAGAGCTTTTACCCGAAATCTCACTGTGCGAGGCCACGTACAACAGGTGTTGGTCACTACTGGAGAGCCACGGCAGAGCAACGTGGGGGGCTGAGTTCCCTCAAGGTTTTGGGTGTTTCCTCCAGGCGATGGGGTTGCAGAGCCGTCATGCTCTCCCTTCAGTGACAGTTCTGCCTTTTGCTGTCTTGCAGGTCCTCAGAGCAAGGTGTCTCGATGCCAGCCCAACGAGCACAACTGCCTGGGCACGGAGCTATGCATTCACATGAGCAAACTGTGCAATGGGTTCCACGACTGCTTCGACGGCTCCGACGAGGGGCCGCACTGTCGGGGTAGGTGTCTGGGGGAGATGGCAGCCAAAGAGGGGCTGCTGGTAGGGGGGCTGCCCCATGAGATACTGCCCTTGCCTCCTTTCTTCCACCACCATGGTAAGAGTCATGAGGTCCCCGTTTGTCCCCAGTTTCTGGCCGTACGGTGTGAGCCCCATGTTGGTTTTGTTTAATGGCTTCGCACCGGTGCCACCGCACTCCATGCTCCTGTCTCCCGGCCGAGCACAGCCGGCGCGGGCATCTCAGCGCCAGGCTGGCCGGTAGCAGATCCAGAGATTAGCCAGAGCCGCTTGCAAGCGAAATGCCCGTCATTCCTGAGCCTGCAGGCCATTAAATAGCTGCATTGTCTCCTGGGTTTAAAAGCTTGGAGGGCTGGGGTTCTGGTTCAGATAAGAGATACCAGTATGTTTTTTTCCTAATTTCCAGGAGCTTTGTCCCCCCTCCTGGCCTGTCCCTGGTTGCTAATCCTGCAGGAAAACTCTCCCTAAATCAGTGTGTGCCGGCTTGCTGGTGCGCAGATTAGTCGCTCAGAAACGCGTGTCCTGGGCTGACCCCTGGAGCTGGATCTCTGCAGACTCTGGGCGAGCAGCGAGCGTGCTTTTCTCCCCAGCCCTTCCCTCTGCCCCGGGAGGAGGGCTCCTGCCCTGCTCGGCCTGAACCAGGTGTGGGACACCCTGCCCCGAAGGGCTGCCTCCCACCCAGCCCCGGAGCTGGGACGGGAGCTCCTTTCTTCTGCCCGGCTCCCATGGGAGGAGCACAGGGTGGCTTCTGCAGCTGTGCCCGAGCTGACAATTAATATTTCACTAATAGTTCTCATTACTTAAATGGGATCTGATTTTTCACAGCTGGGCAGCACGTGACCAGCGCGCACGAGGCGAGGGCTGCGTGCGGGCAGGCCCTGTGTCAGGACAGTTGCTCCTCGCAGGTTTGGGCACGTTGGGGACGTAAGGCCTCGCTATCGCTTGTGCTGGATGACGAGGTCCCCCCTGCCCGCCAGCCGGCGGGAGGAGAGCTGGCGGTGCCGCCCCGGGGAGGCATTTCCTCGCAGCTGGTCACGAGCCCCAGCCCGCCTCCGCCCCGGGCTTGGGGAGATGAGCTGTCACCCCGGTTCGTGCTCCAGCTGCTGGAGCATTGCGCCACACCGCCCCGCTCCCCTCACTGCCCTCTGTGCCTGGCCTCTGCCCGGGGCCGCTCGCTCCCTCTGCGGCGCGTGGGAGGTTTGTCCCACAGAGGTGCCCCTGCAGAGATGCAGAGGCACGTCGGGGAGCCGGGGAGCCTCTGCTGCCCTTGCAGACATCCATGGGGGTGGAAATGCCATCGGAGCCTCTGTGCTGAAACTTCCCCCATCGTCCCCCTCCTGCAGGCCCAGCACTCTCGGGGGTTTTTCTTTTTTCTTGGATGCATGTGGTGCTTTAGCTGAGAGATAAGAATCTGAAATGAATAGCTGGGCCTGCCAAAGCCGATAAACCTTGTAAACAACTTGGCTGGGCCCTGCCTGGCTTATTAAATGGTTCCACATGCGAGGGGCAGGATTTTTGCAGCGCCTGGACACTGCTCGCTCATCCAGCCCCAGCTGCAAAGGAGGACGTGGAAGGGGCCGGATGGTTTCGGTTTGGAGAGGCTTGTGGCTGGGCGGCTGCTGTTTCCCCTCCACTGGCAGATTTGCTGGAACCCAGTTCATTGCCCTCCGAGCACCCAAGTGACCAGGTCAGGCAAGGCAAGGAGAGGAGGGGAGAAAATAAAACCCAATATAAATTAACCCCCCAACAAAGGGCTGACAGCACGTACCTCACAGCAGGCTAAGGAGGCCCGTTGCTAAATGACCTTGATGAAGTTGGAGGCTGCTGCTGTTTATTGATGGAGTGAGGTAGGCAGCCCTGGCCTCCCCCTGCCCATTGGCAGCGCTGGGCAGGTGGGGGCTTTATTGGTGTTTATTATGACCACTAATGGAAATGAAGCTGTGAGAGGCGGTGAGCCGGGCAGCCGCATCTCTGGTCCCAGCTTCGCCCTGGGGCCGCCCGACCCTGACCCTGGCGCTGCTGCTTCTGCAGGGGGACGGGCGGCTGCGAGCTCTGGGCTCTCCAGTGCGTCTGGCAGCTGGCTGCCTGCCAGAGCGCTCCTCCGCTGCCTGCACCGCAGCTTCTCTGGTGGCAGAGGGGTCCCCGGGCTCCCTGCAGCCCTGGTTAGAGGGAAGTTGCTGCAGAGAGCATGTGGCGGATAAGCTTGCTCCAAAGTCTGTCTGGGATCCATGTCCCCCAGGATACCCCGGAACCGAGTCCTGCACCGCTCTCCTGCGTGAGGAGCGCTGGGTCTTGGCTGGCCGCAGCTACAACGGGCTCCCGGTGGGAAGCGGTGCTGAGTCAGCAGCTTTGGGGGGCAGTTGGGGCTGCTCAAACCCCCATCTCGTGGAGCAGCCATGTATCTGTTACGGCCTCCCCTCCCTCTGCTGAGGGTCTCAGTCCTTTCCTCCCCACCAGGGAGCAGGGGGACAGCATGGAGGCCACCAGCAAAGCCTGGTGGAGTGCCTGGGGATCCCCTTCACCCAGCACTGAGGCCCGAGCGTCCATCCTGTCCCTCACCCAAGCGTCCCTGCTCGCACATCGGTGACATCCCCTCTCCTTCATCTTCCCTGTCTCCTCAGAACAATTGGTAAACTGCACGGCCTTGGCCTGCCAGCACCACTGCGTGCCAACGCTGAGTGGACCAGCCTGCTACTGCAACAACTCCTTCCAGCTGGCTGAGGACAGGAGGAGCTGCAAAGGTCGGTACAGGGTGGGCAAGAGCCATCACACCCGACGTGGTGCCGGTGGCTCCTCTGGACTGTTGCCGATGCTGCCATCTTGGCAGCAGCGCTGGGGCTTGGCCGTGCGGCCAAAGGGACCTGGGGCTCAGCAGACGCTGACCTTCGGGGGGGAACGCAGGGGGCTGATGGGACGGGACTCTGCCTCCCTGCCACCACGGGGCCATTATGTGGATGCAGCTCCTGAAAGCCTGAGTGAGAAATACTGAGAGGGAGTAAGGAAAAGGCTTTGCCTTTGTATGTGGAGTCAGGGGCCATCACTGGGCTTGTACGTGCTCCTGGTGTCCGTGCCTCAGAGGATGCTGGAAAATAGGAGAGGGTCAGCGAGGAGTGATCAGATCAATGCAATGCCTGGAAACAAGCCTGGAAGTGAGAGATTGCAGCGGCTCCGTCTCTTTCATTTATCTGAGCAGAAGTGAAAGGGGCCTTTATCAGCTCCTGCACGCACCTCTGGGGGCAAGAGCTCTCTGGTGGAGATGGCTCTTTCATCTAACAGAAGAAAGAGCAGTGTGCAAGACAGGGGTTTGGAAGCTGAAGATTAGAGAAATTCAGACTGGAAATTGAGGTGCAGATTTTGCAGAGTGAGGGGGAGGGGCAGTGGATAATTAGGCCTTGAAAAGGCTTAGCTGTGAGGCAGGGATTGGCCTTTTGCCGCCTTTCTGCTGATGCTGCCCACAGGTGTTGTGAGGGAACATTGGCCAGGTATTCCTCTGGAGGCCATTGCGACCGCCCCTTTGGCTTGGGGATTGTATCCTCCCCTGCAGCTCTGCCTTGGAGAAAAGAGAGAGCCTTCATTCCCTCGTAAGGCAGCTAAGTAGAGGTGTTTGCTAGTCCAAACCTTGGGGTTTTTGCCTTCTTTTCCAGACTTTGATGAATGCACCGTCTACGGGACCTGCAGCCAGACATGCACCAACACAGAGGGCTCCTACACATGCAGCTGTGTTGAAGGATACCTCTTGCAGCCTGATAACAGATCCTGCAAAGCCAAGAATGGTGAGATCCTTGACAGGAGAAGCGTGCTGCTTCTGGGCAGCTCTGCAAACTGTGGCCTCCTGCCATACGTATACCCCTGCCCCTGGTTCTTCACTTCAGAGTGCTCTTCTCTGAGGACTGTCCTGTGCGACCACCTTCTTGCACTCATTGGGCTGCATGTCACAGTCTGTTTTCTCTAGAGCAGAAGGGCCAGGCTGATAGGATGTTGCAGCCACAAGCTTTGGGTGCTCTGCTATGACCACCCTTCTCCCCTCCCTTCCCTGCCAGAGCCCGTGGACCGTCCTCCTGTGCTGCTCATTGCCAACTCCCAGAACATCCTGGCCACCTACCTGAGTGGAGCCCCTGTGCCCAACATCACCCCCACCAGCGCCAAGCAGACCACGGCCATGGACTTCAACTACATTGAAGATACGGTGTGCTGGGTTCACGTGGGCGACAGTGCCTCCCAGACCATCCTCAAGTGTGCCAAGATCCCCAACCTGAAGGGCTTTGTGGAAGAGCGCTCCATCAACATCTCCCTCAGCCTACACCGTGAGTGCCCGCTCCCCTTTGGACCTTGCTCCCAGTCCTTGCTCCCCCAGTCCCCATCTCCTTTTGACAGCTTGAGCATCCCCAGCCAGCGGTGGGTGAAGCAGGGATGTATCTTGGTAGGAGGCAGCTTTCCACAGGGCCAGGCACTGAGGCTTCAGCACAAACATAGCTTTTGGCTTTCCTTTTCCTTCCCTCTTATTATTTCCAGCAAGTTTTGTGGTTTCTTTGTGTGAGTATATGACGAAAAATGATACAGTGAGGAGCGGAGATGGTACCTGCGTAGCAGGTTCGGGAATGGCAGTTCTTATTGCTTTCTCCTTTGGTTTTCGCCCCGCGTTCCCCTGGCCAAAGCGGGCGTTGATCCCCACCCCAAGTAGTGACTGAGAACAAAATCCCAACCAAAAAGTGCCTCTTGTTGGGCGGCTGCTGAGTCACCGACATGAGTGGCAGATGGTGGTTTCATTCTGCTTGTGTCTCCCTGGCCGTAATGAGTGTGGTTACAGCTCTGTCTCCTGTTTGGGCTTGCTGGTCCCAGTTCAGCAGTCAGAACAGGAAGGAGAGTAACTTGCTGGGATTTTGGTACTCTTTGACTTGGGCCTGTGCCCACTCTCCTGAGAGACTCTGCCCGGTGAGAGGTCCCAGCAGAAACCATGGGCTTCCAGGCATCTTTCTCGTGTGCTCTTGCAGGTGCAGAGCAGCGGGGTTGGTGGAGTCCCTCCAAGAGGGGAGGTGGGTGGGTGCCATAGCTGTACAGCTGGGATGGGGGAAACTGCTCTTGGTGGTGTACTGTCGCTGATTTTATCCTATGAAACCACACACCAAGTCGGTCAGGGTGGGATTGGGGGTATCTGGGGTTTGCAGCGCATCACCGTCGGGTTTTGCAGCCCTCAGTTTCCCTGGCGTCATCCTTCCGCTGCCTTTTGCCTCCTGAAGTTAGGGGTGCTTCCAGGGGGAGACTGTCTGTGCGGCGCCTGATGCAAGAGGGATCCCCTTCTTCCACAGAGATGCGGGTGTTGTTACCTGATGAGCAATAGCTAACCTAGCAAATTAGGTGAACATGTATGAACTGATCTTTGCAAATGAGTAAAGGGCTTGGGTGGATCTCAGAGCCGAGGGTGTTTCTCTGCCGGGGGCAACGTTGTGGTGCCCGGGTGCCGAGGGGGAACCAGCTGAAGCCCTGGCTGAAGCGTGGGGCGCAAGCCAGGGACCTGTGGGCCCCTGCTGCCCCTCAGGCTGCGTTGGGGCTGGGGCTCAGCAGGCTCTGGCTGCTGCGCCCTGCTGAGGGTGTGTGCAGCACGGTTAATTTAAGCTTGCACTGTGTATTTTTAGGGCAGTGTGTATTTTTAGGGAGAGGCCTCACCCTTTGCTCTTGCAGGCGATAGCCTGAAATTAGGCAGGACAGGGCTCGGCTCTGCTCTCCGCTCCCCCCCAATGGTTTAAGGAGGTCTCTGCTTCTACATGCCCCTTCTGGCTCCTCTCTTAAGACTTCCTCAGGCCGAATTTGGTCTCCCCATAGTTCACCGAAGGGGTAGACAGCAGCATCGTGTAAAGCTCTGGCTGTGCACTTCTGCTTCCCATCGGTCTCAGTTTTACCGTTGTAATTTCCTGCAGCTGAGGTTGCAGCGGAGGCTGTGGTTTGTGGATGGCACGTGAGCTGCAGGTTGGCCCAGGGGAAGGGGAACGGCTGGGATTCGGGGGGGAGGTTTTGGGGTTTTCCTGAAGTCAGCTCGGGTGCCTTTCTGCAGCCAGGTCCCCGCGCTAGGAGGGTCCTGAGCTTTCTGGGGTGCCTTCCCCTGGCTGTGAACGGTGCAAGGCTGAGGGTGCAGCAGCCGCAGGGATCGGTGACCTGGCTCTTGAATCATGGTGGCTGCAGGAGGAGCGACCACCCTGACCACGAGCAAGTGGTGGCGAGGTGTCAGTGCAGGATCAGGACATGCAGCACCGACTGTAGCCCCTCCGCCATACCCAGAGGAGGTCGTTGGCCTGGCAGGCTTTTGGGGTGGTTGTTGGGGCTGCTCCAGCTCCAGGAAGTTAATCTGACACGACCTTTCAATTACGGTCAGGAGGGGAAGGGAGCTCGTAATAAGAGCATGTTCAAGTCCAAACAAGAAAAAGTGCCTTGCTTTGCTTGGCCTCCTGATCGGTTGCGATAGCTCAGGGTGGAAAGAGGGCAATTCAGCTGACCTGGATGGGAAAGCACCTGCCCTTGCCCCAGGATGAAGGGAGCGTTCCCATCCGCAGGGAAGGAGGGACCAGCAGTTCCTGCGCGTGGTCCTCGCTGCTGTTGGGTGGTGGCTGCTTGCAGAGGAGCTGCGAAGGGGTCCTTCCTCCGGTGTGGAAGTGTGGAACAACCTCAGATTTGGGCTGCAGAGCACAACCACACACTTGGGCTCTGATTTTCAGCCCCAAGACGTGGGCCTGTGGTGTGGTCGTGCCGTTAGCCTCCTTGCCTGCACACTGTGCTCTGATAGGTATGTGCTGCCTGGACAGATGGATGCTGTCTGGAAATGCTGCATTAGCAATAACAATCCAACGCACTTTGGAAGGAGCGAGAACGCAGCTCCTGTACGTCTCCTGGCAGATCTTCCTCCTGCCCAGGGAGGGTGTGATGAAGGGCCTCCGTTAACCCCCTTCATTAACCGGCTCTGAGCTGCCACCTCTGCCTTCCCTTGGGGACGGTGGCAGAGACCTGCAGTAGGGACGCGTCTCGGCATGTGCTGCAGGTGCTGTTCATGGCAGGTTGGGGTGCAGAAGGGGTGGGAGCAGGGCTGCCCTGAGCTGCTTGTTGGCTACGTGGTGCCGGTTGCTTTTTATTCCCATTTCCCAAGGGAATGGTCCTTACACAGTTTTGCCATGTGCTCCTGGCAGGCTGTGCGGCTCTGCACTGTATTTGGCAGGCAGATGCTGGTGCGGGGCTGCGTTCGTGCCTGCGCAGCCTCGCCTGGGTCACCGTGGGTTGGAGACGTGCAGGGAAGCGTCCTTGCGGGGAAACGTCCTTGCCGGGCAGGGTTTGTTCGTGAGCACAAACGAGCTGGAGAAATGAGTTTCCCCCAGCCGTGGGTCCCAATGCTGGAGGTTGTGATGAGGAGATAATGTCACTCCCCCGCTCCTCTCTGTCAGGACACTGGAGGGACCTGCGAATCCAATTAGTGGTTTCCTTCTTTATTTGCTTCTTTATGGCATTATCTGCGAACAGCAGGAGTCAGGCTTCCCTGGTGCCTGCTGCTAATGGGGCTTGAGTTGGCATCTGATGGGGGAAGACTGATGCTGAAGGGCTGGAAATTAGCAGCCCCCAGCTGTCAGGGGTAGGTCTGGGCTGGTGAGATGTCACAGCCCAGCTCTGATAGCAGGCGTGCTTCCCTGCCTTTCTGTCCCCGCTCCCTTCCTGCAGAGAGATTAGTGTCACTTGTGTTGTGGGAGATGTGTTAAATGAATGCTATTAGCAGGGCTTGGCAAGACCCACTATACTCTGAAGCTTTGCTTTTCCCCTGGTCCTTGCACTGCTAAACCCTTTTTTCTATCCACAGTCTTGAGTACCAATGCACGTTTTTATGGTGACTGTCCCTTGGTTCCCAAATGCGCGCTGCCCGTGGACATTTTTCACAGGCAGTGATTCTCTCAGTTGATCTGAGCTGGCCGGTTCCCTACCCCCAGGTCTTTTTCCAGGCACACACTAAAAATCAGAGGCTGGTGAAGTCTTCCATTGATTTCTCTTACAAAGAAAACCACCTCATGTTGGAATTGAATTATTTCTCTCCGCCATCAGTCAGAGTCAACTGCAGTGGCCGGGAAGCCCTGGGCACCTCTCTGGCATGGAGGTGACAGGGAGGACGCGTGGGGCTCAGTGCCGGTGCTGGTGGCTGTGCTGTGCGGTCAAGGCAGCCCCTGGCTAGTGCTGCAGAGCAGCTGAACCTGCTGCAGGCAGGTGTGGGGATGGTGTGGCCCCTCACCAGGCAGGGGGGTCCAGCCTGTCCCCATCCCCGTGGGGAACTCTGAGGTGGCACCTTCCTGCCCAGCCCCTGGAGCCCAGCTTCCCTTGGGGCTGCTCCCTGGCTGTTGAGAGCCTGCCGGAGCACCCTCCGGGCTCAGCTCCGTGAGAAGGATGGGGCACGAGCACATGTGCGATGGCACTGGAGCGGTGCAGGGGAGGGCTCGTCCTTCCTGCCAACACTGAGTTGCAACAAGGGGAACTTGTCTCATTCTTCCTGCCTTTCCGCTCTCCCTCTCTCTCCCTCTTCTCTGCTCTGTGTGAAAATCCAGCACTGTTTCTGACTGGGGAGGATCCTGGCAGGCATCACACGTCCGCTTGCACTCAAGGACAGAAAGGCGTGTGCCTGCACAGAGGGAGAGCCGCTCTCCAGAGCACGTGGAGGCTTTCTTCCACCACTTCACCGGCACTTGGCATCTGCTCTCACCAGATGAGCATCGCCGCTGTGAGCGGGGCGGCATGGGGCAGGTTCCCCGTGAACCCTGCAGTCCCCGTCAGCCCGGACCCCTCCAGACCCAGCCTTGCTGCCTGTGCAGGGCTGGGGACGGCTGGTGACCGGGGCAGGTTTTGCTCTGAAGTGACACCACTCTCATACAGGCGTGAAGGAGCGGAACTGCCTCTGCCCTCCCCGTGCCTGGCAGGGGGCTGCTGCCGGTCCCTGTGGACCCACCTTGCTCGGCAGCTAATCCCTGACCTCCAGGGACTTTCTGATCCCGTGGGTTTTGTAAACCAGATTCCAGCCTCCACGTGTTTCCCGAGACAATGTCCTCATTTGTTTGGAGTTGGGCTTCCAAAAAATTTCAAAGCAAACAACACACCAAAAAAAAAAAAAAAAAAAAAAATCTGCTTCCAGGCCCTTGTGCTGCTCAGCCCTCCCAGCCGGGTGGCCCTGGGCTGTGCTGCTTCCCCCCTGCCCCGGTGGGTGCTGCCCGAGCTCCTTGGGCACAGGGGCAGCGGTGGGGGTGTGGTGCAGGTCCTGCCCGGGGATGGGATGGGGCCAGGTGGCTCCTGCCTGGACGCCGGTCAGTCTGCAACCTCGCTCTGTGCTGGGGAAGCAGCGGGTCCTGGCTGGGATGGTGGTGGTTGCCTTGATTATAACTTTCCTGCTGCCATTTCTGCTAAGATGAATGTGTGCAGAAAGCTTGCTGCGTCCCACGGTCCGGTCGGAGACCTCCGCTCCCCCAGCTCTCCTTGCCGCCCAGCTCGACGACACCCATGCCCAACTCATCCCGTGGCCGGCTGTTGGGGAGCGCATAGCCTGGCTGCAGCTTCTTGCGTGAGTCCCTGAGTTCTGCCCGAGACCTCGGGACTGGGACAGAGAGGGGCGAGGGAGGCAGCACTGCAGTTGAATTTTTGCAACCCTGAATTGGATTTGTGCCCCTGTTCCCCACAGGTGACACGAGAAGGTGGTAACACCTCCTCGGAGCACGCACAGAGGGCTCTGGGGGCGAGAGCGGGCCGGGCGCGCAGCCCTGCGAGGAGCCCTCCTTAACAGGACTCTGTTAGTTGGCAGCAGCTTGACCCTGCGCCGGCTGCCTCTTGGCGTCCACGGCATTTGTGTGAGCGCTGCGATGGTGGCGTTAAAGCCTCGGCTCCAGCGCAGCGTGATCGAGTGATACTCGGCTTTCAGGAAGAGGCAGGAGTTCTTTGCTTTTACTATGGAAAAATACTAAAGAACATGTCTCAGGAGATCAAAATCTGGGTTTCTCTGTGGGTCTTCTGGCGGCTCCCCTTCCCCTGCTCGCTCTTTTTCTTTTTCCCCTTTCTCGGCCGACTCGTGACTTTTTGCACGGTCAGAACCGGCAGCTCTGCAGTGCCAGGGTTTGTTTTGCTGAATGCATTTATTGTGCTGGAAGGTCGCTGGTGCCAATACCACTAATTCATGGCCCCAGAAGCCCAGGTGCCCGGAGCTTCGGTTTTCTCCCAGCGCAGGGTGATGGCTGCAGGTTTGCTGATGTCCCGCAGTAATGGAGCTGGGGCTGTGCTGGCCTTGCCCCGGGGCTGCCGGCATGAGGATTGCGGCCGGCTCCCAGGCGGAGCGGGCAGGAATGTCGGCTGCTCAGCGGGATGTGTCCAGGGCTGCTGGGAAAGGGTTGTGGAGGTTCCTTGATTTATTATTTCTTGTTTTAAGGTTTGTTGTTTTCTTTTTCTTTTATAAAACAAGCCTCCAGGAAGGGGTTTGAAATATCAGGACATTTGATCCCGAGTGCATTATAAACCCTAAACGATAGCAATCTGGCCATTATTAAAATACCTTCCTGGGCAGCATCTATCTAAACAAGCATGTCTAGGAGATTGTTTTCATTGACTCCATTTCAGCCCTGTTACTCGTAATGACCTGTCCTGTTGCCAATAAGCAGAAGAGCTGTAGGGTTTGGGACAAATTGATTTCAGGGAGATGTTGCTCTGCAGAGGAATCCAAGTACACTTTGCATGGAAAGCTATTTTTCTTCCTTGCTGCCTCATCCTAGCCAAGAAAGAGGCTCCAATGTGAACTTACTTGGCAAGAAAGCAGGATGATTGGTAATTTCATCTGCTGATTCCTTTTTTTTTTTTTTTAACTGTTTATGACTGTTCTCGTAGCAGCGATGCATGAGAGCAAGGGATGGGTGCAGTGTCTGGGGCCAGTGTGCTCACACCAGGCATCGTCTCTTTATGTTGGAGGGGACAACGGCCGTGATGATTTTAATCAGTCTGTTAACTAAGTGCCTGCCGGTCTCTGTTCAGCCTGGAGGCAGATTTGCCGCAGAGACACTCGGGACTGTTCTGCAGCTCTGCCTGGTACCTCTGACTTTAATTACCCTTGGTGTTTCCCCACGTGTGGGACGGTGATAAAGTCCCTGATGGGACCGAGCCCCCCTGGAGTGGGGTGAGCGGGGCTGGGGTGGTTTCTGTTCCTCTCCAAGGTTTGCTGAGCAGTCCGAGGGCAGCAGCATCCCCATGCCAGGAGGGGACGGCTCTGTGGTGCTCAGGCTTGGCCAGATCTGCTGCCCGAACTGCTGTCTCCCTTCCTCATGGCCACCTTGATCCCCCGGGCTGTGGTGGTGGAGTGGGGAAGGGTCTTCTCTGCCTCCCCCTTCCTGGGAAGGAGGAGCCCCGTGTAGTTCCCCCTGCGACGAGAGCCGCTCCCCCCACACTGCTCCCCTCTGTCTCCTTCTGGCCAGCCTCAAGGCGTCGAGCGTGGGGCAATCTGCATTCCCATGTTGCTGGAGACAAAAGGGTGAAATGAATGTCCTGAGTAATTGGGATCCTCTTGTGCACAGGGACGGGTTTGATTTCAAATGGACAGGAGCGTGTTTATCCTTGCATACATCTGTCTGCCTGTCCCGCACCGCCGCCTGCCATGATTGTGCCGGGTCCACCACACTGCGGCCGAGCCCTGCTGGGATCATCTGTGCCCAGACTGGCCCCATTTTCACTTTCTTATCCCCCCGCCCCTCAAAATCATCCTGATGACAGTTCCCTGGGTTCCCGTCGAGCCTGTGCCTCTCTCCTCTCACCCAGAAAGAAGCCAAGCACCCTGTCCCTTCACTGGCCTCTGCTGAATATTTTTGCCTGTGGAATGGCCTCATTAAGGCAGAGTAATTAGCGGTCCCTTGGCTGCCCTCCACGCAGCTGAGATGGAGCTTGCTCCATCTCTGTTCCTGCTCTTCCCACCTCCGGTTCTGCAGCCAGGCTTGCGCAGGGATGCTGCAGGGCTGAGCCCGGCCGTGGGGAGGGGAGCAGGTTTGGGACCAGGGAGCAGGCGCGAGCTGTCTGGCAGCTGGGTGACAAAATGCTGCCCAGGGTATCCCCACCCCAGGAAGCTGGAGGCTGTGTCAGCCTGGGGCTGTACCTGGTGCTGGAGAGGTGCTGGTGGCCCCGAGCATTTCCCTTAGGATGTGGCTGCGATACTGCGCCGGCCGGGGCAGGGGCCTGAGGCATGGAGATTGTGCGAGCTGGGGGTCCAGACAGCCTGGGGCTCCTTGGGGAAGGGCGATGCTCTGGCATCTTCCGTTAACTGGCAGTCACTCCGCCTGTCCCCAGGGATGGACAGGCTGGGGCTTTCCTCCCGCAGCGCCCCAGCAACTGGGGGGGCTGTGCAGCCTTGGGGGGCCGGTTTTACCTCCTGGGGAGTGTTTGGCTTGTGCGGGTGTGGGCGTGCATGTGTGCAGAGGCCACAAGGATCCTTCCGAGCGCCGAGTCAGACGTCCTGGATGTGGGCCACCGGCTTCCACCCAGCGATTCCTCCTCTGAGCTAAACAGCTTAACAGAGGGAGTTTTAAATGTATTTATTTTTTAGCCTGGTTTTCTAAGGGAACAAGGCTGACGTGATGGCGGTGGCTGTGTGTGCCGGTGTCTGTCCTGTCCGCAGTCCCCTCCTCCCCATTTTGGAGCTGGCAGCAAGGCTTGAGGTGGCGGCTCCCTCGCACAAGGATGTGTCTGTTCCCGGGAGCTGGGGGGGGTTGTGCCGGACCCTCAAGTGGCGCGGGGTGCCCGTCCGTCCCGCACCCGGCGCCCTTCAGGGCTGGAGTTTGTCTTCGTGCCTGTCCTGTTAACATACTTCTAATTAAGGAAAATTGTCCCCAGGAGCAGTGTTTATCCATGGAGCATGTTGCCGTTACAGAGACGGTCTTGTTCTCTGGGGGAGAGGATGTCTGTGGAGGGAAGAGACAGAAATTCCTCCAGATTATGGTATTATGTAAATGTATCAAATGGATCATTCCCTATAAAAAGGAAAGTAGGAAACCAATGTATTTGAGAAGCCCTGGGGACTGCATTCCTGACGAGCCTCCGTTCCTCTTCTGGAGGCGTTTTTGAACCGAAACATTCGGCAACTTTTCCAACCTTTTTTCCGCAGGAGCCGCGTGTTGTTGGCTCTCCCGGTGCCCGGTGCTGCGGAGTGTGCAGTGCGGCCGCCTGCCTGGGCTTCTCGCTGGGTGGCAAGTTGGACATGGTTCCCCCCTCGCCCCTTGGGCTCTGGCTTACGGGGGTTTTGCCAGGAGCAGGAGGATGCAGCGCTGACTGCCCCGGGAGGCTGCTCTCCGGGTGGCTTCTCCGCTTCCCATGCAGGGCGGACAAGCAGTTTTGGTGCGTTGTGTGCTTGGGCCGTGGACTGCACGGTTATCCATGTGTGTTTCTCTGAGGCCAGTCCCTGCAGCCCAAATGCCTTAGGCACTTTGTTTACTGCTGGGGCTTGTGTTGGGTCTGATGCACCGTAGCTGAAGCAAAAAATGTGGGCTGTTCTTAGTAGATGCACTTGGACATAAATATTCTTTATTTAAAAACAACATGCAAATGTCAGCAGCAGAGCTCAGTCCAGCTCTTTTATCTACCCCATGTGCTGGGGCAAGAGTGAAAGTGCACCTCAGCAGAACAGGGAGCAAGGACCTTTGGTGACAGACCTCTGTGCTTGGCATTGGAAAGTGGTGATGTTTTCAGCTGTTTCAAAGGGGAGTCTTGCAAGGAGGGTTCCCAGCAGAGCTTGGACCTCTCCTGACCAGTGTCCCTGTCCTGCCCTGCTCCAGACACCGCATGGGGAGTGCTGCCTTTAGGAGTGATCAGGAAGTGGGATTTCTTCCAGACCGCTGCAGCGCAGAGCACTTATTTCCAAGCTCTTTGCACCTTCACCACTATAGGTGGTTTCTCTTCTTCCACACTTAACTGTGCAAGAGTCAGGGTGAGCTGCTGAGTTGCACGCATCTTAATTGCAGCTGTTTCAGAACTGTGTTGAAATCCATGTTTTAGTCTGAGAGAAGATTGCGCGTTTCCTTCCTCCTTGTGTCAGGCCGCAATTGATGTATTTGCAGACTGCACAACAACTGATTCATGCAGAGGAAAGTTATGTGCTGGGTCAGCAAAGCTGGTTCCCCAAAAAACCCACAGCCTTGTGGTGCTTGACTTGTCGTGGGGTAAATCAGATGCTCCATGGCTGGGGTTAAGGGAGGGAGAACCTCTGGCAAGAGCTCTTGTGGACAGCCGTTGAGTTGATGACCCACTTGTGTCAAGGAGCTCTTTGAGCAGGACGAGATGCTCCCAGCCCCATCAAGCACAGAATGAAATTGGAATTGGGGAGGGGGAAGGTTATTGCTGAGAGTGCCTGGGAAGACTTGTAAGAGTTGACAGGCCCAAGAACTTCTTGGGTGGAGGCTAGATGCTTCTGCTGCCTCTTGGGGCAGTTGCTGTCCCCAAACATGCCCTGGTAGTTCCACGACAGGTCTCAGCCCGGTGTTGGAGGAGTCTGAGCTGGAAGGGACACGTGGGAGCCTTCTCCTCCAGCCAGCTGGCCCTAGCAGTGGCTTCTTGGGGCCTGTTGGCCCCAGAGGCTGCTTCAGCTTCTTCCACTGGTGGCCATGGCAAGGAAAGGGGAAAATCCAAGCACATAGATTATTTTGTGGCAGGAACTTCAGCAAAAGCTTGGTCAGGATCACTTGTTTCGTGTTGAGTGTGAAACCAGGAAACATCTGTGTGGGGTGGGTTTCTGAGTTTGCTGAAGTTGCCAGCCCACTCTTGTTGAGCAATGTGCCACTTGCATGCTGATGAACTTCTTGGTGCTCCCTCTCCCGTCTCCCCTCCCTTTGTCTGCCCTGTCCCCACGAGGAAGGCAACGGTCAAAGCACACTTCAACCAGTGGCGTTCCTGGCCAGTGCCTCTGAGTGGGGCCAGCTGGCGTGGACTGTGGCTCGCCGGCCTGACGAGGTTGGTTAGCTTCTTCCAGGAAGAGCCTTTAAAGTTGACATTCCCTGTTCTCTGCCCCCACAAGCTCGTTTTCAAACACTAGCAAATAAATAAATCTTGGGAAATTAGTTTTGCATGTTGCAATTGCTTGCAACGCCCAGCGATGGTTGAGCAAGGAGGAAGATTTGACTCTGGGATGGGAATTGGTGGGGAGGATGCACTCGCCAGCCAGCCCCCCTGCGCTGCTGGGAGCTGCGGGCAGGAGGAGAGGGGTGGTCACTGCCCTCTGGCTTCTTCCTTCCATGAAAGTTGTTCACAGGACCCCTCCCATGCCCGGGGACAGACTGGTCCCTGCTGGTTCCCCTGAGCTGGGTCCTTGCATGCATCTTGCCGGTCATGGGTGGTCGTGGCACACCTTCCCTGGGCACCCACTCTCCTGCTGGGGAGACGAGCAGTGCCTGGGGCGGGAGAGGCAGGGTGTCTCACTCCTCCTCTCTCCCAAAGCCAAGTAGTGAGTGGGGAGAGAGTTCTCTGCGGGCTAAGACGAGGGGTTAAAAATAGCTATTTGCTAAATTAGCTTCCACTGAAAGTTCAAGAGGAAATCCAGGTTTAGCTGAGGCTACAAGAAAGAGCTGAAAATAATAATAATATTAAAAACTGATTCCTGCAAAGGAGGGGGAAGGATGGTGAGCAGGGAGAGAAGGAGCAAGCTGAAAAACAAAAGCCTTTGAGGAGGGTAATGCTTTCCAGCTGCAAAAATACAGCCTGGGAGAAGAGCAAGTGCTTGCGTCACCCCCAGCTCCCCAGCCCAGCACTGCCCCGCTTGGAGCTGGGGCCCAGCCGGGAGACCCCCGGGAGGACTGGGACCCTCTCTTCTGATGGGGAGAGGTGACCATCATAGAATTGGCGCGAGGGAAGCTGCGGGCCCCAGGAAGCAAGCAGCTGGAAACCCAGAGCTTGTTTTGGCCATTTTCCCTGCTGATTCCTGTTTAGCCTTTGAGTGCCGTGTTGGTGAACTTCTTCCCCGTTGGATGGGCTGGACGTGGCTCCGGCTCAGCAGGACATGGATGGTGAGGTGGCAGCGGCCCCGTGATGCCAGGGGCTTTGGGGGAGAGTGATGGGAAAGGAGGACTGAGGCGCGGGCAAGCGCTGGTGATGGGGGTGGTGATGGCTGGGCCACCTCCGGGAGGAAGGCAGCGAGGAAAACCCAAGCCTGCGGCCAGGGGGGTCCGCACCCCTGCGCAGGGGGCGAGGGCCTCCGTGCCGTCCCGCCGGGCACTCCCTGTCCGCCCCTGCTTGGATCGCTCCCCCGATCCTGTGACTCTGACTCAGCCGCGCAGGCGCCAGCCAAGACCTGCTTTTTTGGGGAATTCTTGCATATCCCTTTGAAGCATTTCTCGCTCAAGCACGGCTGCGCGTGTGTGTGTGGCTCTGCCGCCCCCTCCCCTTGTCAGAGGGGTGATGCAGAGCTGGGGGGTGCGGGAGGGAGGGAGGGCGCTGGTCCAGGCAGCTCCCTCCAGCCCCATCTCAGAGGCAGAGCGTGGCCCTCACCTGCCCCACGCTGCACCCCTGCCCCCCCCCCGCACCTTTTTAGGTGATTCTCACTCAGCACAAAACCCTCTATTGCCAGCTGGTGCACGGGCACCCAGGAGCTGGGTTGGGGGGTGCAGCGGCCCTGGCTGGACCAGGAGCCCCGACTTTGCCCTGGCGCAACTGCCGGCTCTGGCACGTCGGGCAGCGCAGCAGGAGCCCTACACAGGCCTTCGGCTCAGCTGGTTTGATGCTAATTCCTTGGCTCTGGCTGTTTCCACTTGTTTTTACAAGATGCATCACGCTGGGTGGTGGCTGCGGGTGCTGCGGCCTCGCCCTTCCGGAGGGGAGGGTGGTTGGTCACCAGCCGGCCATTACCATGGGCAGAACGTCCCCATCCCTGGGGCCACGGCCTTGACACGAAATGCTCAGTGGAGGTGTGCGAGCGAGTGAGCTGGCCTGGATAACTTGGGGATTTGGGGTTCGGGTTTTTGCTCGAACAGGGCACCCCCAAACCACTGGGTGCTCATCAGTTGGGTCTCATCAAAACCCAGGCAGCACTTCGTGGTGCTACAGCCGGGAAGGGCTTGATATCGTCAGGCCGAATCCTGCGAGCAGGGGGAGTGCGGGGCGTTGCAAAATGTCCTGGCTTGATTCATGTTTTCCCTCCCTCTGCGCTCCGGAGCTTCTGCGCTGGTTAATAATTCAGCGGCGTCTGGCCCTGCTCCTCCGGGGCTGTCTGGGTCCTGATGTCCTCGGGGTGGTCGGGCTGTGGGGCTGCTGCTGCTCCTCTTGTCCCTCCTTTGCCTTGCCCGTGCCGGCTGTGAAGCCAAGCTGCGGTGCTGGCATTGCGGTGCTGCTGTGTTGGCATAGGAGTGCTGCGGGGCCTTGGGGGGCACTAACTGACAGGACGGGCCTCCAAAGCACTTGGCATCTCCCAGAGCCTCTGGGAGCCGCAGCCTCTCACCCTGGCCTTTGGCCTGGGGCTGGCAGGCGTGGGGGGTCTGAGCAGTGCCAAGCACTGACCTGGTTGCAAGGAAGGAATTCGGGTGCATTGGGTTTATCCGATTTAACAGGCTTTCACTGATTTAATTAAATACTTAAACACTGCGTGCCAGATGCCGTCTCTCACCTGCTTCAGGGCTTGGGGCGTCCTTGCGGCTCTGGATTAAGGCTGCCTGGGCTGCCTCACCCGAGTGGGGCTCTGCCCGCAGCCCCCGGCTGCTGCGTTCCCTCCCTGCGCTGCCACGAGCGTGGGCTCAGCAGGCATTTGCTGTCCCGATGGTGCGGTTTGAGCCTCTTCCCCCTCTGTTACTTGGCTCTCCTGGAGCCGGCTTTGCCTACTCCCTCCTCTAGTGCCTACCTTGCAGAGCATTCCCCCTGCTCAGGTTGTTATTCCCATGGGATGCTTTCCCGGCTGTCTGTAATGTCTCTGACAGCACTGCCACTTGCAGCTGGGCTGCCTGGGGGGTGGCAGGTCCTATCTCCCTCAGGAGGAGAGGATGGGTTGCCGTGTCAATCCACGTGGGGGATCAGGGTCCCTGGTGCAGTGCACATCACAGCTCCTTCATGGCTCACACGGCCTCGCTCCTCAGCTACGTTTGTGCTTGAGATGCCTGGGGGGCTGGGAAGTGGTCAGAGACCCCATGCATAGGCACGTGTGGGGCTCCTGGCTCCCTCCCTCCCTCCTTCCCTCCCTGCCTAACCTCTCCTCACACCCTCTCTCCCACGGCCTAGATGTCGAGCAGATGGCTATTGACTGGCTCACGGGCAACTTCTACTTCGTGGATGACATTGATGACAGGATCTTTGTCTGCAACAAGAATGGAGTCACCTGCGTCACGCTGCTGGACCTGGAACTGTACAACCCCAAGGGGATAGCGCTGGACCCGGCTATGGGGTAAGAGTTCTGCTTGGGGGTGGGAGGGCTCAGTGTTGCTGCCTGGACCTGCACCATGGATTTGGGGAGGTGGAGCAAGCCAGGAGGGTCCAGCTGCTGCAGTCAAGTGGGGTGGCAGGGATGCTGCTGGAGAAGCGACTCGCCTGCCTGCGCGGGCCCCTCTGGGCTTTAGCACTGAGTGAATCGCAGTGTTTTCTCTCCTTCAGCTGAGATCGGGGCTACATGCCATAGGGTAGTTGTGGCAGCAGTGTTTTAAGCATCTCGCTGGTACTAACTAGTTTTGGAAGAGATGAAGGTTTGATCCTTATGGGTGGGTCAGAGCAGCCCAAGCCTCTGCTCGGCTGGCACAGCACTGGGGACAGGCACTGGTGTGGGAGCAGAGTTGGACTGGTGCAGCACTGGGGAACATCAACATCTGAGCCTGAGTCTTCTAATTAACGGTTCTTGGTGACAGCTGGCAAGCGTGTGGTCCTTCCCTCTGGGACTGGTGGGGTCTCCTGTACCTGCATGCCCATGTCCAAAAGCCCCTCTCTGGAGGGATGCTTCCCACTCCGCCTGCCCTGAGCAGCAGCTTTGCCAGTGCTTGGTCCTGCGGGACAGACCTGGCCAGGCCCAGGACAAGCTGCCACTTCCAGCTTGTGGCTGCATGGTTACAGCTTTGCACTGGCTTTCGGGAACTGAAACAGTCAGATACTTGCATGGATTGAGCAGCTCCCCTTGTGCCTATTTATACGGGGTGCTGTGGTCAGATGGCAACTCTCAGGCAGCTGCCTTTTGCAAAATCCCGTGCATGGGGAAGCTGGGATGCTGAATCATCGCAGCAGCTCAGGGCGTGTGCGGCAGCTGCTGGACCCCGGGAGCGGGGAGCTGGCATGGCCGAGGCTGCTGTGGGCAGAGCAGAGCGGCATGCGAGATCCCACCGGGCGCTTTCTGCAAGCATGATCCAGCTGCAGGGCATGCACGTGGGGGAAATCCCGCTGCCTGGCAGGGAAGTCAGTCGGTGAGCGAGTGGGGTCTGCCTAAACTGACAGCGCGCTCTGTCCAAGGGTGCTCACTTGTGTGTGCTGCAGGCTCCCAATGAAACCAGTAAAGAGGATACGTCCCTCCTCACCTGCTGCTTTCCAGATGGGTGCTTTTATTCTTGCCCGAATGAAGAGAGCTGATGTTATTGAGCAGGAAATCTGAAGTATTTTTTATAAATAAATAAATATTGCACAGCAGCCTGGAGAGAGACTCTGGCCTCTAACAGGGAAGGTGCAGACAAGCCCCACAGGTGACTGAGTTAAAGTCTCTTGGGCTCTGCAGTAGAGATCCAGCACAGCCTGGGTGCTCGGCGATGGTGCTGAGCCCTGGCTCTGAGCTGTGCCTTGTCTGGGAAGTGCTGTGCCAGGATGGCATATGCAGGTAGGACAGCTCTCAGGCGGGCGGCACCCGGGCAGGTGCATCAGGTTGTGTTTTAACATGTCAGCTGGTGGAGGGCCCTGGACCTCTTCCTGGTGACACCAGCAAATCTTGGTTCAAGCTTTTGTCTGCCTATCTCAGCATCTCTGCCTGGGTTGCTGCGGCTCCTCTGAGCTCCCCCTGCTGCTGTGCCTGGCAGTAGGTGCAGGCAGGTGCTGCCAGCCCTGGCAGGGCTGGCAGCAGGAACTCCCCTGGGCTGGCCCCGGCTGGGAGCTGCTGTTGTGGACCCCAGCCACCCCCGTGCCCACAGGGGCAAGCCCGTATCTGCAGGCGTGAGCACTCCTTCTCTCTGGGTCGAACGTGAGATCCAGGCTCTGAGCTCCTGCCTTTGCCCTTCTCCTGCAGCAAAGTGTTCTTCACCGACTACGGGCAGATCCCCAAGGTGGAGCGCTGTGACATGGACGGGCAGAACCGCACCAAGCTAGTGGACAGCAAGATCGTCTTCCCCCATGGCATTACCTTGGACTTGGTGAACCGGCTGGTGTACTGGGCTGATGCCTACCTGGACTATATTGAGGTGGTGGACTATGAAGGCAAGAACAGACATACCATCATCCAGGGCATCCTGGTGAGTAGGGCCAGAGGGAGCTCGGGGGGGACCTTATGGCAGAGTGTGCTGGGGGCATGTCTGAGCTTAGCCTGCTAGGGGGCACTGGTCCACAGGCTTAGCGTTGCTGGTCCAGCAAAGAAAAGTTGCGAGCTGCTGAACACCAACCGGTCCTGCAGCACCTGCCTGCCAAGCCCAATCTCATGCTCTAAATGAGGCGGGGCAAGAGCCGTAGAGCGGGATCGGGGCAGGGATTGGGGGCTTCACATGCCTTGGAGCCAGGGTTCTCATGTCTCCTAAATTCCTCATGGACGCCTGCGCGGTGCCTTCCAGATTGAACACCTCTACGGGCTAACCGTCTTTGAGAACTACCTCTACGCCACCAACTCAGACAACGCCAATGCCCAGCAGAAAACCAGCGTCATCCGGGTCAACCGCTTCAACAGCACCGAGTACCAGGTGGTGACGCGGGTGGACAAGGGAGGAGCGCTGCACATCTACCACCAACGGCGCCAGCCCACAGGTGGGACCCTGGCCTGGGAAAAGCAGCTTCTTGGGCCCCAAAGGCTGGGTGGTGATCAGGACGGGCTGCACCTTCCGAATTCCCTCCCCTAATGGGGCCAGACACCCAGGATGGGTTCACTTGCTGAGGAGCCTCCGTCGGTAGCACCCTGAGGCCCCGAGGAGCCGTGCTTAGCCCAGGCCTGGCCCTGCTGAAACGCCCCCAGCTCCCCCCCTCCCCACGAGCTCCACGAGCATGGGCAGGCAGCTGGCAGCGGGACCCTCACTTCGGGGGGCGGCAGCAGAGCAGGGGGTGCTGGCAGAGCCTGCCCAGGGGTGCTGAGTGCCAGGCGGGCTGAAACGCGCCGGCCCAGGGACAGGGACAGAGGAGCCGGCTGCCCGGCTGTGGTCTGCAGGGACTCCCAGAGCTGCCGTCCTGCTGCCAGCACTCCTTGGCCAGGGGCTCGCGTGGGATTCCTGCTCCCCAGACAGCCGCGGGGCCAGCCTCCTGCTGGGCTGCCTCACACCCTGGGGTGCTCCCGGCCCCCGCTGTTGCTCCATCTCCTCCTGCGAGAGACGTGGCAGCTGTCCCCACGGGCCAGGCAGCTGCGCCGCATGGTTGATCGATCACGTCTCACTGGAGAGTGCAGGGACGTTGGAGCAGATGCAGCATCTTGAAATATTAATGGCTCCCTTTTGTGGTGCCCACACGCTCTTGGTCCCCACTGCCAGTGTGTTCGCCGTTCGACCAGGGCTGCACGCTCCTGGGCACCAAGAGATTTCAAGGGAGTTGAAAGGCTTCGGAGCTGCAGGTGCCATCCCCTGCCCGCATCCATCCCTGTCTGCCTGCTCCACCCCCAGCACCTTCCTGCAGTTAATCAATTTACTCGTTTAAAATCCTCTTAGCATCTGTAGCCTGCTTGGCATTTTCCAGAATAATCAGGAGATTTCTGAGCAGTGAAGGAGTGTGATTAAGGGGCGCTCTGGGCTGGTGCTGGCTATCCCCGCACTGGGGCTCATCCTGCCAGTGCTGTCTGCGGAGCAGCTGGGTAGCCCTGCTCTTGCCATGGCCTGTGAGGGATGCACTGGCAGGACGGAGGCAGCGTGGCCTAGTGGCTGTGCCTGTGTGCTGGGACATGCCATGCTGGTCTCTACTCCACACTGATCCTGCATCTTGGCCAGGTGCTTTCCCATCTCTGCGTTGCCTGTGCTGTACAATGCTCAGTCCCTGGCTGACCAGCTGGGAGCTCCAGGGGGAAGGGGCCCCCCTAAAGCCCAGAGAGCTGCAGTCAGGGCGGCAGCACCCATGAGACTGTCTCTGCATCCCTGCAGTTGCAGACTAGTGTCCCCTGCCTGCCCATGCTTCCTGGCCAGCATGGACCTGCAGCTGGGCAGGCCACCTCTGCACTGCTCTGGTTGCCTCCGGCCTCTGGAGCCCACACTCTGTATTGCAGTGAGGAGCCATGCCTGCGAGCCAGATCAGTTCGGCAAGCCAGGAGGCTGCTCGGATATCTGCCTCCTTGGGAACAGCCACAAGACCCGAACCTGCCGGTGCCGCTCCGGGTTCAGCCTGGGCAGTGACGGGAAGTCCTGCAAAAGTGAGTCCTGGCCCTCCCCGGAGAGCTGTGGGGTGGGGTGAGGGGGCTGGCGGCCACCCCTCTCTGTGAGGGACTGGGGTGGGCAGAGGTGCTTGTGCCAGACGATTGGGAGCACAAGGGCCCGGGGGCAAGCAGAGCTTTTTAATTCCTCCTCTCCCGGCTGCAAACCCCCCTTTCCTTCCTGGCCTGCCTGTGGGCTGCCCGCTGGGCTCTGCGGTCCCTGCAGACCTGCTGGGTGCAGGGGCAGGTTGCTGCTTCCTCCTGGCCTGTACATCACAGCTGCAGCCCCACGAAAGCCCTGGTGCCATGTGCGTTGGGCTGCCCACCCCCAGCACCGCCCTGGCCTGGCTGGTGGTGATGGCTCTCCCCGTCTCTCTGCAGAGCCTGAGCACGAGCTGTTCCTGGTGTATGGGAAGGGGCGTCCAGGCATCATCCGCGGGATGGACATGGGGGCCAAGGTGCCGGATGAGCACATGATCCCCATCGAGAACCTCATGAACCCCCGAGCGCTGGACTTCCATGCTGAGACCGGCTTCATCTACTTCGCTGATACCACCAGCTACCTCATTGGGCGCCAGAAGATTGACGGCACGGAGCGAGAGACCATCCTGAAGGACGGTGCGTGGCCAAGGGGCCCAGCGCGAGTCAGCCCCTAGGAGCCGGCCATCAGTGCATTTTCTCGCGTAATGGCAGCACTTCTGTCCTCTCCCTTGCATCTTTGACCCTTAAAACTAAAGTTTGAAGCTGCTGTTTGGGTTTATCTGTAGACTGCTATTGAGAGACAGATACAGAGCACGTGCCCCAGCAGAGGCAGGAGAGGGACCCCTGTCCCTGGACGTCCCCTTCCTGCCTGAGCTGGCCTGCCTGGATCTGGTCAGATGGGAGGAGGAGGGAGGGATGGGGGATCCTCACTCAGGGTCCCTGGGGCTCAGCACAGTGGCTGATCCATCCCCACGCTGCCAGCCAAGTACGTTTGCGTTGCCTTGGGGCAAACCAGCCAAGGACACTCCTGAATTCAGCTTTCTCCAGCCCAGGCTCCCCGTGGCTGCGGTATCTCTGGGGGAGCTGCCTGCACTGGGGCTGGGGGGGGGCGGTGGTCGTTCCCTGTCAGTTTGAGTTGGGATCGGGTGGTGCCAAAAGTGCCATGAATCATATGGGGCTGTCACTTCCACTTCTCATCTTCCTGCTGCCACGCAGCCCTGGTGATGAGTGCCCGCTCCTGCTTTTCCCCAAAGGCATCCACAACGTGGAAGGGATCGCTGTGGACTGGATGGGGAACAACCTGTACTGGACAGATGACGGCCCCAAAAAGACCATCAGCGTGGCTCGGCTGGAGAAGGCCGCCCAGACGCGGAAGACGCTGATTGAGGGGAAGATGACCCATCCCCGAGCAATCGTGGTGGACCCCCTGAACGGGTACGGGTGCCTGGGTGGGCAGGGCTGGCTTGCGGGAGAGCACGGCCGCTCCTGCCCACAGCAGGGACTGGCAGAACTGGCAGCTGGATCCTCAGCTCTGCACGGCTCGCGGGTGCCCCGCTGCGTCTCTGAGCGTTCACGGTGGCTCCCAAGCTGTTACATTGAGGCCAGGCAGGGCAGCAGCTCCGGCTGCAGTGATTGCAGCGGCTCTGCACAGCAGCTTCAGCCTGGGCTCGGTGGCACTGGCATGGCCAGGAGGGCCGTTGGGCCATTGTGTTGGGCTGGGGCCTGGCTGTAGACACAGGCAGCAGGACCTTCCCGCTGGTTTGTCAGCCGCTCTGCAAGCAGCCGTAGAGTTCACACCTGGTTTGGTGGAGGCAGAGCTGGTTGATCTTCAGATCAGCAGTGGGTTGGGCTCCGAGCCCAACTTGTCTGCCTCTGTAACAGCTCAGTGTCTGTGGCAGGTGGATGTACTGGACAGACTGGGAGGAGGATCCCAAGGACAGCAAGAGGGGCAAGATTGAGAGAGCCTGGATGGACGGTTCCAACCGCAACATCTTCATCACCTCTAAGACCGTCCTGTGGCCTAACGGGCTGAGCCTGGACATCCCGGCCAAGATCCTCTACTGGGTGGATGCTTTCTATGACCGCATCGAGATGGTCTACCTGAATGGCACTGAGCGGAAGGCAAGTGGAAGCACCACAGGCTCTCAGATGCTGATTGACCCAGACCTGGGGCCATGGGCAGCTGAGCCGTTGCCTTGGCTGGCTGTGTCAGCTGCGGGTCTGCTTGGTGGGTGGCTGGCCACATTCAGCCATGCTCCCCCGCAGCCTGTCCCCTCCTCTCCCCTTCCAATGTCCCTTGCCCTGTCCCGCCACGTGGGGTTTCCTCGGGCACCCGTCCCAGCTAACGATGACCCTCTCCGCCTCCCTGCGCCTGCAGATCGTGTACGAGGGACCTGAGCTGAATCACGCCTTCGGGCTGTGCCACTACAGCAACTTCCTCTTCTGGACTGAGTACCGCAGTGGCAGCATCTACCGGCTGGACCAGGCCTCCAAGGTGGTGAGCCTGCTCCGGAACGAGCGCCCGCCCATCTTTGAGATCCGAATGTACGACGCGCAGCAGCAGCAAGGTGCTGGGGCCACCTCTGCCTGGCACCGCAGGGACCTGCCATGCACGAGGGAAAGGGGGACTGGAAGAGGGATGGGACTGAGGGCTGGGGGCTGAGGAAGTGCCCTGCCTAAGCAGCCCCCCACCTCTTTTTGCTTCCTTTTGGCCACATCCCTGCTTGTCTGTCCATCCCCACGCACCCTGTCTTTCTCTCCATAAAGTCTGCTATCACTCATCCCCTGCCCTTCCAGCCTTTCCTCTCTTTCTCTCCCTCCCTCCCTGCCTGCCAGGCTTCCTGGCTAGTTCAGCCAGGCTTTATGTCCCCTGAGGGGTCCTCGCTGCCTTGCATGGCCTGATAAACTGGGGTCTTCAGCTGGTGAGGGATCACCAGTGCCTTGTGTGGCCTGATGAACTGGGGTCTCCAGCTGAGTTCCAACTGTGGAGCCTGTTGAGGGAGTCCAGGGGGCTGGGAGTACCCAGCAGCCCCCCCATGGGTCAGTAGGGTTCCCTGAGCGCTGAAGTCCCCTTCTCCTCACCCCTGCCTTGCCTCCGCAGTGGGCTCCAACAAGTGCCGTGTAAACAACGGCGGCTGCAGCAGCTTGTGCCTGGCCACCCCCCGGGGCCGACAGTGTGCCTGTGCCGAGGACCAGATCCTGGGATCGGACTCCGTCACCTGCCAGGGTAGGCTGCCTTGGGGCCTGTCCCCTGGTGGGGACCCCGTTTCCCCGAGGGATGGGTGGGGACACAGGGTCTGCAGCTCCACTCTGGCACATCAGCAGTGATGCCTCATGCAGTGGGGGGCTGGCCCAGGGCTCAGGGAGGTGGGTGCTCTCTGCACCTGTGGGAACCTGCAGATGGGTCATGTTACCGGCTCCGGTTCCTCCTCTTGCACGATGGCAGCAGGACAGCTGCCTGCCTGGGGAAGCGGGTGGAAATCCCTGGTGGGGATGCTGCGCTGAAGTTGTGCAACCGTGTCTGACGCAGCCCGGGCAGTTGGGACAGGTTCACTCTGCTGCCAGCATGGGGGAGAGCCAGGTTCAGGGTGGGGAGCCTGGGCAGTACTGTGCTTTGCCAGCTTAAATGGGAGGGGTGAGGCTCTGCTGGCACGGCCTGTGCCTGCAGGCTGAGCCAGGGTCTCTCCCCCTCAATTGTGGGCTGCACCTTCTCGTGTCATGCTCAGGAGCTGGTGCACGTGGGCACAAGTGTCTGTGTACGCTCTCAGGGCTGCTGGGCAGTCGTGTAGACATCTTGCCAGCCTGGGGACACAGGACTGTCCTCACTGCTGCCCTGCATTTGGTAACTTGGTTAAAATCATCCCCTCCCTTTGCTTTTCCCTTGCCAGCCAACCCGTCCTACATCCCCCCTCCACAGTGCCAGCCCGGGGAGTTCGCCTGCAAGAACAACCGCTGCATCCAGGAGCGCTGGAAATGCGATGGGGACAATGACTGCCTGGACAACAGTGATGAAGCCCCTGAGCTGTGCCGTGCGTAGCTGCCTCCTGCGTGGCGGGACAGCATTTTACGTGCTCCTGGGGTGGCAGGATTTGGGCTAAGCTTCCCCTAGATGTGGGGCCAGTGGCTGGGACAGGGTCAGGCAGCCAGGACCCCTGTGTCCTCTTCCCAGCTCTAGGAGGGGAGCGAGCTTGAGTGATTGAGGGGGGAAATGGTGATTAGGATCCTGGATGCTCAGTTTGTATGAGGCTCCCTGCCCTTTTCTGTCTCAGTTTTTCCTCCACCAGATGTGGAGGAGGAATGGGGGTGGGATGGAGAAGGGCAGGTCCTGAGTGTGTGTCTCCCCTGCAGACCAGCACACCTGCCCCTCGGACCGTTTCAAATGCAAGAACAACCGCTGCATCCCCAACCGCTGGCTCTGCGATGGGGACAACGACTGCGGGAACAACGAGGATGAGTCCAACTCCACCTGCTCGGGTGAGGAGCCTGCCTTGTCCTCAGGGAACAGAGGGAGAGCTCGCACTGCTGTGCCAAGCTGCAGCCTTCGCTGTTCCCTGCGCGCTGCAGGGCTGGGGCTGAGGTTTCGGGGCCTTGTGTGTCCCTGCTGCCCACCTTGCAGCCAGTTTGGCTTCTGCACCTGTGCCTCACAGGAGCCCCGGGGGTTTGTTCCCCTGTTCCCCACCTTTCCCCCAGCAAAGCAAGACACCACCAGCTACTAAAGTTCTGTCTGTCTCTCCCCGGGCCAGCTCGGACCTGCTCCCCCAACCAGTTCTCCTGTGCCAGTGGGCGCTGCATCCCCATCTCCTGGACGTGTGACCTGGATGATGATTGCGGGGACCGCTCTGATGAGTCTGCCTCATGCGGTGAGCTGGGGCGGGGAGCGCTGGGAGCACAGGGCCCTTTGGGGGAGCACTGCTCCTCGCCCACCACGGGGCAGAGGCACCGGTGGGGCTGGGCGTGAGGGTTGGGGCACAGAGTGTCTCCCTCACACTGATCATGCCTCTGCCTCCTCTGCAGCCTACCCGACCTGCTTCCCCTTGACGCAGTTCACCTGCAACAACGGGCGCTGCATAAACATCAACTGGCGGTGTGACAACGGTAAGGGCCATGGCCTCGCAGCTGCCAAGTGGGGCGCAGCCGGAGATGGCGAGATCAGACGCAGGGGTGCCAGCCTGGCAGGGGGCCCTGTTCCTGCAAGGGCCACTTCTCAGCCTTGTGCTAAACAGCAGAGCCCAGGCCCTGAAGGGAGGAGGTATTAGCTGAAGCTGTAAGCGCATCCTGCAACACCGAGACCCACGTTTTCCTTGGCTGCCCTTGGGGGAGCGTGTGTTGCAGGAATAGCCTGGCAGGCATCATTTCAGCAGACCTTGGTGTTCTTTGCAAGGTGGCCAAAACTCTGCCGTAGTGCTTGAGATGAGCGTGGAGTGGCCTGTGCTGCTGGTGGGGCTGAGCCATGTCCTGTAGCCCTGGGGAAGGCAGGAGAGGTCTCCTGGCGAGCTAACATCTGGCCTCAGATCTGTTTCCAGGGCCAGGCCTGTGAGGGTTTGCCCCAAGGCTTTTTTTCTTCCCCACAGGTTTATTCCAGTCTTCCTAGCAGCTCTGCATCGTTAGGTTTAATTAGTGGCTTCAGAGCAGGCGAGACACATTCAGAGCTGCAGAGTGCATGTGCCAGTGCAGGGGGTTAGCAGGGAGCTGTGGGTGCAAGTCTCTCACTGAGGTCTTCCTGAGCAAATGGCCTCTTCCTCCTGGGGCAGCCCCACCTCTGAGCCATCCCCACCAAGGGACGGTCTCTTTTCCTGGGGACCTACCGGTGCTGGCAGCCAGGCGCTCACAAAAGTGACAGCCTTGGTGTGGAGCACCTCTGTGCAGCCAAGAGCCTCACCAGGCACCTGCGGGGCAGGAGCTGCAGCGACGAGGGGCTCCCAGCCCGGCTGCCCCAGGCTCCCCCAGCACCCTTCGCTGCTTCTGGTCTCGCCTCCCAGGCCGCTCGGTGTTCCTGCGCAGCCTCTGAGTGTCCCTCTCCATGTCAGTGTTCACGTCCTGGTGTCAGCATGTTTTTGTGCCACCCTCTGTGTGTGTGCCGTGTTGTGTTGTTTTGTTTGTCATTGTGCCCACTCTCCTGTCTGGTTGGTTCTGTGTTTCAGAAAAAGATTGTGGGGATGGCTCTGACGAAAAGAACTGTCCAAAGCCTACCGGTTAGTGCATAGATCAACATGCACCAGACCCCCAACCTGGCCCCACGCAACCCCCAAACCTGCCCCCTCCAGCGTGCTGCAAGCCCCATGGGCTGCTTCTCCAGACACTGGCAATGCCCCCCGTGCTCTTTAGCAATGCTCCCCATGCTCTCTGGCAATACCTCCTGCGTTCCAGCAGCTGGAGGGACGTGCCAGGTGCTGGGGAGCAAAGCAGCCATCCCTCCCAGCTCGCCGAGTGGAGTTGCTCAGGAAGCTCCTGTTGGTGGGAGCGCGGAGAGGTCAGGGTCTGCAGCTGCAGGAGCTGGGCTGCTGGTGAAGCTACACAGCAGCCGTCAGTGCCATCATCCCCGTGCCTGTCGTGAGCCCGCCTGTGCGGGGGGGAGACAGAGGCACGGGAAGGCAAAGGGCCTTTACCAACCTCAGATGGGGCATCCACAGCAGAGCAGAGCCCTGTGGTGGTTCCAGCAAGCCCAGCCAGCCCCGTGCCTGGCACTGGCAGGGCAGGCGGAGGGGCTGCATTGCCAGTGTCCCAGTACCATCAGACTAAAGCTTCCCCTGCCCGTCAGCGGGTGATGGGGTTTCCTCCAGGCAAGCTGACACCCCCCAATTGGCCATACCAGCCCACCTCCCCGTGGATGCACCCCATAAAGGAGTGCACCATCCCCCCAGCTCCGCTCCCCTGTGGAGCGGAGCATCCCCCTTGGTGCTGGGCACCCTCCCAGCCGCCCCAGGTACATGGCTGATCTATGCAGTTTCTGTGTTTCATTTTCTTTGTGCGCTGCTGGTGCTGTGGCCGCGCCTGGCGAGCCAGGGGGGCGGGAGGGCCAGGGGCCGGGGGGGCCAGGGGCTCTCCATTCAGCCCGGCCTTTCCGGCGAGGGTCCCGCCACCAGCACCGAGGGGCTACCCATCGCCCCACGTCCTGTCTGCCGGCGTGGTCCGTCCGATCCCTGTTGTTCCCTGCTTCCCCCAGCCGCCTCCTCTGGCAGAGGGGTCTCTGCCTTCCTCCCTCCTGCTGTGCCTCTGCCAGTCGTCCTGGCCAGCCGGCCAGGCGCTCTCTGAGCCCCTTCCCGCTCCCCTTCCCTCTCCAGACAATGACTGCGGGGACAACAGCGACGAGGCAGGCTGCAGTCACTCCTGCTCCAGCAACCAGTTCAAGTGCAACAGTGGGCGCTGCATCCCTGTGCACTGGACCTGTGACGGGGACAACGACTGCGGGGACTACAGCGATGAGACTCATGCCAACTGCACCAACCAGGGTGAGCCCCAGGCCGCGGTGGGGCCAGGCTGCTCCTGTGCCACTGCTCAATGTCCTGCCCTGGGGGGACCCAGGTCCTGCCCCAGGAGGGAGCAAGCGGGCGATGAGGGAGATGAGCATGGCAGATGGACCCTCCTGGGCATCAGCTCTGCTGCCGTCCCTGCCTGGAGAGCTGAAAGCTCACCTGAGCGGACACCCCCTGCTTCCAGGCAGGGAATCCTGCAGCCTCCTCTGCCCACCCTGGGTGCCCAAATACCTACACATCTCCTGCACCTCTGGTGCCCCCACCCCTTTCCCTGCTGGGCTGAGTGCCCAGTTCTCCTCCTGCCCCCTGAGCCCGCCCGGTTCCCAGCTCCTTGGGGCGAAGGCAGTGAGCAGGTGCGCATGCCCTCCCACCAGCCACGCGCCCGCCCGGGGGCTGCCACACTGACGAGTTCCAGTGCCGGCTGGACGGGCTCTGCATCCCCATGCGCTGGCGCTGCGACGGCGACACGGACTGCATGGACTCCAGTGACGAGAAGAACTGCGAGGGCGTCACTCATGTCTGCGACCCCAATGTCAAGTTTGGCTGCAAGGACTCAGGTGAGAGCAGAGGAGGGGGGAACCACTGCCCCCTGCCCCCTCTGATCTGGTGAAGGGGCTGGGACTCGCCTTGGCTTGGTGGGGACAGGGACAGCGGTGGAGGGACGCCAGCTCTGGGGCAGCCAGGACCCCAAGTGCCTGAAATAACATCTCCTCTGTGTCTGATCTGCCCCCTCCTCGCTCCCCCCTTGGCAGCCCGCTGCATCAGCAAGGCCTGGGTTTGCGACGGGGACAGCGACTGCGAGGACAACTCGGACGAGGAGAACTGCGAGTCGCTGGTGTGCAAACCTCCCTCCCACACCTGTGCCAACAACACCTCCATCTGCCTCCCCCCTGAGAAGCTCTGTGATGGCTCTGATGACTGTGGGGACGGCTCAGATGAGGGCGAGCTCTGCGGTGAGTGCGGAGCTGCGCGCCGGGACACGAGGTCTCCCCTGGCCGGGAGTGGGACGGGGACCTGATGAGCGCGTCCTCTCTCCACAGACCAGTGCTCCCTGAACAACGGTGGCTGCAGCCACAACTGCACCGTGGCCCCTGGCGAGGGCATTGTCTGCTCCTGTCCCCTGGGGATGGAGCTGGGCTCGGACAACAAGACCTGCCAGATCCAGAGCTACTGTGCCAAGCACCTCAAGTGCAGCCAGAAGTGCGAGCAGGACAAGTACAACGTCAAGTGCTCCTGTTACGAGGGCTGGATGCTGGAGCCTGATGGCGAGAGCTGCCGCAGCCTGGGTATGTGTGGGTGGGCTGCAGGGGCCGGCAGCATCGCCCCAGCTGCCTGTGATGGGGGTTGTCTTCCCCCCGCTCTTGGAGGTAGCAGCAGTGGAGCTGAGGACTGCACAGCCGGGTCCTGGGGGGATCTGCCTGCCAACAGTTGACCCCTTGCTGTCTCTACCTGGCACAAGCTGCCCTTTATGGTGCAGGGGTGTGGGTGGTCCCGTAGCTGGGGCTGGGGCCAGGACCCAGGGGCACCTTCCCCCTGCCTTGTCTGTGCCCCCTTTCTGACCCTGCCCTGCTTTCCCCAGACCCCTTCAAGCCATTCATCATATTCTCCAACCGCCACGAGATCCGCCGCATTGACCTGCACCGGGGTGACTACAGCGTCCTGGTCCCCGGGCTGCGCAACACCATTGCCTTGGACTTCCACCTCAACCAGAGCTCGCTGTACTGGACCGACGTGGTGGAGGACAAAATCTACAGGGGAAAGCTGCTTGAGAATGGGGGTGTGTAGCCCTGGGGGCATGGAGCAAGCTGGCGGGGGCCAGATGGGTGGGAAAGCAGGGGTGCGGTTCTGGGATAGGGTGCCAGCAGTGACTCATTGCACCCCACAGTGGTGTGGCCACTGGAGCCCACAGCCCCTGTAGTGATCCTATTCTGCTCTCCAAAGTTGCTCATTATGTAGGAGTTAATTAACATTCCCAGCACTTCCCTAATGGTAATTGCAGCCCAGCAGCTGGGAGCACAAAGCTAGGCCCCCTCCCCATCAGTGCTGCAGAGCCGCGGGAGGGGGCACCCACAGAAGGGCAACGAGAGCCCAGCGCCGGGACCATGGACATGGGGCTGAGCCCTTTGGGGTTCAGGCCCCATTTGGGGAAGATGCATCCCCCCACCATTGACCCCAGTCAAGCTGAGTGGAGCTGTTCTGGACTGGGGTGTGATGGTGGCAAGTGGGCCAGGGAAAAGAGGCACCAGCCTGAGCCCTCCCGGTGCTGTGCCCTGCAGCTCTGACCAGCTTCGAGGTCGTGATACAGTATGGGCTGGCCACCCCGGAGGGTCTGGCTGTGGACTGGATCGCTGGCAACATCTACTGGGTGGAAAGCAACCTGGACCAGATTGAGGTGGCCAAGCTGGATGGCACCATGCGAACCACGCTGCTGGCTGGGGACATCGAGCATCCCCGTGCCATTGCCCTGGACCCCCGCTACGGGTAAGGCAGGAGGGGACATCAGTCACCAGGACATGGTGGCACCCTTGGGATCTTGTGGGGGGACCAGGTCACAGGCTCCTCTCTGGGCACACATGCCACTGCCAATTCAGGAGGCAGAGCTTGGTGTCCCTGTGCTGACCGTCCCCACTCACTGTCCCTCGCAGGATCCTCTTCTGGACAGACTGGGATGCCAGCCTGCCCCGCATCGAGGCCGCCTCCATGAGCGGCGCGGGCCGGCGCACCATCCACAAGGAGACGGGCTCGGGGGGCTGGCCCAATGGGCTCACTGTTGACTACCTGGAGAAGCGTATCCTCTGGATCGATGCCAGGTAGGACCAGGACACCCATCTCTGCTCTGCACCTCCCCCTCCCCAACCCCTCTGGACCCCTGCCCTCTCTGTCCCTCCCAGCTCTGGCACCTTTCCCCTCACTCCTGTGTTGTTCTGCCATTTGAATGCTGGGCTAGGAGCAAAAGTCTTTGCTCTGTGGGGTATGTTTGTGTCTGCAACACATTCCAGCCTTTGCTCTGGGTTTTCTCCTCTGTGGGGGCTCTGATCCCTAGTGCAAACCAGCAGTCGTCCTCCTCCGCAGCATTAAGCAGAGCAGAGGATACGGCTGCTTAGACCCTGTGGGTTGTTGCTGTTGGGTTAAAGACCTGGCCTTTGCCTGTGCCCGGTACCCCTTGCCCAGCTGTCTGCCTGCTCTCACCCCTTGTCTCTGCCGGGCACAGGTCAGACGCCATCTACTCGGCCCTGTACGATGGGACGGGGCACATCGAGGTGCTGCGGGGGCACGAGTACCTGTCGCATCCTTTCGCCGTCACCCTGTACGGGGGTGAGGTCTACTGGACTGACTGGCGCACCAACACGCTGGCCAAGGCCAACAAGTGGACAGGGCACAACGTGACGGTGGTGCAGAGGACCAACACACAGCCTTTCGACCTGCAGGTGTATCACCCCTCCCGGCAGCCCTTGGGTGAGGCCTGGGGAAGCAGAGGTGGCGGGATGGGGCGGGGGGAGCACAGTGGGGAGATGGCACCGGCACTCAGTGTGCGCCCACGCCCACTCAGAGCATTGCGTGGGAGCTGCTCCTGCCCCCGTGGCTGCCCCTTCTCACCCTCTGCTGAGCTGGAGGCCTTTGCTATGGCCCTCGGCACCCAGCAAAGAAGTGTCCTGGGGTGATGAGGCTGATGGATCAGAGCTCCTTGGTGGGGCAGGCTGGGTCTGCAGCTCTCTGGGGCCTCCTGGGTAGGTGTCCTCTGGAACAGGGACATTGCTGAGTCTTATCCCCTTTGCAGCTCCTAATCCCTGTGAAGCCAACGGGGGCAAAGGGCCGTGTTCCCACCTCTGCCTCATCAACTACAACCGCACGTTGTCCTGTGCCTGCCCCCACCTCATGAAGCTGGACAAGGACAACACGACCTGCTATGGTAGGGGTCTCCCCAGGCTTCAGAGCCGGCTCTACAGACCAGGCTGAGGTCCCACAACTGCCCCTCTCATCCTTCTCCCCAGAGTTTAAGAAGTTCCTGCTATACGCGCGGCAAATGGAGATCCGGGGTGTGGACATCGACAACCCCTATTACAACTACATCATTTCCTTCACGGTGCCCGACATCGACAACGTCACGGTGGTGGACTATGATGCCCTGGAGCAGCGTATTTACTGGTCTGATGTCCGCACGCAGACGATCAAGAGAGCCTTCATCAATGGCACCGGTGTGGAGACTGTTGTCTCTGCAGGTGGGTGTGGAGGAGCATCGCCCCACATGGCTGCTCCCATCAGGTCCCAGAGCAGGGCAAAGCCACCAGCCCTCCAGAGGCTTCATCTCCATGAGATTGGCCCTTCCTCTTCATCTGAGCATCATCCTGGCCCCGTTCTCACAACTAATGAGTTTCTCTTCTCCATTCCCTTTCAGACCTGCCCAACGCTCATGGTCTCTCTGTGGACTGGGTTTCCAGAAACCTCTTCTGGACCAGCTACGATGCCAACAAGAAGCAGATCAACGTGGCCCGACTGGACGGCTCCTTCAAGAATGCAGTGATCCAGGGGCTGGACAAGCCTCACTGCCTGGTGGTTCACCCCCTCCGGGGGTAAGTCTCTGGTGGGACACAGTGCCAGCAGGCTTGAGGCCAGGCCAGGAGCGTCAAAGGAGGAGAAGGTGTATGTGCAGGCACATGTGTGTGTGCACGTGACAGTGCACGTGAGCAGCGGAGGAGAGAACAGGTTGCTCTCCCTATGTGTCAGCGCATGTAGGAGGTGTGTGAGGAGACAGGGCCACAGCTCAGGAGGTGTGTGTCTGTCAGCGCGCACAAAGCAGGAGGCTGCGTTTCCATGCAGGCCTGTGTGCGCATGAAGGAGAACAGGCTGTGGATAAGTGTGCATCCACGAGTGTGTGCCAGTCTGGGTGTGCACGGGGCTTTGCTGGGTAAGGCTGCACGAGTGCTTGGAAACGCCAGACTCCCTCCTGGGTCCTGGCACCGGAGGCAAAGAGGCCGTTGGGCTGCCCAGTCTGTGCAGCAAGAGGGGAGAGGGACCAGTACAGGGTTGGCCTCAGCCTGGAGAGCTGGGATGGCGGGCGCTGGCAGAGCCTGGGTGGGCTGGGAGGGCAGCAGAGCTGTGCGTGGACCATCTCCGCGGGGCTGTTGGAGCCGCCATGCTCAGTGTCCCCTCACCGGTGCAGGAAGCTGTACTGGACAGACGGGGACAACATCAGCGTCGCCAACATGGATGGCAGCAACCGCACTCTCCTCTTCACCAACCAGAAAGGACCTGTTGGTATGGACCCCCTGCCCCTCCCGGTACCACCCTGCCTTGTGGCGCCCTTGCTGGCCCTAAAAGCCTCAAGCCCTGACTCTGGCAGCCCTGGCTCCCCAGGGGGCTGGCAGCTGGTTTGTGCTGGGTCACCCTGACCTCATGTGCCCATTCTCTCCATCACCCCATCTGCTCGGCCGGTTCCATCCCGCCTCCCAGATGGTGATGGTCCCTGCGTGCTGCCTGGACACTGACAGTCCCTTGCTTTCCAGGCCTGGCCATTGACTACCCAGAGAGCAAGCTGTACTGGATCAGCTCTGGCAATGGCACCATCAACAGATGCAACCTGGATGGCAGCAACCTGGAGGTGATCGAGTCCATGAAGGGTCAGCTGAGCAAGGCAACCGCCCTGGCCATCATGGGTGAGAGCTGGCAGGGTGATGGGGGCAGTTCATGAAGCCCTTTCCCTTTCTCCTGGCCCTGTCCAAACACAGACTGCTCATTGCCACCGCTAGCAGCTGTGGAGGGGATGCTTCTCCACCAAAGGCTGAGCTCAGACCCCTTTTTCCAGGCCACTGCATGTAAATGTGTGCAGCCACTGCTCTTTGCTGCTGGGACGGGAGGGGATGGGGAAAGCTGCTGCATGTTCCTGTCTTCTCCTCCCAGGCAACAAGCTGTGGTGGGCTGACCAGGCCTCCGAGAGGATGGGCACCTGCAACAAGAAGGACGGGACGGAGGTGACAGTGCTGCGCAACAGCACCACGCTGGTGATGCACATGAAGGTGTATGACGAGAGCATCCAGCAAGGTGAGCGTGCGGCCCCGGGGCAGAGATCCTGCAGGGCTGGGCAGCGGCTTGTGCACTCTGCCGGGGTGCCAGTGGGGCTGGAGTCCGGCCCACGGTGGACAGGTGGCTGGCTGACCCCGTCCTTTCTTGCTGGCCCAAGCCTGGCCCTTGCCCTTGCACCAGGTCCCCGCCGGCTGGCGCAGAGCACCCGCATCTCATGCGGCTGCCCTGAGTGCTGCTGGCCCCAGCTGCCCCAGCCTCTCCCCAGGCGCTTGCAGCCCCAGCGGGTGTGCCCTGGCCCCCGGGCTGCCCCTCACCTCCCCTTCTCTCTGTGGCAGCTGGAACCAACCCCTGCAGCCTCAGTAACGGTGACTGCTCACAACTCTGTCTCCCCACTTCCGAGACCTCTCGGTCCTGCATGTGCACCGCGGGCTACAGCCTGAAGAGCGGGCAGCAGTCCTGTGAAGGTGAGCATGCCTGTCCCCATCCCCTCTCTTGAACTCCCCTCTTGGAGCAAAGAGACCCCATGGCCTGCCCTGGCCGTGCCTGCCGCGTACTGCAGCTCCACCTATGCTGCATGGTGCTGCACACCCGAGCAAGGCGTGTGTGCTGGTGTGGTGCACAGGGGGCTGGTAACCGCTCGCTCCAGCTGTCTGCGGGCTCCTCCCGACTGCCCTGTGCCTCCCTGTACCCAGCAGCACTGTGGAGGGATGCTGAGGGCCAGAGGAATGCCAAGGGGGCTCAGGAGGGGCTGTAGGCTCGGGCTGCAGCGAGACCCTTGCGTGGGCTGTCCCTGCAAGGGGCTGGCAGTGATGAGCGCAGGCGGTGTGGGGGCACTGCCTGTGCACCGAGGGCTCTGAGTTTATCAGGAGGAGGGGAGTAGGACTACACAGTGGGAGCCCTCAAAGGAGAGGTGAAACCCTTGCTGTCGGTGGCGGGTTTGGGTCACTGACTTGCCGCGATCACTGACAACAGGGCTGGACAGCCAGCACAGCATTTGCTCTGCAGATCCCCAGTCCCTGCCCAGTTTGCCACTATCTCCCTCTGGAGGGAAGAGCCTCCCCACTCCCCGGTCACTGCCAGGGCATCTCAAAGGCTGTTTGTGTGCAAAGTGTTCTTGGTGTTTTTGGAGGGGGCTGGCAGAGCTGCTGCACCATCTGGGTCAGGGAAGGGACTGAATAACAAGCGCTGCCCTGACCCAGATGCGGCGCAGAGCCTTTACCAGCACTCGGAGGCGGCTCTGGAAAGAGGCCTCGCTCGTGCCTCCCCTGTGCCCTGACATGGGTCAGGACCCCTTGAACAGGCTACTCTGGGGCTTGCAGCCTCCAGGGAGGTCCGGGCAGGGCCTGCCAGAATGCAGCCCCTTCACAGAGCCGAGCAGGGAAGGGCTTTGCGACTGTTCCCTGCGTTCCTACCCCAGCCATCAGAAACCTCATCACTGACTATGTCCGTGCTCGGTTTAGAGTGGATTGTTCCCTGCCCTTTTTCCACAAGGTTTGCCATTCCTTCCCCTGCCCAGTGTGGTGGTGAAAGCTGTCCTGTCCTGATCATGGAGGACTTTTCTCCTTATGTTCATCCTGGTTAGTCCCCTCTTGCGCAGGGACCCAAGTGAAGCCAGGGTGTCTGCCAGCAGGTCCATTCAACCCTGCCCTGCCTGTCTCTCTGCTGTCCTGGGCTGTCTGCCCGGACTGGGGACTCGTGGTGCTGCTGTCATGGCAGGGTTGAGCCCTCCCACCAGCCCTGCCAGGCTTGTGCTCCTCCACGGAGCTACTGTCGCAGTTTTGCATGAGTTGTGGCTGTCCGTTGAAGGGAGAGCGTGTGGTTTGTGGGATGCGTCTGACTGCCCCTGCATCTGTGTCGCAGGTGTTGGCTCCTTCCTCCTGTATTCGGTCCACGAGGGGATCCGCGGCATTCCCCTGGACCCCAACGACAAGTCGGATGCTCTTGTGCCTGTGTCAGGGACCTCCCTGGCTGTGGGGATCGACTTCCATGCAGGTGACGGGGGGGCTGGGAGCAGGACAACAGGGCTGGAGAGGTCGGGGAGAGGGAGTGCGAGGGGGATGATCACCAGACCCTGCTTTGGCAGTGCTCTGCCCTAGAACATCTCCCCTTGGCAGCTCCGGGTGAGGGAGGGTTTCAGGGCCCCATGCCGGGGCATTGGATTGCGGCTCAGCCCGGGTCTGTGCCACCCTTGGGGTGACCCAGAGGTGATCACTGACACCCATTCTCCTGCCTGGCCCCTCTCAGAGAACGACACTATTTACTGGGTGGACATGGGTCTGAGCACCATTAGCCGGGCCAAGCGGGACCAGACATGGCGGGAGGACGTGGTCACCAATGGCATTGGCCGCGTGGAGGGCATCGCCGTGGACTGGATTGCCGGTGAGACGGGGCTCCGGAGCAGGGAGGGGTGGGTGGGCAGTCGGGGAGTGGGGCTTGCACGGGTGTTCACTGTCCCCTCTTTGCAGGAAACATTTACTGGACGGACCAGGGCTTTGACGTCATCGAGGTGGCCAGGCTGAATGGGTCCTTCCGCTACGTGGTCATCTCACAGGGACTGGACAAGCCGCGGGCCATCACGGTCCATCCAGAGAAGGGGTGAGACACTGCACAAAGGTGCCCGGAGAGGGCCATCAGCTAGGGGGTAGGCATGTACTAGAGACCCCCAGCACCCTCCCAGCAGAGCTGTGCAGTGGAGAAGGACGCATAGGTCTCCTGCCACACCAAAGGACAGGCCCCTGCTGTCCAAACCAGCTGGGTTTAACTGCCCTTTTGCTTGATGGGCTGAGCTTCCTGGGAGCTCCCTGTGGCTTCGTGGGTTCCAGCACCTCAGAAAATCCAAATGGAGCCTCCCCAGACTGGCTCCAGCTTTGGACAGAGTCACAGGGAGAGGAGAGTTGTTTGGAACCAGGCAAGGATGGAGAGCAGCACCTTACATGCCTGGCACATGGGCTGGTTTCTGGGCTGCATCCAGCTGCAACGCAGCGCTCCCTTCCCCAGCTGCAGAGCGTCGTCTGCAAGCACACAGCAGCCAGGAGGCTGGCAGATCACCAGGGGTCTGGACTGAGGCCTTGGTGTGGAGGGATGAGGAGGAGAGGTGTTTGTCCTCTGCTCCAATGGCCAAAAGGCCCAAGGATGCTGCTTCTGACCAGCCCCATGGTCACGTCCCTGCTGTCCCCTGCAGGTATCTGTTCTGGACGGAGTGGGGGCAGTACCCCCGCATTGAACGGTCGCGCCTGGATGGGACTGAGCGGATGGTGCTGGTGAACGTTAGCATCAGTTGGCCCAATGGGATATCCGTCGACTATGAGGTACAGCCACTGGCTGGGAAGACGGTACTGCCCTGGGGCCTGGCAGCAAGCGTGCTGGTTCCAAGGGTCCCTGCAGTTGTGCCCCGGCCGGTGGGGCCTCTGGGCACTCGGCTGCCCTCCCCAGGGCCCTGGAGTTTCCTCTCCAGTGCAGGGAGGGTTGTCCAGGGTGGTCATCTTCTGAACCCTGGGACCTTCTGCTGGACATGGTGGGAGGTGCAGAGGGTGCCTTTGTGCCACCCCAGTGCACTGCTCTGTTGGTGACTGGGATGCTTTCTCATCGCCTCAGGACGGGAAGCTTTACTGGTGTGATGCCCGGACAGACAAGATTGAACGAATTGACCTGGAGACGGGTGAAAACCGAGAGGTCGTCCTGTCCAGCAACAACATGGACATGTTCTCAGTGTCGGTCTTCGAGGAGTACATTTACTGGAGTGATAGGTATGGTGCCTGAGGGGTGTGGTGGTGCTGGGTGTGCCCTGGGCACCAACTGTGCGGGAGGGTGGGGGGAGCTGGTGGGTGCTATGGGGAAGGTGGCAGAGCTAGGTCCTGCTGCAGGGTGCTGCTGGGGTGAGCCCCACATCGGTTGCTCAGTGACTCTGTCCTTTCTTAGGACTCATGCGAATGGCTCCATCAAAAGAGGCAACAAGGACAACGCCACTGAGTCGGTGTCCCTGCGGACAGGGATCGGTGTGCAGCTCAAGGACATCAAAGTCTTCAACCGGGCCAGGCAGAAGGGTGCGTCCAGGAGCGGGATGTCAGCCCCTAGTGCAGTGCTGCTGAGCGCCAACGGCTGCCCGGGCTGGGCTCCCACGGCAAGCAGATGTGGGGAGGGGGATGGAAACAAACGGGCCACTGTGTCCTTATCAAAGAACCGTGTTGCGCCATGGGCCGAGTCCATTTCTTCACCTGCTTCCTCTGGGAGCGGGGAGAGGTGAAAAGCAGCTGAGGGGGAGCATCCTCCTACACAGAGCCTGCCCGGTCCCTTGAACAATCCCCCTTTTCCTCCCCAGGCACCAACATCTGTGCCCAGAGCAACGGGGGCTGCCAGCAGCTCTGCCTGTTCCGGGGCAGCGGGCAAAGGACATGCGCCTGCGCCCACGGCATGCTGTCTGAGGACGGGGTGAGCTGCCGGGACTACGATGGCTACCTGCTGTATTCAGAGCGCACCATCCTTAAGAGCATCCACCTGTCAGACGAGAACAACCTCAATGCACCCATCAAGCCCTTCGAGGACGCAGAGCACATGAAGAACGTCATTGCCCTGGCCTTTGACTACCGCTACGGCTCCAAGGGCAGCAACCGCATATTCTACAGCGACATCCACTTCGGCAACATCCAGCAGATCAACGACGACGGCACAGGGCGCAAGACCATCGTGGAGAGTGAGTGTCACAGGGCTCCCTCCACATGCGTCTGCCCTCAGACCCCTCTTTTCTCTTCTCCCCTGCCGCCTCTTCCTAAACTCCCTCCTTCCTCGCCCAAGGGCTTTTTTTCCTTTCCTCAGTTAATGCTTTTTGGTGTTTTCGAGAGGCATTTTGAGTGGCAGCTGTTAAGGGTTCAGCTATGAGCTTTCTACTGGAGCCTCTGGAAGAGGCAGCAGCCTGTGGTAGAGGACGCAAGTGTCAGGAGCAGTCTGTAGAGCTGCTTCTGGCAAGGAGAGTGTATCACGAGGCTCAGGCGTGCACATGGGTATGCATCGCTTTAGAAACAAGGCACTGCAGCAAACTTGGGATCTGCTCTGTGTTTGCATTTGACTTCCAAGACAGACACGTTGAGCTTGAGCAAACCTTGCCACCCCTGGCCCTGTCTTCGCCTCCAGCCCTCGATTTGCACTTGGTTGGTTTTTTTGGCTCCTACAGCAGTTGAAAAGACCATGTCTGTTGCTCTGTGTCACTAGAGAGCACCTCCAGCAAGGGCTATAGATGTGCTCGCTAATGAGTGTATTTACATTTGACACTTGGGATAGCTGTTATCACTGAGACCAGGAGAGCAGGGCCCATCTCTCATAGCCGGTTCATTAAACCTTTTGCTGATCGTTAACGAGGGAGGAAGGATGGGTGTACAGTTCAAGTTCCTGGCCTGGGAGCTGGAGGGAAGGTTTCCCTGGTCAGCTACGAGTCTTCATCTTGTCACTTTGCGCCTCTGGGCCTCAGCTCTCCCCTGACAGAGGGAGACCCTTCCCTTCCCAGCGCTGCTGCTGTGGGGACAGTGGGCAAGGCCCGGCCAGCACAAGGGAGATGATCAGAGCATGAGGTTGAAAGCCAAGTTCAAGTCCTCATTTCATCGTAGGTGAACATCACTCAGTCTTCTTGCAAGGAAGTGTCATTACCGGGTTGGTAGCAGAGGTCTGCCCAGGAGGCCCCTGAAGTCTCCCGGGGTCTCAGCTCACCCATTAGCACAGACACCAGCCCGGCCCTGCTGAGTCCCCTCAGGTGCTGCCACATTGGTGCGGCATTAGCAAGCAGCCAGAGCCTCTGAGGGATTTTTTGGGGTATAATTAAAAGCAATAACTTCAGGCTGCCAAAGAAGCTGTGTCCAAGTGTCATGGTCAGCACTGGCTGGGCGGAGTGAGCCGGGCAGCCTTGCAGGAGCATGGGGTGGACACAACCCTTGCCTGTCCTCCCTTCCTGCAGACGTGGGCTCAGTGGAGGGGCTGGCATACCACCGCGGCTGGGACACACTGTACTGGACAAGCTACACCACCTCCACCATCACCCGCCACACCGTGGACCAGAGCCGCCTGGGGGCTTTTGAGAGGGAGACGGTGATCACCATGTCGGGGGACGATCACCCCCGGGCCTTCGTGCTGGACGAGTGCCAGAAGTGAGTGGCCGTCGGTGGTCCAGCCAGCCTGCCCAGGGGTCCACGTGGTCCCAGGGCCAGCGTCTAGGCAGACACTCCTCCACTGGGGAGGAAGCGCTGGTTCCCAGCGCAGAGAATATTGGACCCCAGGGGGGAAAGGCCCTGTGCCCTCCCTCCCCACACGTCCTTCAGCACCCCAAAGCAAAGACAGAAACCCCATCCCATCCCCTCCTCTGGCCAGCTGGTACCATGGGGTACCACGTTTTCCAGCTGCTTGCAGTGGCCTCATTCATCCCCCTCCCACTCCTTTTTATGCGGCGACAATGTCACATCCATCCCAAAGTCCCGAGAAGCTCCACAGCAGCAGAGGGGTGAGCTGAGCCAACATGTACATGGCAGAGAGCAGGGGTTGCAAAGACATTGCCTGTCTCTCCCCTTCCAGCCTGATGTTCTGGACCAACTGGAATGAGCAGCACCCCAGCATCATGCGTGCCACCCTCTCTGGTGCCAACGTCCTCATCATCATTGACCAGGACATACGGACGCCCAATGGGCTGGCCATTGACCACAAGGCCGAGAAGATCTACTTCTCTGATGCCACGCTGGACAAAATTGAACGCTGTGAATATGATGGCTCTCACCGCCACGTGAGTCCAGACCTGGCCCCAGCAGCAGAGATGGGGGAGGAGAGCAGCAAGTGTCGAAACTGGGGCTGGTGCGTTGTCAGAGGAAAGCAGAGCTGCTCCTGGGGCACCAGGGGCAGTCAGGCCTTCCCCTGGGGCAGACGCATGGGGACAGGCTGCATTTGGGGTGGTGCTGAGGGCTGTGTCCCATAGCCAAGTTCCTTTGTGCTCACAGTTTGCTAATGTCCGGCAGGTGATCCTGAAATCAGAGCCCGTGCACCCCTTTGGCCTGGCTGTCTACGGCGATTACATCTTCTGGACAGATTGGGTGCGCAGGGCTGTGCAGCGAGCCAACAAGTACGTGGGCACTGACATGAAGCTTCTGCGTGTTGACATCCCCCAGCAGCCCATGGGCATCATTGCTGTGGCCAACGACACCGACAGCTGTAAGGACACCCCATGCCCCACCCATCACTACAGCCTCGCCACCATGGGGCCCTGCTCCCCTGCCTCTGCCAGGCTCCTGCGCCCTCTCTCCGGCGACTCAGCCCCCTGCCAGACAGTGCTGCTCTTCCACCCCATCTGCAGGCCAGGGGAAGGGGGAACCCATCCTACCATCCTTCCTGGCCTGTCATTGCCCCTTCAGGACCCTCACGCCAAAGCCTGTCTGTTTCCAAACCCTGTGCAGGCTGAAGAGAGAGAGAATTTGCCCCATTTATGCTCTTCCCAGGGCATCCTCCTTGCAAGATCTGGGGAGATTGGATGCCCCCAACCCCATGCATCCCCCATAGCCCCACATGAAGAGCCTGGGGAGGAACCCCTGCTTTTCCTCTCCCCAGCAGGGAGGACAAGGGGAAGGGACTGCTGAGACTGTCCCTTGTGTAACTGCTCTCCGTCTCTCCTAGGTGAGCTGTCCCCGTGCAGGGTGAACAACGGCGGCTGTCAGGATCTCTGCCTGCTCACGCCCAAAGGACACGTCAACTGCTCCTGCCGTGGCGAGCGTGTCCTGCAGGAGGATTTCACCTGCAAAGGTGGAGGGGAGGTGGAAGCGGGAGCTGAAGGGGATGGGAAGGGGAGGAGGAGAGGCTGTTCTCAGCCTGGCAGAGCTGACGTTCCCCGTGCCCTCCCCAGCCCTGAATTCCACCTGCAACGTGCACGACGAGTTCGAGTGTGGGAACGGCGACTGCATTGACTTCAGCCGGACCTGCGACGGTGTGGTCCACTGCAAGGACAAGTCAGATGAGAAGCAGTCCTACTGCAGTAAGGTTCCTCCTCTTGCTGCTTTGCTCAAACACACACACGTGCCCCTCAGCACACACAGACACCCTGCTCAAGCTGTCACCTCTGCTCGGCAAGGAGAGCCAGGACTCCTGAGTGTCTTCTCATGTCCCTCAACTGCTTGCGGTCCCTCTTGCCCTCCCAGAGATGGGCCCAGCCAGGCCAGGCTTTAAGGGCTCCAGATCTTTTCCAGTTTGGGGGGGCAGGCTGGAGAGTGAGACACCCTGAGACGACCTGGTGGGGGCTGCAGGTCCCTCCCTCTAACACCAACCCTCACTCCTCAGCTGGGAGGGGTCTCTGCTGGGCAAAGGCCAAGCTTAACCCTGCGATGTTGCTAGCCCAGCACAAGGGAGCCTGTTTCCTAATCCTGCCTGTGAGGTTTCTTCCCCTGCTGAAGGGTCCCTGAGGAGCTGAGACACTCGGGGGCGCCGGCCCTTCCCTCGTACTCACCTCCTCCTCCTCCTCCTCCTCCTCCTCCCTTGCAGGCAGCCGCAAGTGCAAGAAGGGTTACCTGCACTGCATGAACGGGCGCTGCATTGCCAGCCGCTACTGGTGCAATGGCGTGGATGACTGCGGGGACAACTCGGACGAAGTGCCGTGTAACAGTAAGCAGACTGGCTGGCTCCCGGCCAGCCCTTGCCAGGGCTCAGTCAGCTGTCTGGGACTGGGACAGAGGCTTCGTGAAAGAGTTACCCTCAGCTTGACAGGATCAGAGCAGAGCCAGGGCTTAATGGAGAGTCAAGGTCTAAATCCTACTTGTGGGGCTTGTGCCACAGACTGCTTTGTAAAGCTCACTCCCTGACAGCTGGGAGGAATAACCCCTGAGCATGTCCATGCAGTACCTAGAGCCTCCTGAAAACAGTGGTTTGACACTCAGGAGGAACACAAGGCAATGGTGAGGCGCGGTGTCACTGCTCCTTATGGCTCCCGTGCTCCTGAGAAAAGGGCACCTGAGCATCCCCAAGGGCAGCATCCCTTCAGAACTGCAGGGCTGCAGGAGCCTGTCTGCTTGGTTCGGAACTGATGGGAAAGATCAGGAGCTTCCCTGAGCCCGTCCAGGCCTGCTAGCAACAGGCCAGCTCAGGAGACGAGCTCAGGCTGCCAAGCAGAGTGCGTGAGGCAGAGAGGCACCATGTCTCAGTTGGGAGGGGACCAGAGCTGGGAGTGCAGGATCAGGCAGTCCACAGCTGTGCTGGGCAGCGGGTGTGTGCGCGTGCATGCACATCCACAATGCAAGTGGGGGCCGTGGGGTGGCTGTACACACTGGGTCCCCCAGCCCAGCCTCATCTGCTGTGGGGGCTTCCCCTTTGCAGAAACCAGCTGCGCTGCTACTGAATTTCGCTGCCGAGATGGGAGCTGCATTGGGAATTCGAGCCGCTGTAATCAATTCATTGACTGCGAGGATGCTTCGGATGAAATGAACTGCAGTGAGTGCCCCAGCTGCTGTCCCATGTTCCCTGCTGCCTCCCCAGCTCTGCCCTGCTGTAGGTCTGGAGATGCTCTTGCCCTCTGTGCCTGCAGGCAGGGGCCTGGGTCCCTGCACCTTGTTTCAGTCTTTGGGACTTGTGCTGAATCAGGGAGGGAGAAGGGCCCTGGCTCCCATCCCATCAGCAGAGGCCAGTCCAGGTTAGCCCACCGGCTGGAAGCAACCCCAGCCCATCACTGCAGCCCCCCACGCCATGCTTGGCACCTCACCACCCGGCAGCCCATCAGAAGCACTTAACATGGTCCCAGCAGCTCAGGGCACATGTGGGGCAGAGTCAGCTCGGTGCTGCTCTGGGGAGGGAAGGGCTGTGAGCAGCAGAGCAAGGGCTCATGCTGTGCAGTGGGAGTTGGACCAAAGGACTGTGCTGCCGGTGAGCAGCACCCGTCACCTGGGGCTCCTGGTGTGGTTCCTTGCAGCTGCCACCGACTGCAGCAGCTATTTCAAGCTGGGGGTGAAGGGTACCACGTTCCAGAAGTGTGAACACACCTCTCTGTGCTATGCTCCGAGCTGGGTGTGCGACGGGGCGAATGATTGCGGAGACTACTCGGACGAGCGCAACTGCCCAGGTGAGAGTGGGGAGAGGAACGGGGGCTCTGGCCTGGGAGAGCGGGGACATCACACTGACCCTCTGGCCAAGTGCTCCCCTTTGGGGTCTGTTTGGGCAGTGGATGCTTTATTTGCACACCAGGACCATTGTCCTTTGCCTGAGCAGCTCCTGCACAGAAGGTGCTGCAGGACACTGATACGGGATCACAGAGGGCTTTTGGGGAGGAATCCTTCAGAGTCGGGCAGTTCTGGGTTGGGAGGGGACAGGACGTGTCTGCACCACCACCCTTACTGCTGTTTCCTTCACAAACCAGGTGGGAGGAAACCCAAGTGTCCAGCCAATTACTTTGCCTGCCCAAGTGGGAGGTGCATCCCCATGACTTGGACCTGTGACAAAGAGGATGACTGCGAGAACGGAGAAGACGAGACTCACTGCAGTGAGCGGCAGGGTGGGGAGAGCAAGGGACTCCGGGGTGATAGCATGGGGTGGTGAGCGCAAGCATGCTGGAGGGGAGGCAGGACCCTCTCCTCTCTGATATCCCTTTGCCAAGGACCAGACTCCAAATTCTTCCCCCTCTGGGGTCTTATTCCACAAGCTTGGGCTTTTAACTGTAACCAGTGCAAATATCTTTGTGTGTTTGTTTGCTCAGCACATGCATGAGTGTCCATGGTCATTTTGAGGGTGGCTAGTTACGGCTCACTTGAGTTACATTTTTGATTCCAACCTCCCTGAAAAAAAACCCAAACAGTGCTCAGGAACTGGGGAACCTCCCCAGCTCCAGAGCGGGGAATCCCACACCAGTCCTACAGCTGCAGTGCCTGTCAGCATGGTTTGTGGGCACTGCCAGGTCTGGGTGAGCAGTAGCCCCAGCACCACCCTGGGTTCCAGCCAGGCTGTGCTCTGCTGCCGTGTCCTTCCCCCCACATCGCCCCAGCTCTGACCTCTCCTCTGCTCCTCTCCCAGACAAGTTCTGCTACCCTGTGCAGTTTGAGTGCAACAACCACCGCTGCATCTCCAAGCTCTGGGTATGTGACGGGGCAGACGACTGCGGGGATGGCTCTGATGAGGACAGCCGCTGCCGTGAGTCTACTCAGCCCCTGCTCTGACCTCTCTCTGTCCGTACCTGCACTGCTGCTCCATCTCTGTGTATTCCTGCCCCTGCCCATCCCTTCTCCCACCCTTGCTTTCCTGTGCTGTGGTCCTCACTGCTCTCCTGGGTGCTGTATCTTGAAGCCCCCCTGAGAGGTGGGGGCACATAGCCCAAGAGTGCTGGTTCTCCAGTGGTGGGTGTGACTGGCCTCCTTCCTGCTTCTCCCTTCCCCAGGGCTGACCACCTGCAGCGCGGGATCCTTCCAGTGCCCGGGCACCTACGTGTGCGTGCCAGAGCGCTGGCTCTGTGATGGAGACAAGGACTGTGCGGATGGAGCTGATGAGACCCTCGCTGCTGGCTGCTGTGAGTCCTCAGAGGGCTGGGGGCATGGTGGGGCCAGGGGCTGGAGAGGAGCGGAGTGTAGTGCAGGCAGAGCTGCCGTGGGGGGCTAGCCCCACTCCCCGGGTCCCTCTCAGTAGCAGACGGGATGCCTCGTCCTGGCTGCTTCCCTGCCAGGCTTGCAGGAGGAAACTGCAGTGCCGTGGTCACAGCAGGCCTGTGGACGTGGGGACGTTTAGGTGCCTTTCCCTGGCTGTGAGGAGAGGAGTAGCACCGTCCCACAGAGCAGCAGCCAAAGGCACCATGTTGCCCAGGTGCTGTTCACAGCCATGGGACGAGGGCACAGGCCTGGGCTCAGGCTGGGGGTGAAGGAGTGGGAGTCCCTGCCCCAACTGGGCTGTGCCTCAGCTCTTGTCCCCAGCGCCCCAAGACGAAGGGCTCGGGGGGCAGGCAGGAGGGCACGTGGTCTGGCGGGGGGCTGACAGCGATGCCTCGTTGCAGTGTACAACAACACGTGCGACGAGCGGGAGTTCATGTGTGGAAACCGCCAGTGCATTCCCAAGCATTTTGTCTGTGACCATGATGACGACTGCGGCGACGGCTCGGACGAGTCCCCGGAGTGTGGTGGGTGTCCGTGAGACGGGGGAGGACAGCAAGAGCCGTATCTGCTGTAGCACTGGCCCTGGCAGCCACATTGGGTCTCCTGGGCTTTGAGACAGGACCCTGGAAGGGCCTTCATTATCCAGAAGGGGTTTGATGTGAGAGCAGGGTGAGGGGGAACCAGGAGAGGGAGCGGGAGGGGTTTGGTGCTGGAGAGCTGCAGGAGAGCTGTCCCCCCCAGCCCCGCTGCAGGGCATCCGCCCTGGCACAGAGCAGTTTTGGAGAGATCCAAAACCACATGCGCTTGCCACCTCCTTGGCCCCCACGGTGCAGCTCTGTCCCGAGGCAAGCTGCAGGGAGATTTGGGCATCCATGCCACGGCTCCGCGCAGCCCAGCCACCACGGTGCCGCCATCGCTCCCAACTGGCTCAGGGAGGTGGGCCACGCCATCTGAGCCTGCCACCTTCTCACAGAGTACCCCACCTGCGGCCCCCATGAGTTCCGCTGTGCCAACGGCCGCTGCCTCAGCAACAGGCAATGGGAGTGCGACAGCGAGTTCGACTGCCACGACCACTCAGACGAGGCACCCAAGAACCCGCGCTGCACCAGCCCAGGTACCTGTGGGGGCCATGGCCGGGGAGTGGGGCCGCCCAGCTGCCTCGCACTGACCACTGCAGCCTCCTCTCCACCCCGCTGCAGAGAACAAGTGCAACGACTCCTTCTTCCTCTGCAAGAACGGGAAGTGCATCCCAGAGGCGCTGCTTTGCGACAACAACAATGACTGCACGGATGGCTCGGATGAGCTCAACTGCTTCATCAACGAGTGTCTCAACAAGAAGCTGAGCGGCTGTTCCCAGGAGTGTGAGGACCTCAAGATCGGATACAAGGTAGGGGCCTGCAGGCTGGAAGGGTCGGCTGGAGGGAGGCTCTCCTGCTCCCTTCCTCCTCCACAGACACTCTTAGCGCGAGGGTTGCTTCTGTCCTGTGCCAGCTTGGCAGGGGATGCACACACGGGCACTTGTGGCCCGTGCTTGTGTGTGCTGCTCTTGCATCTGCAAGCTGTCTGTGCCCGAGCCCGCTTGTCCCATGGTGATGCCTGTCATGTCCCAGCATGCAGGCCCTGGATATGTCTAACATCTCCGGGTTGCCTCCTGCAGTGTAGATGCCGTCCAGGGTTCCGGCTGAAGGACGATGGGAAGACATGCATTGACATTGATGAGTGCTCCACCACCTACCCCTGCAGCCAGAAGTGCATCAACACTCTGGGGAGCTACAAGTGCCTGTGCATAGAGGGCTACAAGCTCAAACCTGACAACCCCACCAGCTGTAAAGCTGTCACAGGTGAGAGCCAAGAGCAGGCTTTGGAGGCAGGGATGCTCTTCTGGTGACCGTGGGATGCTGCTGGCGTTGGAGTCGGTTGCGGTGCTCCACAAGGCGAAGTGGCTGCACCTGACTCACGAAGGAGAGCTGGGAAGCAGCGGGGCAGGGAAGGTGGCAAGTCCACAGGGGATCTGCAAGTCCCAGCAGCACTTCCCTGACGTGTCTCATGGTTTCCCTGTGCAGATGAAGAGCCCTTCCTCATCTTTGCCAACCGGTACTACCTGAGGAAGCTCAACCTGGATGGCTCCAACTACACGCTGCTCAAGCAGGTGCAGGGGGAACTGGGAGCAGGAGAGGGCACCAGCCCCACATGGCTGGGAGTCTGGGGTTGGAGAGCAGCCCTGCAGGGCAGAAGACCTGCCAGCCTGGGAGTTTGGGCTCTTGGCTTCCCAGGCAAATGGTAGATCCTGTATAAACGACAGCTCTCACTATGAATATACAGGAGGTCCCATGTAAAAAGTAGCTCTTTGGTAGCAGAACTTTATAAGGTAGGGGCTGCGCAACAGTGTCTGTAGGTGCTTTTAACTTCTCTGCTGCCGGGACCAGGAGTTGAGGCTGGGAGCTCACTGGTCTTTGTGAAGCCCCCGTGACCCTGTGCTAGCAAGTGAGGCTGTTTCAACACTTTTTCCTTCATCCCAGGGGCTGAACAACGCAGTGGCTCTGGATTTTGACTATCGGGAGCAGATGATCTACTGGACAGATGTCACCACGCAGGGCAGCATGATCCGCCGCATGCACATCAATGGGAGCAACGTTCAGGTGGGGGACTGAGGCAGCCCCTCGGGCACCCCTGGTCCGGGCAGCTAGTCCTCACCCACCTTCCTGCACAGAGAGGCTGCCTGGAGGGGCCCAGACTGGCACCAGGGAAGAGGGCACAAGCCCTACTGTGGGGTCATCACTGGGCTCAGGGCATCAGCCCAGGTTGCTGCAGGGATGTTTTGCAGCACCGTCCCGATCAGAGGTGGGCTCCACGCTGCCTCAAAGTAGTGGGCAAGGAGAGTTGGGGGAAGAGAGGAGTGAGGAAAGGGAGCTGGGCAGGATCGTCTGCAGGGGCAATGTGCCAGGGAAGGGGGATGTTGTCATCCCTGAGGGACCAGGGCAGGATCTAATTCTCCCTGTCCAACCCCAACATCTCCATTTTCTCCCAACAGGTTCTTCACCGCACTGGCCTCAGCAACCCTGACGGGCTGGCTGTAGACTGGGTGGGAGGCAACCTGTACTGGTGCGACAAGGGTCGGGACACCATCGAAGTGTCGAAGCTCAACGGTGCCTACCGCACCGTGCTGGTGAACTCGGGCCTGCGTGAGCCCCGGGCACTGGTGGTGGATGTGCAGAATGGGTGAGAGCCTGGGGAACCTGGACCTTCCCCTCTGCGCAAGGAGGAGGCTGGTGGCCCCTCTGCCATCTTGCCATAGTCCTGGAGGCTGGGAGATGGGACGCGGGGCCTTTCCTCCTCGCCTCCGGGATGCCTGGCTGCTTCTCCCTGCCCTGCACCCACGTGCCCAGGCACCTTGGTTTAGCCACGCGACGGGCAGAGTGTGGCTGCTGCTGTGGCTTGGGCCAGACTCAGCCTCCCTCTGCTCTTCTGTTTCATCCCCAGTTACCTATACTGGACGGACTGGGGGGACCACTCCCTGATCGGGAAGATCGGCATGGATGGCACCAACCGCAGCGTCATCGTTGACACCAAGATAACTTGGCCCAATGGCCTCACCCTCGACTACATCAACAGCCGCATCTATTGGGCCGATGCACGGGAGGACTACATTGAGTTTGCCAGCCTGGATGGCTCCAACCGGCACACGGGTGAGAGTGCCAGGGTTCCCGGGGTGCTGCCAGGCCTTTCTGGGGTGTGGGCTTTGGATTGGTTGTAGGAGCAGGAGCCAGGGCTGCTAGGTACAGCCCCCAGCTCCGGCAGCTCCTCTGTGCTTCTGACCAGGGGAAGAGGTTTGTTCACTGGCTGAGCTGTCCCTGGAGAAAGGCTGCGCTGTAGGAGGGGTGGCGTAGGGCAGTCTCCTGCTGAGCCACCTGCTCCCCCTTGCAGTGCTGAGCCAGGACATCCCGCACATCTTTGCGCTCACCCTCTTTGAGGATTTCATTTACTGGACTGACTGGGAGACCAAGTCCATCAACCGGGCCCACAAGACTACGGGAGCCAACAAGACCCTGCTGATCAGCACGCTGCACCGCCCCATGGACATCCACATCTACCACCCCTACCGCCAGCCTGACGGTGAGCCATGGGGCAAGGGCCAAGGGGCTGGGGTGGCCCTGGCGCTGCGGAGCAGCCCTGGGCAGGAGGCCGGGGCTGGGCATGATGTGCAAAGGGATACCAGGTTGGGCAGGGGGTGCAGGAGGGAGGTGCATGGTGAGAAGGGTCTTGCAGCCTGAGGGTCCCTCCCTGTGGTCTGACTCGCCGTTGTCTCCCTGCTCTCCCCAGTTCCCAACCATCCCTGCAAGACCAACAACGCTGGCTGCAGCAACCTCTGCCTCCTCTCACCGGGTGGGGGGCACAAGTGTGCTTGTCCCACCAACTTCTACTTGGGCAGCGATGGCAAAACCTGTGTCTCCAACTGCACGGCCAGCCAGGTAACAGCCTGCTTGCCCCTGCCCGCACCTGCCTTCATGGACATCCTCCCTGCTGCGAGCATGTGCATGTGCGTGTCCCTCCTACCATGGTTTCACCAGGTCCACTTGTGCTGGTGCCCACTCTGTGCATCTGGTTGCTGGTAATGTGCACGCCTTCTCCAGGCACGGGCAACACCTCCCTCCTGTGGCACTTCCCAGCACATACAGACTGCAGTCATTTGGGGGTGTCCAGGGGAGCCAGAGGCCATCTAGCTCTGGAATGACCTTCTGCCGGTCCCCCTTGCTCCCTCAAATGCCAGAGGCTGTGTGGGGTGGGCTCAGGGTTAAGGCTTTGCTCCAGGTCAGGACACAGAGTGTCTGGGGGTGCCGGGGAAGGGACAGCATGGAGATCAGTGCCCTTGGCAGAGTTCCCTGGTGACAAAGCCTTCTGGGGTCATGCCTCCCTATTCTGAGCCGCCCTCACAAGCTCATCTCTCCATCGCAGTTTGTCTGCAAGAATGACAAGTGCATCCCTTTCTGGTGGAAATGCGACACAGAGGACGACTGCGGGGACCGTTCAGACGAGCCGGAGGACTGCCGTGAGTGCCAAGTGGGGCTGGCCACAGCCCACGGTGTCCCAGCACCCCGGCCACTCTCCCCTGCTCTTGCCAGCCCTACAGCATCTGTGTGCTGTCCAGAGCAACCTGGCGCTGCTTGGGCAGCTGGTCCCCCAATGCTCTGCTGCTGCTCTGGCTTCGGGACAGCACTGCTGCTCCCTGCTCAGCTCTGGCGGAGAGGAGGGTTACCCCATTAACAGGGCTTAGAGAGCAGTGGGATAACACGCTGTCCCTGCGTGGGGTATTGCCCCGTGGAGGACAATAGCCAACTGCTGCTCTCGGAGCAGAGCTGCCCCTTCACTGCGCCAGAGCCCAGGGTTGGGTGCTGGTTGCTCAGTCCCTGCTGAGGACTCCAGAGGGGAAAGCAGGCAGTTAAGGTTTGCCCTGAAAATGTTCCCGAGAGCAAACGTTTCACCCTGTCTCACCCCACAGCTGAGTTCAAATGCAGGCCGGGGCAGTTCCAGTGCTCCACTGGGATCTGCACCAACCCAGCCTTCATCTGTGATGGAGACAACGACTGCCAGGACAACTCGGATGAAGCCAACTGTGGTAGGTTCTCCACCTTCCCTTCCGACTCTCAAACCCCAGCAGGGCTGCAGCATCCAAGTAGCGCAGAGATGCAGCACGTCAGCTTTTGACTGTGCTGCCTCCCTTCCCAGATATCCACGTCTGTCTGCCCAGCCAGTTCAAATGCACCAACACCAACCGCTGCATCCCTGGTATTTTCCGCTGCAATGGTCAGGACAACTGTGGTGACGGCGAGGATGAGAAAGACTGCCGTAAGTGGGGAGCTGTTAAGCATGTTAGGAATGGGGAGCGTGCATGGTAAGGGGTGAGGAGTTCAGTGCTGCGTTGGATCTGTGTCCTTGGGTATTGGCTTCTCTGCAGGCTGGCTTCTGAGTGGTCCTGCCCCTGGGCATGGAGCTTTCTCCTTACCTCTGGTCTGCGTAGGGCCTCTGTCCACTGTCATCCTGCTGCCCCTACAGACACTTTTGTTTCCTGGTGGAAACTAAATCCTTAAATCCCTCAGAGTGGCAAGCTCAATATTTGCCATGGATTTGCACTGAGCCTGTTGCACAGCTGAGGGATCTTGTGGCTTCTGCCCTGTCTCCCTGCAGCTGGTCGAGTCTTTTGGGGCCACCGCAGGGCTCCGCTCCCCTCCACTCTTGCACACCTGGTCACCAAGTGTGGCCAGACACTTGTTGTGATGCCAAAAGCATCTGCATGCCTCTCCGCTCTGTGGGGCGGTTTTTGTGGAGTGGTGGCTGGCAGACCTCTGCCTGCCCCACTGCCTCTCCTGACTCTTCTTCTCCCTCCTGCAGCGGAGGTGACTTGTGCCCCCAACCAGTTCCAGTGTGCGATCACCAAGCGCTGCATCCCCCGTGTCTGGGTGTGCGACCGGGACAACGACTGTGTGGATGGCTCAGATGAACCTGCCAACTGCAGTAAGAAGCCTGCATGAGGAGGGGGGGTGGGTCTGGCCACACCGAAACTGGGAACTCCCCCACAGCTGATTACGTCTGTGTGTCTTTGCCTGCGGGATGGCAGGTCCCCGCTCAGTCCCTGCAGGCTCTGTGGGCAAGGGGTGATGGTGGTGGTGGCTCTGCTTGGATCTGTCCCACTGAGATACTCCTCTCTCTGACTTCTCCTGGAGAACTGCTTGAAAGGGGGGGATCTTGTCCACCCTGTTCCAAGCAGGGGTGCTGCAGTCAGCTCCCAGGCTGCTGGCACAAGGTGTTCATCAGCCCTGCGGAGAAAGAAATGTGCCTGACCCCACCTCCCCTCCCTATATCCGTGTCATCTTGTTTCTCCCCACCAGCACAAATGACATGTGGTGTGGACGAGTTCCGGTGCAAGGACTCGGGCAGGTGCATCCCAGCGCGCTGGAAGTGCGACGGGGAGGATGACTGCGGGGATGGGTCCGATGAGCCTAAGGAGGAATGCGGTGAGCAGAGCCTGGGGCTGGGGAGATGAGCCCAGAGGGCATCTTGTGTCCCCCCTCCCTTCCCGGAGGGTCAGGCTGCCCTGGCCCTTTCTGTCCCCTCCACCTCCCAGGTGTGCCCAGGGCTCGAGGAAGTTTTAGCTGCTCCTTTTCCAAACTATGTGGGCAAGGCTGGGTCAGAGGGAGGCTGGCAGAGAGCAGCACTGCCTGCCCTGCTAGCTGGTGTGCCCATCCCTCCCCTTGTGCAGGGGCAATGCTGATGCCTGTCCCTGTCTTGTCCCTCCCAGATGAACGCACCTGTGAGCCCTACCAGTTCCGCTGCAAGAACAACCGCTGCGTGCCGGGTCGCTGGCAGTGCGACTACGACAATGACTGCGGGGACAACTCGGATGAGGAGAGCTGCAGTACGTGCTACCTTTGAGCCTTTGCTATCCTGGCAGCTGGCTGCGCAGTGGAGAGGGGAGCAGTTCAGGTGCCCCCAGCCCCTCTGCCTGCTGCTGCTCTCAGCTACAGGGGGGGAACATCAGGCTGGCTGGGGCTAATGGCTGGGGAGCCCAGGGAGCAGTCTTCTCCCCCTGGACAGAACGCACCCGACTCCAGGGGTCTGGCTAGCCTGATCCTGCAGCCAGAGCTCAGCTGCTGGCTGTTCTGAGGATAGGCCCCAAGTGGGATAGGTAAAAAAGAGGAGGTGACCCCAATGCCTCCCTGGCAGACAGCGCACAGGTCCTGTGCGGCCGTGCACCCGCAGGGCTCACAGGCGCCTCATCCCACTCGCGGTGGAGCAGCTTTGCTTTAGACCATCTCCCCATGCTTTGGCCCCAGCCTGGCAGAATCACAGACAGTACCCTTTGAAGTGATTTGGCCTGGGAAGGTGGTGGGGACACACTGAGCCTTTGGGAGGGGAGCTGTGGAACCACCTGAACCCGGGTCACAAACCTGGACCTGGACCAGTGTGCAGGAAGGCAGCTGGTCCCCAGAAGCCATGGCAGGCAATCAAGTTGCTGCCCCTTAATGAGTTACCGCTTGTTAGCGGAGCTGTGCTAGCACCTGCCCCGCTGAGCAGCAGAAGACCGTGACTGTCCGCGTGGATGAGACAGTTCTTGGGGCTCTGCTGCAGGCAGGAGCATGGTCCCGTCCCTCTGGAGGAGCCCAAGCTGCCCATGGGTTGGCACCAGGGTCTGCTGCCAGCTGCAGGGGCCCAGGCAGAGACAGACCCTCTTCCCACCATGCAGCGCCCACCCTGGGTCCCTCTGTCTCCCTGCAGCTCTCTAGGGTGCAACTTTTTTTTCTTTTCTGTTGATTTCATGGTGTGTTTTTGAGTTTGTGCCATTTCACTTCATCTTATGTTTTTTTCCATTTTCACACTGTCGTTATGGGGCGCTCAGAGGTAGGTTCCTGCCAAAATCTTTTAATTCCATGTACAGTCTCTCTAAAATAAATGAAGACAATAAATTCTAGGTGAGGGCAGAGGGGTCGGGACTGGACAACCCAGGCGGATTTACTGACCATCAGCACCAGCATCTCCCTCCACTGGAGCCACAGTCAGGGAGGGTCCGACCCTGCTGCCTCCACTACCAGGGCCCGTGCATGGCTCGTACTTGGCTCCAAAATCTATCCCCACCTTGACCCTTCCTGCTCCGACTGGACACCCCCTGCCCGCCTCTTCCCCTACAGTCCTGTTGGCTTCTGCACTGCGGCTGGAGGGGCTGCCTGCCCCAACATGTCCTACACCTGAAGCCTCCCCAGGGCAATGGGGAGGGGAAGGGTCCCGAGAGGCATCCCAGGCGGGAGGCCATGCCACGTGCCATCCTCCTGCAGACAGGTTTGGCACCAACTGTGCTGGTGCCAGCCCAGTGGGTGCGTTGAGCTGCGAGGGGGAGTCTGTCCCCCTGCCCTGCGAGGAGGGGATGGGTATGTCGGGTGTGCTGTCTCTGCCAGACCCGGCCAGGGTACTGCTGCCTTTCCTTCTGCCCGCAGCTGCCGGTGGGGCAGCAGACATGGGCAGCAGGGAGCTGTGGGGCTAGTGCTGCCTTTGGTGGAGAACAACTTGGGGGACACGTGCAGCCGGGAAGCTGCCAGAAGCAAGTCTGTATGGCCATAGTACCCCCTGAAAACCCCATTTCCCTGCTGGGAGCCCTGGAGTGGGATGGGAAGGGGACTGGGAGGTGATATCAGCCATGCCCCTCTCTGGCAGTTCCCCTGGCTCTGCTTGCACCCCACCCTGTCCCCAGTGCCACTGAACATGTGTCTCTGTCAGCCTGCGACCCCCATGCTGTTGACCAGGGAGACCTTCTGCCCTTGCAGCCCTGGCTGCAGCCTGCGCTCAGGGGAATGCCCTGTGTTCTCTGTCCCCAGCACCCCGGCCCTGCTCGGAGAGTGAGTTCTCATGTGCCAATGGCCGCTGCATTGCCGGCAGGTGGAAGTGCGATGGGGACCATGACTGTGCGGATGGCTCTGATGAGGTATGGTACCGAGGGGAGGGCGTCTCTGCCAGCACCTTCGCCCTGTTCGTGTGTCAGACTGGGGACATGTCTCACCCAGTCTGCCTCTGCCAGTGGTCCCCCACCACCAAGGAAGGGCTAAGAGCCTGGTCCTGGGTGCAGTCCTGGGACGAGAGGGTGCCATGGCTGGGGCTGTCCCTGCTGACCGCTGCCCCTCACCCTTCCCCTGCAGAAAGACTGCACGCCGCGCTGTGAGTTCGACCAGTTCCAGTGCAAGAACGGGCACTGCATCCCCATGCGCTGGCGCTGCGATGCCGATGCAGACTGCATGGACGGCACTGACGAGGAGAACTGCGGCACTGGGGGTAACAGCAGCGCTGCATGGCTCCCTCATGCCTGGTCATCTTCCCTCCCATGCCCTCGTGTCTCCTGTGTCCCCGCTGTGCGTGGGAGCACTCCCCTGTGTGTGTCAGCACCACTCTGCCCAGCCCCAGGGCATGCGCAGACACATATCTGAGCCCTGGAGAGCCACCAGCTATGCTGGAAATTGGAGTTGCAGCCCCAGACTGGTGTTTTGGCAACGAGGCAGCACTGGCTGACGTGTCTCCTCCTGCCCCATGCTGTTGCAGTTCGCACGTGTCCCCTGGACGAGTTCCAGTGTAACAACACGCTGTGCAAGCCCCTGGCCTGGAAGTGTGATGGGGAGGATGACTGCGGGGATAACTCGGATGAAAACCCTGAGGAGTGCTGTGAGTGATACCGCGTTGCCTCTTCCCCACTCCTGGCAAGGCCCCTGCCTGGCACACATCTGCCCGCAGGGGCAGCAGCCTGCCCCGAGCACCCGCATGCCAGGGAGGGGTGACAGTCCCAGAGCTTGGGCACCGCTGCGGGTACCTGGGTGGGCTGTGGGTACCTCTGGCAGCTCCACATGTGCCCTGTAGATGAGTCCCCTTGGGGGCGGCCGGTGAGGCCAAGGGGGCAGGAGGTGGCTCCAGTCGAGAGCGGAGTTGCAGAGGTGCTGAGCCAGGCATGGGGCTGGCAGTGGGGAGCAGGGGCTGAGCAGGCAGGGGGCTGGGTGAGAAGAGGGCTGACCCTCCTGCAGCTGGGCCAGCAACCAGACAATTGTCTTTGCTTCAGTCTCTTTGCTTTAGTCTCCGGAGCCTGCTCGCCCTCGTGGGACAGGCCTCCCTGGAGAGCAGGCAGAGGCTGAGCAGCTGCTCGTGACAAGTGTGACAGCCTGGCTATGGCGTCTCCTTTCACCGTCACCGTTTGTTTCTGTTTGCTGGTGCAGTGAAATTCCAGTGTCCCCCCAACAGACCGTTCCGCTGCAAGAACGACCGGGTATGTCTGTGGATCGGTCGACAGTGTGATGGCATTGACAACTGTGGAGACAACACAGATGAGAAGGACTGCGGTGAGTGGGGCTGCCTGTGGGTACTGCTCTGGGCCCAGCATGGCCGGGGCAGTGGGTCACCGCTGCCCTCAGGCTGGTCCTCACAGAGCCCTGGGTTTAGCCCAGGTGTTAGGGTTTGCTTTGCCCACTCCTTTCCAAAACCGGGAGGCAGGCACAGGCATCTGGGGTCCCTGCCTGGTCCCTTCCTGCGCCATTCACACCCTGAGGCTCCCATGGGGCTGGGTGCCTGGGGGCACGGAGTGTCACAGCCACTGCTTGTGCTCACAGAGTCACCCACGGCCAAGCCTAAGAGCTGCAGCCAGGACAAGAACGAGTTCCTGTGTGAGAACAAGAAGTGCATCAGCGCCAACCTCCGCTGCAACTTCTTTGATGACTGTGGAGATGGCTCCGATGAGGAGTCCTGTTCCCACGGTGGGTGAGGAGCTGGGGTGTCAGAGGGGGGCCAAGGGTGGACAGTGGGGAAGCCATGAAGGCAGAGGTGCTGATGGCGCGTCCCACCCCAGACCACAAGTCGTATGACTGCATGACCAACACCACCATGTGTGGAGACGAGGCCCAGTGCATTCAGTCGCAGTCCACCACGTACTGCATGTGCCGCAGAGGCTTCCAGAAGGTGCCAGACAAGAATTCCTGCCAAGGTACTTCCTGCGGCTGCCAGAGAGAGCTTGGGGTTGGGCCATCAGGTTTCTGGTTGGTTTTTGCCAGTAAGATGTGTCTTCATACCTGTGGAGTGGCTGGGGCATCAGAAATGGTGTCCTTGGGGCACAAACATGGGGAATGGGGAGAGGAAGGCTCTCTGAGCCCCGGGTAGCACAGATCAGCCCCTAGAGAGGGGACAGGCCTGGCCACGTCCGTGGGGGCACCCGCCTGGTCTCCCCTCTGATGCCCATCTCCTGCTGCTCAGACATCAACGAGTGCTTGCGCTTTGGGACCTGCTCCCAGCTCTGCAACAACACCAAGGGCTCCCATGTCTGCAGCTGCGCCAAGAACTTCATGAAGACGGACAACATGTGCAAGGCAGAAGGTCAGGAGGGAATGGGGGCGTGCACAGATCCTGTGCATGCCCATGCCACCGTGCAGGACCCAGCCCCTCTTCCCTCCCTGCTCCTCCTCCTCCCCCTGCACCTCTGCCCACCCTTCCTTCTGGCACTGCTGAGGGCAGGTGCCGGGCTCTGCTGGCGCCATCAGTCTGTCCTTCCCTGGCAGAGCAAGCCCCAGGGGGTGCCAAGCTCCCAGTGACGCCGTCCCCTGCCCCACTGTGGAGCTGGGCTGACCCCCGACTCCCAGCCCAGCCCGCGCCAACAGCTCCTCCTCTACAGGCTCCGAGCACCAAATCCTCTACATCGCGGACGACAACAAGATCCGGAGCATGTACCCCTTCAACCCCAACTCGGCCTATGAGCCGGCCTTCCAGGGTGACGAGAACGTGCGCATCGACGCCATGGATATCTACGTCAAGGGCAACAAGATCTACTGGACCAACTGGCACACGGGCAGGATCTCGTACCGGGAGTTGCCTGCCTCTTCCGCTGCCTCCACCGCTTCCAACCGCAACCGACGCCAGATCGACGGCGGCGTCACCCACCTGAATGTGAGCCCTGTCAGGGGCACAGTGAGAGGCACTGAGGCCAGGCTGCCGGCATCCTCTACCCTCACCTCTTCCCCCTTTCTGCCCTTCACAGATCTCGGGGCTGAAGATGCCGCGGGGAATTGCCATCGACTGGGTTGCTGGGAACATCTACTGGACAGACTCAGGGCGGGATGTCATTGAGGTGGCACAGATGAAAGGCGAGAATCGCAAGACACTGATCTCAGGCATGATCGATGAGCCCCATGCCATTGTAGTCGACCCGCTTAGAGGGTGAGAGACTCAAGCCTTTTCTCCCTTCCCTCTGCCCAGCCCTCACCCTGGCTTCTCTCACCAACAAGCCCGTCTGTGGTGGAAGCTCCCTGTGCCCCAGCATCACTCTCCATGTCAGCTTGAGTTGCTGTGCCTTGGAGTCAGCTGGCCCATTGGGGTCATGTCAGTGACTCTAGGACACTGTGGGGAGAACACAGGAGGGTTTCTCCACTGATGGGGGGTCAGACTGTCCTGCTCTTCCCCTCCTTGCTCCCCTGCTGGGAATGACCTGCCCATGTCCTTTGCAGGACTATGTACTGGTCCGACTGGGGCAATCACCCCAAGATTGAGACAGCCGCTATGGACGGGACACTGCGCGAGACCCTGGTGCAGGACAACATCCAGTGGCCAACAGGTGAACAAAGACGGGTGCCAGGAGGGGCACGAGGGGTGGCGAAAGCCTTGACAGGAGGGACGTACAACCTGCTTGTGTTGGGGAGGCTCGCCCTGGGAGCTCTGAGCCCCGTGGCAGGAATGCGTAGGGGTGGCAGGGTGGCTGCTCTGCTGGCCACGTGGTCAGGAGGGGCTCGGGGTGGGCTGGGGGCCTGTACCTCACCAGGGGGTGTGTGCCCCCTCAGGCCTGGCCGTGGACTACCACAACGAGCGGCTGTACTGGGCCGATGCCAAGCTCTCCGTCATCGGCAGCATCCGGCTCAATGGCACTGACCCTGTTGTGGCCATCGACAACAAGAAGGGTAAGCAGCACTCAAGACCCGACAGAGCAGCAGGGAGGAGAGGGACCTGCCAGGGGCGATGTCCCTGGGGTGGGGTCCTGGCACAGACCAGCCTCCCGGCTCTCCTGGGGCCCCTAGCCTGGGTCATGCTGTAGGGCAGACCCAGTGCTGAGCCAGGGATGCTCAGCAGATGGCAGCGAGGGCAGATTTTCCTCGTTAAATGCTCCATAGCAGGCCCAGAGCCTGCTGGCACTGCTGTCCCCCCAGCATCATCTCCCTCTTACAGGGTGGGAGGCCCTAGCCTCAAATCCGTCCAAAATCCCTAATCAGCCCTGCCCAAGGCAGCAAGCAGCCAGCCATGCTGCCTCTGCCTGCACATGTCCCCTCTTCACTTCCCCAGGGCTGAGCCATCCTTTCAGCATAGACATCTTTGAGGACTATATCTACGGCGTCACCTACATCAACAACCGCATTTTTAAGATCCACAAGTTTGGGCACAAGGCTGTCACCAACCTGACATCTGGCCTCAACCATGCCACCGACGTCGTGCTCTACCACCAGTACAAGCAACCAGAGGGTGTGTGCTGGGCCTGGGACCCTCGCCCTGCTCCCAGGGTGGGAGGGAGGTGCCCGGGGCCTGACCTCTGATGTAGGGTGCCAGAGGACAAGGGGAGCACTGGCAGAGCTTGGGGCAAGAGGGGACTCAGCCACCCAGCTTCCCTGCCCAAAGTGGGAGGCATCTGGATGGGCAGAGCAGGGAGAGGCGTTAGTGGGGATGGGGTGGATTGAGGGGAGGCCAGCTGCAATGGCAAGCTGTCAGCTGGCAACCCCAGAGCATCGGGGGACGGGCACGGGGCTTGGGCAGCTGTAGAGCCGAGAAGGATGTCCTAAAGCTGTTGGGGGGTAGTTGTTTGCTAGGAGGGCTGTGGGTCACCCCACATCATTCCCTCCGCTCTTGGCAGTGACCAACCCTTGTGACCGCAAGAAATGCGAGTGGCTCTGCCTGCTCAGCCCCAGCGGCCCTGTCTGCACCTGCCCCAATGGCAAGCGCCTGGACAATGGCACCTGCGTGGTCATTCCATCGCCCACCGTCTCCCCTGTTGGTAGGTGGTCCGGAGGAGGAGGAGGAGGAGGAGGGGGATCTTGCCCGGCACGGTCCCACTCACCTCCATCCCTCCCTCCCAGTACCCACCACCGACACCTGTGACCTGGTCTGCCTGAATGGCGGCAGCTGCTTCCTCAATGCCCGCAAGCAGGCCAAGTGCCGCTGCCAGCCGCGCTACAATGGGGAGAAGTGCCAGATCGACCAGTGTTGGGACTACTGCCAGAACGGGGGCACGTGCGCTGCCTCTCCGTCGGGTGAGGCTGCTGGGGGCGAGCCTGAGGGTCGGGGCTGGTCCTGGGCAGGCAGATAGACAGATGGGGAGCACGCTAATGGCTCTTGTTCTCAGGCATGCCGACCTGCCGCTGCCCCACCGGCTTCACGGGGCCCCGGTGCAACCAGCAGGTGTGCACTGACTACTGCCTGAACAACGGCAGCTGCACCGTCAACCAGGGCAACCAGCCCAACTGCCGCTGCCTGCCCACCTTCATCGGGGACCGCTGCCAGTACCGTGAGTGCTGCCTGCCTGTGGCAAGGGTGGCTGGGGACAGTGCCTGGGAGGTCGGACTGCCGGGTCCCCCTCTTTTGGGGGATGCTCTTTGGGGACCCAGGGTGGTGTGGGGCTCTGTGGGGGACCGGGCAACGGGCAGCACTGTGGAGAGGCCAGCGGTCCGAGGGGCCGGTATGGGGCTGCTCACCCTGGCCCCACCATTCCCTGCAGGGCAGTGCTTCGACTACTGTGAGAATGAGGGCATCTGCCAGATGACAGCCAGTGGCGCCAAGCAGTGCCGCTGCCCTCCGCAGTTTGAGGGCACCCAGTGCCAGGACAACAAGTGCTCCCGGTGCCAGGAGGGCAAGTGCAGCATCAACAAGCAGAGCGGAGAAGTATCCTGCATGTAGGTGCCGGGGACATCGAACTCAAGGGAGGAGGAGGAGGGGATGGTGGGCACAAGGACCCAAGAAAAAAAACCTGTGTCCCTGTGGCTGAATCATTGGGGATCAGCCACGGCTGAGAGATGCTGGGTCAGTAATTCAGGGCAGCTAAGAAATCTAGGAGACTTCAGGGCCCCAGGAGGAGGCAATGGAGATGTCTCTCCCCCAAGCCCATCCTGATGTCCCAGCAGCCGTTGGTGTGGCACAGCCGTGAGCCGTGCCGCAGGGATGAGCTAACAGCCTCCAGCAAGCGGAGTCATGGGTACTGGGCGGGGGGGCATGGGGCAGACTGCGGATACACGGATCCTCTCTGCCCCACAGCTGCCCGGATGGCAAGATAGCACCCAGCTGCCTGACCTGTGACAATTACTGCCTGCATGGCGGTACCTGCTCCATCAGCGACAAGACGCAGCTGCCCGAGTGCCTGTAAGCAGAGCTGGGGGCTGGGAGGTGGGCTACAGGCGGGCTACTTGCCCCCCCAGGCAGAGGGAACACATGACTGACAGACCCCAATCTGTGTGTGTCCCCTGACCCCCAGGTCTGCGCCCCACCTCTCCCTCCCCTTCCCCGCATGCAGTCCTGCCCCCGCTAACCCCAGTGCTCTCCCTGTGCTCTCAGGTGCCCGGTGGGGATGACGGGGACACGCTGCGAGGACTTCATTGTCAGTGAGCAGCAGAGCAACCGTACGTATGGGGCAGTCCTGCCCCGGGGGGGCACTGCGAGGCCCAACACCAAACTAAGGGGGGTCAGGGGCACATACTTGCCAGTGCTCCCATGCAACTCCTGAACCCCGTTCTTGGATGGAGAAGGGGCAGATCCTTTCCCACAGGCAGGGCCAGCCCAGGCTACTGGACCTGCTGCTGCCTGGGGCATGCGGTCACCGGCCCTCGCACACGCTCTGACTATACCTCCACCTCTCGTCCTGCAGGAACGGCCTCCATTGTCATCCCCATCCTGCTGCTGCTCATCCTCCTCACTGTGGTGGCTTTTGTCTGGTACAAGTGGAGGATTAAAGGGTGAGTCCAGGCTGTTGGGAGCCGGGAGGGAGTTGTTACCCACCCAGGACAGAAACCCTCCTTGCAGGGCTTGAAAGCCTCGATTGTGTGGGACAAACAAGCAGGGACCGCTAGTGGAGTGGGGGTCCCATTCACTGCACCTCGTGTTGCTGGCACTGACCCCCTGTCTCACACCCTCCCCAGCGCCAAGGGCTTCCAGCACCAGCGGATGACCAATGGTGCCATGAACGTGGAGATCGGGAACCCTACCTACAAAATGTATGAGGGGGAGCCCGACGACGATGTGGGGGAGCTGCTGGATGCGGACTTTGCCCTGGACCCTGACAAGGTGAGGAATGGCGTCGCTGTGGCACAGAGGGGCCGTTGGCTGCACAGGGTCCAGCCTGAAGCAGGGGATGCGGAGGAAACACGTGCTGACATGGGGGGCATGTTGCTGCAGCAGTGTCAAGGCTCCCTGGGGCTGCTTTCTGTGCAGAGGCGGCTGGGGGGCTCCAAGGGGCCACAAAGGCTTCGGGCCTGGAGGGTGTGGGGAGGGACGACAGCAGCCGCAGGGTCAGTGGTGCTGTACCAGGAGGAGGTCATGGCTGGTGAGGGCTCTCGCCGAGGCACCCCGGGGCAAGTGACACCTCTGGGGACTGCTCTGCTGGGGAGGGAGTTGTCCATGCCCTCTCCCACCTGATCCCCCCTCTCCACAGCCCACCAACTTCACCAACCCCGTCTACGCCACGCTTTACATGGGCGCCCACAACAGCCGCAACTCGCTGGCTAGCACGGACGAGAAGCGGGAGCTGCTGTCGCGGGGTGCGGACGACGACCTGGCGGACCCCCTGGCATAGGGGCAGGATGGGGGCGAAGGGCAGCTGGGCCACGGCGCCTGGGCCTGGCACAGACACCCATTGCAGGAGGCGGGCGGGGGCCGGGGGAGCCAAGAGCCACTGTATAAATGTACAAATGAAGGATTATTACTTTTCTATGTGAGCAGTATTATTACCTGTATATTCCCCGGTACCAGGCCTCAGTGCCTCTCATTGCCAGATCTGGCTTTGGTTTATTTTAAATCTCTTTACATTGGGCCCCCCCTCCCTCCCCCTCCCTCCCCCTCCCTCCCCCTCCTACCTGCGGGACAAGCCAGCATTTCGGAGCAGGGACGGCGCCACAGTTGGTGTGCCAGGACGAACTCGCTGGGGCCGCTGCAGCCAGGGCTGATGGAAGACACGGGGTTACCACTATGTGGGGTGCAGGCAGCAATGGCACAGGCAGGAGGGAGGCAGAGTGGGGGCCCCACACTCCCCAGCTCTGCCTCCCCCAGCCCCTGCAGCTCCCCTCTCCTGGGACCCTGTTTCCTTCCCCTCCAAATCTGCTGCTCCCCGGGTCTCCCCTTCTCCTGCAGCTTGGCCTCTGCAAACCTCCCTCGACCCCCCATTCCCCTCCCTCCCCACCTTTTCCTCTACCGCGCCCTTCCCTCGCTGCCATTCTCAGCTCTGCCTGACTGTTGCAGGGGACAGGGACAAAGGCCCCCCACTGCTGCCCCCAGCCCCGTTGTGGTGTGGAGGGTCCCCATCCCCAGCGGGCCTGGCCCCTCGCTCTGGCTTGTCGCCTGCACCTCGCCCGCTCTCCAACATGCACATTTTTTAACAGGAAAACAAAAACAAAAACATGGAAATGACCTAGCTTTTATAGTAGAAATAAATAAACGCATGTGGGGGGAGGGCGGGAGGCGACCCCATCCTTTTATTGGGGGGAAATGTTTTAATAATTTTTGCTGGATTACTTTACAACTAAACAAAACAGATATTGTTATAAATAAAATTTTTAAAAACTGAAGCACAGGCTGCTGGTTGGTGGGAAGGCACGTGCTGGTGAGGGTGCAGGGGGCAAGCCCAGGCACCAGTGCCAGCCAGGCCCCAGGTCACCAGGTGCCATGGCCCTGACGCTCTCGAAGCCCAGCAGCACCAGTCGTGGCCTGGGAAGCAGTGAGGAGGGGTGTCACGAATGGGTGGTGTAAGGCAGGAGGATCCCACCAGGGCTTCTTGCTCCATTGTGTTGCCCAGAAGGGGCACAGGGTTTTCCATGCAGGACCCTGGGCAGGGAGCATGGATGGAAGGAAGAGCTGTGTGTGCTTGTGCGAGCCTGAGCGTGCTTGTGCGTGTTGTGCTGCCTGGGTGCTCTCTGGGGTGCAGTGCCCGTGCTGGTGCATGTGCCGCTTGGGGCGATGCGTGTGCGCACACACGTGCGTGTGACTGCTCCCCTCTGCCGGCGTCACCTCCCGGGGCGCCCCGCTGAGCACCTCGGGGCCCGGGCTGCTGCGGCCTCGACGCCGGCTCCTTCCCCTGCGCCGCGGCGAGCAGAAACACCCCAAGGCACCGGGCATTGAGAACCGAGCACCGGCCCCGGGCACCGGCGGCGCGCGCGGTCCCGGAAGCTGCCAGCAGGTGGCGCCGCCGCCCTCGAGAACGGGGGGGGGGGGGGCTGCACGCGCACCCCCGTGTGCCCCCCGTGTGCCCGCACCGCTTCGCGTGCTCCCCTGCGGGGGGGGCGGCCGGGGGTCGCTTGCCTGACGTCTGTCCCCACCCCAGCGACCGCTTGGGTGTCACTGCCCCGCCGCTCCTCACCCTGCCCACGCTCCCCCCACACAGCCCCGGGCACCGGGAGCGGGGCCGCAGCCGGCAGGGATGGCCGGGGCAGCACCGGGTGCTGAGGGCGGGGGGCTGGGAGGGACCAGGCGCCCCCCTCGGACGGTGGCGGGGGCCGGAGGGCAGGGCCGGCCGGCCAGGGGCTCGCGTCTGCCTCGGTAGGCTCGGGCTGAGCGGGACGGGGGGCGAGGGCTAGCCTGTGCTCGGGGTGTCAGGCCCTCGGGTTGGCGGCCGCATCCTGCCCCGGCCACGCTCGGCCCTGCCTTGTGCCAGGGCTGCGGCAGCAGAGCCGAGTGCGGGTTGTGATGGGAGCCCAGGGCCGTGGAGGGGCCCCCTGGCACCCCCGGCCTGCAGCTCGGCAGAGTGGGTCGACCCTCAGCACCCTCCTTGCCGGCATCCGCCTCGGCACCAGCCCCCCCCGGCCTCCCGCGGATGCCGAGCCGCGGACGCGGCTGCTGCCTTTGAAAAGCCCCGAACCCCTCTGCAAAGGGATCCGGCGCGTCCCGAGCGCGGCGCGGCCCTCAGATCTATTTCAATACCGGCTCTTTGTTCACTTATCGGTTTCTTATATCTCCTCTAGAGGTTTTTTCCTCCCTTTCCCCTCTCTCCCCCCGCTCTTTTCTCTTATTTTTCCTTCAATCTTTTTTATTTTTTTAAACCTTCTCTTGTTTCCTCTCACCGTGCCTCTGCCCTCCCAAATCTTTGGCCAGTGGGCTGTTAATTGTGTGGGAGGGGTCTTCCCAGAGCCCCCTGGATCTCTTGCAGACCCTGGCGTCCCTTTGCTCCCTGGTGAGACTGTCAGGGACACCAGGCCCCCCCCCGGGAGTTTGCTCTGGTGATGTGGGGCAAGGTCCCAGCCATGCAGGGGTAGCAGGTCTGGAGGGCCCATGGGCCGTGCCAGCAAGGTTGGCCCCACACTGCCCCGGGCCGGGGTTCAGCTGCCCCATCCCTTCTGCGGCCCTGGGGCAAGCAGGGTAAATGCAGCATTGAGGGGGAGCCAGCGCTTGGGTCCCTGAGGGGATTGTTGTGGGATCCTGGCTGGGCAGGGAGAGGGGCGCGGAGGCTCCTGCCAGTGTGGGAAGCGGGGAGCAGAGAAGGAGTGGGGAGCACGGGGCTGGCAAGTGGCTCTCACACCAGCCAGTAGTGCTGGCACCGCGGCAGCAGCAAGAGAGGGGCTGAAGGGACCTTCCCTGGAGGGAGGGCTGCCCTGTGCCCCGACTGCGGACCCTGAGCGCAAGGTGCCGCATGCCCCTGCCAGGGTGGTGCTGCAGCTGGATGCTGGGACAGGTGGGCACTGCACTGCCCAGGGCTGCTGTGGGGCTAGTGTGGGGATTGTATGGGGCTGGCATGGGGCTGGCTGGGGCCCTGCAGCGCCGCGGTGCATGGGGCAGTCCTGCAAGCAGGGCCACAGAGTCAGGACTCCTGGATCCCCCCGCTCCATGTCGGCGCTGCCCTCTCCTTTCCCTTTCCTTTCTCTCTGGTTTCCCTTCATTTCTCTCCCTCTCCCTTTCCGTTGCTTATTTCTCCTTTACCTTTTATTCATTCTGTCTCCACATGTACGTGCGGGTCTGCAATGCTCCCCCCATCCTGTGCTTGCCCCCAGCCCTGCTGATATCAAAGCCCCTGCCGGCAGCTTCCCAGGGAAGGCGAGTAGATAATAATAGTAATAACAGTAACAATAATAGTAATAACAATAATAGTAATAACAATAAAGTGATAGTGTTGGAGAGGGATCCCTGCTGAGCTGGAGGGGGTGCAAGAATACCTGGCAGACCCCTCTGAGAGGGGCCCGGCACTGGGCTGGAGGGATGAGCACACGTATGTGCATGTGCGCACACGTGTACATGCAGGCGACGCAGGTTGCGTGTCCAGCCTGAGACGCAGTGTGTGTGCTGCGGGTGGGGGGGTGTTTGCACAATCCAGGGTGTGCAAGGCAGAGGTGCCCATGTGCAGGCACCCTTGGTGTGTGTGCAGGGCCTGGGGGCTGCCCCCCAAAGACCCTCCTGTAGGGTGGTCCCCCTTCTCTGCTGGAGTCTTCGGGGGAGTCCTGCAGCAGGGGACCCTCTTCCCTCCCCAGGTGCAGCTGGGCAGGATAGAGATGGGCAGGACTGTCCCCACGAGGTGCAAGCACATCCCCCCAGACAAGAGCAGGATTGGGGGCATCCCGAGGTGCCGGGGTCTCCTAGGAGAGGGGGGCAGGACTGGGGCCATCCCGGGGTGCTGGGGTCTCCCAGGAGAGGGAGGGCAGAACTGGGGGCATCCCGTGGTGCTGGAGTCTCCCGAGAGAGCGGGGCAGCCCCGGCTCTGTCCCCTCCCCGGGTGCAGGGCTGGCCCGGAGACGCCCCAGGGTGCGGGCAGGGGCTGGGTGCCGGGTCCCCGGGGCGCCGCCCGGAGCCGTCCCCGCCCGCTGCCCGGTGCCCGCCGCCCGCTGCCCGCTGCCCCCCCCCGCGGGGGCGGTGGACCGGGATTGGCGGGGCGCCGCGGAGGCGCCGCCCGGCCCCAGCAAGTCTCCAACTTTCTTCCTGCCTCCCCTCGCCGCCGCCTCCCTCCTCAGCCCGCCCTGCCGCGCTCCCTCCATCCCGGGAGCCCCGCGGAGCCCCGCGATGCTCCGCTGCCGCCTGCCCCTGCTCGGGCCCTGGCTGCTGCTGCAGGTACGAGGGGACCGGGCGCGCCCCGGCCGCACCCGCCCGCGGGCGGCAAAGTTGCTGCTGCTGCCGGGGGGGTGCTCGGTTCCTGGGGGGGGGGCGTGCAATTACCGGGGGGGGTTGCAGTTCCAGGAGGGGGGGTCGTGCAGTTATTGGGAGGGTGGTACAATTCCGGGGGGGGGGGGCCGTGCCATTCCGCGGGGGGGACATGCAGTCCTGGCGGGAGGGGGTTCGTGCAGGGGGGGGACACGACGTGCGGCTACTGAGGAGACGTGCAGTTCGGGGGGGGGGGGGCGTGCAATCGCGCGGGGGCTCAGGCAGTCACGGAGATAGCGGGCAACTGGGGGGGGGGGGGACTTGTGCAATCCTGAGGAGGGGGTCGTGCAATCACGGGGGGGATACGGGCGTTTGCAGGGAGGTGAATGGAAGAGTTGTATGGCAGGGGGGTGCCAGGCAGGGACGGCACAGCGGGGGGGTCCTGCTCGCCCCAAGTTGGAGAGGGCTCGGGGCTGTCCCAGGCTCTGCGCGGGGGGTGCGGGGCACCGCGCTCGGACATCGGGCAGAGTTGGGGGCCGGGGGCGCCCGTGGGGCGGGGGGGAGCAGCAGTGTGTCCCGCCGCCGGTACAGCCGCCGTACACCCCCTGGTTGTGAGCAGCCCCCCCCTCCCCCCACGTTGCAGAGTGCGAAAGGCGCCGTCTGGCAGGTGCGGGAGGGGGGGGACCGAGACGCGCGAGACGGAGCCGCGCGTGAGCGTGGGGGCGGCCGCGGGTGGGCGGGTCGGGCCCTCTGCCGGGGGGGATCTGCGGGGGGGGGGGCAGGGCCCCCTGCGCACCGTGGGGTGCACTTGTCCCACACCCCACACCTGCATCGCACCTGCAGGTGGGGGCAGCAGGCACAGGCCTGCAGCAGGGGGAGGCAGGGTGAGTCCCCCCCACTGGCTGGCTGTGCCAGGCAGTGCGGGGGGGGGGCCCTGCTGCACCCCAAGCGGGGCTCGGGCGACAGAGGTTTCCCTGGCTTTGCCAAGGGTGTGAGCACTGAAACCACCTGCAGAGGTGACGCCTCATTTCTGTCCTGACTTGGTGCGGGCTCAGCTCCAGCACCAGCGTGGCCTTCACTTCTGCCAAGGGGCATCTTCCCACCAGCTCCAGCCCCCCATCTCACCGGGGTGCCCACTCAGCCAGGGGGTCAGTGCATTGGGCATTTACCCCAGGGACAGGCTTGGCCTTGACGAGCCAGGCAGGAGGCTTAGTGTGTTCTTGCCCCTTTGCCTGACTGGACATTGAGGAGAGGCTGCAAATGCAGAGACACCCTCGCCACCCACAGAACCCTCCCTGTGATGTCCCCTGGTCCCAGATACTAAATGCTTCCGAAGGCCACTCACCCCTGCATGTGCCCCCTCTGCCGCCTCCTCTTGGAGCCCAGTGAGGCTTCCCCCCCCAGCAGGAGCTGCTGGGTTTGGGGTCTACAGCTGCATCTGGCGCCAGTGTCTGTCATGGTCGTGAATGGGGGGATTTGTGCCCCCGCAGCCCTGCCGGGTGGGGCGGACTCATCACCCAGCAGATCTGATTTCCTGACACTCCATTTTTACTTTCTGTGTTTCATGAATAAAATCAAACGAGTCAATTCCCTCTCGGGAATTGGATGCACATCAGGGACCCCCCCCCCCCCGCACAACCCTACCCCCCAGGCGAAGGCTCTTGCAACTTGTCTCTCTCTGGCACGCTCCTCTCTGTACATATATAGATGGATAGATGTGTGTGTGTGTGTGCGTGTGTGTCTGTGTGTGGGGGTGGCTCTGTGTGGACCCCCCCCCCCCCCGTGTCCATCTAACGCAGAGCATCTGTCGGTGCTGGAGCTGCTTCAAGACAAATGGTTTTGTTTTGATGAAATCAGGAGCAGGGCGCTGCCCCTGTCCCCCTCCCTGCCCGCACAGGCAGCAGCGGTGGGAGGTGAGGTGGGGGCTTGTGGCCAGGGGGAACGAGCCCATCCCGGGGCATAGGGTGGGCACGCAGGTGCAGGAGCAGGAGCCTCCTGCCGCGTGCATGGGGAATAATCCCAGGAGATGCTGGCAGGGGCAGTGAGCCCCAACCCCTCTGCGGTGCAGGGACGGGACTGGCCAGTGGTCTGTGGGCTTCCTGGCGTGGGGACAGGTTGCAGGAGGGGCCGGGGTCTGCACAGCTGCACGCCCAGCCGGGTCGCAGGGGAAGGAGATGGAGCCGTTCTGCCCCCTCAGTCCTCTGAGCCTGTTCGGGACAAACTTTCTTGGCCCCTCTCGGGGGACAGGAGGCAGCCTGATGGGCGAGGGGGCCCCACCGGCTCCCCCCAGCCCTAGTTGCTGCACTGGACCTGAGCTCCCCAGTGCTGCGTCCTGCCGGGGCCAGGGTTGTCGTGGGAGCGATGGGCGAAGAGGCAGATGTGGCTGCCTCCCCTGGGCAAGCGCCTGGCGTATGGCGGGTGCGTTCGCCCGCACCAGAGGGGATGAGCCCTGGGGTGTGTGTTTGTGAGAGCGTTCCTGCTGCAGGAAGGACAGACCCTCGGGGTGCCTCCTCACCACGCTGTGTGTTTGCTGATTGTCCCTGCTGGGTGCGTGTGTGCATCTCCCTGCTGGCATGGACAAACTCTCCCGGCCCAGCGGGTGCCTGTCTCCACCGTGTGTGTGCAGATCACCTCCTCCCAGCCCCCCTGCCCTTCATGGCTGCTGCTGCCCGGGATTTGCCTTCTCCTTTCGTGTGCCTGGGCTTGGGATAGCAGCGCTTGGGCAGGCAGCAGAGATACTGCCCAGTGCTTCCCACAGGTGATCTCCCTGCCTCAGCCTTCCTCAGGCTGCTGGTTTATGTTTATGCATTAGATTTTTTTCTGTGCATTGAGCATTAAATCCTGGGGGTCCCTCAGAATAGGGCTGGCCTGGCTTCCCACTGGTTTGGGTCCCATCCAGCCCCCCCAGGTGCACCTGAGAGCAATGGGAGAGACCCACGGCTGGGGCAGGCTGGGCATAGCTCCTGGGCGCTTCCTACAGTCATCCTTGGGCTCAAAGGGGTGGCTGTAATTTTGCACAGAGGAAGGGCAATTCCTGGCCAGCAACCTTCTGGCCTTCCCAGGAGGCAGATGCCAGCCTTAGCCCCATGGTCCCTGATTCCCAGGTGACAAACCGATCTGCATCTTGCTCAGTGTGATCCACACCAGGTGCTAAACAAGAGTCAGCGGTGAGGGGGGGTGGCATGCCACCGGCCCCGGAGCAGGCAGGTGCAGGCAGGTGTTACCAGGGTGCAGCCAGGCTGCCTGGGAGGAGAATGGGATGTAGTGGCTTGGTGCAGCAGCGGGGCTGGAGCTGGGATGCAGGGTGTCTCTCCTCACCCCTGCTCTGGCCCCACTGCCTGCCTTTGCAGGAACGTGCCTCGGTTTCCCTCCTTCCTGGCAGGCGGGGAGGTGAGATAGCAGGTGTCTTCGAAGCACCTGGAGTGTTGCTGGCAGGTTTTCCTTCCTGGATTAACCCTTCCCAGGAAAATCCTGCCTTGCAGTGCTGGTGGCCGTGCCAGCAGGAGGCTGGTGGCGTGGGACGCCAGCCTCCAGAAAACTCACCCTGCTTCATTCCCTTTCCCTCGCTGTCACCCAAGAGCTGTCACACGTCTACTGGGTTGTTGGCTGACAGATGGCTTTGCTCTTAAGCAGATGCTGCCAGCCCTTTCAGTGCAAGGACACCCTTATTCACCCCCCGCCCCAGCTCCCATTAATGGGGAGAATTTAACCCTTTCCTGGCTCAGAAATGTATACCCCATTTGGGACCAGGGCAGGGGAAACGGGGTTTGGGTAGTGGCGCAGCCCTGCAAGCCTCTGTCTGGCCAGGGGACCCTCCCAGCGCAGAGCTGCGGGGACCGGCCCCAGCAGGCCAGTGCCCGGATGGCGCCTGCCAGGGCTGGGGGAGAAGCTCCGTACGTCTCCCCTCTCTCGGTTCCTGCAGATCTCCCTAGCCAACTGTCGTTGCGGCGGGTGCTGTGTGCTCAGCATGGCTGAGCTAATCTATCGCCAAACAAACACACACTGTTATTCCGAAAGAAGGTTTCCAAGCGACTCATTTCCCTTTTTTTAATAACTCTTCCCTGTGGTGCCCTTTGCACCCTGAGCTGGGAGATTCAATAAGGCTGGAGCCTGGAGCGTGGCGCGGCTCAGCCTCCTGCTGAGGTGGGGGAGCAGTAGCTGGGGAGGGGGGGCAGCCAGGGGTGCCCCCCGGCCAGACCCACTCCTGCTCTTCCACTGTGGTGTTCTGGCTGAAATATGGGGCCTGCTTTATTGCTTTTATTCCCCCCTCTTGTTTTTAATTGCCAGTTTTCTGCCGGGCACTGGCAGGGGGGTGAGGAGGGGGGTGGCCCGAGCTGGGACAGCGAGGCAGCCGGCAAAGCAGGCACTTCCCTCTGCAACAGCAGCCCTAAGGTGAGCGCCCGTCAGCCCCACTGCTAATCACACCTGTGCCAATTAACACTCGCAGATTAATGACTTTTGCCCCTCCCCCCTCCCCCCCGCGTCCACAGCTCCTCCTCCCGGGGAGCCAAAGTCCTGACAGTCGGTGGCCGAACAGTGGGGCAATGCCGCACTGAGACCCCAGCAGCCAAAGCCTCCCGCTCCCCCCGCCTGCCCTGGCCAAGCTCCAGCATTCTGAAGAGCTGCCTGGCTCAGCCTTCGCGCTCGGGCGCTGAAGGTAAATGGCCCAGGAAAGATGAAGCTTCCTCTCCAGCCGCTTGGATTGCTACTAAAGAAATAATCACGTCCCTGTGCCCGTGTTCCCCCCTCCCCGCCTTTTTTCCTGATCGCTGTTGCAAAAGGAAAGTCATTGTGGAAATGAGCACCCAGCCTGCAGAAATGATCAGCTGCAAAGAGCTGGCAGGGCCCTGCGCTTGTGGTGGGATTAATTTTCCCCTCCCCAAGTAAATCCCCATCAGACCCTGTTGCTCAGACAGGGGCTGACTACTGTGCACCCGGGGCACAGCAGGTTGCTCAGCCCGGTGCCACTGACGGCACAGACACCATCCGACCCCCAAGGCTGTCCCGGCAGCTATGCTGGCCTTGGCGGGTGTCACAGTGGGCAAAGACCCTCTAATTTCTCCTCCTGTCCCCCCAGCACTCGGCAGCGGAGCCTCTGGCCTCGGTTCGTCAGAAAGCAGGGCACTGCTTTACACCGCTTTGCCTGGCACCTGCTTGGAACTGGGAGCCTGGCAGGGTGGTGCATGCAAAGTGGGGCCAAATCCAGCCCCTGGGGGTCGCAAGGGGTCTCCCAGAGGATGGGAGTGGGCTGCAGGGACCCATCGTCCCCTGCTCCTGGCGGGAGCCAGTGCCCAGCTGCGGCAGGGCACAGCCCCTGTGACTCCAGGACGGCATAGCCTGACAGGAGCTGCGGCCCCAGTAATGCCCTTGAGGGTGCCCTGCACCCCTGGGTCTCTTGGAGGGTTTTAATCAGCCTCTGCTGCGAGGGGGGATGCGGGGAACAGCTGTGTCCCTGCCGCTGCTCCTCCCTTCCTTTTCCTCCTAGGGAGAATAAATCCCAGCTGGGCCTGGGAATGTGCCAGAGGGAAGATGAGGGCAGTGGGGGGGTGCAGTGCTGGGGGGGGGGGGGGGGGCGGGCACGGGGATGGGGTCCCCACTGGGGACAGCCTCGCGTTTGCCTCTCTCCATGGTGACCTTCACACTGGCCCTATCGGGGGGGGGGGGGCAGGGTGTGTGGTGCGGCGGGGGGGCTGAAAATGCAATTTATGATCCCGCCTGATACGATCTTATAAAATTTCCCGGGCACACTCGAAATTACATTTCCATAGCTCAGGAGAAGCGATCTCCTCGCACACCGATACCTGCCACTTTTATGGCTACATTTATTACAATAATAAAGTGAAATGGTGAGGCAAGGGGGTGGGGGCGGGCCAGGGGGGAGGAGAGGCAGCTGGGCAGAAGGTAGGGGCTGTGTCCCTGAGGTCCTAGGGTCCCTCTGGTTTGGGGGGGGCTCAAGGGAAGCTGCCACCAATCTGCACCCCCTGGAAAGACCTCGTGCACCAAAGAGCCAGGGCAGCTCTGGAGGGGTGGAAGGAGCCCCGCAGCCTGCTCCACTGTGGGGAAACTGAGGCAGAGCCGCAAGGGCTGATGAAGGGGAGCATGGGCATCCTGGCTGGGCATCCATGGCTGCTGGGGATGCAGGAGTGACCTGGGACTAGTCCCTATTGGTTCTGCCTCCATTTTCCCACGCGCCGTCTGTGCGAGCTGCCCATGTCTGCCCGCTCCTGCCCACTCCTGAGTGCAAGGGGGCTCAGCCGAGGGAGCTGCAGCCCCTCGTCCTTGTGCTGGGCATGCAGCGGGGCACTGGCTGGGGAGCAGCCCCTCCCCCCGGTGACCCCCAGCTCTTTCCGCCCTGCCTCTGTGCGGTGCTGGGTCCTGCCAGCTGAGCCAAGCCGGGCGTTTCAGGCAGGCTGGGCTCCGTCTGGCTCTGGGGGACGCTGGCAACGCGCTGCCTGGGCGATTCAATTTCCTCTGAGCCCATCAGCCCGCGCAGCCCTGTCCCTCCTGCCACCCCCGTGCCCCCTTGCCGCTGGCTTATGCACACCCGCCTGCACAGCCCTCTCCCCCTTCCCGCTCCGTTTATCTCCTCATTTTCTCATTCATTCTCTTTTCTTCCTTGAGTCCAATGAGTCACACAAGCCCTGAATCCTTTGCCTGGTGTTGTCTCCTCCCTTCTATTATATTTTTTTCCTTTGCTCTTAAGAGCACTTTTCTTTTTCACCCGTGGGGGAGAGACTGGGGATGTACATTTTTCCCTGCTCCCCCCCCCCCCAGCCACCTACCAGCTCCTGTCTCACCATGAAGCCCTTAAAAGTAATAAATAAATAAAACAACGGCTGAGAAAAGAAAAGGCAGGAAACGAGTGACAGGGAAAAGGAACCAAAACGAAAGAAAGAAGAAGGAGGGGAAAAAAAGTCCTACTCGGGCTATGAAATATTTATTAGCCAGCGCGTGCCGAGCGCGTTAATAAAGCCGCAGCATTTGCATATTTTTTCCATCTGCGAGGAGCAAGGTGTCTGTCTAGGGGGTGAAGGCAAACGGATCTGTGGGAAGCCGATTTCTCCCATCCCCGTGCAGGTTGTGCTCCTGCACAAGGCGATGCCGGCCCTTGCCTGAGCATCGCTTCAGGCAGGGGTGTCACCAGGAGCAGGACCCCAGCGCAGCTCCCACCACTCCTGCCGCCGCCACAGGCTGCGCGTGCAGGGTGGGTGCTGGCGGCTCTGGCAGTCCTGTGGCGCCGTAATGACCCGATAGTGGATTTGGCTTTGGTGAGCTCGTCCGGGCTCTCCCTCCCCCCAAGGACGTGCTGGTGCTGGGTTCGCCCATCCTGGTGCTAGGGCTTCCGCAGCCGCCTGCCCGCTGGGCTGTGTTCAGGTGCGTGCAAACTGCTGGCAGTTGCAGTGGCGGCACAGCAGAGGTAGAGGCAAGACTGAGAAGGCCTTTGGGTGGTCACGCTGAGCTCACCTCCAGGGCAGGATTTGTCCGGCCGTCACCGCAACTGTGTGCGTGTGTGGCAGGGTGGCCGTGCATGAGTGCATCCCGACTTGTCCCTGTCTGTCATCTGCTCGACCCCTCAGTGCCTGGAACTGGGGCAGATTCAGCATCCCCTGGAGCACGATGCCCTTTCACCACACCACGTCCATCCCGCCCCATTGTGCTGGGGTGAGTGGGGTAGCCGGTGCTGCTGCCTGCGGCTGGATGGGGACTCTCGGCTGCGAGCAGGGGGTGTGAGAGGGGGCTGAATGACACCAGGGGGCTGTGAGCTGAGGAGGGGATGGGCCGTTCGTAGGCAGTAGGGGGTCTGGCTGTGGGGCGAGCCGCTCCCTGCACAGATGTGGGGCAGTGTGCCACGTGTGGCAGGGCCGGTGCTGGCTGTGCCGGCGAGGGTGGCAGGGGGCATGGAGCAGAGCCAGCCCCCCCATGGGCAACCTGGCCCTGGAGGTGCTGGCCAGGGATGGGCTTTCAAGGGTCTTTGAGCTGGGAGTTGGTAGGGCACGGGGGTGGCTGCTGGGGACAGCCTACTGGGTTTCTCCTCTTGCCCTTGTGAGGCTGAGATGGGGGGTTCTGCCTTTTGTCCCGAGACTGTCCTGCACCCTTTTCCTGCACCCCCTGCCCATGACACCCCACGCCTGCCCAGCAGCCCGCAGCCCTCCCCTATAACCTCCGGTGGGCTGCGTACTGCTGCCATCCTTGGGCCACCCTCACCTGCCCCACTCCCCATCCTGCAGCCCTGTCCTTCTGCCCTTGAGTCCTTTCCGCTGGAGGAGCAGCATCCTTGGTCACAGCCATCCCAGGCAGGGACGGGCAGCCAGGCTGGGTCTCACCTTACGCTTCTGGTCTGCGGACCCTGGGCTCCTCCCAGCTCCACCAGCACCCTGGACCCAGCCCAGGTGTCCCTAACAGCAGGTTAATTCGTTGCCCTGGCACCAAGGAGCCATCACCACAGATTTGCCTCACAGGGACTTTCATTAGCAGCCTGCCACTCACCAGCCCCATCTGCACTTGCCGAGGCGGAGCAGCATGCTTGTGCCCAGCAGGGCAGAGGCACAGGCAGATGCACAGGCAGAGGCATGGCCGTACCCCCCAATATGTACTGGGGCAGGTGCACAGGAGGCACAGGAACGCATTCATCCCAGGATGCTCAAACACGGAGGAGCGGAGGCTCCCCTGCAAAGGCACACATGCAGAGCCACCTCGCTTCATGTGTGCGTGTGTAACTGTGCATGTATGCACACAGATGTGCTCACAGGGACGTGCCGGACACATGAAGGCGTTCATGCGCATTCAGCTGCATGCAGAGCAGCATGCACATACACGAGCAACCAAAGGCATTTGTTGCATTCACCTGCACACTTGCTGCAGGTGCACACCGGGACAGGCAGGCACTGGGCGATCTCAGTGCACACCTGGTGGCACCTGTGGGCGTGCACACTTGCAAACAGATACGGGAGCACACACACTCCGAGCTCACTGTGCGCTCTCGCCCACACGCAGTTGTTTAGATGTGCATTGCACGCCTCAGCATGCTTGGGCACGTGCTTGGGTACCTCCCTGCAGCCCAGCAGAGCCCACCGCCGCACCGCGTCACCCTGCCACCGCATTAGCACCCGCGCGGCGCCAGCGAGATAAATGGGAGCTGTCAGAGGCACCTTGTTTGCTGCTAACCTTTGGAAATGCCACACCGCCCCGGGCTGTGCTGCGCCGGGGGGAGCAGGCCCACGGGGATTGTCGCTCACCACCTCCAATTAATCTCCTTGCACTAACGAAGGCAGCGGGGTGACAGGGGAGAGATCGGCTTGACCCTGCGCCCATGGCGAAAGCTGGAGACCCTGATCCGCAGATCAGCGTCTGCTCTGCCACCAACCCCCACCAAGGCGGGGGGATGGCTCGGAGTCAGGTGCAGGGGACAGGCTGGCTGTAGGGACAGGGCCTTTGGTGGGGGTTGTTGCGGGTGTTCTGCTCCTGGTGCAGGTAGGGGCTGTTTTGCCTTGAGATGGTACGCCATGAACCATGGTCCTGTTCTCAGGGTGCTGGGAGCTCATCACAGCCCACACTGGGGCAGCTGGTCCACCCCACCCCACCCCACCCCTCCCCGTGCTGATCCGCTCCTCTGCGCCAAGGTGACTGTGGGTCTCGGGGGAGCAGCTGACAGTGCTTGGTCCTGCCAGCAAATGGGATGTGAGTGGCCATCACTGTTGGTCCTGACAAGCCAAATTGATGCCGGCACCAAGAGCCTTCCTGGTCCCTCCGCAGCCACCCCCAGCCCTTCCTGCATCCTTGCCTGGCTGCTTGTGCAGACACGGAGTGACACACGGGTGCCTGCAGATGCATGGCAGCCCTGCACAACCACACACACACACACACAGAGAAAAATGCACAAGGGGCTTGAGAGCAGCAAAAACATGTATCGTTGTCTTGAGGTAATGCATGGATGCAGCAGCACATGCATGTGTAACAGTAACAAAACAAGTGTACCAGAGAAACACACATGAATGGTGCATCACAGGCAGAGCCCAGCATGTAGTGGAGGCAAGCATGGCCCTCCTCTGGCACAGAGGACAGATCCTGGTGCGGCCAGGGAGGGAGGGGGCTCTGCACACACCTGTGCGGGGCCAGGAGGCACTGGGACGCCCACATACACCTGTGAAACGTGTCCAAGAGGTTCACGTGCATGTGTGTGCATGCTGCACCCCAGCCACTCACAAGCAGAAACATTAATATTTAACACGAGGTGTGAGTGGGACCTGCCCTGAATGCCGACAGCACTGGCAGGGTGCAGGGGTTGACTTTGGCTCCCCTCAGCACTGTCACAGAAGAGGCTTGACGTGGCCCCACTCTACCACACCCCTTGCCTGCAGGCTCCGAGACCCCTGGCCAGCTTGGGGAAGCCGTCCTCCTGGGGCTGCACCAGGGGCTGCAGGTAGTGAGGGTATCCCCCATGCCCCCATGCCGTCCACGGCCCTGGGCTGCGCTCGTGCCGCAATCGATAGCCCTGGCTGCATTGGTAGTCACTGCCCTGCTCTGCAATTCCCTTTCATCCCCCGTTCCCCCAGCAGCTCCTGGGAAGGGACTTGGGGGTGGGTGGGAGGCTGCCAATCTGGCCCCTCACCCTGAGGGGCTGGGGGACACCTCTCTCCCCGCAGGGACAGGGGCCTCTTTCCCCCAGGAGTGCCCTGTCTGTGCGCAGTCCATGCCCCACAGCCCCTGGCCCCATCCTGCCCCATCCTCCTGCACAAGCCTGGCCTGGGGACCTACAGCCCTCAGTAATGCAGGGAGCTGGTGTCAGCGCCTCCTTCCCCAGTACATGCCCGTCCCTACTGTTTCCCACTGCGTCCCCTCCCCACTGCCTTCCTGTCCCTGTCACTTCCTTGTCCCTACTGCATCTCTGTCTCCATCAATTCCCCATCACAGCCCCGTTCCCATCGCATCCCCATCCCCATTCCTATTGCATCCCCATCTCCACTGCATCCCCCTCACCGCTAGCAGGGGATCACGGAAGGGGGATGAATTGGAAAGGGCAACTGAGGCAGAGGGAGGAGGGCCGCAGTGGCTCACGTAGCACTGCTGGGGGGAACCAGCCATTCTGGCTCTCAGCCCTAGCTGAGATGGAAAGCCAGCGCAGAGCTGAGAAACCTCCAGAAATCTTTCCTGGGCTGGTGGAGGCTTGGGCAGCGTGTGCTCGTGTGCATGTGTTCCCCTGTGGGCTGCAGTCTCCGTGCTGCTCCCTGTCGCCTCTCCGTGGGTGCAGGTGGGTTTTGGGGGCTCCCTTCCAGCTGCGGGGTTACTGGAGCCCCTCACCTGCCTGTGCTCATCTCGTGGTGAGGGAGGCCCACTGCCTCCCCACAGTGGGATGTGGGGGGCGCCCGGGCTGATGAATGTGTACAAGTGGGATTAACGATGGAGTGTAGCTGGGGCGGAGGGGAAGCGACAGTCTTGCCGGGGCCACCATCCCCCCCAGCAAAATGCCACTCTCCTGGCCAGAGGGGGGGTACTGGGGGGCTGCCCTTCTCCCCCTCCTTCATTTATCTCTCCATCTCACGGTCCTGCCAGGCTCCCTCCCTCTCTCTGTGGCTGGTGAAGGCACCCGGCTTTGAAGCTGCGTTGAAATATAGATAAGGGCGAAGGCAGCAGCCACGCTCAAAGAGAGATTGGGGAGGGAGCTGGGGGACGGCCAGACCAGAGCAGGGGGCTGCTGGGATGCTCAGCTGCAGCTTCGCACTGCATAGCCCCCTGTCCCCCCCTCCCCGGGCTGGGCTGGGCTGAGACCACACAAATCCTTCTCCCCTGCCCACAGAGGTGGGGCCAGGCAGCCCTGCCTGGACGAGCCAGTTCCCGGGACAGAGGCAGAACCCTGGGGCAGAATGGCCGGTGCCGGCAGCAGCAGCCCGGGCTGCCTCCTCCTGCCGGTGCGGCACGGGCAAGAGCGAGCACATGCCAGAGCAGATTTACAGGCTCAGCCCAGCACACGCAGCATTAGGGGGATAAGGCAATATATCCCGGAGACAGCAGTGCACAGCCTGGCCGGAGACTCCAGCTCAGCAGCTGGAGAGGAACAGGGCAAGTGCAAGCGCCTGTGGCCAGGGTAGCCCCCCAGGTGCTGCTCCTGGTGGGTGCCCAGCAGAGACTGGTCCCTGCACACAGACCTGCCTGGCCGCAGAGGAGGGAGCCCGGGGGGGCTCACCCCTCTCTGATGGGGGGCATGGGAAGAGCGCCCTGTGCTCCGAGGAGGAAACAGCATTGAGCCATGCTGATAGTGCTGCAGCATGGCTGGTGCCAGGATGAGACCCCAGCGATGGCAGACAGGAGCCATCCCCAGGGCCTCCTGCCCTGCCTCCAGCCCCACTGGCTCAGATTCAGCACTGAGGCATGCCTCAGTTTCCTGTGGGGGCAGAGCCCCCCTCCACTCCCTCCAGGCCCTTCCAGCTGATGGCTCTGCTCGCTGCCCTCCTTCCCCGTTCCCCTCCTCCCCATGTCCCCTCAGGAAACAGGTCGTCCAGAGCAAAAACTGCCAGAGCAGCCCAAGCACCTGCCAGCTCACAGGCGACAGTGATTGACGAGGCTGGGGCTGACGGAGCAGCATCCTACGCACCGGGAGCAGCTGGCAGGGCAGGCAGGGGCACACCAGGCATTGGAGTGCAGAGCCAGGAGCAGCCAGGCTGAGGGATAGGGAAGCGGGGGGGCAGGAGGGCTCAGGCAAGGGAGGGACATGGGACATGTCAGAGACGGGGTCCCAGAGCTGAAGAGGTGCCAGCTGGCTCTGCTCACTGCTGCTGAGCCACACAATGTCCATCCCAGCAGCCGGACAGGCAGAGTGATGGCCATGGGGAACCTCAGGAAGGGGACACTGCGGTCCCATCTCAGCTGGTGCCTGGCGGGAGGCAGGTCTCAGCCCCCTCGGTGCGTGTGCGGGGTCCATTTCTCAACCAGTGTGGCTGGGAGCTGCCGCATGACACCCCAGCGCTGGTTGCATCTCCAGAGGGTCCTGGTGTGCCAGTGCTCATCAGCGCCTCCTTAACTGCGCTTGCAGCTGGCCCAGGTTGGAGAGACCAGGCAGCGGGTCTCCATCGTGGCTCCCTGCCTCGATTTATGCCACCAGGAGAGGAGCTGCCTCTCCCCATCCTGTGAGAGCCTTTGCCGAGGGCTCCTGGGTCTGTGCTGGACGAGGGGATGTCCCCGTACTGGTGTAGGGACCTTGCAGCTGTCTGGCGTTTTCCTCCCCCTCCACTGCCCATCTTTTCTGCTTTTGCTGCAAATTCCCTCCCCTGACAGAATGCAGAAAGTGACCCCAGCCCCCCCCTTCCGGCAGAGCAAGGGGTCCCTGCTCGTTCCTTGTGCGCCCCCCTCTGCACACAATGCACCCCACTCTT